>JANRMT010062819.1:34652979-34718684 GCA_026402145.1 Polypterus bichir lapradei
ATAGATAGATAGATAGATAGATAGATAGATAGATAGATAGATAGATAGATAGATAGAAATGTAACTCACGCTTCTTATAATCTTTGATGGTACATGCAAGGCTTAGGGCTTGGATTAACCAACAACTATTTGTGATCAAGGAATTAATGTAGCCACATGCTGCTATCTGTGAAAAGAATAAAAGACATAACATTAGCAACTCATGTAGAATTCATCCAGGAATGTACATTTTTTCATTGCTTGGATTGTTATTTATTTAATCTTTAATGCATTTTGAATCTAGTAAATACAAATGTGTGCTTTAAGCATTTTCTTGACTTTTTTATTTTGCTTTTAAAATGTATATAATTAATAATAAATATCAATCCTTTTAGAAGGCTCTCTTAATCCAATTATTGAGTAGTGAGAAGACATAACTTATCCCGGAAGCATCAGCCACAAAGTAGAAACCAGCAAATGCACATTAGACTTAACATGTGCCAATGGAGGACTCCTAATTTTCTTAATTTGTAAATCTTTGAGAAGAGGAAGAAAATACAAACTCATTGCACAGGCTTAGAGGTGTCAGGCAGAAGCATTACTAACAACTGCACCTCCTTTCCTGTTATATTTTCCTGTTATATTTTTATTATTTATTATGATACTTGTTATCTTTCTGTTTGTCAGTGAATTGTGACTTTATTTTGAATAACTCTGATTACATAAGTTGGTCATGTACAGTAAGAACATACAATAGAACAAAGGGCTGATTGTAATGAAGGCCTGCAAAAGATCATACATTAACCATATAACCTGAATTTCTGCTCTTTCAGAGAGTTTTAACTAGTTTTATGTTTTTAAGCACACTTACCGAAAGAACATTCTTCATTGTGATTACAAAAATGTTGTAGGCAATAAGGAAGTCCCAGTAGCGGAGAATGCTCTTAATTGGCTTCAGTAACAGATCACCACCAAACAGGAGAAAATAGAAGCAAGCCACCAGATATCCCATGCAGAAAATGCTGATTCGTGTGGTTCCCGTAATGAAAATGATAGTGAGCACAAACCAAAACAAGTAACTGAACATTATCACCTTGAACATGTCCAAATAAGACCTGTAAATCAGGAACACAGGTACAGCATAAGCATTAAGTAAAGAGTATTGGTTTAATGATATAATGTGTACAGAATCATCTTATACTGTAAATAATATTAGTAAGAATCGCCACTGTGTTTCAGAAACATTTGGCAAAATTTATTAATTAGCAGTTTCAGTTGCATGTAAGAACAAACTATAGGAACATCTTATTGTGACTGGATTAAAAGGGTGTTACTGTTGCTGTGAGAAATGAGAAACAAAATGACAGGGCCTTCAGATTGCAATGGTTCAATTTGTGTGAAAAGGGAAAAGGCAAAATAAAGCAACACAAAATCAGGTTGAGCTCACACTTAGCACATGTAGCTTTTTATCACGAAAGGCTCGTTTCATAGGTGAACCTAAAGAGTAGAATTATTACTATTGTAAAATTTTAACCACCCCATTCATACATTGTTAACAGTTTTAATACACTGTCACAGGAATGTTTATTGGAGACACATAGGAAGGTGGGAATACCCAAAGACAATCTCAAAGATGTGTTTGCTTTCTCCCAACTTCAGATGACTAAAAATTATAAGGAAAACTGGGGACTGTAGCAAATACATCAAGTTTTCCTATGAGTATGTTCAGATTATTCTATCATAAATTAGTGGCAGTAAAAAAGGGTTGCAAAACTTTCTGCCAGGGAATGTTTTCCAGTACTTTCTCTGAGATAAGAATAAACTAACAGTGTCTTTAAACTGTAGTAAGATCCCTGGAGAAATAATGGGCATGATTGATCTTTTTAAACATGTCTGTCCACTGTGCCTATACCTACTGTTTTTTACATTTTTATTAATTGATACAAACATTCTGGTTTGTTGTTAAGTTATTTGAAACAATAAACATAATTTATAACATTTAATTGACTGTGATTGTGCAAATACTTTGTTGAATATCTAATATTGTGCTTTTAACTGATTTATGAACAAACCAACTTAAAAGCAGATGTACATAATCATATAATAGCATTTACACAGCTACAATGAACACTATGTACTCTTAGATTTATTTTACTTACCAGAAATAGAAAAGTGAAAAAAAATAAATAAATAAATAAATTCAGATAATTCCATAATGTTAACTCTGTCCCACCCAGCTGTTTTTATTTGCATTCACAAATACAATAGAGGCTACCTCAGAGCATAAAATAATTCACAGAAACATATTGTCATAGATGAATGGAATCATCTTCAAAGGTCAGAAAATAATTATTCTTATCTACCTTAGGGAAGACATACTGCCACCTCTCAATGACAGTCTGAAAGATATGGAAACATGTAAGCATAGAATATCTGAAATAATGTTTGGCATGGGATTTGAAGGAAATTTTCAGAAAAGCACCAAAAAGCTCATTGTAAGAGACAACATTCTAGACATGCCAGATTTGCAGACCTGGAATAACAGTCTATGTCATTATCATGGATTACTAAAGAATGTGTTTCAGATTGGATATATTAGACATTTACCCTATAGTACATCAAACAGCTCTAATACTCTGTCAAAGAATGAGAATTCACCCATTGTACTATAGATCCTTATTATCTTCTAAGTTGGACACATTTTTTGGTGGTAGGTTAAATTGCCAATAATGACTCACTGAGCTGTATAAAACCTTGGTGTTCCTGTGAATCCAGACATCTAGCATGTGGTAATGAAATCATGTTTCCTTAATACTGGGAATATTAACAGGTTTTTTCGTGATGTAACCGAATGCAGAAAAGAATCATTTTAATTCTTTGTACCAAAACAAAAAAAGATTTATTCAGGATATCAGTAAGTATATAACTCAAAGTAATTCTTCTGACTTGGTGATAATCTGTTTGAAAAACACACACATTGCCTGAAGGCATGGTTGGGATGCCACAGCCTGTAACTGCATTTTACTTCTGTCTCACCAAACAAGGACTGAAGTACAAGAATAATTGGTTTTGTTCCATCAGATTAACCAAACATTTCTCCACCTAACCTCATCCTTCTCTCACATTTATAAACCATACTCTTATCATTGATTTGTACACTGACCTGGAGTCACACCTGAAGCTTTGCCTTTAGGGATACAGCTGCTAACCAAATCCATGCTGATAAATTCAGAAACGCATAAACCCATATTGTTTTAATAACTGACATGTTAGACAAAGGCAAGCAAGCAGTTAAAAACATGATCACTTACTATCCCATGTAGCAGTGCTGGAGACCGCTCCTATTCATATGGTAAACTTGAAAGATTTAAATATTTTTTGAGTTACATAGCATGGCAACTTATAACACTTACACCAACTAACTGTTGCATCATCTTGTTAGTAATACCTCACAAGGGTCTTAATATTATAGATTTTTACAAGAAAACTGCAGGCCAATCGCACCCATGCATGGACAGTGTGGTGGACAGCCAGAGCCCTTACCCAGCCGGGATGCCCTGAGTATGGAAGAACCGGGGGAGAGAATATTTGCAAGACCATTTCTCCCCTAGAACAACAGAGGGCAGCCCCCTTGGTTTTTAGCAGCGCCACGGGTCGTGAGCAAGTGAGCTAGTTGGGCACCTGGAGTTCTTCCGGGTGCACTATAAAACGGGGCCAGTTGCTAGTAGTCAAAGGCCAGAATCGAGAGGAAGAGGACAAAGCCTGAGGAGTAGTGGAAATGGAAGGACTGGCAGAAAAATGGACTGTGTTAGGCTATGTCCTTTAGGTATTGTGCTGTGGGGAGCAGGGTGAAATGCTCCCGAACTGTAAATAAACAGTGTGTTGTGTGCAAAACCTGTCTTCTGCCTGTCTGTGTCGGTGTTAGGGCAGCTGTACGCGCCCTGGGCTTTCACAATAGGAGCTTGCTGGCTGTAGTTTGCACATATATAAGTAGTATCTTTGATGAGAAATAAATGTAATTTGTAAAGAAACTGATGGAAAAGGCCTGAGAAGACATAGATGGCCCATACATTAGTCTTCCCACTGGACCATGTAGGTCAAGTTATCAAGTAGACGGAGGCCACAATTCTCCAGAGGCAGCTCATTTTGTAGAATTTGCCTGCTAAGTAATTCTTTTTGTATATAACATGACAGCTGTGCTTTCAATCCAAAGACACTACGTGAGATTATGCAGAGTGTAAATATGTAGTAGTAACAGTAGTATTATTACACAGAGATTGTACATTGCACAGAGTACAGTGAAATTCTTATTTGCTGGTTAAACACTGAATTAGTAAAACTGAATTAGCTGAAAGCTAGAATGCTAACTTTATAGCAACAGCATTGTATAACAAGCTAGGTCGGACAACAAAGATTGTAACTAAGGATATTTTTAATTTCAGAAAGAGATAATATCTACTCAATGAGAAAATATGGTAACTATAATGACAAACTTTTACAACCATAGTAAACACAATTTTGCCATTTTAGTGATATTTAACATGGTCAGATCACTTGAAGAATTCAATTTATTGCCTAGGTTTCAGTGTTATTTTTCATATAATTTGGATTTGATGTCAGAACAACAAAAGGAAATATATTCATATTTAGCAAATTATTAAATACTCAATGAGCAGGATCAGCTCCTGTCTTTGTCATTATGAAATGTGCAGTTAAGAATGAAAAATGGTAAAATACCATTAAGAAATGAATGTGTCATTGACAATCAATTTAATAAACTAGTTTTATGTCTCACCTTTGTTGTTCATTGAATCAATATGAGCCTTTTAAAATGAACTACATGCCTTTTTCTGACCTTTAGTTCATATTTAATTTTTTCATTGCAGCTTAAGCAAAGTTAAGTATTGCGCAAGATGCTGATTACTGAATCCTGAACAGATCTGCATTAAATCTTTTAGAAACTGCCTGTATTATACTGGAGGTTTAGCTGATTTTATTATATAATGAACTGCATAAGTGGGTTGGAAAACAGATGGATGAATGAAAGATCCATCAACAACATTAAATATATTTTAATACCCTCTGCTTCACTCATTTGCTATTGTTTACTTTGTATCTAGTTACACACATCAGAAAAATCCATATTTTATTATTGGCTCATAAGGAATCCACCCAAAGCATGTAACTCTCTTTTCTTGCATATAATTCAATTAATAGCTTTTAACATTGAAAGTACGTTTTTTTCTGTGTGAGTGACCTTTAAGAAATCTGCTATATAAGAATTTTTATTACATTAAAGCAAACCAAGTACTGGTACTTTGCTTTAGAAAAACCTAAATATAGCTTTACAAGTTACACTTTACTTTTTTTAAACAGGCATTGTTTTACATTTTATATTATGCTAAAGTTAAATTTCCTTATGTTTGGAACAAGATTTTTATGTTAATTATTATGTTCACAATTGTGTGCTTTTATTTCTTGTGCTGGTGTCACACTAATGCATGAACCTGGGTTCAAATGCTAGTGTAGACACTATTTATACATGTTATATAAGGCATATTTATGTAGGTTTTCTTGCAGTTATCAGGTTTGCTCTCACAAACCAATTGTCCCAATATGCAGTGAATATATTTGTGCCTGAGTTGCCCCTTAACTAAACTGCATTAAGATGGAGCCAGTTATCACATTTTTAACATCACAAAATATCAGAACACCTTAAAAATTTATCTAAAATAATCATAATCATTTAATCATATCTGGGAGTATCTATATAGAATATTTAATCAAAGGATGTAAAAAGTACATTTATAGGTGCCATATAAATACGCTTTCATAGTTAACATCATAACCTGTGTATTACAAAAATGATAAAAAAAAAGATCACTTCATTTTTGATATGTTTTATTGATGATAAACACTTATTGAACTTTACCTGCAATGAATAAAATCAGGTACTGGGTTGTGTTGACTAAAAGAAGCTGCATCCAGGTCTCTGCAGATTTCTACATTATCACCTGCCATGATGCGCACAGCTGCTTTGTTCTCCTCCTCAAACACTTGCCTTTGCAGTGACGCACAGAGTAACAACATGAAATCATCTAAAGACAGGATGGGGAAAGTTAATCATTTTCTCCGAACTTAAAGAACTCCTGGAAACAAACTGCAGATATCATTAGGAAAAAAACAGATAAAATAACAAATGATGACAATTACATGTTAATATTCCCTATTGATACTGAATATATTAAAATCTAAAGGGCAGCTGCTATGTGGCCTTTTTAAGTAAGGGATTACTCAGAATAGGCAATAAACCTGGCATGCACTGCTTGGGATGTGGAAAAATACATGGAGTATGCAGAAGAAAATGTGCTCAGACATGAGTAAATGTGCTAATTCCACAACCATGCACAGGACCCACACCAAGGATATTGGATCTGCAGCAAAATTCACTGTACCATCAAACAACCCACATTAAATGAAGAAATAACATAATAAACATACATTCAGCTACACTAGAAATCCATTTTCACATTTGAATTAGCCTCTGATAGGGGACTGCTTTATTCAGAGAGAGATACACTAGCAAGGGTGAAGACATACATAACAAATGTTTTCTTCTCAGAATAGTAAGGTAATTTTCTGGAAAAAAATCTTTTCTATATTACTACATAATTCATTTTTACAACTTTTTACTTTTTTATTTTTTAATAGACAAGTAACTTTTCTATTTGTTTGTTTTTCAAAAGATACTTGGGCTGATTGTTTTCCTTATGGCTGAGGCAAGGATGTACATATATTTCTGTGGGGATCACCATTGTAATCATACTAAAACTGATTGGTCTGCCCTGAAAATGTTACAGTATAAAACTGAACAAACATGAAACATCAGTTTTAACATGATTTGAGGATTAAAAGCAGTAAGGTTACATATATTTAAAGTGGTCTTTATTTGTATAATCAAATATTAATGTGGAGCCTTTTACAAAATGCATAAACAAAATGTATCCAATATAACAATGCTGAAGTCATTATAAACACACTTATTCCACTGTTCAATTATACTAATTATAGAAAAAGGACACTTCACCACCATGAGTGTATTCTCCCTCCAGGAAACAAACTTGAATACTTGAGTTTGCTGTGCCCTCCCTGTGCAGCAGCAAAAAACAGGCAGCACAACTAGCAAAGCTAAAGGTGAGCTCTGATAGTTTTAATAACATTAGGGCTTTGGAATACATGACAGGTAACACAGTCCTGTTATACAAGAAATGTACTGTATTTCAGATTTTTATTTTTAATATCCTCAATATGCATGGTGCTTTACCTTGCAAAGATCCACCTGCAATTATACAGCTAAAGCAAAGTCAACACCAATTATTACAGTATAACCATCACCAATGGTGTTGCTATTAATCCAACATACTAAGAACTGTCTATGAAACAAACACATTTTTTATTTTTCCATTTATATTCTGATTTTCATCTAACAAGATTCACATGTTAGACTAGAATATCTAAAATTAGCAAAGTACAGGTGAGTGAAGATGTGTGCTTAAGTGTGCCCGTGAAACACATATTTCTACTTTATTCTCAATACAGCTATGATTTCTGCAATCTTGTATTCGAAAAAGTAACTCACTAACCCTGGCATTATCTCAAGAGATAATGTATAAATGTATTATGATGTTTATGAAAAATTCCATAATTGTGATATGATTAATTGATTATGTTATGTAACTGTTGCTACGAGCAGCATAAAATATATTATTATAACAATTGTTTTGGTTCTGTGTCTTCTTCCAGAAGCCAACTACAAGAATTCATTAATGACTATACCAGTTTCTCAGGTCTCCACAGGTCCTTCCATTTTTGTCATACTAAAAACTCTCTACTTCTTTCACAGTTATTTTAAACTCTGTAGCCTGCAGTGATAAGGTTGCCTTCTTCTGTAATGAAGCATTCAGAATGAATAGCTTCTTCATTGATAGAAGATACCCTCCTCATATTGTGGACAGGGCCCTCAAATAAGGAGTAGACATTGTAACAACTACTCTAACAGGAACCCCATTCATGAAATCAGTCCTCCCATTCCACCCTAATACTCTTTATCTCTCCCGCAGATAGTCAAAGAAAATTTGTCAATTTTGCAGACTGATCTTTCCACAGGAAACTTTTTTCCCTAACCTTCCCTTGATTTCCTTCCATTGACCACCTAACCTATTCAAACTTCTTGTCTGCAGCTCAGTTCACAGAGGAAAGCTACATTCTCCAACAGGCACTTTTAGCTTTAACAGAAACTGCTGTGTCACTTGCAAATGTGTCACCAATAATACCCTTGTATCTAGTTCCTCTGGAAAACTTCAACATTAAACAACAGGCACCTTGCCTGTCTAAATATTTTACCTACTTTATCTCTTGTAGGAAGTGTATAGCCATCTGCATAGGTAAAAATGGGTAATGGCTAGCAGACCATGTTCGAGCCATTAAAGCCAAAGGATTTACAAAGCTTTACAAAGCAGTACATTCCTTGACCATAGTCAAACTTATCTGCCCTATACAGGCAAAATGTTGTATCTTTTAACATTCTTTTCTTTTCAGTGGGGAAACAACCTTTAACTTTTTTCACTATTTAGATACAATATATTACCAGCTCATCTATTTCTATGCAATAGATATACTTACAAACAAGGAAGACTGGATTGGGGCGTGTGTGAAAATCAGGAAAATACAGCCACTTGATGACATTTGAATCAACAGTGGCATTGGGAAACCTCCAGGGGTAGTCTGAAAAAGATACAGTTAAAAAATATTTAAGGTAGGAGGCAAAATCACAAAGCAGATTTGGTAATAGTTCAATTGCATCTACGTTATCCCTGAATATGTTTCAGTCTGAGTATTGTACAAAAGCTACAGTACTGAATTTAACTGAACTGTATTGATTCAAGCATACCTTTACAAGCTGCGGGCGGAATGCCAATACAAATGAAGTATTGGAATGTCAAGATACATGCCAAAAAGCAGCAGTATTTGGGCCAGATTTCTGCAATAGCTTTTCTTCTGCGTCGATACATTACAGCAATTAAACAGAAAGCATGGATTGCAGCATAAAAATCCATTCGCTGGCCAATCACATTGACTGCTAAAAGAAGGCATGTCTGTGAATTAAGAATATATATTTTAGAAAATATTAACAGTAGTATTGTTTTGCAAATATGCTGCATAGTGCTGCACAATCTTTCACATTTTTCTACTTTAAATGACAGAGTTAGGTAAATTTTCTGTAAAGGTGAAATCAACAATAAAAATATTATGCTTAAAAGAAGGTAATAGACTATTCTGCTTTAATTAACTTATTTTTCCATTCTTTAAAAATAAATAACTTTACTGAATGTAAAAGTGTCCTTTATATTTTACTGTTCTGACATTTTCAAAATTAACAGACATATTACAGCTATTGTAATGCATACAAGTTCCAGTTGTTAAGTTTTTGGAAATTATGTTGCTTCCTAAAGTCACTTAAATTTTGTTAATAGCCATTGTCACACACATGCATTTAGGATTCAATTAAAGGGGCCACAAAACGCCAATTCCTTTCCAGGCCAGGGGGGCGGCAAGTTGCACTGAATCTCTCTCTTTTCTTTTGACAGACCAGACAAGAGAAATTCTACCTGTCTCAGCCCCAAGGACGTCACTTCCTGTCCCACTCTAATGACATCACTTCCTTTGAGTCACCTTATAAACTTTCCCTACCAAGACAGTTCTACTTTGGACTTGAACCTATGCACAACCACTGTAACTTAAGCCCTTTTGCAGCCAGGGAAAGTATACAGGCGGCTGCCCCAAGCCTTAGTTGTGTGTCCAGTCTTTTATTTCATACCATACACACATACTGTATATTAATATCTATAGTATGAATATTGTTTTGAGTGTACATGTGCAGAGAGTCATTTAAACATGCATCAACAAAAATGCTATACATGAGCAGTACAGAATACACGATTGCATAATTTCTCTCTCAACACAGACGCACTACTCTTCAACATACTTCTTTAAATACAACAAAAACATTTGTTTACTGTACCATCAGTCTGTGTATATAGAAGTCTGAACGAGTTTACTTGGATTTTATTATTATTATCTACAGTATACATTGCAATTGTCTACAGATAATATTCAAAGTTGGAGTACATGTGTGGCGAAGTGGAGACCAAGGCAAGTGCCTTAACTACTACACAATACTGCCACCCCAAAGCAATGATCTTAGTCATGAATATTAGATCACACAAACCACCTAAGGCTTTTAAAGTGCTCTCTGCACATTTCACCATTCTACTCACAATGTAAATAAAATCCCTTGCCAGTGAGTTTTACTGCAAAAATCTGAAGCCTCATCGGCTAGTTACTCAATAAAGAGACTTCAAAGTAAAAACCTCTCTGTGCAGTTTTTTCAAGGTAAGAACACAATTGTAAATTTTTAAATAAGCTAAAATAACTATTATAATATATTCATATTAAAATATATATTGTGTGGTTTGTTATTGAATATGTATTGAGTATTAAATTTTGGTCTGCAAAAAACATAAAAGGTTATGCAACCATATTACCATAATATTGAAATATAACATTATACATTTATAGTTAATGTATAGGTCATCTAATTGATGATTATGTTAAATATTTTCTTTAAACAATGTTGAAAGATAAAAAGCTTTAAAAGATTAAGAGAAGCACTACATTAGTTAGTCAGTCACCCTACAATTCATATTAAAATTCTCTAAAATTATAACGGATTTAGTTAATCGCCGGTCACCTCTAAGCCAAACTTGTAGAAGAAGTAGTTGATGAAATATCTGGCACAGTTCACAATTCCATCATCTAAGTGTTGCCTTGTGATATCATGAAAGATCGTTCTTGTCACAGGAGCAGTGAGGTTATTCCTCAACCTGTAATATTCTTGATGTCGGTAAATGGTTACTTCAAAGGCTAATATTGCTAGCATTAGTAAGTTGTTCTAGAAAAGAAAAGAAAGGAATAGATTAAGCTAACTCAGTGGCAAGTCATTGATCACTTCTGGGAAAAGGTTAAAAAGTTAATAGAACAGTATTGTGTGCAAAAGGCAAAATGTATAACTGTGTGAGTATGGGTGCAGTGATTAGCCAACAGCTACTACTGCCAGGATTTTGAATGATTTACAATGAATTTAAATGTATAGTATTGTACTCCACAAAAAAAAATAATAATATCAAATATAATAAAAAATAAGACTGGCTTCTTTGTTTACCATAAACCAAATGTAGAGGTTTCTTTTAAGACCTTAAATTTAAATAAAGATTGACATAAAATTATACAATAAATGTGCATCTTACTCTCAGGTACTCCAAAAGAGGTGAAAACTTCTTCAGTCCAACCCATTCAGTAGGATCAATGGGGCTGCTATAAAGAATGGAACTCATCATCTCTTTTCTCTCTTCATCCTTATAATTCATTGGCTAAGCACAGATACAAGTTTAAATAGATAATAAAAAAACAAATATATATGATTAAATGGAAAGGAACATAAAGAATATTTTTATAGAAATTGCTAAATTTAGTGACAAATACATTTAAATTTAAAAGCCAGGAATTTCATCTCAATATAAAGTCAATCACAGTAGTATTTATGCATATATTTCATTAGAGAACTGGTATTTGGTCCCCCTCTGTTTATAATGTTAGGAGAAGACCTTTCATCAGTTAAACAGCAATTATCACATACAACTGTAAAAATACCTTTGGATCTATTTAGATAAAGACACACAACATATACTCTTTTGTAATATGTATGATTACATTCAGGAAACTAATACTTACTCCTGTCCCTGAACTACATTAGGTAGTTAAAGAGTATATGGATAATCTAGCTAACATCTTAAGCATGCATCTTATGTAAAGAAAAATATATTTTTTGACATCTTTAAGTTGTGTTTCTTAATTATCAAACTTATATGTTGACTGCCAGACTTCCCATTTTCCAGAAAGTGCAGTAAAGTGCAAAATATTTTGACTCCATTCATGGTGTTTATGCTTTCAGTTGGCAAAAGAGTGAAAAATACTGGCAATGAAAAAGAGCTTGCACTTTTTGTAAGATATTCTGTCATAATGTTTGCATGACTTTCCAGATTTTATAATCTTCTCACAATAAGTTGTTTTTATTATGTTAGTCAAATAATGGCAAATAAGATTTGTTAGGTAATGAAGAATGCAGACATTTTAGAGGTAAAGTAATTATACTCACTAATGCATTGTTGCATGTTGATTATCATATGATTATAATGTTGATAACCCTATAAATCTATAAATGTATAAAGAAATATTTATACTTAAATTACGACTTTGTGAAAATTGCTTGCATAGGTTTTGACTAAGTACTTGGAAAAAAATTCAGGTTAATTTAGTCTAATTAATTCTAAATTAGGTTGGTAAAGAATAATGTATTCAGTGTACAGTTGTGGCTAAAAGTTTTGAGAATGACACAGGTATTGGTTTTCACAAAGTTTGCTGCTTCACTGTTTTTAGACATTTTTGTCAGATGTTTCTTTGGTATACTGAAGTATAATTACAAGCATTTCATACGTTTCAAAGGCCTTTATTGACAATTACATTAAGTTTATGCAAAGAGTTAATATTTGCAGTGTTGGCCCTTCTTTTTCAAGACCTCTGCAATTCAGTATACCAAAGAAACTTCTGACAAAAAGATCTAAAAACACTCAAGCAGCAAACCTTGTGAAAATCAATACCTGCGTCATCCTCAAAACTTTTGGCCATGACTGTATAACACATGCATGCACAGACATACAGTATATAGTGTTTACTCTGGGTAATATTGTGTACCACACCCACATGAGAATGGTTGTTATCACACTGCCACTCCAGTAATCACTGAAAAACACTGATGACCTATTAAAATGTACATTTGTTGAGGATGTATAATATATACTCTATTATTCCAAAATAGATCATTCAAGTGTGTATCTTAAAACCTGGAAAAAGCATGAAACATTTAATGTCTAGTCTTAGGCGTTACTTAGTCTTACCACCATTTCTTGTAAGAATTAGATTACAATGAAGGTCTGAAAAATGGCATACATCCAGTATAGCAAATGGATAAGATATTTGATATCAGCAAAGCCATGGTGTCATTTAATGCATACCATTGAACAGTTTTTCGAGTAGCTTGTAGATTCAATGGAGTTCAGCTGGTACAACATTTTGCACACAATTATGATGCAGGTCCAGACAGTGCAGATGCTTGAGGCTAATTGACGAAACTGGCTATAGGGTAGCGCAAAAGCCCAACATATTAAAAACAAATAGTTGAATAAGGAGACCTAAAAGTGAAATAAAAAATATTTTTAATAGTGCATAATCTGATAAATAAAGTAAAAGACCATTAAGCAATGGTGTAATCCATGATTAAACTTTGACAATATAGTGCAGAACTTAAAATATGAACAAGACAAATACTCAGCATTTAATAGAATGTTCATTTTGTAAAATGTTCGACTTCATATTTTCCATAATCTGAATCTGAAATTCCTCTTTTGACCCTTCTTAGCTTTTTATTCACCTGAGTATGTAGACTTCCCAGGCATGCTCAATTGCATTCTTAGCCGGGTTCAGAAATGACTAGCTCAGAGTTTCATCTTCTTTTTAACATTTTACTGTTATTGACTGTTATTGTTATGAAAACCCCTAAACCATTCTTTGGCATGTATGAAAGATATGTTGAAGATTTTTTTATGTGTGTAGCTTAAGTATAAAAAATAGCACAAGAACTATGTTTTCTATTTACCATGGTTAAATACTGTCTGGCATAAATTATGTATTTTAGGATGCAATGCATATTTTCTTACCTCTTTCACTGTCATCCAGATAATATATGACGAAACGATCTTAATGATGTGAAGTTCTATTAACCACCACAGAAATAATTGCAGCTTATGGAAATACTCTAAAAACTTTAAGAACAACACAGTCAGGCGATCAATCACCAAATGCCATTTGTTCTTAAGATCTGAAATCAGAAAAAGACAGGGAAAAGTTTGCATTTACAGACACTGTATTATGGTAACAAGTTTTATTTCCACGGAATACAAAAAGGCCCTATATTTCCCTGGTGTTACTTTAAATTTCTGTACAGAATGGCCTGACAATAATAGTGCCATCAAAGTAAACTTTCCAATTATTTTCTGTTTTTGTAACAAATAAACAAATGTTTCATGGAATGAAAAAATGGGCTTGTACTGAGGCTGTAACCATTACTTTTTGACAACTCTGCTTTTGAGAAGAATCTGGCATGGGAGGGACAAGAGGGAGCGAGTGAGGCAGCTGCAATGAGCTGGGGCGGGATGGAGCGGGGTGAGGAGGCGAGTATGCATGCAAGTGTTTTAAATAATGAAAGAAAAAAAGTGCTTTGCAATTAAGGACCCGCAACTAAGACGGCTTACAAAATAAAACGTGACTGACAGGCATATGCTTCTTGTATATTCTAAATGTGCAGAGAGCTGGAATATCATAAATTTAATGCGTTCTGTGTGGCAATCGCTGCTGTCAATGCAGGAGGAAGCCCCTCCTCTCCTTTTCTCTGTGGCTCATATAAACTGCCATACATTCTGATGCTGTTGTGAAGTTGCAAAAAAAAAAAAAAAAAGATGGAACAGAAGATGGTATGTGAGATGGTATGTTGGGGTATTTGCAACGCTTGAATATAAAAGCACCACAAATGCATTTCTATTTTGGCATTTTGCTTCACCACATTGAACCATTCATCAAACATCAAAGCACGCACATCGATCCCGGAAAATCCTCAAAGCGGTCATGTTCCGACTTTTATCTCACTGCGCCCCAGACTTTTTGCTGGTACTGCAACTTGCATACGCGTTGCATTAAGGTCCGTTTATATTTCAATCTCAGAACGAGTACGCATCATGGCTGCCACGCGTTCCCAGTGTTAAATTTGTCATTTCCTTTGAGCACATCCTCAGAATTAACACAGTCAGGCACTGTGTATGTGAGTGTAGGTGTTGTTTTGCATGAAGCAAAAAGGCAAGGAGAGAAGCAGAAGTAGAAATGCTGTCCTCAGATCAAAGGCTAGCTGGTAAACATTTGCATCTACAGGTTTTGAAAAGGGATCTCCCCACTCTATCCTCTGAAATCATTTACACTTACATGCAACTTTGAATGAGGATGCATCACCCCTCGTCCCCCCAACTATCCAAAATTCTTTACATAACATTTGCATCTATGGACTTTATGGGTGTGTGTGTGTGTGTGTCACATATAGCTGATAAAAACACAAGAACAAATACTTGAGTGAACGACGTAAACAAATGAAAATCATAAACATCTAATAATGATAATAATAATATAGACTCAAATGTCACATTATTCCTACTGATTACCTGTTTCAATTCAGTTCAGTTACACTTTAATGTAAAGCTGTGTTTTGCCATTACTATCAACAAAAATCAAGGTCAGACACTAGGAACTGATTTATCACAGGAATGTTTTACTCATTAGCAATTGTGTATAGCATGTTCAAAAATAAGCAGCTCTGGTGACTTAATACAATTTTTATTACTTATTGTTTGACTTATGCCTTTATCCAAGCCAGTTTACAAAATTTGAGTTACAACTGGTTATATTGCTTTTACTTCTTCAATTGGAGCACAGGTAGGTGAAGTGACATGCTCATGGTCACAAAGTGTCAGTAACAGAATTTGAAATTACAACTTTAAGGTTGGAAGTCCTAGGCCTAAATCCTTAACCAGTGCACCACACTTCCCACCAACAATTTTAGCCATTGTCAAAAGTACTCAGTTACATAGTACTCCTGCTATCACTGATTAAGCAACGGTTCTATAACTGAGGCCCATTTTCTTCCAAAATGTACTGAGTAAAGGCTGGCAACATAGCTAGTATTGTATGATTCTACAAATGCACTACTACTTGATATACATCATCTAGTCAAATATCAGTCTTAGTATTCTAAATTGTAAGAGAATTATTATGACATGTCTGGCAAACATTGACTGTGTGTACAGTTAGAACAAGAGTTAGCAAGTTTAAGAAGTGCTTAGCAATTAATGAGTGAGTCAGGGACCATACACATTACAAAGGGTTTAATGTGCTTCCTTGTTTACAATGAATTTTAAGAAACATTTGTAAATGAATGATTAATTATAAGATGGATAATGTTCTTAGTGACACAGTGCTTTCAGGAGATGCACACCAGAAATGTGGAGCCTTCCGCAGTTCAGATCACGGGATGACAACTTGTTGAAGTAAGACTTCATTAAGTGTCCATTATAAAATCCACCATTTACCTCTTCTGTTTGCACACTGCATTTGTACTGGTGATTCTCTTAAATGATAAACAATGCTTCTCCATTGAGGCTGAAGACCACTGACCACACATGCAGATCTTGTTGAAAATGGTGCTTTTTAGAAAACATTTTTGAACAACAAGTACATTTACTTTATGATGTTGCCTATAGTAGTTGTTCATGTCTGCTACACTTTTATTAGTAGATTGACCTCATAAAGATGTCATCTTCCATCGTATGATTCTTCTTGCAAGAATGATGACCTTTACAAAGGAGCAGTTCCTGAATTCTTTGTTGCATGTACCACAAGACACCATTTGGTATCTTCATGACTATAAACTATTATGAACAGCTACTCATCAAAACAGCAATGGGAGCTATCACCGAAGGCTTTCAACCCGATTGTATAGCCCATTATGGACCAATACATTGTCCCTATTCCCAGGTTTTGGAATTAATTCTGACCCTCATCTCAAATTTTATTATAAAGGGGTCACTTTTCCTGTGTACAACTATTTTTTCTCACAGAATATTTTAAAAAATGAAGAATAAAAAAATGATTCATATGCTTCGAAATCATGTCAAATTTTAGAACTGGGGAAACATTGTGCAAGTAAATTCCTTTTAGTTTAAGAAAAAGATCAAACAGTAGAGCAAACATTAAAACAAAGAAGGCATTATTCTAGCCAGTCTTAATGTAAAAAAGATGAAGAAACTTTTGTTTGGAATGTTGCCGCAAGTGACTCTGCCCTTTATATTCTACAGAAAATAACGCTTTAAGTCAGCAATCTTGCAGTTATTATTTTAAGCAATCAGAAGCCAGCAGACAGACTCAGTACAAAGAACAAAACTGAAGAAATTTAATACATTTTCGGATAGAATAATATGACAGTAAGAATTTTCTGTCATATTTCTTTAATTTCCTTGACATCATTTTACACTGAATATACAGTACTTTAAAAATGTAAAAGATGGGCTTTGACCTAAAAGAAATCAAACTAAATACATTGACACCACAAGATCTTCCTTCCGTTTTTATTATTGTTAAATATTAAAGGCAAATCACAAAATCTGGAAGCACAATGTAAAGTCTGATTATTTGGAGAGAATTGTAAATGAAAAACCTTAAGTGGTTACCAAACTGTGACCTAGAACTAACATGCAGCAGCTGTGAGTACAGTGAAATGGAAGACAATCAACCACATTCCTCTTAAGAATCTGACCATGCTTCTGTTCTGGTTTTAACAACGCAGAAGAACATCCTAAATTATTGCAAAAAGTGTATTTTCATTTCTACAAGTGGAGACAGTATGACAGTAATTTTTTGTAACAATTCAAGAAATAATAATAACTCTTAATACTTAATGTAATACTATCATCATGAACAATACAAGTGTTGAAAAAGTGAAACTGTATTATTTTCATTTGTTTGAAAAACAATCAACTATTTTTGACTGAGCAGAGTGGTAGCACATTGACTTTATTGGACAAGACCTGTTTTGGAATATACAAGTGTTCACTGAGAAAATATGTTTATAATCCCAGTTAGGTTTTGTGAGAAAGACTTTTCAGGTGGCATAGTGGCAAAGTTAATTAATTAATGCTGGGGACTGAGTGCCTGAATTAAACAGGGTTTGGATTTATACTTTTCCCTGTATTTGCTTTGTTTTTTCTCCTTGAACATCATTTATTTCATTTCAAATTATTTGTGTAGTAGGTTACCAGTCAACCCAAACATCATCCTGTGTGAGTGACGATGAGCACACTTGCACACATACTTAGTGATAAATGGGTGCCCCATTCAACTAGTTTCCCTCCTTGTGCCCAGTACTGCAAACCTTGAGCTGGATTAAGTAATCCGAAATTAAAAACGACAAAAATAGGGCAAAGTAATGATAACATTTCACCATATTTTGATCTGATACCAATAAAATTCCTAATGATCTTAAAAAAGTGACACACTAAAAAGAATTAAAAAAAAAACTAAATGATTGATAGTTTTGTATAGATAGTGTTTAAGATATTCATGAATCATATAAAATATGGTATGTACTTTGTATTTAATACAAATTATCAATAAAATGCATTAACCATTACTGATTTTGTATTGATATGTGATAGTTATTAATTTATGGGCAATCAGTACCACTCCTTGAAGATCACAAAGGCTACAGGTTTGGGTTAATTTGGACCCTTAACCTTGACCTATTTGCCTGATTCAAGCTTTGTTATATTAATTCACGATTTGAGTTTATTTATTTATTATATAAATATAAAACAGAAAATCTCTTGTTACAGAACTTCTGTGGCTTTTATAACTTACCTCCAAATGAAAGTGGGAGTGGGTCAATTAGGTTTAATTATTTGCTTTTTATATTCTGCCAAGTATATATTCTTATAAAAACTACCAGCTTAAGATTTTAAAAGGCTTTGATTAAAAACCTCCAACCTTGGTGCTTCCATATCCCCAGATTAATACAGTTTATTGGAGTTTTTAGTCTCAAATATTTGTTTTGTGGCTTGAAAAAGCTATGATTTTGGGGTTTAACAATGGCAGCCGATCCAGAAATAATGCAATTTTGATTAATTAGAAGACTTAATGAAGCAGACCGAAAAAATATGTACTTTATGCTATCATGGGTACATTACTATTTTATCACTGTTTAAATCATTCTCCACTTAATGTTAACTCTTGTAAAAATATTACTTTTAAGAATATGGTGGGTAAATTACCTGATGGTTCTTCTGCAATATATTGAGAAACACTTGGTTCTTTTCCTGTACTACTGTGTCTGCTCCCTCCTTTACTCTCCTTCTCTTCCAATACCTTCTCATTTTCTTTGCTTTCCTCCTCCCCTTCATTTGCCTTTTTCTCCTCTGGATCTGTTGTAGTGTTGTTGATTACATTCATCATCGTGATATCTGCCAAGCTCCCATCCTGGTGCACAAGCCTGTGGGCACCAAAACAGTCTCAGATGGTGTTTGTGCTGACTCAATTAAAATCGAGATTGCAAGCAATGCTGTACATAATGAATTTGATGAGTTTTTGTGAACACATAAATGCAACTGAATAATTTTATTATTTTATTTAAAAATAAAAAAAAGTGCTGAGTTTGCAAGACCATCTATGTTCTTTTTATGTACAATTCTTTCCCAGTCCAGTAATTATTATGAAACTGAATATGGAAACAATGCTTAAACTTGACATTTTCCCCAAGGAGAGAAAATAGTCACAGTTTAACATCAAGAAGCATGAAATGACAATATATCAATCAAGCATTTCATGTCTCCAATAGACTTACTCATTCTGGCGACTGGGAATTTTTTGCTTGATGCTGCTCAAGAGTAATTGACAGAAAGGGAGAAATCAGAATGAGAAGAGAAAATTCTTACAGTTTTATACCAAAGTTAGCCTGTTAGCATGGTCATAAGATTTCGAACAGTGCAATGCAGATAAAAGAATGACATGAAAAAGTCTACATCCATAGAATAGATGTTCCTATTATTTCTATAGTATCTGTTCAATACACAAAATAGGTCATTTAAACAATATTTAAAACAGACATAAAAACTGTATTTTAGGAAACAGGTCTAATAGATTATTTGTAGTAGTTCAGAATAATCTCAGAAACCTTTTAGACGGGATATATTCAATTAGAAAATATGTACTAACCATAAGCTAAAAAGTAAAATAGCATGAAACAAAAATCCGGAGAAACTATACTAATATAACATAATAATAGTGTTTGGTCAAGTACTTTGTTAAAATTAAACTGTTTTTCTGGTAATACTCTTCATTTTACAAAGTATACATCCTGTAGTTTATAAACCATCATTTCTCTTTCAGAACAGCAAACAAAATATTTCCAAATGTCTTCAAAACAAGTTCAGTGTCTTCTGTGCTTCTTCATCTTATTCTGTCTATAACATTATAAATGAGCTGTATGTTTGCTTTGTTTTGAGTCTATCCTCCAGTCCTAGGAGCCCCTAGATAAGTAAGTTTCTTCATTTCTACTTTATAATATGATTCCTTGTAGCACACAATTGGCTAAAGTGCTAAATAAAAATAATATTATAAAATAATTTAAAATATACTACACACAAGATAATTCAAATATTATTTACATCTATCTATCTATTGGATCACTTATAATTTAATTTTAATTCCATGAAATAGATTACCATTCAATACGAATTAACATTTGAAATGTTTGCTTTCATATTTAACAGAAAGAGAAACTTAAATAATGGATTCAATAAATTATAGTGTAAAGAACATAGTTATTACATTACTGGTGTAAAGTGTTACTTTAGAATTTTACAAAACAGGTGATAAACTCCAGAGAAAACATACAAAGCAGCTTGCCTGAGAAGACACATATAACACTATAAAATATTGACTAAACTATAGCTTAAATAAAATTCATTTCAAGTAGGCCATTTGGGTGATGGTTGAAAACTTTGAAATTTCTACAGATGCTAGGTTTCGCTACAAGTGTCATGTCCAGAAGCATTCAGAGATGCATGAGGTTAAAAAGGCAGCATGGAAATCAATAAAGCTAACCATCCCACTGTTTACAAATCATTCAAAGTGAGAACACTAAAGATTGTATCTAAACCAAAATGATATGAAAAAATGGGCATAATCAGGTATTTACAGTATACTGCAAGTGAAAAGGTGAAAATGAACAAATACCCACCTATTGACTATGAGATAAACACGACCATTGACTTTGGCATGGCTAAGAAATGCAATGTGGGATGGCATGTCAACAGAAAAATGAGAGACAGAGCATAATGTTAAAGAAAAGTGACACATACAAAAAGCAGTGCAGAAAGGCAGAATGAACAAGCCTGAATGAAAAAGATATCAAGAAAGAGCAAATGGTAATGATTTAACCTACACTTCTGGGACAGTACTATATGGTATAAGGAAGATACTGTACTACCAAACATAACTGTTGTAATATATATTACTGTTTGTATTTGTCTGATGTCTTTATCAGAGGTGATTTACATTATCAGTATGCAATATAGTTAATGGGATTTTGCAATTAGTGGGTACTAGACCATACACCTTGGGTTTTAGAGTCAAATTCATAATTTTGTATATTGCCTGCCTAATGAATTCACCACAAATTAAGGAATACAAAATTAAATATATATTGCACTTTACCAAATATGAGTGGTAAAAGTAGGAATGCATAATTGTTCAGCAGATAGTAAATAAAATGGACTATGGTTCTGTTCATGTTTTCAACAACAATTTAAAGAATTTCAATGAGGTACATTGGTCTGATGGTTTTTAAAAATTGATAATTCTCTGCATATTCAGCAATCAGATTTGAATTCCTCTTACCAAATGGTTTACAGACAGAATTTAGGGTAGTTACATTTTAATTATTCATTATTAATAGTTTAAAAATAAATGTCATGCTGCATAATTTTAATTTATTTAGGTAACTACAATTGCAGCAATAGAAAATCATCCAATTTTGTTGTAGAAACTCAGCAGAATTCTTAGGATAATTTTTACTTGTCAAAAAACACTGAATTAATCTACAACATTTGTGCTTCCATCATGTATTTACTTCAGGAAACATTAAAATGCATGATATTACCCTGTTTGATATGATATACATTTTAATAATATCATATGTAAGTACATATCTTTGTTGTTAAATGAACACTCTAACAGGATGAAGCTTCACATGTTCATATTCCAATACCAACACAATAATTTTAGTGCCTCCAGTATATATAAATGAATTTTCTATAGTTAGGTTAAAAGCAACTTTAAAATTATTCTAAATTCTTTAATGATTAGTTTTAGGACACATTTTGACAATTAAAGACACTGAGCATTTCATTTTTAATTATAAAATAAAGGAAAATACAAAATGTCCACTTTTGCAATCAGTTTATTTTAAAACTCTTAAAGATGTAAATATTATAAAAAAAACCTGCAATTATACCTCAAAACTAAAAGCTCAATGAACACTTTTTAAACAATAAGCTGACTCCCGCATAAACGCACATAGAAATCCACTGACATGATAATGAGCTATACTTGCAATTAATGGAGAGAATTACAGAAATTTTAAACAATTATTTAAAATGATTTAAATGTTATTTTTATTAATTTCACAACATGTTCTTTCATTAATGGTTCTATGACTGTGAAAAAAATGAAATATGTTTCTTCTCCTTACGTGAAATCTGTCTACAAGAAACTAAAAAACTTAAAAAATTCCTCTAAACTAAAAATGATTATGTATACATAGGAGATCACGGCCTCATTGTGGCTGTTACATTACCTGTAAATTGTATTGTCTTGTTTAGCTGCCACGGCTTTAAGATCAGTGAGCTGGAGGAAGCTGTCATGGAAATAGTGCAGGTGCAAAATGCATACAAGAAGGAAAGAAGTAGGGATGAATATCCGAGTAAACAAAGCAGATACAGAAAACTTCTCCAAACCTAAATCTTTTAATCTGTAAAAAAATAAAGAAATAAACAAAAATATAACACATATATGGCTCTCACAAAACCTTAAGATTTTAATTCAAGATGGTTGGCACATTTTTAAATAAACGTACAAGGCACCTTTTTTGGTGATCATACTCCTGTCATATCTGTCAAATTTACAGATTAACACATTCATTCATAATGCTTGGATTATTGCATGTTTTTAATGAATGAATGCATTTTTTTCAAAAAATTGTAACTGTCATGTGCCTGTGCAGGCTCTTCAAAAGGGTTGCAGTTTGGAATAATTGACAGGGTACATTGCTGTAGACGGCTATTTCATTAACCAATTCTCTTATTTCTGAAATTCATTAATCTTGCTAGTCATAATGCTAACAGTTCTTGACCTGAAGTTCTTTCTCAGGACTCAGAATGGTGTCAGTGCCTAGTCTTATGCAGATTGTGTATTCATGCACTTATAAGTGAGGGAAATCACTAGCTAGGTATTTTGTTGTTACCTGCTCAGCACAGTAAATGGTACAATAAACACATTGATGCAAGATCTGATAATGAATGCTGAGAAAAAACAGCACACATTTATTGCAACACATGGTCCACAAGAGTAGAGTAAGGCAGACTGTTAACCTGTCATGCAGCTAAAAAGATATGCCCTTTTCAGTACAGATGGATCACTTTCTTAAAAATATTTTTATACTTAATGTTTTAACTTGCAAACCTTTTCCTTTTGATTTTTATTAAAACAGAATAAGGCAAAATTCACATGCAAAAGACATTGTATGCAATTAGAAAACAATCTGAGGTTAGTGGTTTAAATCAACATATTTTGAATACTCAGTAAATAGGTAGCTGGATAAGTAGCTGGTTTATTCATTATACTCTACATGCAGATATTTTCCATAATAATGTTGATTATTCATTAACTGAAAAGGACTATAAATATTAGGTAACATATCATGGATTTAAAATTACTCTGACATGTAAAATGAACATATTAAATCTAAACTGTAATGCGTACACTTTAACACTAAAACTTTAAAAATGCTGACAGAAATTCTGATTTACTACTGCAAATTAAAGGTCTTCTTTTTCACATAATTTTAGCTCCAAAAATTACTTCTACATTAAAAAAATTGGATAATAGAGCATAACATAAAAACTTGCTCTTTTAAAAAGTATTTTAGTTTGTTTTCACATGTTCAGTTTTTCCTTTTATGTTTATTTCTGAATGTTAATGTTTACTGGTTTATTTTAATTTTTAGTTTTTTCACCCACAAAATAATTTTTTGAGAGTATTTTATATTTTTGACATTTGCAGAAATGCTTAAGTCATTAGAATGTAAGGAGGTTTATTATTTTAAGTTTTCAGATATAGAGTTCACTCCATAATGTTTGTGACAAAGACACATTTTTCCTTGATTTACCCCTCTTCTCCAAGGTTTAAAAGTACAAATCAAATAATTCAGATGTGATTAAAGTGCACATTGCAGACTTTCATTTAAGGGTATTTGCATATATTTTGGTCACACCATGTAGAAATGACAACACTTTTTCTAAATGGTCTCCCCTTTTCAAGACACCATAATGTATGGGACATAGCAATGGTAGGTATATTAGAGCAGTCATTTTAAGTACTTTGTTGCATATCACTTGCATGCAATGACTGCTTGAAGTCTGTGATTCATAGACATCACCAGGTGCTGAGCATCTTCTCTGGTGATGCTCTGCCAAGACTCTCATTTAACCATTTTCAGGTCCCGTTTGTTTTGGGGGCGTGCCCCCTTAAGTTTTCTTTTCAGCATGTGAAACACATGCTCAGATGGATTTTAATTGGGTGGCTGGCTTGGCCATTCAAGAATTTTCAATTTTTTAGCTTTGAAAATCTCCTGTGTTGTGTTACGAGTATGTTTGGGATCATTATCTTGTTGTAGGGTGAAGCACTATCCAATGGGTTTGAAGGTATTTTATTGGAACTTGAACAGATAAGATGTTTCTATGCACCTCTATGTACCACTGCCATCAACTGTTACATTGTCAATGAAGAGAGTATGCCAGTACCTGTAGCAGCCATACATGCCCATAACATACCACACCCACCACCATGTTTAATGAATGAGGTGGTATGCTTTGAATTTTGGGCAGTTCCTTTTCATCTCCACTCTTTGCACTTGCCACCACTCTCATACAGGTTCATTTTTGTCTTGTCTATCCACAAAAACTTTCCCCAGAATTCTGCAGTCTCTTTCAAGTTTTTTTTGCTTTTCAAACTAATCTGACCATCCTGTTTTTGTGGCTCAATAGTTGTCTGCATCTTGCAGTGGTGCCTCAGTTTTTCTGTTCATGAAGTCTTCTGTGGATAGTAGTATCTGACAAATGTACATCTTCCTCCAGAAATATGTTTTTAATCTATTGGGCATGCATTTTTTTTCCATTGTGGGGATTCTACTGTCATCAGCAGTGAAGGTCTTCCTTGGCCTACAAGCCCCTTTGCAATTTCTGAGCTCACCAGCGTGTTGTAACTTGTTAATGATATTCCAGACAGCTAATTTAGGTAATCCTAATGTTTTACCAATGTTTCTAATAATTTGTTTTTCAGCCTCATAATGGCTTCTTTGATTTTCATTGGCATAGCTCTTGTCCTTATGTTGAACAATGGTAACTACAGACTCCAAAGGATAGAAGTCTAGGTATCTTATGCCTGTACTAATGAAGCACTGAAACACTCATGAATAAATCACAATCACCTGTGAGACAAATAGTCCCATCATTATGATGCCCCGAAATTGCTGGACCTTGTATGAAAAGTGTTGTCATTACTAGATGATGTGACTGAAATGTACACAAATACCCTTAAACTGAAGTCTGCAACATGCACTTTAATCATGTCTGAATTGTTTGATTTTTAATTTTAAACTGTGGAGCAGAGGGGTGTTCTTTGTCTTTGTCCCAAACATTGTGGATGGCATTGTAGCTTCCAATGCTACTATATGTACTACACAGGCTATATCATCTAGTATGACTCTGATCCGTTACATACAATATCACTATTGTTTATTCTGTGACTAGTTGTCCAAGCTTCCATTTGCATGAAACACTGAACATCAATACCCCACCCCACCCAATTTTGTAAAGTTGTAAAGTATCCCTCGTCCTTAAGAAATCCATCAGTAAAGCCACATTTTCAAAGATCATAGGCATACTTTTTTAAAAACTTTTCTGAAAGGAAAATGACAACAACAGAAGGTAAACATTTTTTTAAATGTGACCCCTCTCTATTTCAAAAAAAATCTGCAATAAGCAAAACAGAGCAAAGTGCCTAAAAACAAAAATCCCAAAGTGTCTTTAAAACAGAAACTCACTTACTTGTCCTCATCCATTCCTGTCATATTCATCCACACTCTTCTGGAAGAATCAAACTGATATGTGTAGACGAGGATTAATACCAGCATGGTGTAAACAACAACAGACATCCAAAAATATTTTAAAATTCTTCTCCACCAGTCATAATGTACCTGACCAAAAAAAATAAAAAATAAATATATATCTATACATATAAAAGGTAAAGCCCTCACTGACTCGTCACTAATTCTCCCACTTTCCATAAAGATGGGAAGCTGAAATTTTGTATGCTCATTCCTTGCAGTGTAATTACAACAGTTAGGTATGTTTCATGTCCTATTGCAACAGCCAAGGGGAGGAAACGGGTGTACCCCCTAAACTGTATATACAGATAGGAGAAACCCCTCCTCACTATTTCTGTGACTTTCAATATACGTAGGAAGCCCAAAATTCCCATGCTCATCCTTTACACTTTACTTGCAAACGTTATGTATGTTTCATTTCATGCCGTGCCCCGTAACGAACTTTCGAAAATAACATCTTCTTTTTGGTGGTTCTCACCATTATGCCGTAAGGAACTTTCGGAACTGACCTCTCCTTTTGGCTGTTTCATTCCTCATTTCTGGTAACAAAAGATTTATTTCACGGCAGAGATGCACAAGGGCCACCCCTGGTCCTCCTTCCTTTTTCTGCACGGTCGCTGTCCGCGCACCTACCACGTAGTTGACTCCCTGCCTATATACATTAACAACATCCTGCGCTCATCTGCCTCCTCACTCGTTTCCTTACTTTCCTCAGTTGTTTGTCATGCTCACTGCTCCCTTCTTCTTTAATCCACAGCTTCAAGCCTGTTATTGTTCACCTTCCCTCATGTCTTCCTGCTGGTGACTCCTGCTTTTTCATTTACTCCACCACTTTAAGCCTGTTATTGTTAGCCTTGCTTCATGTCCCCCTGCTGGTGACTCCTGCCTATTCATTTACTCCGCCGCTTCAAGGCTGACATTGTTGAGTTTCCTTACTTCCTCACGTCTCCTGCTCCACCGATTCTCGCATTCCTTCGTACTTTCTTTCTCAGTGGGTGCAAGTTTACCCCAAATAACATATCTATTCCGGTGACCACCGTTGATCACAATTTCACCGACACGTACCCAGTAGTTTCCATGCCCCGAGATTGCGCCTGCCTCTTCCATTCTCTCTCTAACTTATTGCATGGTCATATCAGTCTCAGCCTTGCTATCTGCAGAGACATTGTGTACTGAATGACTAGGACAGGTTCAAGGTGTGGACTGATGACGGTACAGTAGACAATAATACTACATAGGATCACTATAGCATAGAAATGCTTAAGCTCTCAACTTATGGTTCTGCATGTGAACTGACAGCTGCCACGGAATTGTTTCATTGTCGCTTCAAGTGTATAGAAATGGGGAAATATTTTACACCTTTGGACAACTGGGAATGCCTGTTAAACATCTTAGATTCACGGGTAGCGATTTGGATAGTGGACACTTCAATGTTTATGAATGTGTCAACTCTGACAACGTGGGCACAAAGTTATCAATGACACCTGTTGTCTCTTTAAAATGGTTGACAAACGCGGAATGTAACTTGAACATAAAACGTCCTCCAAATACGAACCTGATTGAAAGAAATAATGATAATCAAATCCGTGATGACAGCAACACTCATAACAGTGACAAAACAATTACATTGAAAATCATGTTACGTTATTTTTAAAATGTTTACTTTTCTTTTTCATAACTTCTTTAACATACTACTTCTCCGCTGTGAAGCGCGGGTATTTTGCTAGTAGATAGATGGATAGATAGATTACACTTCCTCTCCAAGTGAGTAGAGATGCCCTGAGGGGACTGTCTTATTAATAGTTTAATCCAGGTAGGATTGTTACAAAATGTTCACACTTTTCTTCTTTATAACATGTAAACAAAACATTACTGTATATTTTATGCAATTTGTTTTATGGATACACACTAGAATATGTAACATTGCATCCATAATATTTTAACTGTTTTTATTGTTTAACATAATATGCTGATCAGTTTGGTACTCATTGATTCAGTTTACATTGTTATTGTAATGACCAGTTGGACTCCTCTTTAAATACAGAAAGAACACTATCATTTTAGACATAGCTTAAAATATTAACATTGTTTAGGGACCAGTTTTTCAAAAGCCATATACTGGTGAGAGCAACTAACTTTCTTAAAAAGGATGATGAACACAATCAAGCAAGAGAATTGGTGTGTCTTCTCAACCACCCAAGCTTTTGTAAGATTGAATCTATATGGCAAAAGAGTCAAAGACATACTACAGAAGTGAATGAAAGATGAAAAACTACTGAAAATACATACAGCATTTCATAGTAAGTGAGGGGGAAATAGTACAACACATTGTTTACAAAAGCATGAAATTTACACTACAGCCTTCCTTTAAAAGGCAAACAAGACAGAATGTCCCCTGACCACAGAAGTGCAAGTCATGGTTGCTCAAAAATGTCTTGCTGGTGTTTTTTTCCAGAATGTTTTGGGAGAAGCAACAGGAATGTGTATTTACCTGGTAATCATAGTGTGTGATTACATTTTACATATAAACTGTTATTTTAAATAACGTATGCGATTATTGCAAATTTGTAAGTTTAATATATGAATGTTATTTAGAAATGGTGCTTTCATTATTGTGACTGGCTGAGGGACATGGGAGGATAGAGACAATGAAGAAGAACATTATTGTGCCTGTATAAACCTTCAACCTCCAACACCTTACAACAGTACTATAGTGCTGTGTAGTTATTCTGGACCTCACAGTTGCTTTGTGTGGGTTTTCAAATAGGATAGATATTGCTGAAAGCACACATTTGATTAAATATCTCATCAAATATTTATAAAACTATGCTTGTAGAAAATGATGTCCTTCCATAAATAAGCAAATCACTTGTGATAGGAAGCTTATTATAAGAAACACTGTGATCAAGGGCTAGGAACTAAACAATAAGTGACAGTATGGGCGAACAGCAATGCTAAGTGTCTGGCAGAAGAAAGTGAATTTTGCAGTGGGTAAATGCATGTATCACCTATTTCTCTACTTGTTAACACCAGCGATACACTCATTTTACTTGGTAGAAGACAGATGCAAAAGTCATCGAGAGAAGTATTGCTTTGTAAAAAGGTTGCTTCAGGGCTTTCCATCTGTCAGGTGGTGCCCTACACAATTATCTGAAAACATGTGTGACAGTATTGCCGTAGACCAGTATTTTTTGCCTGATGTTCTGCCATCGGTCTGCCTCTATCAGTTGTAGTCATTTTTATCCACTATTGCCATCTCTTTGACGATACTTCAAGAACTTTACCACTCATTAGGCGGTTATTTTAGGACATTTATACCTCTGTAAAAAGAAATGGATATTGCAAATTTCCTGCGCAGTTGCACTTGTGACGCTTTCCTTTTCCCAGACCATAATTTATTTAGAAGCTTTTAATAATGTTTTCCAAGTGAAAACAGTTTAATCCTGCAGTGTCTTATGGAGGAACATTTCACACAAAATTAAATGAATAAACAAACAAACAAATAAATAAATAAATAAAGATGCAAATAAGCAAATGCATTGTGATATGTGACTATTTAATAATAAAGATATGTGAGCATAAATAATGAAATGTGTCATGAAACGTTTTTTGTTGGTTATTTACATTATTTATGTATTTAATTAATGTTTCATGTATGTATTTCAGTGACACCACACACAACATTAAATACATTTTCCTGAACACTTTTAAATGAAAACTGTTATTTTCACCCATTACATTTGACAGGGCTATAGCAAATATTATGTTTTGATTGGTTAACTATGGTACAGTAGATGTAAATCTTTGGTTATTAAGTTCCACATTTACAGCAGATACTTCAGGTGCAGACTTCTGAAGATATATTTAGGGCTTCTTCAATTAAAGTAGTCACATTTTGCAGTAATTCTAGGCATCTTTTTCTATCACTCATATCTGGCATGGATGTGCATTCCACACAGTCACAACTTTGAATATGCGCTTCACAGACAATTCTCCAATAAAGAAAACATGACTCCCTAAAGCCCACTCTCTCATGACAGTTGAAATGACAGTTTTTTTTTTCAAACCATATTTTATGTTGCATATGGTGTCACTGAAATAAATAAATGAAGATATAATTATATTAATACATAAACAACAAAAATGTACTTCATAAAACATTTAATGATTTATGCTCACATATAACTTATTGTTTATTAACTGCCATATTACACAATGCATTTTCTTTCTTTCTTTCTTTCTTTCTTTCTTTCTTTCTTTCTTTAATTTTGTCCAAAATATTTCTCCACGAACCTCTATAGTCTTATCTTTTTCATGCCATTTGCTTTTAGATGTTGTGTTTTCTCATATATTTTTAGCATACTTCACGTATAACAGTATTTTCTGTTTTTCTATTTTGAACATTTTGAATGCCATTATCATTGTATTGTATAATTTACATTGCTTTATGTCCCTTTGTTAAATAGCTACTTTCCTCAAAGCTGTAGGTTGTTCACACCTCGTAGAGAGACATTTTTTCAGGCATGGCTTTATTTCACTGGCATAAGGTTCTTTCTTTTCATTGGTCTTTTCACAAACCATCGAGAAACGGACAAAACATTAGAAAAACCAGTGAGATGAGTATGAGTGAAACTTACACCATTTGTTATTGAGAAATCAGCCCTTATTATTCAGAGGTTTTCTCCAAATTGTTTCATATAAATGTTGTGGTCCCCGGCCGGGACGCCCAGGAGGACCAGAGGAGGGCTTGTGCCTCCTCCAGACCGAGAGGGGGCGTCCGTCCTGGTTATGCTGGAGGCCTCGGGTAGAGGGCTTGGAAGCCCAGCCCTGTAGGGACCCGTGGCCACCACCAGGCCAGTGCCTGATTATCCCGGGAGCCCGGCACTTCCGCCACACCAGGAAGTGCCGGGGGGAAGACGACAGGGGACACCTGGACGGCTTCCGGATGCGCAGCCGGCACTTCCGCCACACGGGGGTGTGTCCGCGGGAGATGGCCGGGAAGCAGCTGGAGCCCATCCGGGTTCCTATAAAGGGGGCCGCCTCCCTCCAGTCATTGGCGAGAGTCGGGAGGAAGCGGACAGAGCTGGAGAGAGGACAGGAGGCGGCCAGGAGAAAGGCAGTAGAACTGTGTGACCTGGACTTTGGGGGATCGGTGCTGGAGGCACTGGGGTTTGTGAGTGCACGATAAAGACTTGTAAATAGAATTGTAAATAAACAGTGTGTGGTGAAACCATGATGTCCGTCTGCCTGTGTCTGGGGCCAAGTGCACAATGTACAGATAATAATAAATTTGAATTTTGATTCTATCTCAAGGATTTCTTAAAAAATAAAATATGTATTTGAAAAAAAAATTACAAAGAAATTGTTAGTTAGTAAAAATGTATTTTCTGACAACCTGAAATCAATGCTATGCTTAAAAGCAATATAAACAGAAATACATTTTTAGTGGGAAGAATTCAGTATTTTCTGACAAAATGAAATCTATGCTACAATTTCAGCAATGTAAATTAGAAAGAAATTGTTACTGGTTACAATTCTGTACTTTCTATCAAGATTAAATCTACGCTTCAGTTATTAGCTAATGCAAATTAGAAAAACAACTGTCAGATCAATATGTGGACAACAATACAAATTTTCATACCGGATCAGTTGAGCACCAGGTTAACAACGACCGCCTAACAACAACCGCCACCAGTACTGTAAGCCAACAGGGTGCTGGCGGAAATTGGGATACTGTTGGCTGAAGAAGAAGAAAGAGAAGAAGAGGGGGGAGATGTGTCCGGAGGCAGGAGGAGAGGAAGAAAGTAGAGAGTGGAACTGAGAGTAGGAACTTTGAATGGTGGCAGTATGACTGGTAAGGGGAAAGAGTTAGCAGATAAGATGGAGAGAAGGCAGGTTGATATATTGTGTGTGCAAGAGACTAAATGGAAGGGGAGTAAGGCCAGGTGGATTGGAGGTGGATTCAAATTGTTCTATCATGGTGTGGATGGGAGGAGAAATGGGGAAGGAGTTATTCTGAAGGAACAGTATGTCAAGAATGTTTTGGAGGTGAAAAGAGTGTCAGACAGAGTAATGATTATGAAGCTGGAAATTGGAGGTGTGATGATGAATGTTGTTAGTGCATATGCACTGCAAGTTGGGTGTGCAATGGGCGAGAAAGAAGATTTTTGGAGTGAGCTGGATGAAGTGATGAACAGTGTACCCAAGGGACAGAAAGTGGTGATTGGAGCAGATTTCAATGGGCATGTTGTTGAAGGGAACGGTGGAGACGAAGAGGTGATGGGTAAGTATGGTGTCAAGCAGAGGAATGAAGAAGGTCAGATGATAGTGGATTTTGCCAAAAAGATGGACATGGCTGTGGTGAATACATATTTTAAGAAGAGGGAGGAACATAGGGTTACGTACAAGAGTGTAGGAAGATGCACACAGGTAGATTACATCCTATACAGAAGAGTTGATCTGAAGGAGATTGAAGACTTCAAAGTGGTGGCAGGGAAAAGTGTAGTTAAACAGCATAGGATGGTGGTCTGCAGGATGATGTTGGAGATCAAGAACAGGAAGAGAGTGAGGGCAGAGCCAAGGATCAAATGGTGGAAGCTGAAAAAGGAAGTCTGCAAGGTTGAGTTTAGGGAGGAGGTAAGACAGGCACTGGGTGGCAGTGAAGAGTTACTAGACAGCTGGGAAACTACAGCAGATGTAGTAAGGGTGACAGCAAGAAGGGTGCTTGGCGTGACATCTGGAAAGATGAAGGAGGAAAAGGAAACCTGGTGGTGGAATGAAGAAATATAGCAGAGTATATAGAGGAACATAATAGCAAAGAAGAAGTGGGATAGTCAGAGAGATGCAGAAAGTAGACAAGAGTACAAGGAGATAAGGCGCAAGGTGAAGGGAGAGGCAGCGAAAGCTAAAGAAAAGGCGTATGATGAGTTGTATGAAAGGTTGGACACTAAGGAGGGAGAAAAAGACCTGCACCGATTGGCTAGACAGTGGAACCGAGTTGGGAAAGATGTGCAGCAGGTTAGGGTGATAAAGGATAAAGATGGAAACGTACTCACAAGTGAGGAGAGTGTGTTGAGCAGATGGAAAGAGTACTCTGAAAGGCTGATAAATGAAGAGAACGAGATAGAGAAGAGGTTGGATGATGTGGAGATAGTGAATCAGGAAGCGCAACGGATTAGCAAGGAGGGAGTAAGGACAGCTATGAAGAGGATGAAAAATGGAAAGGCTGTTGGTCCAGATGACATACCTGTGGAAGCATGGAGGTGTCTAGGAGAGATGGCAGTGGAGTTTTTAACCAGATTGTTTAATGGAATCTTGGAAAGTGAGAGGATACCTGAGGAGTGAAGAAGAGGTGTACTGGTGCCGATATTTAAGAATAAGGGGGATTTGCAGGACTGTAGTAACTACAGGGGAATAAAATAGATGAGCCACAGCATGAGGTTATGGGAAAGAGTAGTGGAAGCCAGGTTAAGAAGTGAGGTGATGATTAGTGAGCAGCAGTATGGTTTCATGCCAAGAAAGAGCACCACAGATGCTGAGGTGGCACTGACCAGAAAGCAGGAGACAGAGCTGGAGGTGGCAGAGTTAAAGATGCTAAGACTTTCACTGGGTGTTACGAGGATGGATAGGATTAGAAATGAGTACATTAGAGGGTCAGCTCAAGTTGGACGGTTTGGAGACAAAGTCAGAGAGGGAAGATTGTGTTGGTTTGGACATGTGCAGAGGGGAGATGCTGAGTATATTGGGAGAAGGATGCTAAGGATAGAGCTGCCAGGGAAGAGGAAAAGAGGAAGGCCTAAGCGAAGGTTTATGGATTTGGTGAGAGAGGACATGCAGGTGACGAGTGCAACAGAACAAAATGTAGAGGACAGAAAAATATGGAAGAAGATGATCCGCTGTGGCAACCCCTAACGGGAGCAGCCGAAAGAAAAAGAAAACTCTGAAATATATATAATCTGACAGTGCTGGAATTTATTAGGAATTACAAGATACTGCTACATATTAAACTTTACCTGGTACAAAGCCACGCAGAAGAGGAAGAGCATCATGTAAATTATTTTATACATGACAATTTTTCCTTCAAAGCTGACAAAGAAGAACATTCCTCCACAAAGATAGATCCAGTACTTGACGAGCATTCCCATGACCATATTTCCTAACACTTCCATCACTTCATTTCCATGTTTTTCTTCTTTCTCTTCTACAAAACACACATAGTCAAAAGATATCATAACACATCTGAGAGGTACTGAACATGAAAATAAATTATTGCCAGTGATTAATAAAATGAAGTATACATTTATTGAACATTTTTTTCATTGAAGATTGCATATCACAAACATAACTGCAAGTAGCAAGACTTATTTATTAAATGTTTACCTAATCTTTTCAGAAATCTTCTAGTCATAGCATGAAGTTGCTATTATTGTTTTTCCATTTACAGGATAATGCAAAAAAGAATAAATATTATTTTCACCAGATTACAGAGACTCTCTCATATGTCTTACACATGGCTGACATAAAAATCTGATATGAACATTTTCCTAAACAGTTGTTTTTATTATACCACTCTTTATGGAAGCATAGATTTATTACACAGCAATACAAGTTACCACTTGTTACTATATACAGTACATGTATTATGTGCAGAAAAAGTGCACCTTTTATTTCCTTATCGACTTTGATTCCTGATAACTCTGCTTCTTCCTCAGCTTCTTGTCTTTCTTTTCTTTCCATAAGATATTGTCGCAGTAGCAGCCAAAAGGTCAAGGCATATAAGACCTATAATGAAGACATCACATCAAACATTGTTATACTTGTTTCATTCAGATTCTATCGACATTTTTTGTGCTCAGTAATATAGTGGCTATGCATTTGATTATGTCTATTAAAGAATGCAAAAAAACAAAGTGCTACTATATTATATAATTAATAACATAATTTTTTTAATACTATGTTTCATTTTTTTTTCTTTCATTTGTTAATTCATTTTTAAATGCTCTGAACCTCTTTGCAGTAATGAGCACACAAAATATCTCAGAAAGTAATACTATTTAATTTCAGGACATTTAACAGTCAAGTCTGGTCAGGATATGGACTCCTGTCTATTTCAGACTTTTCTTGACAGGAAGTGTGTTTTCAGATGCCCTTGATTAATAATGGAAGGAGTCCCACAAATAGATTGTTTGGGGATATGCACATAAGGAAAGGACAATGGGGGACATTATGTTAAAGTATAGGATTCCCCTAGTCCACTAGCTGACACCACATTGGACAGTCCTCTGTGGGGCTGCCTGGTCCTTTAAGGATGAATTATGATGCAGGACTGCAGGGACACCTGAAGCCACAAGATGGAGTTTTAGAAGGATGGCCCCAGATAAATTCTGACCTTGCAATATTTTAAAACCATTTATGATTTTAGTGCAGTTAAGCTTGAAATTGGGGAGATGCCAAAGGTGGCAAAAAATTTGTTGTAAAGAGTGCTCATGCTTGGACTAGGCAAACCATCTGTAAATCAAGGAAGAATCTGTTTAGGAAGATCCACTGGGAATTGGTTATTTTGTTTATTTTATTTACTCCTTATTTTAATTGTTGTTTACAAGCTTTATTATGTTTAATGAAGCCAGCCTTTTGGTATTTTTGGGTTTCCTTGGTCCTTTTTAGGTTCACTGACAACTCTTAAGCACTTCCTACTGCCACAACAACTACAGAAACACACTTAGACTAGGGTAATTTAACTTTTGTCAGTTACTTTTACAATGTATCTCTGAACTGTGTCAATAAAGTGAGAACATGCAAACTTTGTAGTGAATTCTAATGCTTAATTCAACTGGACTATAAGTACAGTAATCAAATTAGTATAGTGGATCCTATCTAAGACTTTACTCCAAACAAACAGCCATATATGCATGGAATAAATTACCAAGAAGTGTGGTAGAGTGTAGAGCTTGATTGTTATTTTGGTGACTCTAGGAGAATAAGATTGGCAAGCTTGTCGGTTGGATTTGCCTGTTACTGTCGTAGTTGTTCTCATTTTCTCACAAAGGAATGATCTCACTGTGACACAATGCTGTTTTTATGTTTTAATTTATTATTCTATTTTCAATATTATATAATTCAATACAGTATATCTGGCTTCTCAGAAGTCTATGTAATTTTTTTTTTATTTAGCAAACATATGAACTTTGGGGAACACAAAAATACAGTGATATTTGTACATGTATGAGCTCTAATGGTTACCTTTGATCCCAGTTCCTGAAAAGGCACACCTTTCCTGACCAGAATTCCAGGTACTTCTTGCAGTTCTGGCAGGTCTATGCTCCATATATACTGGAGCACCAACAGAAGATTTCCATAAAAGACCATGAATGGAGATGTGAGCATAGCGTATTTTCGTCTATCTCTGACCATCCAAAGTGTGCAGGACCAAATTAGCATAACAAATGTAAGCCAGCTGTGATAGGTTATACTCCATGCCTGTCAGCAAAAAATAGAACATAACATATACGAACTAAGATTTCAAAATTCCCAAAGTGATCTGAAATGTGTATATACAGATCATCTGTCCTCTTTGAAAAACATATGATGTAAAGTATCTGTCTATCTATATTAGTTTCATTTACAAGAAAGGAAAAAAGTTAATGGAATACAAAACAGATGACCACAATACAAACATAGAGATCCACAAAATATTCTATTGCTTACCATCATAGCAATTAAAGCACAGATGTAGCTCTGCTTCATAATAAATCTAAAAACGGTGACTAAAACATGAATTTTAGGATTTTCTGTTACTACTGCTGGATCAGTTTCCTCCTCCTCTTCTTCTTCTTCTTCTTCCTGTTCATCATACGCCTCATTGTCTTCACAGTCTCCATTTAGTTTTTTTTCTGTGGCACAAGAAAATGTAAATTGACTTTTGGTAAATATTAACCACATGATATCATGCGTTGTTAACATTCACATACTCATGGATTACTAAGACTTAGTAAAATTAAGAGATACATGTCACTCTGTCATTATAGAAATATATCTGATTTAATATCCAATACTTGCAAAATGTGTCAAATTTAAGAAATTTCAAATTGTCTGCTGTGTTGCAGAAAGTGGCTGTCCTAAGTGCACCAGCTGATCATGTGCATAGCACACTCCCACAAAACCAGCTGTTTTAGGCTGTGAAGCAAATCTGTACACTGTAAAAAAATTCATATACAAAAATTAGACAAAAAAACTTTAAATGGAAGTTGTTTTGCTTTAATTTAGCAAAAATATCTGCCAATTGGGTGAGCAAAATTTACTTGACAAGATTTCTTAAAGTAAGCTAAAAATCGTAAATACAAATTTTTTGATGTCAATAATTCTTACAATAAGGAAAAGATATAATGTCATGATGTAAAAACTTTTCACTTGTTTAGACTTCATTTCTTGCAGTGTATGAACTCATAAATAAAGAGCCATGACAAACAGATAATAAATTATGTTTTATTAAAAGCCATTCATCCAAAAGAAGTGCACTGAAAGACAGTTAAAACACAATGCAGTCAAGCATGTCGAAACATATCCAAAATGTGTGAAAAAGTGTCAAACCTGAAAAAGACAAAAAAGATGAAAATCAAAAAAAAAAAAAAGAATACCATATAAATCTTTTTGCAGAGACACTAATCACAATCCTCTTGCAAGGAGCCCAACACATTAGTCTTGTCTGCTTAAAGTACCATACCATCAAATACTGATATGAGGAACTGGAGCCAGAGAAAGACAAAAGGAGTGGGTAGGAATGGTGTACCATCCAAGTCCTAACAGTAAAAACATTACTTTTTTAAATATTAACTGTTATTGAACATGGTACAGGCTACATCAAACCTAAGCTTATATGTTTGGACAAAAGCTTCCTTTTGAAAAGTTACTAAAAACAATGTATCACAGTACAAATATGGTAACAATTACTCCATTTACCGTTGCACCCTATCCAAGATTCAGTTCTGCCTTTTGCCCAATATGTTAGAGATAGACAACAGCCACGATGACCCTGAATTGGATGGTGTATGTTTGAGAATGTTTTGCTATTTATTTATTTAGATTTACCTTTTCAAATACTGCCACGGGATGAAAAATGTGGCAAGCACTAGGGTGACTGAAAAGGACAAGAACTTGAAGCCAGGACACAAACAGAGTTCACAACCAGAAAATCTAATCAACTGTGTTTCAGAACCCAAAATGTAAACCAAAAATCACAGTTTCAAGTAATAAGGTAGAAGTCAGTAAAATAAATAACACTGTAGGCTTTTGTAAAAAGGATCTGCAAACTTGGACAAATACAAATACAGGACCCCAACTTAAATATTGTCACAAATATGACATTATTTGGTTTGACAGGGCTATCCCCCCTCGCAATGAGCTGGCGCTTTCTTGAAATAAGTACTCAAAATGGAAAACATGATGAAAAAATTCTATAACAAGTGCAAAATCAAAATGAAAGTAAAGAACAAAAGCTCTTTGTGCATCATAACCTCCAAAAATTAATACATACAAAAGAAACTTGTATTTAACACTAGAATCCCTGAAGCCTACAAAAAAAAAATTGTAATCCCAGGCCACCTTAAATTCCTTTGCACCTCTTCAAGTAGCAATTTTTTTTTTGCAAATGTGTTGATCAGCACAAGCAGCAAACAGCTTGCTATCCCATCCCACAGGTTCACAGGTCACAGGTTCGATTCCAGGCGCTTCCTACATTTCCTGTTTTGAATAGCGAGCTGCTCTTATTGTTACTATTATAGAACAAAAACACGCATTTGAATTGAGTCTGTAACTGCCGGTGTAAATTTATGGTACTTGTAAAGGTTAGTGTTTTTTTTTTCAGTTTTATTCTCTCAATCACGTTCACGCTCCCCCCAATCTGACACTGCTGTTTTCAAATAAAGACATGCTATAACAGAGGTGAACTCAGATGAGGATGTGGGTTTTACATCAGAGAAAGAGAACAGAAGCCCTCCCTGCAAGAAACATCCACTCACACATAAGAATAATGTAGCTGCACCAGGCGCATAGGCAAAAGATAGCATCGTTTGGATGCGGCAAGATGTCGGGAGTCATCCTGCTAGTCAATCTGACACACGCATGTCCTTCTACGAAACTGAAGGACATACTGAGCTCGCCAAGGTATCATGCAAAGTTCTGTTTGTGATTATGTTTCTTGATGGGCTTTATATGAAAAATATTTACATGTTACTTATATAAATGCCACAACGAATGTTGTTTACCTGTATTTATCTACTTATTTTCCTACAGCGTAAAGTCACAAGTAGACTTCAGAACTTCCTGTGTTTGATTGACATGGGCATGCTGACAAAGTGCATGTGCAATGCCACTCCTTATTTAGGAAAAGATCACTTTCGAAAAGTGCGACAGCAGCTTCCACCTGCAGCTATAGACACTCCAGTACACAAGCAAATCTCCATGCTAGGGTTTAGATCTGGCAGTGCCATGCTGATGGTGTTAGTGCCCAAAAAAAGAAGTCTGACTGCATTGTCAGTACCACTGCTTGCATACTGAAGTGTCAGCAAGGCACCTGAAGTGTCACCTTGTTGGCACCCATCAACCACGGAGCGAAGTTGCAAATAAAATTTTCCCTTATTGAGGCATCACTTACACTAAGACAACAGATAAGGCACCTGGATAGTGTCTTAATGTGAGTCTCATAATAAGCTCATTGAAAGGAATGATATCGGACACCATCAGAAGGACCCAATCTGCCACAATAATAGTTACTCCCTGAGTATGACAGCCATCAGAGTGACCAGACCAATAAAAGGTATACTCACCACAGAGAGATCTGGCCAGTCCCTGGTCTGCGTACCTCAGACAGTGCTGCAACTGAAATGGGAAGTTTACGAAGCTCCACTGACAGCAGAGGAAGATAGTCACCATGCTGGATAGATAAGATGTTCCATGCACCTTTCTGGATGGGCTACTTTAGGACCCAAGTGCTGCCGTGCAACAGGCAACATCTCAAAACCATGCCAGTTCCAATCCCCAACAGGCCCGACTCCATTGGCTCTCTGGTGGTTCCAGCTCTTCCAGGGATGAAACTCCCAAAGGCTTTCCCCTATCCCCTTCATAGTGTGAGCAGCCTTTCTGTGGGTGGCTGCAGCAGAGCTACTACTGCGGAGAGCAGGAAGGAGTCCTGTCTGCTGTTTAGGACCTGCGTGAAGTTTTTATGATGGGTGGAGTGTCAATCCTGCCACCAACCCCAAAATTTTTCTTCCTGCAGGTTGGAGGACTGCTTGCAGGGCAGATGTAGTTTAACATCATACCCAGTATGACAGTTATGGCTAACCATAACTAATTAATATTGAAGTGCTAAAAAGGATATAGGGTTTCTCACTCTTACTTCACTATTACATCACATTACATGGACACGGAAAATCTTTCTATTAGCATTTTAAATAGAATTTGTTTCATCTATATATCTGTAAAAGTCAATGTATGTGTGTATGTTCCAGCATCACTTTCAAACGGCTGGAACGATTTTCATGAAACTTGGTAAACATGTTTTTCATTGGTCGACTAAAAATACTGTAGGGTGAAATCAACCTTAACCTACCCCCTTCTGGGTAGGGTAGGGGATGAACTTACGGCCTTGTATGCATGTTATCATCCAGTTGACACTTGGAATGACTACCAGAGGGCGAACTAGAGGTGACTGCCAGCATTCTTTACGTTTGAGCACCACCATGCCCCTTTTGCTTTTAAAATTAAATAGAGTTGGCCAGTTCCGAGCATCAACTGGATGATAACATACATACAAGACCGCAAGACAAGCACACTAGTGAGTCTTCATTGTTTGTTAATTTATTTTTAAAGTTGTGTTTTTTTTTTTTTAATTATATTTTTCTCATTTTCTCAAACGATTAAAAAAAAACACTTTATTTTCCTCCCGGGCAATGCTGGATATTTCAGCTAGTAAGGTCATAAATTTCCAATTTCAAACTAAGAAGTAATATGAATGTAAGGGAATATAATATTACTCTATCATAGATATATAAAATAACACTGGAGATTTTTTTTCCATTTTTTGTTTTTGAATACAATGCCATTTTTAGTCCTGTATCTTTTTTTCTTGCATCAAATTGTGAGAAAAATGATTTTGGCAGTGGTCCTAGTTTAATTCATTATTATTTTTCTGTAGCTCCAGTAATATGAGAAAAAACTATGTCTTTCAGATAGCACAAACATGTACTTTGGTGAATCACTCCAAAAACAATGCAAAAAATATCTGAAATAATTTAATGACTTTTAAGAATTATGTTCACAGTACCATCTTTCACATAAAATGTATAGACATTTCATGTGCTTTGAGTCACGTAAACAGTGTACAGTTACAAACTGTCTAACATTTCATTCTGGTTGTAAGATTTTAGTCCTGACCTGGTATACTAAACAAATTAGTATCTGCCTTTATACCCAATTAGGCTGTTCACCTGTGATAACAACTCTACTCATGTTCTAATCATGATTGTTAATATAAATATTTGCCACGAGTAAGGATGTTTTAAAGCAGTTTTTTTCTTGAATACCTACCGGTATTTATTCGTTCGCATATAAATACACACTCTGATTCAATTCAAAAGCCATTTGTCAATTGTCAACTGCACTAAATAGAAGAACAGTGGATAGACAAATCATAAGAAGAATATGAACCTTACACAATCAATGGGAGTGGCAAAAACACGGGTCTGTTGAGATATTTCTAACAGTAAAATTATATCTATGAAATATGTGTTACATTATTGACAAGTTCATATGATTTAAAGCTGGGTCCTTAATCATGGTCCATGAGGGCCGCAGTGGATACAGGTTTTCATTGTAGACAGTTTCCTAACTAGAACTCAGTCCTTGCCGATAATAAAACTTGGTATTTTACTATATATCTTGTTAGAGCTTTCATTCATCAAAAACAAATTTTAGTTACTTTGTAGATCCGAGGTCTTCAGTTACAGTCCTGGAGGTCTGCAGTGGCTGTAGGATTTCACTTCAACCGCTTTATTAATTAGAACCATTTATTTACTACTAAAGCAATATGTTTTTTGGGATTAATTTTAGTTAGTGTAGCAGCTACATTTAAGTTTTAATTGTTGCCTGATTTTTTAAATAGAAATTAGTTAATAATGAAATAAAAATAACCAATAAACCAGCAGATCTCTAGCTAACATACTTCCTTTTAAACCTGTGTATATGAACCATGAAGTATCTGTCTTAAAAATTGTTTAGAAATAAATGAGAGGGGAATTGGGAGGAGCGTTAAGTTCTAAATCTGTTCTCTTCCAGAAAAAAAAAGCGTAATGTTCTCAGAGAAGGAAACTCTACAGTGAAATTAAAATTTCTCTTTGATGAATGAAAGCAGTAATAAGCCAAATAGTTAACTACCAAGTTTCATTATTAGCAAAGAAGTGTTTTCTAATTAGGAAACTAGCTGGAAGGAAAACCTGCAGCCAGTGCGGCCATCCAGGACTGTGATTGAGGACCCCTGTCTTAAAATAAGAAGGCTGAAGTTTGTTAAAATATTTTTACATTAGGTTTCAAATGGACACTGAGTAATTTTGGTTTTAATGTGCATATTTTCTGCAAAAATGCCATTTTAGTTTATCAACTTAAATAAAACTTAAGAAAATTAATCATGAACATTAAGAAAAATTACTCCATTCTTTTTTCTACAGAAGTAATCTGTAAAAAATATTTGCAGTGTATAGATATCTGTGTAATATTTTAATCTCTGTTCCATGCAAAAGTAGACATTGATATGAAAAAGAAAATTTATAAATAAAATGAAGGAAAAGTAACAATACAGAGCTCATAGCACCACTGCACACATGTACAGAAATGTTAATAATTTGAACTTTGACGATACAGTAATGTATCATTGATAGTATATACTGTAGAACTACACTAAAATAAATACTGTTAAGTCACGTGAAAAGTGGTTGTGGACATACATTGTAACTCCATCATACTCCTTTAATATTAGAAGTCTTCTTTGACTGTTAAAGTATAGCACCAATGCAGATGTATTCTTCTCAATACACCTCCTTTATTTATAGTGCAGTAATTAGATTAATGCCCAATAATTTATTTATAGTGTCATTAATACACATGCCTAACTTTATTCTGCAATATTTACTATAAGGGCAAGGATTTTATTTTTTTAATTTTTATCTGCATATTTTCAGAAAACATGTGCTATAGCAGTTAGATCATATTTACATTGATTATTATTTACATATAAACAGTAAGACTACACTCACCCGATGTAATATCCGTTCTGTCAACCTTATATTGTGGAGTGGAATACATTTCCAGTTTTGTTGGACCATTTTCAATGGGTAAAGTCGGCAGGATACCGTGATAGTCAACAGGAGTACCATTCACTGTGACCAGCAGGACCTGTTGTACAATATGACAAATAGCATTTTACACAAAGAGCATCTAAGATATCCATAATAAAACAGACAATAAAATGGTTTTAAAATAATGAACAGAATGACATTTTAGTTAAGAGTGTTATTAACCTTCCAAGAATTTGTCTTAAAATATAGCATAAAAGTTGAGATGTTAGAAGGAGGCAAAAATCAATGCTTGGATAGCCTGAATGAAATCCTGCTTCAGATCTTCTCAGTATGCCTCATTTTCTGCTGCAGGCAACTCTAGTTACCATCACTTTATTAACAACACATTATTAGCTGCACCCATGTATGGAAATGGCATATTCCAGGCATCTTTCACATATTCAGTGATCAGCTTATAGATTTCACTAGGCGTCCAACTTTTTAGACATCTTTAATACAGATGTTTATGCTTCTTTTGAACTGCTCTCTCATAAATATAGGATTTGCCGTATTTTTCTTAACTTTCACCAGTCACTATCTCAGAAGCAGTCCTGGCTAGGACTGATGCAGATGTGGGTAGTTACTTCTAAGTTTTATCAGCATATTCTAAGCAATTAACTCCTAGACAAGGATAGATGGGAAAAGGATCTTTCATTTGGAATTTCAGATCAGGAATGAAACTCATTTGTTTAGAATAAATTGTACATTCTTTTTTAGTTTGTGAAAGGCATACCTAATTTCAGCTAATTTCAGCTAAATGTTGCACTTTGGGCACACTTTATCTATGCACTTAAAAGCACGGAAAATCATCAGGATAACATCCAAATTGTGAACACTGTCAACTGGTCCCCATCTTACTAGGTCATATGATTTGTGAGTGCTCTATAACCAAACCATTCTGACTTAAATGTTTTGCATTATTTGTATATCATTTGAACCTAAAGTCCCTCCCAAATCCTTAACATCAATATTTGGAGTAAGATTATCTATTGTGGTATTCTATACTATACTGCTTGCACGTGGATTCATTTTGCTTAATTTGAGGAATGTTAATCCACCTATCATAAATCACTGGGAAAGCAACATAATAGTTTATCTTAAACTGGATCAAATTGAATTCTCTCTCTAAGAAATGGTTCCAAATTTTTTTTATAATTTGGTATAAATTCAATCATGTTATCAGAAAACAGTTTGTTGGATCTTTTTTTAACCCTGTCCATTATTTTAATTTATACGAGGATTCACATTAGGCCTTACTTGTCCTATAGCTCTCTTTTACAGTTATGATAATAAGGATGTATGTTTCCTTTTAGTTTGTTATGACAGTATGATGGTGTAATTAAAATAAATTCAAATACTTTAACATGTTTAATAACTAAACATGATACATTCTGTAATGAGTTCAGTAAATGATTCATAGGATATAAATGTTTGAGTATAGTTTGCTTTATGAATTCTTTCAAGATTCTATAATTACTTATTGAAATAAGTACAATGCTGATATGCTGGGATTGTATTTCACTTACTGTATGTTTTGGTGTTTTTAATATTTTATTTATAGTACATACATATTATTTTTTTAAAGTGTTCAAGGAATTAATTGATAGTCTGATCACAATATACTGTCTTCACCAAATTAATAAATGCTGTGAAATTATAGAAAATGCTTCATAGAGAAGCACTTCTAGATATTGAAAACTGACATTAACGCATAGTCAAACAAGAGCAGCAGTCCCAACACAAGTAAGCATTTGTAGCTAACGTCATTATAAGCACCCAGTTTCCATTCTAACTACGTAAGCAATTGTGGTGTGCTGTACAGATAAATGCAAGTGGATACTGAAGACATATTTTAATACTAGGTTTAAGTGAAAATTTTATATGGGCACAAACTATATACAAAACACACATTAAAAAACAACAATCATTGTGAGTGGTATATAACAAGTTTTGACTACTGATTTATTAAAACAAATTCAAGGGCTGGGTCTGCCCTGTGGGCCTTGAGTTTGACATTCCGTCCTATAGAATCAAGTGTTACCTATCTCTTTTTAAATGTATACCCTTTATTTAAAAGTATTAACAGTCTATTTTATTTAGTGGGGTGGTTTTGTCTCCATACTGTATTTTAACTTACTCTGAATGGGTGGCAACAAGTAAAGTCAATTAAAGAAACTGCTTCCTCTGAGACCCAGTGTCCTTCTTCTAAATGCATTCAGTGTGGAACTTTCACATTCTCCTCTTATGTGTGTAGGCTTTTTCATTGGTTTCAGTGTGCCCTGTGATAGACTGATATCCCATCCAGGGCTGGTTTCTGTCCTGCAGCTGATGCTTCTAGGACAGGCACCAAGTGCTATGACCCTGAAATGTGAAATATACCACACTGGACTCTAACAATGTTTTTTCATTTCTAACCACAGATCCACTGCATCACTTAACCTATTCTTGATCCAATCATGAAAAACTGATGTAAAGAGCTATTAAAGCTGAGCTGCGAATGAATGGAAAATTAAATGTTTTGGTGGAGTTCAATTATGAGGGTATGAGAATGTTAAACTAAATTACTACTTTATATTACTACATTGAAGGATAACCCCTAATGCATCTGCTTATCCTGCACATTAATTTTGTGTTTATCATTATTGCCATTCCTCTATGTGTTGTATTTTTATATTGTAACTGTTTTTGATTTGAAAGGATTCCTTGATAATGCTTTCTATTAAAATCTGACAGGTATACATCAAACCTTCTATCGGTGTTCCATTTTTTACTAGTATTTACTGAACAGACCATTTTATATACTTTATATTTTATTGCAACATATTGTTTATTGTTGAAGGTGCCTTATAGTGACACATTATATTACCAGCACTATGTAAAATAAAGTGGAATCCACTGTTTCAACTGCAATACTTTACAGTTAAAATTGGTTACTTTATTCATTTTACAGTGTATAATAGTGTATCTACACTGTTTTACATTAATTGTGACTAAATGAAAGACTACAATATACAGTATAAAGCAAATCATACCTCCAAAATGATTCATGTGTCTTGTTATAAGCCACTTACATGATATTATACCAAGTTTGCTTAAACCTTTTGAGACATGAAAACATTATATTCACTTTACAGTTACGATGCACATAAGCAAGAACATGCTGAACATATACTAACATCAGATGTGTGGTATTCATCCTGAGTCATTGAGAGAAGCTGGAAGAAAAGCAAAGGTTGCAAGACAGGTTATTGATGAAAAGGCACAGCCTGAAGCATTTTCATTTCATTATCCTTTCTAAACAGAAACTATGCTGGCAAGCAGTATTTGGTAAATGTTATTTGTCATGCTGCAGGGCTAAATGCATTAAAATCTATTGTTAAAGCCAGGAAAAATATTACAGTTTATGTTACAGCGCTGTTTCAGTAACACTGCAATCTATAACACTGAAACAATAAAGGCAGATAAAAAGATAGTATGCCTCTGATTTCATATCCCATGTACCCAGGAGTGCTCTAAATAATATGGGTATGTGCTTCTAAATTAGATCTAGCTGTAAAACAAGCACTGGCAGCTTTTATTGTTGATTCAAGCTTTATACAGCAAAACAGTATAATATATCATGGTAAAGTGATTCTAGGTCCAAACAGGCACACAATAATGGGTGATCCTACACATCTAATGTTATAATATTTACATGAAATGAAACTGTAGACTAATCATAAAGAAGCAAACTATGCTGTTTAAATTATATATATACATGTTACACATAGCAATGAAATCTTAATTTTTAACTGAGTGTAGCAACTTCAGTAAGGAATGAAAGCATTGTATTAAAGGAATGGTGCAAACGGTTAAGCCAAAAAACAGTCATACTTAAAAATAACTTCTGTCTATGTGTCTCAAAGGTACAGCACTTTGTTACTTTTTAGGTTTCTGATATTTACTTGTGCCCACAGAATTGATATCTCTTGCCTAGCCTTGCTTGCTGATGTGGAAAGAGTTGAACCAAATATTTTAGACAGGTAAATGAAGTTAGCCAATATGTCTCTCTCATCCGTTTCCTACTTTTCTCTCATCTGTTGTATAGCGAGCTTCACGCCACATTCTGCGTTTTTTCTCTGCCGTAGGAGCAATCTGATTGCTGAGATTATCTTTCTCTTCATCTTGCTCTTCTTCATTTTCTTCTTCATCTTCTTCATCCTATAATAAGGGCAGAGATGATGATTTTGAGAATATGTCAATAACTGCAGTAAACAGCTGTGCTTCACTGCACACTATATATTGTACAGTATATTTAATACAGTTGACTTAAGTGATTTTTCAAGGCTAAGATGTCGGATTTATTATGATTCTTAATAATATTAAAGTTTATAACAGCTTGTTAGTCTAATGGTGAAAAGAAGATCTATATGTGATATTTTAGTGTTAAAGTGAAAACCATAGCCATTAAAGGATGACAGCAGAACAGTTTTAAATAAGGATCTACAGTACAGCAATGCATAATTTTACAGTGAAAATGTTTTCAGACAATGAATGGTTGGAGCACTGAAAACTAAATAGAGATAGCCAAGTTAAAAACATTAAACTAAAACAAAAGAGTTATTTTACATGGCACTCCCTGTGTGTGATGAGTAAAGAAAGATGCAATATCTAAGAATCAAGAGGCATTGCTTTTGAGGAGAAGTGTAGGTAATAAAAGAGCTGTCACGGACCATGACTGATTTAATGCTAGAAATAAACTGAAAAATGCTTTTGTAACAAGAGATGGAACTAATCTTGAAATGAAACATACAAGAAACAAACTCTGAAGTTAAATTAGGGATTAATATTGGTGAAACAGCCTGATGCTCTAAGCAATATGTACATTTAATTAAAATGCCTACTAAAATGTTAAAATCATTCAACCAATAACTGAAATCAATAATTGTTATTCTAAAAGTCTATAAAGTACTTGTAAGTGTGTAATAGATTTATTGTGTGTATTTCTAATCACCAATATACAAAAAAAAAGCCATATTGTAGCACTAGACATGAAGAGAAGGACCAGGATATTTATCCCTGGAATAAAGGGAAGAAAAATGTATATGTCCTATTATAGTTCCTATTATATAGGCTTATATAACGGATACAATTATATAAGATGAAATTTAACTTGGAATATTCAAACGGGTTTTCATGTAGCAATTTGCTCAAGGTAGCATTCACTACTGTATGGGTACCAGTACATTGCAGGGCACATTCAAAACATTTAGAGATATCAGACAGTGTTACTACATTATGTCTTTGGTTTCTGAATGAAATTCAGAATTCTAATATTTATTGAGCAATCAAGTAAGAAGCAATTACCTGCTCAATAGGTTCTTGAAGCCATAGGCGAATTAGTGTTGCAAGAGTGTAGTACAGCACCAACAGCATAACAGGATTGATATAATGATACCATTCCAATTGTGGGTGAACTATCATTCGCCATGTTGTTGAACAATTTGTTTGGATAACAGGTGTAACACCAAACAGTCTGTGGAGAGAAGACAATTTTGGTGTAAAAAGATGTCATGACAATTTAGAAACAGAGCCAAGACAATGGGTATTATTTTTAACCTTTGAACCTGTAAGTAAAAACAAAACTATAACATGTTAAAGTCACATGTTTTGCTCTAAAATGTATTTCATATAAGTTACATCTATGTAGGATTGCAGTTGTTAACAATAATCTATATCATTCTATAATACTATAATATACAATCTGACATTTAATTTCCTTAATCTTCTACCTGGTTAATCACTGGACCATTTCTATAAGAACAGATGTAATCCATGTAATGGAAAGTTAATAAACAAAACACGCCAGTCATTTCTCACTATGTTACAGTCTTTGAAATAGTGGTTGTTTTTCGGGATTTGATGATGGGGACTGATTGAATAATCATATGTCTCCTTGTGGATGACATCAGAAAAGCTATTAAAAGATCCTTTTCACATGCAGGCTGATCCAGAAATCCATTGTTAAATTGTCTGGTTGGGAGAATTTGTAAACAAATCTGAATTGAGAATTTCAGGACAGCTGGCAATTTTCAAGGTCAAATACCTGTATTGCTAATGTGAATTTCCTCAGTTGCTTTTTGCATAAACAAAGTTGAACAACTGCTGGGAAGAATTCTAAACTTTCTCATATATGATGCGTTGACACACATGTAATTTAAAAAAATCTAAGAGACTCGTGATGACAAATTGTTTAACTTTATTTTGGTTCCTAAGGTTAGCGATTTGAAGTGTCAGCAAACTAGACAGGTTTGGAAATAAAGGGAACTCTTCTTTATCCAAGCCAAGAAGGACTTTATTGAGACTGGATAACTACGGATTCAGCTGTGTATGAGCCCACTTCAAGGACACTATTTGCCATCAGAAAGGGCAATTTCAAGCTTCAGCTTTGAATTAGTAGTGGAGTTTGGGGGAGTGGGGCATGTGCTGCTTTTTTTCAGCTCTCCAGAACAATTAAAATGCAATAGCATTAAATAACTATTCAGATCCTTGTTTTTTTAAGTTCCACGCGGCTGTTTTTTTGCTTCTGATTTAAATACATTGTCCAGAATAACTAATGAATAAATATTCAACCATTTCCACTACACCCAGAGGTATTTCTTACAAGAAAAAAACCCTGTATACACTAGTTATTTACCCTTTCAAGTTTAGGCTTTCATACGAGAATGTTATTGCAATGGGCTAGAATTCAACGTTTTAAAGGAAATGACATTTCTGTGTGTTGCTTAGTGCAATGGGCTATAAATCAGTGTTTTAAAGAAAAGTCAAAATTCCTGAAACATTCTGCTACAGGTTATTGTTGATGGCTATCTACAGGACATAAATATTTACCTGTCTTGCAAAAGAGTCACCTGCTTTGAGACTGCTTTGATTAGTATCTCATTCACATACAATGTGGTAATACAGAACTGCGTGCTTCATTTGAAAATTAATGACTTCTGGGGACATTGATCTCTAATCAGGTACTTCTTGATAGCTGACAACAGTACTATTGTTGAACCAAAGTAAATATGTTTTGCACAATTGTTCTGCAGAGGAAATTGGCATATACCATTGTTTAGATTGAAGCATTTATATATTTCTGGGTAAATGAGAATAAAAGAGAACAGAGAAGTATGGTCTGAGACTAGTAACTGCTGCCTGATTCTTTTATGCTTTTTCACCATATCGCTGTGGATACAACCTGTAGCAACAGTGGCTTGTATCTGGCTCAGGTTCCCCTAGGCCTGAGGCCTGTAACACTATCAACTCAAAATTGCATGATCTTCTTTGTTATCTTGTGCCATTTAAACATTGCACTACCTGCTTAAAGAAGCCAAAAATACACTCTACACACTGTAACCACAAGCCTTGACTGTTTACATGGTATAAGAGACACATTGACTCAGGGATGTTCACAATACTGTTGTTGTTCAAATCATTAAAAATCACCATTTCCCAGACAAGTCAGTGATTTTGCATTGTCCAGTGTTTGGGTTCCTTAGCCCGCAACAACTTAAATTCCATGGTTTTTTTTTTTTTTTCAAATTCACTGCAGAGTTGAAAAATATTCTTAAGATTTTGTAAATCTAAAAACCAAAATCCTGTTGTTTCTTAATTAGAATGTTTTGCTGTTACAGTCTCGCATGCATTTTGCATTAGCAATAGATGTACCCTGGCAGATTTTTATCATATTATGTAAATGAATAATGTTAATTGTTTTCATCCACTTAAACCATGTATACATTTTACATTTGTCGGCACATTGGCAATGTGACTATAGCTAAGTGTTTGAAACAAAATAGTTAAGCAGGCAATTCTGGACACTATATAACATGTTATCATTAACCATTTCTGTTACAAATTACAAATATTTTCACTTGATTTTGTCTTGAAGATAATTTCCAAAAACAATGATCTATTTGGAAAAGCATATAAATCCATCCATTATCCAACCCGCTGAATCCGAACACAGGGTCACGGGGTCTGCTGGAGCCAATCCCAGCCAACACAGGGCACAAGGCAGGAACCCATCCCGGGCATGGTGCCAACCCACCGCAGTTGGAAAAGCGTATGACTTATGTTTATGGTTAAAAGGCAAACACAAATGCAGGTATCAGATTAATTTCATTATGCTATACAGTGGAACATCGGTTTGCAAGCATAATTCGTTTCGGAAGCGTGTTCGCAGTCCAAAGCACTCGTATATCAAAGTGAATTTCCCCATAAGAAATAATGGAAACTCAGATGATTCTTTCCACAACCCAAAACTATTCATATAAAAATGATTAATACAAAATATAAAGTAAAAATACATAAAACAAATTAACCTGCCCTTTACCTTTGAAAAGAATCATGGCTGGTGTGAGTGAGTTTCTAAACTCTTGTGGGCTTCCACCCAACGGGATGGCACGCAGAACAGTGTCCCAAAGCAATCGCAGTCTCCCAGTGCTGTAGCAGTTCGCCGTAAAAGCGAATCTGAAAAGATCGCTGACATGCTATAAGCGCCTGCCATCGATGGGTGATACAAGGAACAAGGAACATTATAAATTCACAGGGCACAGTACTGCTTGGTCACGACCCTGCCTGACTGCTGTGTCTGTGTATAGGAGAGTGGCAGATCCTGCTACAATAAAATAACCGCGCTGTTGCTGTTTCAAGCTGAATAAAGCTGGTGTTGTTAAAGTACTAAGACTCAGCTTTGTGTTTTGGGGCGCAAGACGGGGACTCACATGTCACAGCACACACGCACGCGCACACAGACACACACACAGTCACAATGTTGTAGTAAATCGTATATACGCTCGTACGGATTTTGACTATATGAGTGAGGCACTACGACTCAGACGGAGAATAGGAGACAATTGCCCACGAGATAGAGACACACACACACACACACACGCACGCATGCGTGCGTGAGAGAGAGAGAGAGAGACACACGTACGCGAGAGACACACACATGCGCGCGAGAGACATACACACGTGCGCGAGAGACACACACATGCGCGCGTACGAGTAGAACCATCAGCTCAGTTGTGATCACATGATGCTCAGCAGACAAAGCGTATCCATACTACTTGTACTGCAAGACCTCGCTCGTTTATCAAGTAAAAATTTATTAAAAATTTTAGCTTGTCTTGCAAAACACTTGTAAACCAAGTTACTCGCAAACCGAGGTTCCATTGTATACAGAGTGCTATACTGTAAACTTGTAGGCATCTAAGAAAGTCCTTTCATTAAAAAACTTTGTGTATTTTTTTCTTACTTTCAATAGGGTTTAGTTGTCACATAAAAAATAAAATGTATGTTTTTTATTGCAGACTTCTGATAGTGTTATACAGCATAATCCCTTTGTATTCTCTTAGATATTAGGTAAGATTCATTGAAATTATGTATATAAAACACACTGTTTATATACAGTAAAACCTAAATATTATTTTAAAGATATTGAGTGTCACCGATATCACATATGTTACAGCCATTACGATAGACAGGTCACCAGCAATAAATACGTACAATGCAAGAAAAATAGTATACAGTAAATGTGTGTACAGTGACACTAAACGTACGTACATGTACTAAGCACTGTAAGAAGAAAATTAATTATGGTTACTCACCAACAATGACACGATGACTTGTCCGATAACAATGAGTTTAATTTTACTGCACAACAAAGGAGAGCGTTACAGCCCTTGTAAAGGAGCCACTTCAGGCGATTGTGTAGCACTGCCGTTGTTCTTCTTCTGGCAGTCCTCAATCCAAATCCCTAAAGCAGATTCCATCCAGACTACTGCCTTATTACATCCACTTACAACTCGTTTTGCACCCTGGTTAAAAGGACACTGCAGCCGTAGATCTTATATTCCTTTCCTACTTTTTAAATAAAAAGAATCATAGCCTTCAACAAATCCAAAACGTTTACCTTTTCGGCAATCGTTAACATCTTCTTCTTGCGCTTGGGCACGGCCCCTGAAGCAGTAGCAGATTGTTTTGGAGCCATAATGAAGGGCTTGACTATGCACAAAGATAAACACTAAAGAGCACAACTCTTTACACAGCGAAACACGTTGATGCTGAATGAGCGAGATGAGACTTCCTGGTTAACACTGCATTCAGCACGCAGGAGCTCAACTGCGTGCATTGATTGGTTAGCTTCTCAGTCAGGAGAACTTAACTGCGTGCTCTGATTGGTTAGCTTCTCAGCCATCCGGCAATAGCGTCCCTTGTATAAAATCAACTGGGCAAACCAACTGAGGAAGCATATACAGGAAGTAAAAAGACGCATTGTCCGCAGAACCCGCGAAGCAGCGAAAAATCCGCGTTATATATTTAGTTATGCTTTCATATAAAATCCGCGATAGAGTGAAGCTGCGAAAGTCGAAGCGCGATATAGCAAGGGATTACTGTACTCTGGTTAAAGAGTATATTTAATTGTATACACACAATTATTTAAGTATTAGATTTCTACAAATAGCTTACAATGTCTACAAATTGATGTACAATATAATAAACGGGGAAGGTTACGTCAGGAAGGGCATCCGGTGTAAAATTTTGCCAAATGAATATGCAGACAACAATACAAATTTCCATCGGTCAGGCCCCGCATTAACAACGACTGCCACAAGTACTGTTAGTCAACTAGGTGCTGGCAGAAATTGGGCTACTGTTGGCCGAAGAAGGAGAAGAAGAGGGGTGAGAACTGTTCGGGTGCAGGAGGAGAGGAGGAAGGTAAAGACAATGGAATTGAGGGTAGGAACTTTGAATGTTGGCAGTGTGACTGGTAAAGGGAGAGAGTTAGCAGATATGATGGAGAGAAGGAAGGCTGATATATTGTGCGTGCAAGAGACTAACTGGAAGGGAAGAAAGGCCAGGTGGATCGGAGGTGGATTCAAATTGTTCTATCATGGTGTGGATGGGAGGAGAAATGGGGTGGGGGTTATTCTGAAGGAATAGAGTGTCAGACAGAGTAATGATTATGAAGCTGTAAATTGGAGGTGTGATAATGAATGTTGTTAGTGCAGATGCCCCGCAAGTTGAGTGTGTGATAGATGAGAAAGAAGATTTTTGGAGTGAGTTGGATGAAGTGATGAACAGTGTACCCAAGGGACAGAAAGTGGCGATTTAAGCGGATTTCAATGGACATGTTAGTGAAGGGAACAGAGGAGACGAGGAGGTGATGGATAGGTATGGTGTCAAGGAGAGGAATGAAGAAAGTCAGATGATAGTGGAGTTTTCCCAAAAGGATGGACATGGCTGTGGTGAATACGTATTTTAAGAAGAGGGAGGAAAATAGGGTGACATACAAAAGTGGAGGAAGATGCACACAGGTAGATTACATACTATGCAGAAGAGTCAATCTGAAGGAGACTGAAGACTGTAAAGTGGTAGCAGGGGAAAGTGTAGTTAAGCAGCATAGGATGGTGGTCTGTAGGATGACGTTAGAGATCAAGAAGAGGAAGAGAGTTAGGGCAGAGCCAAGGATCAAATGTTGGAAGTTGAAAAAGGAAGACTGCAAGGTTGAGTTTAGGGAGGAGGTGAGACAGGCACTAGGTGGCAGTGAAGAGTTATTAGACATTTGGGAAACTACAGCAGATGTAGTGAGGGTGACAGCAATAAGGGTGCTTGGCGTGACATCTGGACAGAGTAAGGAGGAAAGGGAAACCTGGTGGTGGAATGGGGAAGTACAGGAGAGTATACAGAGGAAGAGGATGGCGAAGAAGAAGTGGGATAGTCAGAGAGATGCAGAAAGTAGACAAGAGTACAAGAAGATAAGGCACAAGGTAAACAGAGAGGAGGCGAAGACTAAAGAAAAGGCATATAATGAGTTGTATGAGAGGATGGACACTAAGGAGGGAGAAAAGGACCTGTACCGATTGGCTAGACAGAGGGACTGAGCTGAGAAAGATGTGCAGCTGGTTAGGGTGATAAAGAATAAAGATGGAAACGTACTCACAAACGAGGAGAGTGTGCTGAGCAGATTGAAAGAGTACTTTCAGAGGCTGATGAATGAAGAGAACGAGAGAGAGAGAAGGTTGGATGATGTGGAGATAGTGAATCAGGAAGTGCAACGGATTAGCAAGGAGGAAGTAAGGACAACTATGATGAGGATGAAAAATGGAAAGGCTGCTGGTCCAGATGACATACCTGTGGAGGCATGGAGGTGTTTAGGAGAGATGGCAGTGGAGTTTTTAACCAGATTGTTTAATGGAATCATGGAAAGTGACAGGATGACTGAGCAGTGGAGAAGAAGTGTACTGGTGCCGATATTTAAGAATAAGGGGGATGTGCAGGACTGTAGTAACTACAGGGGAAAAAATTGATGAGCCACAGCATGAAGTTATGGGAAAGAGTAGTGGAAGCTCGGTTAAGAAGTGAGGTGATAATTAGTGAGCAGAAATATGGGTTCATGCCAAGAAAGAGCACCACAGATGTGATGTTTGCTCTGAGGATGTTGATGGAGTAGTATAGAGAAGGCCAGAAGGAGTTGCATTGCATTTTTGTGGACCTGGAGAAAGTATATGACAGGGTGCCTCGAGAGGAGCTGTGGTATTGTATGAAGAAGTCGGGAGTGGCAGAGAAGAACGTAAGAGTTGTACAGTATAGTACAGTATATGTACGAGGAAAGTGTGACAGTGGTGAGGTCTGCGGTAGAAGTGACAGATGCATTCAAGGTGGAGGTGGGATTACATCAGGGATCGGCTCTGAGCCCTTTCTTATTTGCAATGGTGATGGACAGGTTGACAGACAAGATTAGACAGGAGTCCTCGTGGACTATGATGTTTGCTGATGACATTGTGATCTGTAGCGATAGTAGGGAGCAGGTTGAAGAGACCCTGGAGAGGTGGAGATATGCTCTGGAGAGGACAGGAATGAAGGTCAGTAGGAACAAAACAGAATACATGTGTGTAAATGAGAGGGAAGTCAGTGGAATGGTGAGGATGCAAGGAGTAGAATTGGCAAAGGTGTATGAGTTTAAATACTTGGGATCAACAGTACAGAGTAATGGGGATTGTTTAAGAGAGGTGAAAAAGAGAGTGCAGGCAGGGTGGGATGGGTGGAGAAGAGTGCCAGGAGTAATTTGTGCCAGACAGGTATCAGTAAGAGAGAAAGGGAAGATCTACAGGACGGTAGTGAGACCAGCTATGTTATATGGGTTGGAGACGGTGGAACTGACCAGAAAGCAGGAGACAGAGCTGGAAGTGGCAGAGTTAAAGATGCTAAGATTTGCACTGGGTGTAACAAGGATGGATAGGATTAGAAATGAGTACATTAGATGGTCAGCTCAAGTTGGACGGTTGGGAGACAAAGTCGGAGAGGTGAGATTGCGTTGGTTTGGACATGTGCAGAGGAGAGATGCTGAATATATTCGAAGAAGGATGTTAAGGCTAGCTCTGCCAGGTAAGAGGAAAAGAGGAAAGCTTAAGAGGAGGCTTATGGATGTGGTGAGAGAGGACATGCAGGTGATGGGTGTAACAGAACAAGATGTAGGACAGAAAGATATGGGAAAAGATGATCCGCTCTGGGAAGAAGAAGAAGAAGAGTTACTGGAAACATCAGGTACAAAGCAGGAATTCCATGCACCCAAAGACAGGCAATTTAGAGCTGCCTGCAAGTTATTGTGATGTAGAAGAAATTCATGCAAACACAGTTAGAACATACAAAGTCCACAGAGACTTCAATCAAGCAGAGATTCAAAGTCATGTCTTTGGAGATGTGAGGAAGCTCGTATTTGGGTGTTTATGAGTGAAAAAGTTCCTCTACAACCTTGTGTCCTGTAATTTATTGGTCTCACAAGGCAGGTATTTGTTAACTTTGTCTGCTTTTAACTGAATGTGCTGAACCACCACCAAAAGCATGCAGAATATATGAGACATCAGTTCTAACCAACGAACCACCATATAATAACAGTAATAAAATTGTGAAAACTGAATGACTATTTGATAACATCATTTATTTATATAGTGCATCCATCCATCCATCCATTATCCAACCTACTATATCGAAGTTTACGCACCATGCACCTTGTTGTTGATCCTGTTCTGTAATTTTATGATGTCTTCCTCTTCATGACTGAGTTGCTCTTGTTCCTAAATGCTTCCACTTTCCAAAAATACCACTTACAGCTGACCATGGAATATCCAGCAGGGATGAAATTTCACAAACTGTCTAATTGCAAAGGTGGCATCCTATCAGAGAACCACGCTTGAAGTCACTGAGCTCTTCAAAACAACCCAATCTGTTTCACAAATGTTTGTATCTGGAGACTGCATAGCTAGGTGCTTGATTTTTTACACCTGTGGCAATGGGTCTGAATGAAACACCTGAATTCAATAATTAGGAGGTGTGTCCCAATACTTTTGTCCATATAGTGTTTGTGGTGGAGCACATTTGTACTGTGGTATACTTGAGAAAATATTCAAAATGTGCTATCTTGATTCATTTTTAAGTTATTTATTTACAGTTATTAACAAGACAGAAAATTGCATTAAGCAAATTAACATTTTCAGAACCTTCATCCTTAACTACATAACAGGTTATATAATCTGAGTCTAGGTAGTAAAGTGACCTAGAGTATTGATGAAATACAGAAAGATGAAGAAAAATCAACTTAAGATAATGAGCACAAACAGAGGAAGAATAAGAAAAATAAATTCCTTTTGTTGTTAGACAGATCAGTTCTTTATTGTATGTGAAGTCTTTTTTTTCTGGTGAAACACAAAACTCTGCTGGCATCTATGGTATCTGGTAATATAGCCTACTATTGTGTACTTTTAATGAATTTTCAGATTTAATTGTGATTTTATTATTTCCTTTGTAAAACAGTATGTGAAGATGATCACTTCAAAAGACACACACGTAAATTAAAAATTGATCGGTCAATTGTTCTTAGCATGTTCAACATTTAATGATAATCGTATATTTGCATTTCTTCTTTGAAATGAATCAATAAAACATCTTATCACAAAAAATCATTACCAGTGAAAAAGATTTACTACTGGGTAGTTGTTATTGTGAAGCATAGTAATCAACAATAGATTCTCTTTGAAAATCTATTATTGGAACTCATTAGATTGGGCCTCCATTGCACCTAGATCTCATTACCCAGATAAACCAGTAACATGATTTAATATGTCTTTGGCTAAGAGCATGAACCATAAAAAAACCCAAAAGTCTCCCTAGGCTCACAAGGGACAGATTGTTTAGACAACACAATGACAAAAGCTTGATTTATTTTGTGACCACATTTACTCAAATGAGATAATCAGGAACGCTGCTCTTTAAACTTTTTACATTAACTCAAACTTAGTTATTTAGCTCCCAAACAATTCTGGTAATTAATAATGTTAAAACCACAGCAGCCACAAAAAATTTTATGTAAAAGAATGATCTCATAATAACAATTAATTTTAATTCCTTTCCTGGTTCACCAATTCTATGAATTTAAACCAGAACTCCTCCCAATTTAGAATATTTTTTTCAACCTTTGCAGCAGTTAATATATTTGTCAATTTGTCAAAAGTAAAATAAAATTATATTTAGTGAAAAGGGAAATTTGTAATCTGAAATTAAATAAAACTTATAGTATTAGGGTGTTGTACCGTGTTAGCCATTATGAATGTAGTGACAAGTCAAGTAAAATTGGCTAACTAAAAAAATTACAATATGCAGGCCCCTTCTTCAGGCAAGATGTAATCTTTTTGTAATCTTTTTAGTTAGCCAATAAAAGGTATCATTTTACTTGACTTGTCACTACATGAAAACTTATATTAATAGTAAAAAAAAAAAAAAAACTTAAATTGTTCGCAACACAATATATTATGAAATTAAGCAAGTAAAAATATCAGTCAGTATTTTATTTGATAAAGAGTGCTACCTGGGTAATATTTGTCAAATATTTCCTCTTAGCATTCTAGAATGCAATAGTTTGCCATTGATGACTGACTCCTACATTGTGCCTGATGCTGCTAATTTGCACTTTATTGCCCTTAACTGATGTGCTCCTAGGAACAACCCAGGAAGTAGCTGATGTTATTTAGTAGCAACTATATAAAAAGAAAAATATAAACAAGAATGGATACAGCTTAATTCTAAGCAATCAGTTATATACATAGGAAACTAGAAACGGGTCTAGCTTTGGTTTTTTATTTAGCTTACGATGCAGAAAGCAAATTTTCTACAAAGAATGGCTGTAGTTTGGAAATTCTATAATAGGCTACCTAGTGGATATGTAATTTCTTCTTGACAATGAACCTTTCTACTATCATTCAAGAAACAAAAGAAATTATACAAAATAGCTTTTCTCGTTAAAAATCATTGTACATAATATTTTATTATAGTTTACAGCACAACATGAAATTCAAAGTCTAATTCTGCATAATTTAAATGAAATGGAATGTGCCTACTTGGAAATGTGAGAAGCTATTCAATAACCAAACCAAGTGAAGTGCAGTCAGATTATCATTTTAATCAGTATTTAAACAGTAGAGAGCTCCACCAATATGTAAATAACTGTCATATCAGTTTAAACGAAATAGGTCATTATTGATAACTGTTTATAGATGCCAAATACTTCCATTAGATAATAAGGCTTTTAAAGTGAAAATAATCTATCTTAGCAAGTTAAGGTTATATGACAGATATAATTTCTCCTTGAGTTTACCCATCTGCAATTAAATAGGGCCAGTAACCACTATCCATACATGCATGCATCTCCAAATATATTACAGGAAAGCCAAAGTCTACCTTAAAAACCTAGTGCACAAAATAAAAGCCAACCTTTAAAAGGATGCTTGTTCATTATAGAGTACACTAAGGTAAAAACCCAAACTCACTCATTATTGGAATCATTACAATACCATATTTTTTGAGATGTGGTAGATATCAAGAATAATTAGTGACACATATGTGAAACTGTAGAGGAACAAATCCTGGATTGCATGTCAATCTGTTTTGTATTATGCTATACTGTAAATAGTCAATTCAGAATTTAGACATTTTTAATACTATGATTATAACACTAGATTATTGCTTTAATTATATTATTCAATATGTTACAATAAAGCTTGTCTGAACTTTATTTTTTAACTAAGAATGCTGTATTTATATCTACTGTAGCTGAACTACAAACCCGCATTGTTGGGAATGTAACATAAAAATTGAATTATTTAGGTAGGGAAGAAAGTACATTAAATGATTTGCTATCATACACCAATGCCCTTCAATACAGTATATTGATTTACCTTAATCTTAATCTCTTGATCTGAAATTCACACTAGAAAGAAGCACAGTACCATAAATAAAGACTAACAAGAGAAATGAAAATAGTATTTTACAGCTTCTTATTACATATCTGTTAATACTCAGGCTCTGCATATTTATTAGCTTTTCAGGCTTTTAACCTCAGGATTTTTGGCACTTTTATGATCTCAGTCAAAGAAAAAAAAAGTGTTATTTTAAGTAAATAATAACAATAAACAATACATAATTATTTTCAATTTCAGTTTAGTTTCAAATGCTCTACTTTATTTTAGTCTAGTTTTTTAACATTAATGTCTATTAATTTTGCTTCAATTTCAATATCAATATTAGGTTCATCTTGTAAACTAAAACACTATTTCACTCTGCTTCTTAAAATCAGGTATCTCACATAATTTGTTGAATATGTCAAAAAGCGAAGTTGAGAGCATTTTTTTTCTCTTTATTTAACTTGTCAGATTGAGGCAACGACATATTTTTTCAGAATAATGTTACTGTTGCGCCCCTAAATATTTACCATAGGCACAAGTTCTAAGGTGGTGGTCTTTGTTTCACTTTGTTATCCATGTCTATCAAAATCTTTTTGTGGTAACAATCAAGATGAGTTTTCTAATTTGTGTGACTCTAGCCTTTTAATTGCAAACATTACAATTAATTTAATCTGATTCTTCATCAAACATGAAATATTCCCAGTACTTTCACTTTTGTATTTGCCTTGTGGGAAAAAAATCATGATTCCATATTCTCGATAACCACTGCTTATCTCTTTAAAGTTACATTGCCTGTTTCAAATTGTGTGCTTATCCGCAGAATTCTATACATGAAATAAGAAGGAATATGACTGCATGTCATTTTCAGTCAATAAGGGCAGAACCCACTGCTGAAATCTAGTGAATTTGGCAGCAGTATACCTAATAATAAATAAAAGTGTGTTTGTTACCATTCCATAGCTTTAAAACTAATACTGTGATTTATCAAATATTTTTATATGTGACAATTCATAATGAAAGTTTATTTAAGTCCCTAAAGTGTAAGTAATATACTCATCATAAGGTTACAATCACCAATAACAAAATCTACTCAGATATGTTTGGCTTAGTCCAAAGTTTTGCAGCTGTTGTCACCCCCAGAACTGAACAAATAAAAAAATGTATGAGTAAGTATGAATACTACTTTCTCAGCTTAGACTCTTGCCTCTAAAACAAGCAAATGCACTGATGGCATCCAGCATGCCAAAAAAATGACCTATAAACTCATGGCTCACCCTTAAACTTATTTAAATCAAAGATGACACTACTTTATCAATATTTATTTTATTTCAATTTTCTTGTTATGTTAGTGTTTATATTACTGTATATGTTTAGGTTTTCTCAACTTCAGGGGTGTTTTGGCATAACCTTTTATGTCTTCTGACTTCACCAATGTTAACAATAAACTACCTAACTAATAACATCTGTCCCCCTTGCTAATGGCAAGCAATGCTTTAAGTTTTTGCACCATTCATGTCACACAAAAAAAATAAATCAAACAACGGGATGCTGTTGTCTGTTCTGTCTCAGTGGGCATCAGATTATTGCAATGTCATCATCATCATCTGACAAAATACACCAATATAGCTTTAAAGGTTAAAGTAAATGGTGCATCTAAGAGCAACCCACTGCCCACGAAAAGAAACACAAAACTCTAGGACTGTCTGGTACCACCTCATGGCCAGCAAACAATTGGGAAGAAAAAAAAAACTTTTTGTAACTGTTCTCTCTATACCAGGGCTCTCTGCTTCTTTGATACTGGGTTCATCATACATCTGGCTTTTTCAGAAAATGATTTTCAAAAGAACAGCCATCAGACAGTTCCTTTCTGATAGGCCTAATGTTTTGTGCTCCATGCATTCATGATACTGATCAGTTTTCTCTTTTACAATTTATTGTGGCTAATTTTAAGTGTTCAAATAGTACTAGACTTTTTCTATTGCCTCTTTGCTAGCTTGTATTGTATACCCTTGACTAGAAAAAGCTTGAACTGGAAGTGCAAATGTGTAATTAAATAAAGGCAGTCATAATTTAAATGGCAAGACAAAGGGATTCTAGTCTTCAAGCCCCTTTGCTAAATGGGAAAGGATAAACCTAGTATACTAAAGTGCCATTAGAACTTACCCCTCAGGTAAAAACAGGCTTGTAACAACTGGCAAAAGACAATTTCACATACTACAAAAAGCAATACTTTTTTAGATAAGAAATTATATTGAGCAAATGAAAATTAGAAACAATTTGTACAAAGGCAAAACTAAAAGTTGTTATAAATGTTTTAATTAACAATTACTGAGGGAATATTACTACTTATTTTGCAAAACATCTGGTGGACCTTAATGAAGAACCATCTGCAATGAAGTCAACTATTTTGTTCTAATTTTACTATCCAAATTATTTTTTGTCATAGTTAAAAGGTTCAGTTTTTCATAAACATGATAATTCCAGTTGTCAAAGTGGTGGACATTATAATAGGTGTTGGAAAGCTCCAGTCACACCCTACGCAACTGTGTTTGATTTTATTCAGGAAAAGATCCCAGTCACCCCACGGAAGAAAGACTTTCTGAAAACTAAGGTCATAAAGCTTATGAAACCGTTTCTGGACAAAGGCAGAACAGTAACAACAGTTGCGTGGAGCTTCCACCTGCAGCTGATGTCACTTCAGTACACATGTACTTTGTGAGCATGCCCGTGTTGATCAAAAAGAGGAAGCTCTGCAGTCTACTTGTGACTTTAGAAAGATATGTAAATAAATCAATGTAAATACCATTCAATCTGGCTTTTATATAAGTGACATATTATTTTTTTTTTATATAAAGACCATCACAAAACATAATCACAAACAGGACTTTGCATGTTACCTTGGCGAGTTCTGCCAGCCCTGTTTTTTTTTTAAAGGTCAGGTGTGGGGGCAGACTAACTGGCGAGATGACGTCCAACCTGTTGCTGCATCCAAACGGTGCCATCTTTTGCCTTTATGCCTGTTGCAGCTGCGTTGTTCTTATATGTTAGTGGATGTTTCTTGCGGGGAGGACTTCTGTTCTCTTTCTCCGATGTAGAACCCTCGTCCTCATCTGAGTTTACCTCTGCTATAGCACATCTTTATCTGAAAACAGCATTGTCAGATTGGGGGCAAGCATGAACGTGACTGAGAGAATAAACTGAATTTAAAAAAAAAATGCTAACCTTTACAAGTACCATAAATTTACACTGGCGGTTATAGACTCAAATAAAATGTATGTTTTTATTCTATAATAGTAACAATAAGAGCAGCTCACTACTCAAAATTGATTCCGAGTCAGCAGTATTAACTACTACATCACCAAGTCCGCTTATTAAGGGCATGTCAATGTTGCACCCTAACGTGAGTTCTTTTTCTGCAGTTATATTCTTGAATAAAAGCGCACTTGTTTTGTTATACTTGTACCTTTTGTGAAGGGGTTTATTTGATATTTGGACTTTAGGCTTCACACATTATACACTTCATGTCTACATTTTGTCAATTATTACTAAAACATGAAAATGTTTCTGTTTTAATGATGTGTTTACATAGATTGTTGCAGACACTGAACACACATGAAATGCATGTATTCTAAATAACGTGTGGGGTACAGCCCGGACAGAGACAGGAAGACATGATGGTTTTACCACACACACGTTTATTTACAATAATATTATTTACAAATAAGTGCATCAACCCAGTGCCGCAGCACCAATCACCCCTTTAAGTCCAGGCCTTTCACACACTACCTTTCTCTTCTGACCGCCTCCACTCCTCTCCTCCAAGACTTCGTCCTTCTTCCACCCGACTCCAGCCATCATATGGAGGGAGGTGGCCCCTTTTATATCCACCCAGATGTGCTCCAGGTGTCTTCCAGTGACCTTCCACCGACACGCCCTTGTGTGGTGGAAGCACCGGCTGTGTACCCGGAAGCACTCTGGGTGTCCCTGTTCCTCTTCCCCCCAGCACTTCCGGGTGTGGCGGAAGTGCTGAGGTCCAGGGCTCTGAAGGCAGCAGGGCGCCCCCTGGCGGCGACCATAGGCCCCTACAGGGTTGAGCTTCCAAGCTCCCTACCCGTGGTCTCCAAAGCAACCAGGGCAGTCGCCCCCACATGGTCTGGGGAAGGCACAAGCCCTCCTCCGGTCCTCCTGGGCGTCCTGGCTGGGTCACCTCCCCAGTCGTCTCTGACAAACGATATATTATTTACCATATACAACTCCATGCAACTCACAGATAAAAAGACTTGAGCTGAGAGAACTTTCTGCCCTTTCTGTGTTGGTGGGGGGATGAGATAACAGGCTGCTTGCTGCTTTTGCTGATTGACACATCATCAAGTCCGTCCGTGAGAACCCTAAATACAAAGAGGACTATTTCATTTATGTTAGGTAGAATGCCCAGAGGGGACTGGGTGGTCTTGTGGCCTGGAACCCCTGCAGATTTTATTTTTTTCTCCAGCCGTCTGGAGTTTTTTTTTGTTTTTTCTGTCCTCCCTGGCCATCGGACCTTACTCTTTTTCTATGTTAACTAATATTGTCTTATTTTAATTTCTTATTTTGTCTTTTATTTTTCTTCATTATGTAAAGCACGTTCAGCTACTTGTTTGTATGAAAATGTGCTATATAAATAAATGCTGTTGTTGTTGTTGTTGTTGTTATTAAAACACAAAAGACGCTGACGGAGAGGTACAAACGGATTTAAGGTGGGGCGGGATTACGAGTTTTTTCATAGTATCTATCTATCTATCTATCTATCTATCTATCTATCTATCTATCTAT
>JANRMT010062819.1:34718694-34738884 GCA_026402145.1 Polypterus bichir lapradei
TATCTATCTATCTATCTATCTATCTATCTATCTATCTATCTATCTATCTATCTATCTATCTAAAAATAAACTGATATGAAAAGGGAATTTCTAAGGAATTATTATCAACAGTTCTTTCCTTAATTATAGTTGCCCACTCACAACATACTTCCAGTCTAAAGGAAATTAATAAAATCAATTCCTTGTTTTATCATTACCAAAGAATGAAAAATGTAACTGAAAAACTGCAGAACAGTGTGTAAGGAATCCTCACCTTAATGTCAGTCAACCCAAAAGCGTGTGTTTTCACTCTTTAAATTTCACCTTTGAGTAAGTAATGGTTTTAAGGGCTGTAGTAGGAGAATATTGAACTAGAAGTACAGCAGAAGAGGAGGAAAAAGAGATACAGGCTCAAAAGTGTGGTTTGGTTTACAACAGTGATTCCAAGATACTCCCTAATCAACCATTGCTTAGACTTTCTGATATGGCAGCAGTCAAGCAATTGACTGAACATTTAGGTCTAGATACCTGTGCACAGCCAGAAACAATACTGTCACACTGAGCAAGATTGATGGAAGGCTTACAGAAAAGCCTAAAGTAGTAATGAGAAAAATAAAAATTTAAATCTTCTCTACAGAAGCCATTAAATAATGGTAAGGAAAAGATGGAATTTTGCTCCACCACATAAGCTATTCAACCAAGGAATATAATAAAGAAAACCTTACAGGTTGTTTAGCTACAGTATAGTAAATGAACTTCAGACTGAATCATGACTGTTAACAAATGAGCTCATGCAGGAAAAGCAGCATTTTTCAAGAGATTTTGTTATGAATGCATTTACTGTTATGGACATGAGAAGTGGTACAGAAATGATCCATTTTAATTTAGTATGTAACATTATTCTGTCCATGTATGTAATTATTCATTTTGTTATTCTTATTTTCCTATTTGTATGGTAGGGAGTAATAGATCATCAAGGCATAAGACAAGCATAATGTTCTACACATTCCAAATGCCAGTTTCCAGTTAGATATTGCTAAATAGTCCAAAGTACATAAGCTTTATGACACCTTAAGATGACATTATTGTGTTTAAGGATGAGCTATAATCAATAAATAGCTTCCTAACAAAAGTATCTTGGCTGCCAGGATACTCAGGGGTAATCTGGGTCAAACAAATGGTGTTATGCTCTGGCTGTTAATTTAATACACACATCAGACTGGGTCTAAATAGCCAGGTATTAAGCCATTGATGAGGCCAAGCATTCTGTGTCCACAGACATGAGTATCACTTTGCTTTGGATTTCTTTATCAACAGCATTATGATCACTTTATTAAAGCACACAGCTATAATACGGATCTTTAAAAGGGAGAAAATGTGTATGAACACGGGCTAGCTGCTCTGGGAAGACCCTGATATTGTAATGTGAAACTCCATTTCCTACTGACTTTGAAACCCCTGTAAGATTATCATTTCTTAGGACATCTGATGGAAACTTGTGTTCATTGCCACAAAACTTGTTCTTCAATTTTTCCAATGAGTTAACTTTACTGTCGATTTCACTGTCATTCCCTTTATAGATAGTGTTAGCACCCCAAGACTGCTTTACTTCCGTTATTTATTTATACTGGTTAATAATTTTCTTCTTGCATCTAGGATCCTATGTTAAGAGTTGTTTCACTTTAATAAAGACAGGAAACTACTAAAATTGTTGACACATCATCACAATCACTTAACAGCTAGCTAAGCCAAGGCCAGGTGCATTTTAAAAATAGCTAAAAATATACCAAAATTGTATGAACAATGGCTTTTAAATGAAAAAGTATTTTTTTCTTCGTGCAATAAATAATAATTAAAATGAGATTTTATTTTAAATACTAAAAAAGTGCTTTTATATTTTATGTGAATTGTTTGATTCAAAGGATGGGCTTTTGCCTAAGGATACTGAAAAAGGTGAACAAGACGTACTGTCAGTGTGAAACAAAAGGAACACCTGTATTTAAACTCTGATGACAAGGAGGAAGAATACCTGTCAAGAAATGTCACTTGACACACTGCAAACATAGGATTTTCATCTATTACTCTATCCATAATTAACTACTTGATAATTTCAATACTCCCTGTCAATAATGATTAAAATTCAGAAACTAACTGTTTTTTATTATTTTTATAAAGAATTTCTATATTCAGTAACTTAAATTTTCAGAACTATTTTAAATTATATTCAAAATCAATCAATTTTTTTATTTTTTAAATAAAGATAAAATGGTGCCTTGTTCAAAATGTATTAAGCAATCACAAAAAATTTTGGGCATATATTTGTTGCTCTATTTTTAATTTGTTGTGCTAGTTCACAGTGGATCACAAACAATTAAACAAGATGCTTTACTACAGAAATCTGCATTTTGACCTAAACTTACATCCATTCATCTTTCCATCTATCTACCCATCCACCAATCTATCCAAATTCAAACCATTAATCCAGTTTGTGGTCATGGATATCCAGATGCTAGTCCAGAATAATTTTGGTCACCTTCAACCAACATTGATTTAACATAACATAATATAATATTGTCATAGCTGCATAGTTTAATTCGGGATTGTAGGAGGCTGGGGTCTATGATGAACACATTAGGTTTAAAGAAGTAGGTCTAAACATCCATCCATCCCGCTGAATGCAAACACAGGGTCACGGGGGTCTGCTGGAGCCAATCCCAGCCAACACAGGGCACAAGGCAGGAACCAATCCCAGGCAGGGTGCCAACCCACCGCAGGACACACACAAACACACCCGGGCCAATTTAGAATCGCCAATCCACCTAACCTGCATGTCTTTGGACTGTGGGAGGAAACCCACGCAGACACGGGGAGAACATGCAAACTCCACGCAGGGAGGACCCGGGAAGCGAACCCAGGTCTCCTAACTGCAAGGCAGCAGCGCTACCACTGCGCCACCATATTTAAAACATTTAAGATAAAAATTTAGAAACATTTTGTTCACTAAAGATTATCAAATTGCATCTGTAATACATTCCAGAGAAGCATATTCCATAATATCTAAAGCCAATTATTTCAGCATGTCAAAAGGTCTAACATTTACATAAATTAAAATGTCATTTAAGATTTACATGGCTAAACTTTCCTTGGACTTATCACCAGTAAAATTTAAATTTTACAAAAATCTCCATTGACTGTTCATTTAGATAAAGGCACAGTATTGTTAGGAAGTTGGTGTTGATAGGCTCCAATTATTTTTATGCGACCCATTTGTCTTCATGTCTTCACATTCATTTAATTTCTTAATGCTTACTTCTTTTCGCATCATTGCCTAGTCAGTTTTTACTATTAGATAATAGACAAGGTGCAGTATCTGTAGGTCAGATGGAGTATATAATATTGATGGCTTCAAAAATAGAACAAGCGGTCCTGAAAAGGAAAACACTTTAGAGTTTCCATGATAATTGTGTTTCATCTGCCTCAGTATTAACAAAATAATGCACCTGGAGTCACAACTGCTGGATTAAGGCATGAATTATTTCAGTCATGAAAAGACCTTGAATAACTGTACCGTCATGATTTAAAAATAACCGAAGGTCTGTTTTTCAGAACATCACATATAGGGTTCCATTTATAGTCAAATTAATAATGGATGCATTTACTAATCATAAGTACAAAAAGGAATTACAAAAATTTAAAAAAAAAAGCTTTTCTTAAGAACTACTAGTGGCTTTACAAAATACAGTGGAATAGATTTTAAATAACATGGAGTATTCAAATACAATACACTGAGAAAACCAGTCAAATGTTAACAGTTTTCCTCACTATTTTCCACATAGATATGATATAGATGTGAAGCAAATAATAATAGTAAATCAAATAACAATAATAATATTCCTTTGCAAGCTTAATTTTTGTATATATATATATATATATACAGTTAGGTCCATAAATATTTGGACAGAGACAACTTTTTTCTAATTATGGTTCTGTACATTACCACAATGAATTTTAAATGAAACAACTCAGATGCAATTGAAATGCAGACATTCTGCTTTAATTCAGTGGGTTGAACAAAAAGATTGCATAAAAATGTGAGGCAACTAAATTATTTTTTTAACACAATCCCTTTATTCCAGGGGCTCAAAAGTAATTGGACAAATTAAATAACTGGAAATAAAATGTTCATTTCTAATACTTGGTTGAAAACTCTTTGCTGGCAATGACAGCCTGAAGTCTTGAACTCATGGACATCACCAGATGCTGGGTTTCCTCCTTTTTAATGCTCTGCCAGGCCTTTACTGCAGCGGCTTTCAGTTGCTGTTTGTTTGTGGGCCTTTCTGTCCGAAGTTTAGTCTTCAAGAAGTGAAATGCATGCTCAATTGGGTTAAGATCAGGTGACTGACTTGGCCATTCAAGAATTTTCCACTTCTTTGCTTTAATAAACTCCTGGGTTGCTTTAGCTGTATGTTTTGGGTCATTGTCCATCTGTATCATGAAACGCCGCCCAATCAATTTGACTGCATTTAGCTGGATTTGAGCAGACAGTATGTCTCTGAACACCTCAGAATGCATTCGGCTGCTTCTGTCCTGTGTCACATCATCACTAAACACTAGTGTCCCAGTGCCAATGGCAGCCATGCACGCCCAAGCCATCACACTGCCTCAACCGTGTTTTACAGATGATGTGGTATGCTTAGGATAATGAGCTGTTCCATGTCTTCTCCATACTTTTTTCTTGCCATCATTCTGGTAGAGGTTGATCTTGGTTTCATCTGTCCAAAGAATGTTTTTCCAGAACTGTGCTGGCTTTTTTAGATGTTCTTTAGCAAAGTCCAATCTCACCTTTCTATTCTTGAGGCTTATGAATGGCTTGCACCTTGCAGTGCACCCTCTGTATTTACTTTCATGCAGTCTTCTCTTTATGGTAGACTTGGATATCGATACGCCTACACCCTGGAGAGTGTTGTTCACTTGGTTGGCTGTTGTGAAGGGGTTTCTCTTCACCATGAAAATGATTCTGCGATCATCCACCACAGTTATCTTCTGTGGACGTCCACGTCTTTTTGCGTTGCTGAGTTCACCAGTGCTTGCTTTCTTTCTCAGGATGTACCAAACTGTAGATTTTGCCACTCATAATATTGTAGCAATTTCTCGGATGGATTTTTTCTGTTTTCGCAGCTTAAGGACGGCTTCTTTTATATATATATATATTTGCAGCTGGAGCTCCACAAAGGGAGAAAATGAATCACGTATCATAAAGCAGTTTTTATTCCTCAGCTTTCAGCCCCTGCCAGGGGCCTTCATCAGAGGATAATGCTTAGGCTTACAAGAATCAAAGGTAATATATAGCAAAAATTACATAGGGGGTGGTCAGGTGTGGGAGGCTAAGTCACTGTTATCAGGAGGGGGGATATTGGTTGTAAGGTTTTGTTTATTATGAACATGTTCTTCTTAAGTTTGCATATGCTGGGTTTATGTCCAAATGTCTGTTGATGGCATTCTCGTTTGATAGCCAAGATTCAGCCAGCTCAGTGATCATGAGTCCTTTCTTCTGACGGCGTTGCAATGTTCATGTATATGTGTTTCGATTCTTTAAGATTTAAGGCCAGTACTAAAAGTGCCAGAGAGCTGGCTGAATCTTGGCTATCAAATGAAAACACCATCAACAGACATTTGGACATATTGAGAATTGGAGTTTGGTGTTGGGTTCCAGAGGTGCTGCCATGGGGCGCTGTAGGATCTCCTGAGCTCTTTTCGGGCCCCCACTTTACCTACTCCCAGAGATTACATAAAAGGAGCCAGCTATCACAGCTCCAGGAGCCAGACTCGGGAGGAAGGTGACAAAGCTTGCTGGAGGGGGAGTGGAGGCGGACAGAGGCAGAGAGAGAGAGAGACAAAATGAAGAAAAGGAAGAAAAGACTTTACTATTTTGTGCTTGTTGTACTGTGCTGGATGGTGGGAAACATTTCAGGACTCAATTCTCACTAAATAAAACCCTGTGTACTGTACAAAAATTATGCCTGTGTCTATCTGTGTTGGGTTTGGGGAGCTGGAGCGACCCCCGTAGGTCACATGGTGTAGTCGACAGGATTCCTGGATGTTTGCGAGTCAGGAACCTACATTTTAATATATGTGGCAAACCCCGACACTGCAGCGCACTGCTCTGCACACACCGTGGCAGCACACACAAAAAACATGTTCTAACCCTGATGGGAAAGAGAAGGTCCAGGTGTTCTGGGGTTGTAAAACCAACATGGGGAGTGTCAGGGCTGGTCAGAGGAGACGATCACCAGACAGTGGGGCTTGATTGGAGGTATTTGCTGGACCCAGGGCTGATATACCCCAACCTTCCCTGCAGTAGGTAAGGGCTTGGGAAAAATGTGCCAGAATCCCCCCAGTAAATTGGTAGAGGTGGGGCAGTCTGAACAGATGGATGGCCTTCCAAAGCTTGCAAGGCACCCAAAGGACCATGCTCAGGAGAAGCACAGGCTCAATGGCTCACAGCTGCCAGGAAGGGACTGTCCAAATAACTCTGTTGTTGACGTACGGGAACTGGAAAGCCTGCTCCAACCCTTACATACTCTTTTACAGACCTTTGGCCTTTTAAAGAAGGCATTGAAGAGGATGGCTGAGGTACCCCTGAAAATGGTGCAGGACTGTTTGAGGAAGCTTGGCGCAGGACTCTCCTTAATGGTAGATGCGATGGTACAAGTGAGTAACTCCAGTACTGTACAGGAATATAGAGCTAGAAACAAATTATCCTAGGGCTGTTCAAAAGGGAGTCAAGTAGCCAGAATTCTGCTAGTGGACAAGAGTGTGATGACTGACCACCTGTTGGTGGGGAAGAAAGACCAAGGGCTGGACAAGACAGAGTGGCTTGTTGGTGCCAACAGCTAGGTTGTCCAGCCTCCTACCAAACTGGTGGCAGACACACACATGTCTATAGGGGTACAGACAGCATGGGATCTCTCTTTATCCCATTGAGAGTCTCAGACTGTCGCTGTACGCCAGAGCAGAAAGGAGATCCATGAAAAAAAGACTGGGTCTCCTAACAAAACAGTGCAGGATCCAATGCGCTCATGTACATCAGAGGGCCCTCCACCAGCTGAGCATGAGGAAAAACAGGAATTTTTGTTCTGCTTCCATAGTTGCCTGATGCAAGCTCTAGGCAGGGGGCAGCCGTTCTATGAATTCCACCATCCAGGCCATGGCTGGAGACACTACCCGTCCATGGCAAGAATGAATGCCATAAGGCAAGACCTGCACAGCGTGTATTTCAGGGCAGAGCCGTGGACTGGCTGACATTGACAATGCCTTCTGGAAGAGACATATTTTGCGAGATGGGATGCTCATCCCACAAGGCTCAGTTGGTGATTGGGGAGCTGGAGCACCCCGTGCAGGCCACAATCTAAACACACAATTATTTTGAGAATGTCTGTTTGTTTAATAATATTTTGGTGAATGTGTTTTTTTCATTTTTGTTTCCACAGAATTAAGGTTTGTTTGGATGTTTACTGTTTCTCTTTCATTTTACTGATTTCATTTGTTGGTGAGGACCTTGAGCTATTGCTTAGGACATTGTGCCACATCATATTTACCATTGTACATTGTATTTTTAAGATGTGAAACTGTCACAACCCCTCATTTAAACTTGCGATGAATTAAAATTAAACAAAAAGAAAAAAACTGCAGGTTTCTGTGAGTATTAACATGTACCAATTACAAAAGCTTGCCCACTGCTTATTTACATTTCTGATTTTGAACTTACATATTGAAACTCTTACCTCTCAGTTTTTTTAATGGCACTTACAGCTTTTTATGGAGAGAATGTCTTACTGCTCTTGAATCAATTCTTTAAATTTGGATACCTTGCTACTACCATTTTGAATCACTAAGAAATAGGGTGTATTTTCAGTCCTTCATTACCTGAGGTAAATGTTGTTTCTGTGGCCCAGATAAATAAACTTTGATCATTTTCACTGCCCAAACTCCGCTGAAGCTCATGTGAAGATACAAAAAATAAGTGCTTTCTTATAAGCCTTTCTCAGTACCATTGTTGTACTCAACTATTAGACTGATTATGTGCTCAGTTTGTTTTGCCCTCTGTCAGACCTATTTGTTAACAGTCTCTGTCTAACCACAGGTCTTTTGTTGACAGGATGCTTTTCTAATGGTGGCACATTTTCTATAAACAATAACACTGTCATGCACAAAACCCCAGCAGGGTTATTGTTCCTGATACTGTTATAAAATTCTGTGATACCATCTGTGCAATCTGTCATACTATATTCAAAGCTGTTTGAATCTTTACACTTGTCCGTGCTTTCAGTGAATTGAACTCTTAAGACCAGCAAGTCTATTCTAAAAAGCAAACTATGCTCTCACTAACTGAGAACTATAAGAATATATACCTAATAAATTTACTTGCATGTGAATGTATTTATATAATATGAACTACAGGGACATTCTCGAGTAGTCCCCATACCCAAAACACCAACATAGGAGTTTAAAATGACAAAAAGGGTTTTATTAAGATCATACTGAATAAATAACACAAGGAAACAACAAAGTACAACAAAAAAGAAAAATAATAAACACCTCTGCCCTCTGGGCCTAGCTAAACAGCAGTAACCCCTGACTATTCTGTCACTGGTGTTCTACCTGCTAATCTTCAAATACTATGGCTTTCCTTCCTCTGACCAGCAGAGCCCTTACTACTAGCCAATTCCCATCTCTATGCTCACCACACCAGGAGAAGAAGATTGTTTTATACTGTGCCCCAGACTGCTTCTAGATATCCTGATATTAGAACTTCCAGGGACTTCGTTGCTATCATCAATCTTTCATGTCGTATAGCAGCCACTAGTCATACCAGCAAAAGGTGTTACTGCTGAGATGGCCTCAGTGCAAATGCATACTGGATATGGCCGGGCAGATTGTTAGTCTTTCCTAGTATACTTGTTAAGACACATTACTCCATTGTAGCCTGGTGAACCTCAAAGAGCTTCTGTTACCACAAGTGGACCTTATGTGATCCCCTGCCCTGATGGTATTATCCCGTGGTAATAAGGGTATCACTATTTTGACTAACTTTATAATAATTATAAATTAATATATCTCTTCTCTTGATAAATACTACAGTGATATGAGCAAATCCATCCTCTGGGAAACACTATGGCTGGTGACTCAGAGAAGTGTTACCTGCAATTCTTTTTGTTGCTCCATATTACAATCTTTAAATAATAAACAAACTATCTAAGTAGAGATTCTACTTTCTACTAAGCTGATTTTAAAAAACATATGAACAGTAATTTATTTGAATACACTTTAACTGTACTACAGATGAATATTTTATTTCATTATGTGATTGTATACAAGTAAATTTGCCCTATGCATCCTAGGAACTATGAGGGCACAAATGCCACTCCTGGCATGACGAGATTGCAATACATTAGGCAGTATGGATATTTTAAATGTGCACTAAGTGTATTTCATTTAAAAGTACAGTGGAGCCTTGGGTCACGACCATAATTAGTTCCAAAACTCTGGTCGTAACCCGATTTGGTCGTGACCCGAAATAATTTCCCCCAAAGGATTGTATGTAAATACAATTAATCCGTTCCAGACGATACGAACTGTATGTATATTTTCTTTAAAGATTTTTAAGCACAAAAATAGTTACTTATACCATAGAATGCACAGTGTAATAGTAAACTAAATGTAAAAACATTGAATAATACTGAGACAAACACCCAGGCTACTTGCTCAGCTGCACGTGAGCCTGCGCTCGCTCGCTCACTCTCTCTCTCTCTCTCTCTCTGACTCGCTCGCTCTCAGCTGCAAGCGAGCACCGGCTTTCTCCTCCTGCTTCCTGCCTTCTCCTACAACCTCCTGTTCTTTCCTGTTCTCTTCTTTTTTCCTTTAGCCGACTTGCGCTTCTATTTATGAAGAGGACGTGGTAGTCGTGGCAATCAGCAGCTCCTGGGAACAATTACGGATGCGGACCGCTTCTCACCTGTGTACTTAGGTGAGAAACGCCCACATCACGAACTCCTCAGGAACTACTTTGGCCAAACACCACCATGCCCCCTCGCTAAGCCACAAGTGCGGTGATTATTTATTAAAACTGGCCTTTTTGACGGGAGCTGTGGACCCGCTATACCACAGGTAGAAGCTGGGTTGAGAGGAGGTTACAGTTTTGAGAGAGAGTCCCTCCGCGTGATGCACCGAGAACAATGTACAGTACAGGGAGAGACTTAACACGTGCGGAAATCATCGGCACATACGAACCGGAGGGGAAACTGGCTTGTTTGTCACCCAAGTGTGTGGTCGTAAACAGATGCAAAAGTTTGGCAAACTTTTTGGTCGTAACCCGATTTGTACGTGTTCAGAGACGTTCGTGACCCGAGGTTCCACTGTAACTCATTTTAGAAGAAGCACTCCTTGTTACTGCAGATAGCCAAGTCACATTTTTAGAATAAGCACTGTTTGAACACAATACAGCATCTTCTATAGCATGCAAGTCACTCCTATAAGCAAAAGCCTAGACATGTAAACCACCAAGTCTTAACACTGATAGATATTCATGTAATGTCTGTAGGATTTAAAACTTAAAAGTACACCATTAGCAAAATCTCACTTACCTTGCATAGTAGTCTCTAGGTGGAACAAGCTCCTGAAAGAACTGAAACTGGTACAAATAGAGTCCAATCAAGTGCCCTGCACTGAATATAGCCATTAAAACACAAAGGCAGCTGAATATCAGCGGGTCAAATGTTCGACAGAAAGACCACCATGTACACAACCCCAAAAATACAAAGAAATATACAGCTGAGGTCAAAGATGGTAACATGATACCTGAAACAAAAAGAATAAACGATTAGTTGATAGAAGGCATGCTGTACTGAATTTAGTTTTTTAAGTACTTGAAAGCATGGTTAAAATATATCATTTTAAGTAATAAAACATCATCAAAGTAAATCATTTTTTGTAATAGCTATATGCATGGTAGTGCTAAAACGTTCTCCAAAAAATTAAAAAACGGAAACAATTCCTTGATAGATTTTGAATCTCATTTGATTTAGAACCAGAAAACATTTATACCAGTAGTATTTCATGATTTTAGGCCATCTGGGCTCATAAATAGTACTGCTAACAGCAACTCAGCAGATCATTACTTTAATGAAACACTTTAGATTAATACTGGAGAGCAAAACTCACACAGTTCAATTTTGGATATTGCTGAGATATATATGTGTATGTAATGAAAAACTAGACCAAAAGTCACAATATACCATCTATTTATAAGTTTGTGATTATTTGCAAAACTCCCTTGAGTTTTTGTTTTAATATTTTGTGTATTTTAAAAACTTGTTTAGAACTTCCTCTTAGATGTTTTAAACTATTTCCACAAATTTCAATAATGCACTTTATTAGTGATCTTAAACAACCAAGGTTTTTATGGTTTTCAGTATCTTCTGGTTTTCTGTCCAGTCACTATCTTAACATTAGGTTGTGTCACACTTCAGTTGCTTTTGTTACTGATTTAGAACTAAACATATTGGCCACTTTACTAGATGCTATTAAAAAAGCACTATTCAAAAGTATACAATATATTTTAAACTTGTCTGTAAGGTACATTTATTCATATACCAGTCTTCACCAAATTAGAATGTATATGGCAGTTACTGAAAACCACAAAATAAAATTAATGTAGACATGGCTTATCTAAAAGAGAAAAGGGATTTGGTGCATGAATTGAGTAATAACAATGATGAGACCCTTCCACATATTCAGGGAGAAAGAGAGGGAGCAAGACAGACAGTGTTCCACAAAAGCTAAATGAGTGCTTGCTAGGATTTGCTTATCAGAGCTTTGCTATAATAAAAATGGCATTATGAAGATATCAACTGTATGACAGATTAATTTAAGGGAAAGCAATAATCACAGGAAGTCTATTATTTTGGATTTTAGGTTTTGTAGGTCAGAGCCTTAGGTTTGCAAAATAGCTTAGACTGAATGCCAAAGCTGTCAAGCTATTTGAGGAACTATGTTCTTACTGGTTTTTGCTGAAGCTACATTTACAACCTGTTGTATACCATTGTAAACCAATTTCAATCCTTTTAGAAGTACTTTAAATAATGATTTGTGACAACACAACCAAGAGGTAATCAAGGCAGGAGATTTTCCACAATTAAAGAGGACAGGTAGTGTTAGACTATGTTTTAATACTTACAGATGAAACAAATTAATTATGACCAAGCCCAAGACATAACATTCAAAACTCCCAGTGATGTCTGTTATATTTCAGCCAGGATTTGTTGCCTGGCTTAGGTTTGTTCTAATTTGTTATATCTGATTTTTTCTTCATTGGTTCTTTTTAATTTTGTAATTTTTATTAATATTATTTTGTTAAAATATTATTTAATATTTATGTATTGTGTATTTGTGCTTTTGACTATGTTCCTTGTATTTCACAGGGTAGAACCCCAAGAGGAGAAGGGCCACACTCATCATTTACATTTAGGCTAAGGAGTGTGAATCAATATTATTGCACACTTTTTAGATTTTCTAGGTTAGAGTAAATTTTGCTTTATATTTTGGTTTCTGAATTGTCGACTGGTCTTGGGATTCCATTAAGACAAACTGCTTTGCATTATTTCATTTATTTTTCCTACATCCTCATTTTTTAAATGCTTAATATTTTTTTTTTAAATTTAAAGCAACATTGTTTTGGTTTATCCTTCAAGCCAGAAGGCTTACATCTGTCTTCCCCCTTGAGGAGCATTTAGACTATTCAGATTGTTTTTTAAACTTTCAAAGCTTCTCCCTCATTTTCTGCCTGTGCAGACAAGAAAGCCTACCTTTTGAATCTGGGGCCAGGCTACCAGAAGTACTGAGACACACTCAGTAAAGTCTTGGTCAGGCTAATTTTGGGGTCTCTTCACCTGTTTTTGACAATTTTATGTTGAGTAATCAATCCATTTCCAATTATGACCCAGAAGAACATGCAGAGTTAATTTTATTGAGTAGTAGGAGATGAAGTAGAATTTTTTGAGTAAGTATTAAAAGTCTTGAATTGAGATGTAGATATCACAAGACACAGTTCAGCTTTTCTAGTGCTCTCCAGTTTTTTAGTAATCATCCAGGCAATAATGTTACTGAGACAGGGGATAAACATATATATGTTTAATACACATACTGTTTTCTTATAAGCAGAATATATGGTCACATTCACAAAGCAGGCACTCTAAAAAACAACATTTAGGTATTGAACACTGTGGTGGACGGGGCCCCTATGTGATGGAAGGACCAGGGGGGAGAGAGTGCTCAGGACATTATAGCTCCTGGTACGGTAGAGGGCAGCCATCCTGCGTTGTAGTGGTTCCATGGATTCCCACAGGGCACACTGGGAGCTGGAGTTTGCTGCAGCCCTGTTGGGTTCTGTGAATGTCACTGGGGTAGGTGTGGGATTGACAGAGCCTTTCATGGCAGAAAGCTACCCAGAAGTGCTGCCAGAAGGAGATCACTGGACACCTGGAGCACTTCTGGGGGTTCCATTAAAGGAGCCAGCTGTCACTACTCTGGAAAGGGTAGGAAGAGGACAAAGTTTGCCAGGAAGAGGACAAAGCTTGCCAGGAGTAGTTTAGGTGGAAGGATGAGAAAGAAAAGAAGGAAGAAAAGTGTGCTGTGTGCTCTGTCTATGTTGGGTTTGGAAGCTGTGTGTCCCCTGCAGGCCACAACACACATGGACTAAGGATCAAATGTTGAGGTACATAATATGAAAGAAATGCTGCAGAAAACTGGATTTGCCACAAATCAATGAATGTAACAAAAGAAAAGTGGGAGTACTTTGAGGACCAGCATGTTTTAGTAAGTTAAAAATATTCCTTCAGACACTTCAGCATGAGTGTTATTTTTAATAGTGTCAAAGAATACAGTGAATTCAATAAGCAGAAGCACTTCCACAGATTATGATAACAGTAAACAAAAGAACACTTCAAGTAAAATACATGTCACCCTTTAATTTCTTCAGTTTTTTGTATATTACATGCTGTAGTATGGCAGGTTACCCACCTTACTTCTTTTTAAGTTAGGTAAGATAGGTGGCCTTTACATAAAGAGAAGAAAGAAATCCATGTGTCATGATATTGTCTAGTATTTATCAGGATGCATTATGTTCATATTGGAAATTAACTTATTTATGTAAACAAAAATAATGTAAGCAGTGCCCTTCTTAACCAGGCTGAAGATCCTCAACTGAATTCAGCATAAATGGATAAATAAAATGGATTGATAAATCCATCCATCCATTTTCCAACCCGCTGAATCTGAACACAGGGTCACGGGGGTCTGCTGGAGCCAATCCCAGCCTACACAGGGCACAAGGCAGGAACCAATCCCGGGCAGGGTGCCAACCCACCGCAGTGGATTGATAAACACTAAGAAAATTTTTAGAAAATACATTGCAATCCACATTCAGTGATAGAATATATTTACATTTGGACTCAGTGGTCCAGTTTGCATGATATGGTAAGGAAGCTTGGCCAGGAAAGCAAATGATTTGGTAAGAATAATGGCAACAGCCTTTATGGGGAAACTTTTTGGATTCACTATAAAAGATAATATGCCAAAAGGGCCAGATCAACATAACTGTGGAGCACTTGCACTGCTGGTGCAAGATTGTGTCAAGAATGCCTTAGAATCTGTTTAATCAATGTGTGAAGCTTATTTGTTCGGAAAAGAGCAATGTAGTAAAAAAACGGAATCTAAAAGAAACACACCATAGGAGGACCACCAGATTGGATGACAAAACATAATTTGGACTATGTAATTGTTTCTAGCAATAACAAAGATGTGGGGCATTCCGTTAATCATTGGAAAAAATCACTGATGGACTAACCGCTTGCACTTGTGGGACCAAACAGTCTAGAATACTCCTCCAGTATGAGATACCCATCTTAGCTAGATAGATGTGAAACTTACCTCAACTGGCTCTTTTAAGTCTTGAAAAACAACTGTTTTATTGCAGTATATGTCATTAGTTTTGATCTCTCCACCCTAACACTGACACCCTGGATATAAACCTCATTTTGAACCCCTATACTTGTCCTCTCATTCTTTCAGGCACTACCGACAGCTCAAGACCACAAATAAGGATGGTTAAGTAGACTTTAACTCCCCATTGACAATCAAACTATGTTACAAAGTTCACTGAACTGTTGCTGTAACACCAATTCTTTGGTCAATCTCACAATCACCTATCCCCCAACTCATCAATAATACACTGAGGCACCTGACACAGCTGCTTACCTTTACTTACTGAGAACAAGCCACACTTTTCTGGAAGAATATCTTGACTTTATACAACATACTGTAGGTTATCCCAGGGAGGCTGTGTGATATCCTTGTAATCAGAGAATAACTTATTTGCCTCACTTTTTAAATGGTAACAAACATTCCAGTCCACTAGTCCCAAAGCACTGTCCTCATATTCCATGAAAATGGATACACCCAACAAAATCCAATGTTTTCAGCATTTCAGGTCAGAACTATTCCACCCAATGACGTTGCCAATGACAGTGTTTTTCAATTAAGACCACAGTTTTGGCAAGAGATAAAACCAACCTTAACCAACATTTATGTCAGTGTCTGTTCTAAAGGAAAATGGGTCCACTAGTTTTAGGAGGTCCTTGAAGTGCTCCCTCCATCTCTTCATGATATTCCTAGTTGAGGGCAACAATTATTTTACCCTTTTTGGGTACAGCCTGAGCAATGTTCTACCTGCCCTTAAACTGTAAAAGTCATTTTTCATAGCTTCACCTAATGTCACCCACATGTGACCCTTCACTTCACTCACTGCTGTAGTTGCAGCCTTTTTGCCTGTCAGTACCTCACATTCAAATTTAGAGATCCTCCCGCAGATCTCTTTCTTTAACTTGACAGGTTTTCTTACGCCTGGGGCCTCATGCAAACGCTGTGTGTGGAATTCACACAAAAACATGGTGTGTGGGCAAAAGCGGAAATGTGGTTATGCACAAAAAAATCCACATGCATAAATCTGTAAGTTCTCCCACTTCCACGTTCTTCTGCTACATAAATCCTAATCAGCGTGAAAAGAAACGCACGTACACGTGCCTGCTGTCCCGTTCCTTCTCCTCCCAGAATTACGCCTCTTTGAATATGCAAATCAATATGAATAGCCCTTAAGCTCAGCGTTCTGTGAAAAGGCAATGGCAAAAGCATGGGGGGAAATACAAGAAGTTCAGCAAATACCGAGTGGAGGAAAAGAAAAACGTACTATCTGTTGGTTTAAACAGTGGTATAAACAACAAAAAGGAAGTTGATTGAGTGACAAAGAGTGTCGGAGAAACTCGAAAGCTCAAGTTCACAATGTCGCACAGTGCCCGAAATAAAAAATAACTTGTCAGATATCAAAGTCGCTGTGAAAAGGTGAGTTGTAGCCCACCGTCTGAGTTTCATATGAAAGCTTATTAGGGTACAGAGAAAAAAAAAATAGGCACACAGTGGGAAAAAAGCACAAAATGTCAACTTTAATCTCAAAATTTCCATTTTAATCATGTAGTTTATTTTGTCATTAAAATAGAACATCATAAACTTCATCTTAAAATCGTTTAATTTACCAGTTTCTCATATCCCATCGTAACTAAAGTAGCACGTTAAATGCTTTGTTTTGCATTTGATTTTCCTATGTGCTCTACGTGTGTGAATCACTAAGTGCTTCCGGGCTTTCTCTTCCTCCGACAGGACACAGAATCCATTACATTCGTAATATTACAGCTCTCTGAATAATTAAAATACTGAGAGGTATACTTGATATCATTTTCATGATGATAGGAGTTAAGGCATGTTATTAAACATGGGAACACGGTGGCGCAGTGATTGTTCATGCCTCACGCAAGATGCTTGCTGCGCCATGTGCTACCTTCGATAAAATAATTTATTGCAGCAGTACTGTCTCTTTCAAACGTACTAACCCCCAATTCCTGTCCTTACTCTTCTTTTTCCAAATACCCAATCGCCACACAATCAGCTCTGTAATAGATGTTAAGCCATCTGTAAGCATAAAACGCAGATTCTTCAAAACTTTTAAGGAACATTGAAATATCTTCGTAGTACATGTTAAATTATTCCATCCATCCAGTGTCGCGCCAGTCCCAGCAAGAATACAGTGTGAGGCAGGAACAATCCGTGAACGCCAGCTTATTTATTAACAATATAGATTATTTAAATTAAGTTGAAGTTTTATTTTGCTGCATTTCATCTTAAAAATTATACTGTCATTATATATAAATATTATAACTGTATCGCAAGTTTACAGTGAGGTAATTGTACTTATAAGTACAAACAGTTCTACAAGGAGCATTTAATGGACTGATTGAGTGCATTTATAGTTCTTGGGATGAAACTGTTTCTGAACTACGAGGTCCGTACAGGAAAGGCTCTGAAGTGTTTGCCGTATGAGAGCAGTTCAATAGACAGCATGGCTGAGGCAGCGTGTGCTTGATGCTGTATACCGATAATTCACTTTCCGATCAGCTGTTGTACATCTGTGATTCCCCACTCAGACACAGTGATATAAATACTCTGAGTAGTGCAGTAAGAGTAATATAGAAAAAGATGATCTGCTGTGGCAACCCCTAACGGGAGCAGCTGAAAGAAGAAGAAGAAGAAGAAGGTGCAGTGAGAGTAACAATGCTAAAGCAGCTATTTTATTTAGAATAGTTTGACCATTCTGTGGACCATTATATTGTTACAGGTTAATTACAATCAGATGCATTAAATTAATAAACAATATGAGGTTAATTTCAGTGTACAGTATTTATAATGCTGCTTCAGGGATATGGATCTAGAAAAGAAAGGAAAACCACACTGGAACAGTAGCACTGCTTTGACGCTGGGTGCCGCCAGTCTGCAAAACCGAGCGCAGAACTTGCGTACGCCAGGGTATGAGCTACCGTGGAAATGTGCGTGGCTTTACGCCATGTCTAGGTTTTATGCATTGCGATTTGAACGTGGAAACATTCTTACACAACATTTTGTGCATACGCACCGTTTATACATGAGGCCTCTGGTGTCTTCCAATGAGTCAATAAATTCCAGAGTGACAGGCAACAAAAAACTTTGGACGATAGACATGAATTGGTTGGATCTATTATTTTGGTTTTCAAGTAAACTGGATAAACGTTACTGGTTGCAACTATTTTTAATTCTGCAAATAATGCATTTACATGAGCACAGAAAACTCTAAAAGACTGTTTAAGCAAAAACCTCAACTAAAAGGAGAAATTTGCACTGAATTAAAAACTTGGCTAGAAGAAACATATTTAGCATTCACAGACATCAAGAACTTTAACCTGAAATCACTGGTGAAGATGCAATCAAAATTTATTAGTGATTCTTCAGTTGTATTCATCTTTCCTGAAACAAAAAATATTTTAAAGAATGTACAGAGGTGGGATGAAATGTATTACCTCCATTTTCTCACTTCTAATTTTCTTTGTTAAAGTGTAGTTTTTATATGTTTAATTGGATTGGGCACTGAATACATATCGATTAAATTTAAGCAATCTGTCATATAAAGTCTGTCATACCATACAAAACTGGTGCTAAGAGATGATTTCCATTATGATATCCATAATGACTTTTTAAAAGCAAAGGAAAACCATTATGGGCATCAACCTATTTGAGAAAAACAGTGCTTGGTGCTCTCCTGTAACTACCTCACAAAACTTTCTGAATTTTGGCTTTAGTATGTGGAGCTATGTGATGATTTTGTTGAAAAGTAAAACCAAAGAAAAAAGCATTGTATTACATGAATGATTTCTGTATTTTTTCTGTATTTCTGTATTACAACAGAACTGAGATGGGTGGCTGTGGTTTTCACTGAACCCTAGTAAATGTTTCATTATTTTATTTTTAAAAGACTATTACCTGTCAAACCAAGTAATATTGTCACAACTACTTTTCCAGCAGTGGTTACAATATTGCCAATAATTTCTTTGAGTTTTGATGCCACTCCAGCTATACAACGTAGCACTTTCATCTTTGTGCTCTCCTCTTGCTCCTCAGTTTCCTCCAATTCATCATCCTCTATCTCACACACCTCCCCTGTTTCAAAATCTTCTTCAAACATCATCTCTTCCTCAATCTCCAGCTTCTCTTCATCCTGTTGAAGATAGAAAAAAATTACATACAACAAAAATGCAATTGAAAAACAATTCCACAATGTCCGTATTATTTTACTTATTTTCCTTTTTATTCTTATCTGTTGCATTACAGAAATTGGACCATTTATTGGACTGTCCTTGACAATGATTCTTTTTAAGAAAAATGCAGTTTAGCAAATAAACAATAGTAAATCTTTCCATTTTTCAATTTAGTGATGTGATGATTTATCATTTAGACAAGTTTATAAAATGAGAGATGTTCCCTTTCTAAACTATCAGACTTCTCTTATTCTGAAAGTGAACATATTCCAAAATCATAGCCAGTAAAATGTAAATTGTACCTACAGTGATCCCTCGCTATATCGTGCTTCGATTTTTGCGGCTTCACTCTATCGCGGATTTTAAATGTAAGCATATCTAAATATATATCACGGATTTCTCGCTGGTTCGCGGATTTCTGCTGACAATGGGTGTTCTAATTTATGGTACATGCTTCCTCAGTTGGTTTGCCCAGTTGATTTCATACAAGGGACGCTATTGGCGGATGGCTGAAAGGCTACCCAATCAGAGCACGTATTACATATTAAATAAAACTCCTCCATGATAAACAATGTGCTTCCCACACGGTGCTTCGCATACTTGAAAGCCCGAACAGCAATTATTGATTTTTAATTGTTTGCTTTCTCTCTCTCTCACTCTCTCTGACATTCTCTGCTCCTGATGGAGGGGGTGTGAGCAGAGGGGCTGTTCGGACATTGGCGTAGAGCAAGGGTTCCCAAAGTGGTCGATATCGACCCCCTGGGGTCGATTTGAACTTTCTAGGGGTCGATAGTTTCAATAAAAAAATTGGGGGTTCAACGACAGCAAAAATAGACCCCCTTACTACTGCTATTTGTTTGTTACTTCAAAATATCTATGATTCCAATAGGTACCTAATTAAGAAGTAAAATAATTCAAAAAAACACTTTTTTGATAAAAACACATTACATACCAAACTTGCGAACAAAAAGGTAAAATGTGT
>JANRMT010062819.1:34739284-34757923 GCA_026402145.1 Polypterus bichir lapradei
TCTCTCTCTCTCTCTCTCTCTGACATTCTCTGCTCCAGATGCGCACTCCTTTGAAGAGGAAGATATGTTTGCATTCTTTTAATTGTGGGACGGAACTGTCATCTCTGTCTTGTCATGGAGCACAGTTTAAACTTTTGACTAAAGGGTGTTATTTCATGTCTAGAGGGCTCTAATAATGTTAAAAAACGTATTTAGAAGGTCGTAAACAGGTTTTCTATGCTCTAACTACAAAAATATTCGAGTTATAAATAAAGAATCCTACTTCGCGGAAATTCATTTATCATGGTAGAGTCTGGAACGGATTAACCACAATAAACGAGGGTTTACTGTACATGCATATTTTTAGTCAAAATAATGAAATTCAAATACCATACATATAAATCTATATTGTGGCCTGTAGGGGCCGCTGCAGCTCCCCAAACTTGACACTGACAGTCACAGGCACAGGTTTTACACAGCACACAAGTTTTTATTTTGTGAGAAACTAAGCGCTAGAATGAAGCACACAGCAATAAAGCACTTTGCCTTCTTTTCTCCTTTCCTCTTTTTTCTCAATCTCTCTCTCTTGCTATCTCTCTTACTCTGCCTCCTCCCTCCAGCAATAAGCTTTGACTTCTTTCTCCCAAGTCAAGTTCCTGGAAACTGCATTTCTTTGTACTTGTACAATGACAATAAAATTGAATCGAATCTAGTCTAATCTAATTAGAATATAATTGTATTACTCTTATAATAAAATGTGCACATTATTCATTTTGAAGCCCTGATGCTTAATGGCTTAATTTGATTTTTTTTAGGTATACAGGTGAAAACTTAGAATAGTGTAAAAGGAAAACATTAATACAGTATTCTTTATTTTACTATATAGTAAATTGAGAAATTTTCATGTCTTCACTTGCTATAAACTAAATTTATTTTCATTTTCTCTTTTTTATTGTCCAGCCTTATTTGCTTTGTGCTACAAATAAGCAGAATGTTTGTGGTGAAGAGTTAGGTTTCTTAGTGTTTTTGCAGCAATGTGAAAAGTTGGAGTTAAATACCCATTATGGGGCACTCTATTGAGCAAACACAATTGCAATACATATTCAAATATACAAAATGAACAGTACAATAAAAAAATCAAAAGGAAACAAATGCAAGAAATTAACACAGGGTAATGGGAATAAATCCATAATTATAAGACAGGCTAGATAAAACATTTAGAAGACCATGAATAAACTAAAGAAACATTTCACTACCTAATTGGTTTATTTTTATGTATAATATTATAAATGATGACAAATTAATCTAAGATCTGCTACCATTATTTTTCACCAGTTAACAGTATAAAAATGAGTTAAATTCATTTGATTTTCTGCCAGTGTGAAAGGGATTACATTTTTTTGGTATCATTATCATTTGAATATTATAAAGTACATTTATCTCATTGCTGTTGTTAGACAGACACAACAGTTTAAAAATCATATTCAGACAAACTCAGAAATAAATACAAAAGGAATAAAAGCAAAACATGAAATTGTGATTACAAAAAAGTGGAGTTTCCATCTATTCTAACATAGGCTTAGACAATCATAAAGTAATAGGACCCTTACCTTTCTGTTTTGGACCTTTTCTGGGCTATACATTCTTATAGAAAACATCATTCTCTGTCTAGCAGTGCACATAACTCAAACAATGTTGCCCAGATGCCCTCATATTCAAACAAAGAAGTTACTACCATTGACTCACTATGAAGGTGAGATTATGTTTACATTCTATGAATTACTTAATATATTACATGGTACATTTCTGTTGTACAGAAAGGACCAGGTAGCAATTTTTTGTATACATGTTGCACTAGTGATAAATTGACCATAGTGTGTGCATTTGGGTTAGAAAGATGGATGGATATTTCACTTTCATGACCCACCTTAATATTTATATTAAACAGAGGCTGTATAACTTTTGGAGAAAATATTCAAGTTCTGCATCTAAGGGTTTTAAAAATAAAAATACGATGTACAGGTCTGTTTTCTTTACCTGTATGTGGAATTGGATGGAAATGCTGTGTACCTGGCTGATAAACTATAGGCTGGTTTTGGTGGAAATTAAAATGGATAATCATGTTACATTAATCTACTGTAGTGCTCTCTTCTGTTTTTGTACTTTTTAAAATTGTCTTAAATGGTAAAGAGGTGCCCTATTTTTAAACACTGACTACTGTGAATCCTAAATCACAGTGTTTAGTTAAAAGTACATACTTTTTTAAGGAATTTGAAAATTAGATAATTCAAAAAAGGTGAGCTAAATGGTTGACACACAGTTTATTATGTTTCAAATCATAAATTTTATGTTTAATAAATCCTACTTACTAAACTTCAGACAACAGTCGCAAGTAAAATTTAAATGAAATAAACTAGCCTCACAAGTACTGTATACAAGTATTTGGAATAAAACTAATATTATAAGCCAGTGCCATTAGTCAGCTTCATGCTAACAGTTCCCAAGCAATGAGCTCAGTATTAAGATAATGAGCATACAGTTCTTCAGAACAGCTATCAAAAGATTTTTTGTAAGAAATTAGTCATCAAACTACCATCTGGAATGCTGAATATGGTCTCTCACTCTCATAGCAGTTGCTACCAGCAAAAAAACTGTTTTCCAGATACATGAAAAAATGTCTAAATATTTTAACAACCTTACATACTGTAACTGTGATCAATGCCATTGAAAAAATAATTGCATTGCTGGGGTAATGTTTATCCCCAGATAAATAAAACACAAGTCAAGACAGATAAATGTCTTGCCGTTATATTTGCAAATACCAGTTAAAAGCAGAACAGTATATGTGATAAGTATTGATTATGTGTTCCTTTAATGAGTAAACTGAATTTTAATGCAGTGATTCTGAAGTAAGGAAGTTTTCAGTGTGTTACTACTGTGATACTACTGCACTCTGGTTTAAAGGTTCTATTTGGTGAAACCTTATATTACTGAAAACAATAAATAGTTCAGGGGTGTAATTCCAGGAGCAGCTGATACACTTTTCTGTGCATTATAATACAAGGTGATAAATTGTTACCATGGATCCATTTCTGTGTAGTTTGGCATATGAAATGTCCTTTGGCAGAGTGTAATGTTTGTCACAGAAGAAATATTGCAATTACGATGTCATTTTTTTCCTGAATCTGGCTAAAATGCAAGCGTGTATACAGCAAACTGAAACAAAAGGCAAGAGCCTCCAAACAGGAATAAGAAATCCATCATTTTCATCACATATACTCATATAAACAAAGATAAACATGCATTTCTGTGTGTGTACTGATAAAAAAGTCAAGTTATGATAGACTTAATTTTACTCAAAAATGACCATTTTCCTATGTTGCATTTGTACTTTGCTACATGCTGAAGGAAAACATATTAGTATTGCACTTATTAGTAGTGATAAAAGGTTCCAGATATTCAGGTGCTCATACTCAAGTTCAGTACTGATAGAAAAAAACTCCATATTGACAGAAAAAAAAACTATCATGTTTATATTAACAATATTCTACCAAACTAAATACAGCTGTGGCATATTTATTAATTCTTTAGACATGCTGAGGTAGTAATGTAGTTAGGCTAATACAGATTGCTTTAAAGAGTGGTGACGTATGTATGTTGGTTAGCACATGTAAGTAAAAATTTCAATGTGCTCTGTACATCTGTTTATAATGACCTATAAATCCATCTTCCTAACCTACTTATCTAGGTTGGGTTGTGGGGCAGCTGGAACCCATCTCAGTAATCATCGAGTGCAAAGCAGGAACAATATCTGGACAGGGTACCAAATCGTCACAGGATGAACACACCCAAACTAGGCACAATTTAGCAGTGCCAATTCACCTAATGTACATGTTTTTCAACTGTGGGAAGAAACCAGAGCATCTGGAGGAAACTCATAAAGACACATGAAGGTTCCATGCAGGGAGGACCCAGGACTTGAACCCTGGCCTCCTTAATGAAAGGCAGCAGTGGTACCACTGCACCACCTCTATTAATACTTTGATCGGTAAAGAATAAGGTCTCTGATACCCAGAATGAGCTTACAATACCTTTAAAGGTCTTTGATCTAAGCAGGTATAGAAATTAATGTATGCATATAGTCATGCATAATTTATTCTTCTCTGTTAGATTCATGTTACTAAGTATACTGTATTTACTTACTAAACCACAGCTTTTCAAACTAGGTGTCAAGATTTGGCTTGAGGCTTGTCAGCAAGGTAATTTTCAAATTTTTACTTTATATTATATTTTGGTGCTTTTTTGGTCTCTGTCCATTAGCAAAGTATGAAACACCTATAACTTGTGTGCAACTGCTTAAAAGAAGCAGGTGAAAATCTGAATCCTCCAAACAAATGTGACATTTGAAAACACAGCCTTTCACAAAAACTGGATTTTCTGCATGAATAAAGTGATGTAATCAATTAGAAAGCTTACAGGGAAAAGTTTGCACTGAGTTATTGGAACTGCCATGGACAAAAAAAAGATAAAATTGTTCATGATAGCTCAAACATGTCAAACACAGTCATTAATTGGTTCTTCTTCTTTTTTTAACAGTCTTAAAAAAAAACTCTCAATGTATCTTATGTGGAAAGAAAACCAGAGAACAAAGAGAAACACCTACAAAAAAGGAAGTTGAAATCCTCAAACAAAGAATGAATACTGAACCTTCAGTTCACATTGATAAATTTGGAAAACATATGTCACATGAATTAATAGGAAAATGATAAAAGTGAAATAGAAATGCAAGACAGTGGTAAAAATACAAATACAGGTAAAATTCCGTTACAACGAACTCCCAGGGACCTAAAAAATATTTTGTTGTAACGAACGTTTTGTTGAAATGGAGATTCTGTATTTGTTACTACAGTGCTTTCTTTAACTTGAGTCCAGGCATTTGCAATCATTTCAATAGCATCTTTCGTGTTAATTTTAATCACCTCCTACCTATAAGTTATGCTGACAAGAATTTTTCTCAGCATTTCCTTGCCATAATACGCTTTCAGGGTGTGAATGATGCCCAAATCCAATGGCTGAAGCACTGCTGTGCAATTGGGTGGGAGGAATTCAACGCGAACATTATCTAAATGTAGAAGCATGTTGTGTACAGCACAGTTATCAATCAGAAGCCGAATCATCCTTTTTTTCTTCTTCATATTGTGAGGTTTCTAAACACTTTTGGGATCCCCCCCACTCCCCATCCAACGGGAATGACACACTGAAGTGCGTCCCGAAGTGCGATTGCAGCGTCTGTGGAAGATTGTTTGTCCCTTGCTGGGGCAGGGCAACAGCAGGCTCACAGTGCTTCAGTGAAGCGCCACAGAAGCAAATCATAAAAGATCGGGGTCACGCTATAAGTCCTTGTCTTGCACCCCAAAACACGAGGCTTAGTCTCAGTACTTCAGCAAAACCAGCTTTATTCAGCTTGAAACAGGAACGGCACAGTTATTTATTGTAGCATGATCTGCCACTCTGCTATACGCAGACACAGCAGTCAGGCAGGGTTGTGGCCATGTCAGTGACCAAGTAATCCTATTATCTGCATTTACAATGTCCATGCTCCTAACCTTGCATCACCCATCGAGATCTTTTCTGTTTACTTTGGCGAGGAGATGCAGCATAGCTGTGAGCCTGCTGTTGCCTCATACCGACGCGGAGATCGCACTTCGGGATGCTCTTCGGCATGCTGTCTAGTTGTGGGAGATCCCAAAAGAGTTTACAAACCTCACATTTTCTTGAATGAGTGCCACATTAATAGGAATGTTTCTTGAGCGAGCATCACTGAACCACATAAAAACTGCTTTTTCGATGTTTTCAAATGCACCCAAGATTTTTCTTCTTTTTTTGCTCTGTCTTTCAAGAACGTTGACAGTGGCAAAATTCTGAATTCACTGGCAACATCTTTTTTCTTTTTGCCGCAATCGAGAGCTGCAAAATGGTATCATTGAAAAAGCACAGAAAACAAAAATAGAAAAAAAAAAACAGTAAAAAAAAGGAAAGTTCGAAGAAAGAAAAACAAATTTAAGTTTCTATTTGGGGATCATTGTGCACAACTGAGCTACGACCACAGAACTAACTGATCTATGGATGATTCATTCAGGCATTTCAAAGTCTTTTGTGCAATGCATTGTAATGAAAGCATCTGCTGAATGTACTTCGTAATAACGAGATTTCTATAGACTTGTGTCATATGGGGAAGCTGTCGGGACCATAAAAATACTTCGTTGTAATGAAAATTTAATTGTAAGGATATTCGTTGTAACAGAATTTTACCTGTACTTCTAAATTTTGTATCAATAAGAACACTACTACTCTTTTCTAAATGCAGAATCAGAGAAGAAGAAAAAAAGAAGACAGGAAAATGACCAGATAATTAAACAATGAGTTCAATTACAGGTGAAATGACTCATTGATTGTGAAAATTGTTTAAACAAAATCCTGCTACCATAGAATTTTTTGAAAGATTTAAAAGTGACTTCAAATGGTTTAACAATATTTTTTTATCAAATTTATAACGATATCTTTGCAATTGATGTTATCTTCAAATTATTTGGAGTTATGTTTATATATATTTAAGATATCTTTAAATCTGATTTCATAACATAAAATAACTTTGCCAAAAGCCTTTACTCCAGTTCAGGGTCACAGAGCACTGAAACCCAGCCTGGAAGCCTGGGGAGCAAGGCAGAAAACAGCCCAGAACAGGATGCCAGAATATTGCAAGGCTCATTAACTCACTCATACACACACACTCACTCTCACACTTACACTGGGCCAATCAGTTAGCATAACAGGTAAATCTTTTGAGATGTGGTATGAAAGCCAATCTTAATTCATATATCTTCAAATAATAATTTAGTTTGCCATAAATGCCTTTACTCTTTAAAATCTATATTTAAAGTTAGCTATTTGCAATTTTCCACATAATTATTCTTGTCTGTGGTAGATAAGATTTTGTACATCAGATATGAGACTGACATAAGAAAATAACTTTACTGCCCAATATTTGTTTTACTGGAATAAGTAATAATGTTTGTTATCTACTGAAATGAGAGCAAAAAAGTAAAATAGAAGCAAATGTCAGATGTAGTCAAAGGTCAGAAATATTCAAAACTGTTTTTCATTTTATTTTGTGACACCGTAGTTTTGTTGTTCAGATACTAGGCCACCATCTTTTATCAGAGGTCATGGACAATGTGCTTAGCAATTGGGTTATTGTTATAAACAATATGGCAGCACCTATAAAAACAGACAAACAAAGTGGTAACATGATAGTATTAGCAGAAAACACTGAAATACAGTAAATCAAATACCAAACTATTAATAAATTTCACTATGAAATATAAAAAAGTTATAGAATGATCCTAGCAAGATCCTTGCATAGCCAATAACTCAAATAAATTTTTGACTAGAGCTGTGACTTTGACCAATTTAAATGTCTTTAGCAAATAATTTAGCTATACAGTGGCACAACGGTTATCAATACTGCCTCAAAGCTCTAGGGACTTGAGCTTGAATGGCAGCCTTGTCACACTCTGCATAATTATAAACTTCCTCCTTTCATCTCACAAATGTGCATGTTAGGTTAAATAGTAACTTGCAGATGGACCTAGATGTGTTTGTTTGCCTTGCAAAATTATATGAATGGATATATTTAGCTTGTAAAATGGTCCATAGTTTTAGTAACATACAAAGCTTTTTTTAAATTTTCTTCTTCATTTATTAAAGTTAAATATACTGTATAACCACAGAATGATTTTGATGTTTTCTTAACCTATCAAGTAAATGTTGCCCAAGTTCATCTAATCACCTTTGCATTCCCGATAACCCTAGGCAATCTCTTTAAAAAAAGTCTGTCTTATTTTTTAATAAGCGTCAATATTTCATCTGCTAGTCTTGACAGAATTATTGTTGTAATTCAAGAAGGAAGGCGAAAACTCTGTTTTTTGTTTAAAATGGCTAGAAGGCAAGCAACAGTAGACAAACACAAAGCGTGACTGAATTTTCAAAATATAATACATTGCAAGAGTATAAAATGAATTTTTCTCACACTAGTGTCCTGGGTATAATGTTAAACTGCATCCGGCCCTGCAAGCAGTCCTCCAATGCAGGGAAATCATGGGGTTTGGTGGCAAGATTGGGACTCCAGCCACCGTAAAAAAACTTCACAAAACTCCGAGACTACAGAAAAGACTCCTTTTAGCTCTCCGCGGGAGTAGCTCTGCTGCAGCCACCCAAAGGAAGGCTGCTCACATCATGAAGGGGATGGGGGAAAGCCCTTGGGAGCCCCATCCCTGGAAGAGTCGAAACCGTTGTAGAGCCAACAGGGTTGGGTCTGTTGGGGATCAGAACTGGTGTGGTGCTGAGGCATAGCCCGCTGCACGGCAGCACTCGGGTCCCAATTTGAGGCGGCCCATACGGGTGGGCGTGTGGAACGTCTTGTCTCTCTGGCAAGATGATCATCTTCCTTTGCGGTCAGAGGAGCTGCGTAAACTCTGCATTTCAGCGGCGGCACTCTCTGAGGTGCGCAGACCGGAGACTGACCAGATCTCTGTAGGTGGATACACTTTTTATTGGTCTGGTCGGTCTGATGGCTGTCATACTCGGGGAGTAGCTGTTGCTGTAGCGGATTGGCTTCTTCCGATGGTGTCTGATGTCATTCCTTTCAACGAGCGTATTATGAGACTCAGATTATGGCACTCTCTGGGTGCCTTGTCTGTTGTCTCAGGGTATGCTCCGACTGCGGTGACTGATGTCTTGGCGAGGGAGACATTTTATTTGCAGCTTCGCTCGGTGGTTGATGGGTGCCCACAGAGTGACATTTCTCTGATCATGGGTGACTTCATTGCAACCACTAGCACTGACAGGGCTGGCTATGAGGATTGTCTCGGTCCCCATGGGTCTGGTGACCATGCTGAAAGTGGCTCCATGTTCCTTGACTTTGCAAAAGTTTAGGGGCTGCAAATCGCTGGATCCTGGTTCCAGCACCCTGAACCGCATCGTTGGACTTGGTACTCCAATACTGGTGGTGCGGTGAAGGAGATCGATTACATCCTCGTGGGCAGACGCTGGAGGCTCTTGCAAAACTGCAGGGTCTACAGAAGTGTCCAGTTTGTGAACTCTGACCACAGACTTGTTGTTGCTACTCTTAGGATCCAGCTTAGGTCCAGTAGGTTACCACCTACTAGGAAAATGAGCCTGGATTTGGCCAGACTCCAAGACCAGGCTGTTTCTAATGAGTTTGCGTGCAGTTTGTGTGAGGAACTTTCAGATTTGGATACGACTGCCAATACAAATGTGATGTGGGAGACCTTCCATGACAAGACCCTGAAGGTTGCTGAGGGTTGTGTTGGTGTTACTGGTGTTCCCAGAAGGAGGTGTTTCATCTCGCAGGGCACCCTGGATATCATCGAGAGGAGTCGCAGCGCACGGCTCATTGGCAACTCTGGTCTGTACCGGGAACTGAAAAAGACGGCTGCAAGGGCTCTGAGGGCAGATAAAGAGCTGTTTGTTAGAGGAATCTGTGAGCAAGTGACACACCATCTGTGGTCAATCGACCCACGTCCTGCTTACAGAGGAATTGAAGCATTACGCACATCTGAATCTGTTCCTCGGAGAATCGCAGTCAGGGCAGCTGATGGAGTGGTCCTTACGGATGACACTGCAGTTTTGACCTGCTAGGTTGGCTACTTTTAGCAGTTGTTCAAAGCTGATCCTCCGGCTAGGACGTTGGATCTCTCTGGTTCCACAGTTCTTGAGGCTGATCCTCCAATTAGCTGTGAACCACCCAATCTCACTGAGATTGCACAGGTGGTGAACCAGCGGGCGGGGGGGAAGGCTACAGGGATCTGTGGTATCTAGGGTGAACTTCTCCAGGCTGGTGGTAAGGCTGCCCTCCTGGCATTGCAAGCAATCTTTGCTTCCATTTGGGAGACTGGCATCATCCCAACTGACTGGAAAACGGGACTTGTTGTCCCTATCTGGAAAGGGAAGGGAGATTGCTTGGATTGCAGCAAATACAGGGGGATAACACTGCTCTCGGTGCTGGGTAAGGTCCTTGCTAGGGTCGTCCTCAATAGGATCCATGATCACTTGCTCACCTACCAGCGACCGGAACAGTCTGGTTTTATGCCTAAGAAGTCTACCATCCTGGCACTGAGGTTTTTCCCAGTTGATTCTGGGGTTCGTCAGTGGTGTTTTCTTGCTCCTACTCTATTCAATGCTTGTATGGACTGGGTGTTGGGCAAGGTCGTGGGGTCCAGCGGTTTTGGGGCATCTGTTGGTGAAGAAAGATTCACAGATCTTGACTTTGCTGACGATGCTGTGATCTTCACAGAGTCAATGGAGGCTCTGATCGGGATGCTCGAGGGACTGAGTGAGGAGTCTGGGCTTGCGAGTGTCCTGGATAAACACCAAGATCCAGGCCTTTAATGACCTCTTGGGCACAGCAATCAGCAGTGTGTCTGTTTGCAGAGAGAGTGTTGACCTTGTTGAGAGGTTTACTTACCTTGGCAATGACATTCATGTCTCTGGTGACGCTTCCTGTGAAGTCAGTAGACGGATTGCGAGAGTATTGGGTTGTCATGAGGTCGTTGGAAAGGGGTGTGTGGCGCTCCCGATATCTATGCAAAAGGATGAAGGTCCAAGTTATTAGAGTCCTGGTGCTTCTTGTCTTGTTATATGGTTGCGAGACATGGACACTATCCAGTGGCCTGAGACGAAGACTGGACTCCTTTGGTACTGGGTCTCTCCGGAAAATCCTTGGGTACCGTTGGTTTGACTTTGTGTCGAATGAATGGTTGCTCATGGAGTCCCGAATGAGGCACATTACCTGCATTGTGAAGGAGCATCAGTTACGGCACTACGGCCATGAGTGACCCGACATTTGCACGACAGACATATGAGCGCCGACAAAATAGCGCCCATTAAACGTGGCATCAAAATCTCGCCGACAAAATCACGCAGACAAAACCGCGCCAACAAAATCGCGAAAGTTTCATTAAATATGAATTACTAGTTTAAAGTACTGTATATATAATAATGTTTATTTTAGAAGTCAATATTATGATACTCGGCACGCAGATAGTCCTTAAGGTCACGCCCTGCATATGTAGGAAGAATTGCAGCAAGATGTCTTGATAATTGAGCGTATTTAGACTTGCTGGCTGCCTGACTGCTGGTAATTCCGCTTTGTATACGACGTGTTATGCCAACCCTCGACTGAGTAATTTGTTCGCGGTATGCCATCAGCAACATGTTCTCGCATGTTCCACATGGTGATAGGAAACAACGGATTGGCTCGTCGATTGCGTTTCAATCGACCAACGTAATTGTCCTCCCAGTAATCATAAACATTCTGGAGATTGTTGGGTCTACTCTCGCTCAGTTCATCGAAAGCAGACCCAACATCTTCCGGGGGAACGAAACTCAGTGCAATTAGCATCTTTGAATACAGTTATAACCTAGCACATAATGTGTACATAATGCACACGTAAGCCTCCCACTCTCTTGGCCTCTCTCGCGATTTTGTCGTGGTGATTTTGTTGGCGCGCATTTGTCGAAAACCAGTTAGCGAGTTTGTCGGTGCTCATTTGTCCGTCGCGGTTTTGTCGGCGCTCATATGTCTAACGTACTTTTGTCGGTGAACCACAGCCATGTGGCGGGTTTCCCAGAGGGTGATCCGACTCGTAAGATCCTCATTGTAGGGGACCTGAGTGGCTGGACCAGGCCAAGGGGTCATCTACATAACACCTGGCTGCAGCAGATAGAGGGTCATTTCCAGAGGGCGGCACTGCATGTCTGCCTGGGGGGTTGCAAACCGGGATCCCGAGTTGTTTCGCCATGTAGTGGGTACAGCAACGCACTGTACCAGTGCATACTCCCCAATTAGACATGACTTGAGTGGTGGTGGCTGGCCCTTTTTATAACCCACCCGGAAGTGTTCCAGTTGCTTGACCACCTGGTCTTGATTGCACCTCTGGGTGGGCTGAAGAATCGTCTAACCAGGCTGCTGACTCCATGCAGCTCCCCCTAGCGGCCATCCGAGCCCCCAACCAGGCTGTGGAGGACTCCATCTCCCATGGAGCCATGCGACAGGCTGGGGAATCACTGTCCGCCAGGGAGGCTGCCACCAAGCGTCCCAGTGGAGGTACTGAGCTGCTCATGGTTGCTCCCCCGGAACAGATGCAGCAGGGGCGTCCCTACCGGGCAAGGGACCCGGCTGTCCGCCACACCTTACACCATGCCAAATTAAATTTTGCCACTCTAATTCTATTTTTTATTTTTTATCATCTGTCCCCAGTTCATGTAAGGGTGAATTCATGTAAGCTGATATTCTACTGTGCTAAAAAAAATCACCTGATCTATTTGATTTCCCTTATATAAACCCATATAAAGCAATCATAGGCTTGTCTTTGACAGATCCATTGTTTTAGTCTTCAGTTGAGGTAAACCTGCTTTGGAACTATGGACTGGGATATCCTGCAGGGATCATAGAGTGAGAACATTGAGGAGGTTGTTGACTGCATTACTGACTACTGACATCAACTTCTGTATGGACATTGTAGTTCCAATAAGAACAGTACGCTGCTATGCTAACAACAAGCCATGGATTACAAGTGACATCAAGGGCCTTTTGAACCAGAAGAAAAAGGCTTTTAAAGGCGGTGATCAGCATGAGCTCATGAAGCATCAGCATGAAGGAAGTGTGGGATGGGATTAAGATCATCACTGGCTGCAGCTTGAAGCAGGGTGCCACCATTGATAGAGACGTGGAGAGACCAAACCAGATGAACAACTTCTTCAACAGGTTTGACCACCCTAACCCACTCTCACCATCGGAGTACTGCACCATCCACCCATCCTTCTGCTGATAGCAGCATAGGAGAGAGTTTCCCCTAACCCACAATTACAGCAGCCCAGGTAAGCAGAGAGCTGAGGAAACTTTGTGCCAGCAAAGCAGCAGGTCCATATGTAGTATTGCCACCACTGCTGAAGGCCTGTGCGCTGGAGCTGGGGAGTCCTCTACAGTGCATCTTGAACCTAAGCCTGGAACAGGGGAGAGTCCTGAGGCTTTGGAAAACATCTTGTATCACCCCAGTCCCAAAGGTATCACATCCTAGTGAGCTGAATGACTTATGGCCTGTCGCTCTGATGTCACATGTGATGAAGACCATGGAGCGGCTGCTGCTTCACCACCTGAGGCCAAAGGTCTGCCACGCCCTCGACCCTCTGCAGTTCGCATACAAGGAGAAGGTGGGAGCGGAGGATGCCATCATCTATATGCTACACCGATTCCTCTCCCACTTGGACAGAGGCAGTGGTGCTGTAAGAATTATGTTTCTGGACTTCTCTAGTGCCTTCAACACCATCCAACCTCTGCTCCTTAGGGACAAGCTGACAGAGATGGGAGTAGATTCATACCTGGTAGCATGGATCGCGGACTATCTTAAAGACAGACCTCAGTATGTGCGTCTTGGGAACTGCAGGTCTGACATTGTGGTCAGCAACACAGGAGCGCCGCAGGGGATTGTACTTTCTCCGGTCCTGTTCAGCCTATATACATCGGACTTCCAATACAATTCGGAGTCCTGCCACGTGCAAAAGTTTGCTGATGACACTGCTATTGTGGGCTGCATCAGGAGTGGGCAGGAGGAGGAGTATAGGAACCTAATCAAGGAAATGGTGCGACTCAAACCATCTACAACTGAACACCAGCAAAACCAAGGAGCTGGTGGTGGATTTTAGGAGGACCAGAACCCTCATGGAACCAGTGATCATCAGAGGTGACTGTGAGCAGAGGATGCAGACCTATAAATACCTGGGAGTGCAGCTGTATGATAAATTGGACTGGACTGCCAATACTGATGCTCTGTGTAAGAAAGGACAGAGCCGACTATACTTCCTTAGAAGGCTGGCGTCCTTCAACATCTGCAATAAGATGTTGCAGATGTTCTATCAGACGGTTGTGGTGAGCACCCTCTTCTGCTCAGTGGTGTGCTGGGGAGGCAGCATAAAGAAGAGGGATGCCTCATGCCTGGATAAACTGGTGAGGAAGGCAGGCTCTATTGTAGGCATGGAGCTGGACAGTTTGACATCTGTGGCAGAGTGACGGGCGCTGAGCAGGCTCCTGTCAATAATGGAGAATCCACTGCATCCACTGAACAGTATCATCTCCAGACAGAGGAGCAGCTTCAGCAACAGACTGCTGTCACTGTCCTGCTCCACTGACAGACTGAGGAGATCGTTCCTCCCCCACACTATGCAACTCTTCAATTCCACCCAGAGGGGTAAACGTTAACATTGTACAAAGTTACTGTCTGTCTCTTATACCATCATTGTTATCACTCTTTAATTTAATATTGTTCTTTATCTGTATGCTGATGCTGGAGAATGTGAATTTCCCCTTGGGATTGACAAAAGTATCTATCTATCTATCTATCTATCTATCTATCTATCTATCTATCTATCTATCTATCTATCTATCTATCTATCTATCTATCTATCTCTATCTACCTGTTCAGAACCAACAACAGTACTTTTTGTTTGCAAAAGAGGTGGAGTCTTGAGCATACCTGATGGATTCCATGCAACACTTCTGGCTATGTGTACCATTTAAAGGTGCTGAAGTGAATATACGAGACAGCAACATAGGACTGGATGGGCAGGATTCAGTACACATTAAAAAAATAACTTACTTTATAATTCAAAATAAAAATCACAATAAATACCTTTCACAAAGAAAAGCTTATATCAAAACAACACCTAACTGCCTTTGTACTTTTTTAAAGTTGCCTGTTGCTAAATGTAACTAGTACATTGACATTTTAACTCATGTTTAATTCCCAACCTAAACATAAAAAAAAATATGTTGGGATTCTAAAAATACATTCAACACTCATCAGTGTTTAAGAATGCATCAAACTGAAACCAGACGGAGAACATCACTTACCTACAGTATAGGGGGCATGACATGACAACCATTCATGGGTAATGTTTGTTTAGAGAAACTGGTAGGTCAGTATATCTATAGACAATACAAAGAGCATGAAATAGGAATGACATTTCAGTAAAGCTTGGCATTAATGCTCCGGGGACTTAAAAAATATTGCAACCTATTATTTTATTTCAAAACAATTACATTAAAAATAATTATAATTATAAAAATAATTATAAAAAAATATAATTTTAAAAGCAGTTATTTTAACAAATGGTTTTACACATTATAACTTTTTTCCTAAAAATTTTGACTCTTCTGACTAATATTATGTTGCAATTTTTCTGTCTGTTCCAGAAACAGCCAGTTTTCATTTTATTAACTATCTGCTGCAGTGTTTTCCTGCCGTAAAACTCCACTAGATTTATGATTTTTTTTTATATGTTAAGCTACAAAAATAATAGCAACCATTTTTTTAAATACTACCAGAGAAAGGTGGCAACTATTATAATCATTAATAGAGTTAGAGCACAAATGTAAATTGTTACTCAGTTCATTCTGAGGTTTTTAGGAATTTTCATGCAGTAGCAGCTGAATAAACAAAACAAAGACTTTTCAAATTTGTGTTAAAGCATCAAGGACACTAGTATTTTATTGAAATGTGCACATTCATTCTGTCTTTAAAAAAAAAGCTTCACTTTTTTCCAAAACTAATGGTGTTTCAGAACTGAACAAAAAGTGTGGTTTTAATTAGCATTGAGTCATGAAGGGGAAAAGCCTGCCAGATGCCAGGCTAACTTCCAACTCATTACCACTCTTAAATGGTTGCACACTTGGAGGGAACAAGTCTACAGACCATTTTTAATAAAGAACAGAAAATTTAAAGCACAATAACTTTGCTGGCGCAGAGCCCAGATGGCATGTTCTTGAGAGACAGCATAAGCTAGGCACACAGCAAAGGTAAAAAAGGAGACCTAGTTATTCTACTGCCTCTGCCACTGAAAAAATAACACAATCTAATTCAGTCCAGATGTACATGCTGAATGATGGAATATAACTGTGTTATTAATGGGAATTTTATAGTTAAGAGTAGGAAGTGCAAGTACTCCACCACATACAACCTTAGCAATGTAAATGTTCAATTATAAAACATTATTCAGGCTTAGAAACAGAATGCATTAAAGGAAACTTTGTATCATTTTGGTAAGCCATCATTTCAATTCATAAGCATGCTTTCATCTAAGCAAACTTTGTGATAACATACTACAGTTTATTAACGAATCCTTAGTTAATGATGCACAATCTGTCTGATTAAAGAAGAGGTTAAAACTAGAATTAAAAAGCCTGTAATACAGTATGCCTTGAATATGTGTGTTTAACCATAACCTCTGAGATGCCACTCATTTAAATTTATTTTATTTTTGAAACCCACAGATAGAAATATTTCACTGCATACCTTGATATTTTAAACACTGGAGCACTTAATTGGCAATCTATTAGTTTCTCAATTATTTCACTAACAAAAAAAGAAAAGAATTATTTGCACATTTACAGTATATGTGCCAAATTTGCCAACAGCTTCCACTTCCATTTTAAACAGCACATATTAAGTCTCAAACCCTTTTTTCACATGGCCAGAATATCAAATATCCTGAAAAAGAGCTAAACATTTACACACTTCCTTCCACCTTCCAAAGACCACCTGGGCAGTTTCCTTGTTTACACTATTATTGTTGTGCCAGTGAACGAAAAGATAACATAATAAATACCACACATGTTAATATTACCCTTTCACATAAATCTAGCTGCAGCACCAATTGTGTAATATATTAATTTTTATTGGTTTATAGGGTCATTATTTTTATATGAAAAGAATATAGTGAAATTATTACTTGCATGTGCTAATCAACTATGGATAATATGTATTTTATATATTAGTAAAACTGTTTTGTCAAAACAGACATCAAACTGCTAAACAGAAAGCACTCTAATATGGAGATATTTTAATGGAATTTATCATTTTCTCTCTAATTTACTATTGGGTATTGTGAAACCACACCCAAGTAATGGATAGTACAACAACTATTTGTAACATGTGGAGACATTCTATATTTATAAACTGAACACTTGTAATCCTAGTGAACTTAATGAGATTAGTAACCTCGGTTGTTTTCTTCCAATGACTTGACCTGTCTGTCTCTGTCTATTACATTTTTAGATATTTTCTTTTTATTCTTCTTTAGTATTTAACTGTTTTTGCATCATTTTAACACCCATCCATCCATCCTCTTCCGTTTATCCAAAATTGGGTCACGGGGGCAGCAGCTTGAACACAGATGCCCAGACTACCCTCTCCCTGGCCACTTCTACTAGCTCTTCCAGGGGAATCCCGAGGCATTCCCAGGCCAGCCGAAAGACATAGTACCTCCAGCGTGTCCTGGGTCTTCCCCAGGGCCTCCTCCCGGTTAGAAGTGCCCAGGAACATCTCACCACGGAGGCATCCTGATAAGATGTCTGAGCCACCTCATCTGACTCCTCTCGATGAAGAAGAGCAGTGGCTCTACTCTAAGACCCTCCCAGATGACCGAGCTTCTCACCCTATCTTTAAGGGAAAGCTCAGACACCCTGTGGTTTTAACATTTTAATTGCAATAAAATTTCATGTACATATCATCATAAATGTGGGCTAGCATAAATGTTCTTGTTGTGTGGGGGTAATTAAACTTACTATTCCTTTTTGATAATCCTTATACTGTACAGTATACCTGATACCATCTATTTCTGTTCTTTGTCCAGAAAACACTGGAGTTCTTAGATACCATAAAAAAAATTCTGTTAAATATATATATTCCTTAAATGTATTTTATTGGAGAGAACACCAAACCTTAGACTCACAAGAATACTAAGGAGATCAACCTGTAGAGTTGCACTCTTTAGATCTGATGCTGGAGGGCTGCAGTAGTGAACATTTTGCTAATTACTATCCAAGTACTGCTGTTAATAGAACTGTTTAGATGAACTTCCTTCCTAAGCTTCTATTTCAATTTTACTACTGGGTGGTAAATATACTGTACATATAGTAAAGACCCGGAAATGAGCACAATATGATGAATTTACACCAGCCTGGTCAGCAATGAAAATTAAATCTTGCTGCATTTCTTTATATGCACTGCTTTGTGCCACTGTAAATACTAATTTCCGTCAATATACCAATAATTCAGTCATCCACCAATCATTTAGAATATGAAACCAATGTAAGACACATTTCAAGATAGAGATGCTTTTATCTTTTGCTCCTCTGCATGATAATCAGCTTTTTCAACATTCTGAAACCTACTCAGTATTTAATCGTTGAAAAACACTCAGGATTAAGGCACTGAGAGAACTGCAAATAGATAATGTATTTGCATCTTATGAGCAATTAATGTTAAAATTTAACCTGCCAGAATCACTATTTCACGATTTTAAAATAATACACTTTGTTAAAAAAAACCTGCAGAATTTTCCAAATCCAAGGGTACAATGAGAAAAGGACCTTTCAATTAACATCTCAGAAAAGGAGTGGAAATCAGCCACACACAGAATTCACTCTATCTCTTTATGCATAATCCCACTCAATGATGATCTATTTTTTTTATATATATATATATATATATATATATATATATATATATATATATATATATA
>JANRMT010062819.1:34767043-34802287 GCA_026402145.1 Polypterus bichir lapradei
AGAAAGAAAGAAAGAAAGAAAGAAAGAAAGAAAGAAAGAAAGAAAGAGTAGGGACTGAGCAGTATTGTTGTGCTGTTTAATTATGTACTGTGCTCTGAAGTGGGGAGCTGAAGAAGAGAGTTCCCCCACGAGGAAATAAACTGTGTGCTGCTTTTAGACTGGTGTCTCTGTGCCTGTGTGTGTCCAGGTTTGGGGATCTGTATGTCCCTGAGGCTTTCACAATATATATATATATACACTAGGGAGCTTCACCCCCTGCTTACTTCGCTTGCCAACCCCCCGGCCTGCGCTACGCTACGTGCTAGTATGTGGATTTCACTTTCACCAAACAACAAATCTTTTAATTCTCGTGGATACGCCTCTTCATTGGGAAGAAACACTACTTTTCCCTGATGACAATACGATTTAGACGAACTACAAGTCTCTGACTTAAAGTTTAAATCCGAACAATATATTCGATCTCTTTTCGCTGTTCTGTTATTTCACTGAGTAATAATTTCTGTTTGTTTGCGCTAATACGATCTTTACTATCATTTTTTGAGACTTTCGAATTTTAGTACTTTAATTATCTCTAACAAAGGAATCGAAGCATTACACACATCCGAATCTGTTCCTCAGAGAGTCACAGTCAGGGTGGCTGATGGAACGGTCCCTACGGATGACACTGCAGTTGTGACCCACTGGGTTGGCTATTTTGAGCAGTTGTTCAAAGCTGATCCTCCGGCTAGGATGTTGGATCTCTCTGGGTCTACGGTCCTTGAGGCTGATGCTCCAATTAGCTGTGAACCACCCAATTTCACTGAGATTGCACAGGTGGTGAACCAGCTGAGGGGAGGAAAGGCTGCAGGGATCTGTGGTATCCGGGGTGAACTTCTCCAGGTTGGTGGTAAGGCTGTCCTCCTGGCATTGCAAGCAATCTTTGCTTTCATTTGGGAGACTGGCATCATCCCAACTGACTGGAAAACGGGACTTGTCGTCCCTATCAGGGTGATCGCCTGGATTGCAGCAACTAGAGGGGGATAACACTGCCGTCGGTGCCGGGTAATGTCCTTGCTAGGATCGTCCTCAATAGGATCCGTGATCACCTGCTCACCTACCATTGACAGGAACAGTCTGGTTTTACGACTAAGAAGTCTACCATCGACCGCATCCTGACACTGAGGGTTCTCATGGAGCGCAAACGCGAATATCTGCAGAGTTTCTTTGCAGTCTTTGTTGATTTTCGTAAAGCGTTCAACTCAGTTGATTGAGCTGCCCTGTGGGACATCCTGAGGGTTTGCGGGATCCCCTTGAGGTTGCTGGATATCATGGCCAGCCTGTACACTGGTACTGTGAGTACAGTGCAGAGTTGAGGCAGAACCTCTGTGTTTTTCCCAGTTGATTCTGGGGTTCGTCAGGGGTGCGTACTTGCTCCTACTCTGTTCAATGCTTGTATGGACTGGGTGTTGGGCAAGGTCGTGGGGTCCAGCAGCTGTGGGGCATCTGTTGGTGAAGAAAGATTCACAGATCTTGACTTTGCTGATGATGCTGTGATCTTCGCAGAATCAATGGAGGCTCTAATTGGGGCGCTCGAGAGACTGAGTGAGGAGTCTGAGTGTCTGGGCTTGTTAGTGTCCTGGATAAAAACAAAGATCTAGGCCTTTAATGACCTCTTTTTGCAGAGAGAGTGTCGACCTTGTCAATAGGTTTACTTACCTTGGCAGTGATATTCATGTCTCTGATGACTCTTCCTGTGAAGTCAGTAGACGGATTGGGACAGCATGGGGGGTCATGAGGTCGCTGCAAAGGGGTGTTTGGCACTCCCAATATCTATGCAAAAGGACGAAGCTCCAAGTCTTTAGAGTCCTGGTGCTTCCTGTCTATCCATTTACCTGAGACAAAGACTGGACTCCTTTGGTGCTGTGTCTCTTCAGAGAATCCTTGTGTACCGTTGCTTTGACTTTGTGCCGAATGAGCAGTTGCTCATGGTGTCCCAAATGAGGCACATTATCTGCATTGTGAGGGAGCGTCAGTTATGGCACTACGGCCATGTGGCGCATTTCCCTAAGAGTGATCCGACTTGTAAGATACTCACTGTTGGAAACCTGAGTGGCTGGACCAGGCCAAGGGGTCGCCCACATAACACCTGGCTGCGGCAGATAGAGGGTCATTTCCGGAGGGTGGGACTGGACAGCGTGTCTGCCTGGGGGGTTGCAAACTGGGATCCCAAGTTGTTTCGTCATATAATGGGTGTGGCAACGCACTATACCAGTGCATGCTCCCCAACCTGACTTGATTATCTCTAACATGCTCTGTATGTGTATCATGCCAACATTTTTGAATTCTTTACAACGTTCTACTTTGTCATCTACTCTTTGTCTTTTATTTCCTGCCTCGGACGTGGTTAAATCTCTTGGCACAAAGTCTCGTCTCGTGGGACATGAAAGTATTTCTCTGAAAGAGTCATGTCTCGTCCCAGGCTAAAAAGTCTCGTCTCTTCCCAGGATTTTTTTACTATAATATATATATACACACAATGTAAAGTTGACTAACTTATTAACTCACACACTCAACAACAAAAATACTATTTCCCATTTAGTCAAAAAGTTTGAAGTTGGCAAGTTGGTATATCTATGTCTGTAGCTATCCATTAAAAAAATCATTTCAATTTATCACTATTTAAGGGATCAACACCCCTCAAAGTAGAAAAACTAAATACCCAAAAATCTCTAAAATGCCTTGAAGAACTTGAGTGAAATTTGGTGACTTACAGAAAAAAGAAAATTAGCTGACATTTTTTTATTAGTTGATATGTATTAATGCTATTCTAACTTAAATACTTTTTTGCACTGACAGTGTGCTTTATGGAAATAAAGAATGTACCATAAGTGATTTGTGGCCACATAGATACCACCACTGACCAATAGGGATTAATATTGATGGGGCAGTGTCCTGGACATAAAAAAGAGAAGTGAACATGATATAAAATGGAAAGAGAAAGTTTGGTGATCTACAATGACCATGCAAAGCTCAATGGATGCCTATTGCTATTTTTTTCTGTTGACAACTGGCACTTTTAGATGAGCTACGTTGACCTCCAGCCCAAAAACTAATTTTACTCCTTTCCCCCTCTATTCAATTGTGGCAATTAAAACACTAAGGAACAACATCACTCCTCTATCACGGTGCTGCAAACTCCAAGTGAGATACGACACTGTTAAATAGCGAAGGTTTAGCCTCTGCTGGAGAAGCCACCTAAATTGTGTTGTGATCCTCAAAACTATTGCTCTATGTAGTGTAATACATAGGGTTCTGGCATGTATATTCACCTCAAACATTGCTTTGCAAATACATTCACATTTGCTGATGTTAAAAGGGAAATACATACAGCTGAAGAAAAACAGAAATACTGTACTTGAGTGAATGTAAATGCAAATAAAAATCTTAACATGTGCATAATGATAATAATACATACTCAGATTTCACATTATTCCTACTAATTACCTGTTTCAATTCAAAAACAGTACACTTTCCTGTAAAACTGTGTTTTTCAGTGACCATCAACAAAAGCCAATTCACAAAAAAGCAGTAACAGATCTAATGCAGAAATGTTTTACTCATGGATAATTGTGTATAGCATGATTAAAAGTAAGCAGCCCCAGTACCTAATATTATCATTATTACTTATTATTTGACTACTGCCTTTATCCAAGGCAATTTACAACATTTAAGATAAGATTGGTTACATTTCTTTTGTTTTTCTAATTTGAGCAGAGGCAGGTGAAGTGACTTACTCATGGTCACACAGCATCAGTAGCAGGATTTGAATCCACAACTTATGGACTTGAGGTCCTAGGTCCAAAGCCTTAATCACTACAACAAACTCCCTGCCAATAATATTAGACCATCATAAAAAATAAAAAAATAAAAAATACAAATATTGTATATATCAAAACCACTTAGTTACATAGTACTTCTGATACACCTGATTTATGAATGGCACTATAACTGACGATCATTATCTTATAAAATTTCCCGGTAGTTCACTTATCATTTAAGGATCCATTTATACTCTTCAGGCTACTTTGAAATCTGTTTTATTTTTTCTCCATTTTCAGTTACTCTTTATTTATTTTTTAATTTTATTATTGGAGTTTATGCATTTTCAGTCAGATCATTACTTTAGATAAGGAACACAGCAATTTCAAGGTATGTAAGTATTCTGATGATAACTCCTTTTGTAATAAAAGAAATGTTAATAATGCAAAATGTGGTTATAATTGTTTACCTGTTCTTCACATTCAAAGTCTGTGTTATACTGGGCCATGTTTTCCTTGAGGGAGTTCTGAACCAGACTTCGACACAACAGCCATGTTGCCAAGCCTGCAACAAACATCCCAATATCTGGAATGAACACCCTGATTCCATTCCCTGCATCGGCTCCCTTTACACTGGAAAGAAAACAGAGAACATCCGTTAATTTTTTTTTCCAAATTCTATTAATGCTGCTTTCATTTTTATCAAAAGGCAACATATAAAGATAAAATATATGCACTCTTCATCAAATTGCTCTTGCCTCAATGACCCCCAAACACTTAATTTTTAAAATATAATATTTTATAACTAAATTAAAAAAAGAAAAAAAATATTCTGAGGTAATTTAGGAGCAGAGTTTGTTTTAAATTAAGCAAAAAAAAAGATGACATAACAATATTGTAATTTTGTGTAATGTAGGAAGCAAGCTTTTGTTTTTTGTTTTGTGGTAATAAATATGATTGAAATACAATATAAAAATATCTACTGTAGCTGTATGCCTTTATGTTTTTGTGCTTATGATGCATCAAAACGACAGTTACATTAACCTTATATTACTTATAACTTGATATCAGTAATATTCAAATAAAAGCAAGTATGAGTTGGGGTATCAAAAAAAAAAGCAGAAACAGAAAAAATCAAACAAAATAAAAGCATGTCATTCAACACCAACCAAATCATGAGACAGGCAAAACGGTAATTATATTTGATGCATCTACAAGAAACAAACTCATTTTACTAATGTGATTGTGAATGCCTATCCAAGATTTTTTTGCCTCTGAAAACCATATGAAAAATAAAAGAACACTCAACTTATTTACTCCGTTATGTCTTGCTGGCACTATTTCACAATTCATAAGAACAATGAATTAAAGAATAATATCCTTTCTAATCTCTTCAATAATTAAAGATATAATGTAGAGAATGTAGAGAAATCTATTTTTTTTTCTTTAACTGACTTTATCAGCTGAACTTTCTCCCAATTGATTATTTAGAGTATAATGATCTAATCCAATACCTAGTTCATCCAGACATCTAAGCTAAACATTACATACATTTAGAAAAAGAAACAAATTTGCATGATGATTTGAGAGAAGGGGTAATATAAAAGAAATGTATTTTTTCTGTATTACATTAAAAAAAGGATCTGCACGCAAATGATGTTTGATGTTTGAGTACAAACTACTTTAACCTGCTTATTTTTAATTTCCTAGTCCTACTTAGCTCTTTTAATGAATGAAGTAAACTAACTAATCAGTAAGTTGATTCAGGATAAGGTCATAAAGCCTTTCTATAAGCTTTTGGAAACCTCTTTAATCTATGGGTGAATGTTCAATCCTCACCTGGATGATTTTTGGAAGCTATTCATAATTTTTATTATTCTCCAACAAAAAAAGCAAGACAACATCAATATGTGTGGCTTCACTTTCTTAGCTTTGTAAAAGTATATTCACTTCACATGTAAACATTGAGGTATGTATCCATTGTGGATAGTAAAAATATTTCTCTTTTAATGTTCTCATTTACATTCTTTAGATGTACTGTAACAACATGTTACAGTTATATTTGGCATCAATGTTTCTGGTAGTAGTGTACTCCACTCTGTAGGTTGGGTAGATTCTACTGAATAGATTGTTTGCTAATTATAAACAGATTTTCATTGCACTTTAGACTTGCTTTAAATCATTGGAAAGAAATTGACACCTGAAGTAGTCACCACTCTGTTTCTTGTAGCTTCTTTTAAGCTTGAACACAATGAAACATTTCAGAATTTCCATTAACATAGCAGTAAGCACTTTTTACTACTTTAAATTCAATCAGCACATCTATCTGTGTATTAACAGACCAGTTTCATATCAATGATATAAATAGTATTACATAAAATCACTTCTTATCACTGAACATAAGAGTATTAAGAGATTAACAGTATCAGATCATTGATTGATATGGGTATATCATGTGTCATAATCTGACCTTTGTTTTCATTTTTTCTTTATTGTTCCTGGATCTAAAATAAAATCAAATGGCTACATATGTTTTTTGCTTTTATTTCAGAATGTTTTTACTTATGTTGAAAACTAATTATGTTCTTGCATAGCACCATTTTGTTTTTCTGTGTGGCGTGTGATATTAATAGGTTAATGGTATAAAAGTCAGCGCTTTACACTTTCTGGTTGCCTTTGACTTACATTTTTGGTTAGGATTTGACTCTTGTTTTGAATCTTTACTACAACTGTTGTTTTCAAGTTCTAGAGTCGATTTACTTGATTCTCACTCTCCTGGCTTTGACTTTGACTATTTTTACATAACCACAACCATCTCCTGCATAGCAAGATTGTGGCAACCACTATTTAAAATGCCAGCATGCATGAAAACCAAAATGGTGTAGGGAAAAAAAAATGCAAAATATTTGTAACTATCTGAAAATGAATCCCCAGCTAAGAATACTGTTGGAATTGGATTCTATGACCTAAAAAAACTATACTTGCTTTTAATGTAACCCAGAATATACTCAGGAAAGTGTATGAAAAATTAATAATGAACATTGATCATAACATTACCATATTATGGACAGATAACTGCTCAAGGAAGAAATATCTACTGGTTTATGTGGTGTTGCCAAATTTTGCAAACTTCAAAAAAAGAATTTACTCTAAACAGTCTCTGAAACAGGCAAAGTAAATCACAAGACTTTCATGGCAGGCTGCATTTTTATCACAGTTGCAGCATTAATAAACAAAAAACTTTTCTCATTATTACCAAAGACTGCAAAATCTTTGGTTTTGTTTTTGGTTTTATCTAAAACCCATTTAATGATATATGCCAGAGAATACAACAATCTTATTTTATCCATATTAGTGTTGGATAATACTTAGTTGCCTCCACCAAACTTTAGACTTTGGCTTCCCTGTGCTACAGAAGTTAATTTCACTCCATGAATAAAAGTAACTACATAAACATTTGTATCTACTAGTTTTGCAGGTTCATACACTGAGTAGTAATGCCAACCACATGCACTTGAGATATTAACATTATTTACCTGGAAAATGTCCAAGCCTTGGGAAACAGAATAACTCATCAGAATCATAATATTATGCAAAGGAATCAAGGCTCACAATAACAGTTGTAGATGTCTTTAATTTAGAAAATGGTAACTGATGATTTACTATGTGACCTTATTTTATGGTATTAGACAGCAAGCAACATCAAATCTCCCCTTTGTATTAATGTTTCTTAAAAAGGTTGTCTAATTTCAAATAATTTACATTCACTGCCCTGTTTTGAAATGTTAAAATTTATGGACAAATATGTAGCTAAAGCATTTATAAAGTTAACATTTCCCTGTTAATATTGACTAAAAAATAAACAATGGTTTTAACTCTTGGAGTACATTTTACCAAAAGTACAGCATATTGTAATATTACAATTATTATAAACATATAAGCTCATTTACCAGTTTCACTAATGGTCTCAGAAATATTCACTTAATATATGATTTTCATACAAGTATACGTAAAGAATGTAGCAGACAAATGTGTTCAGAAATATGCAGGGTAAAGAATGGGTGAAATTTAATTAAAAACTGATTAAAAAATAATTACATTTAAAGTAAGTTGTATTTTTCTTTGAAGACTACATACACAGTTAATAACCTACATATGACATACAATCTAAAGATATGAAGTAAAATACCTTCATTTTGCATGTATATATTATTCTAAGACAACTGACACAAAAATAGTTTTAGAGTTTGGAGTGTCAAGAGGTCCTCTGGTGATAGTACCAGAAAGTACCAGCAAGGGTGTTGCCTTGTATTTGGCTTTGAGATGTTGACTTTCATCTCTGTTTTAGGCACTTTGTCTGAGGTCAACTCGCTTGATTTTGGACAATTGCTCTTGGATCCAGAACATTTCTGAAAATTCTTTATTAATGTTTTTTTGTCAGATATATATATTACCCAAATGGTTTTATAAGATTGCGATACATACAGATCTGTTAGATACAAAAATAAATCTTTCTTTTAGAGTCATTATGACATTTTACATATATTTTAACAATTTTCTTTACAATGCATTGAGGGGTTTCAAATGTCTTAAAAATCTTGTAATACCCCTTCTTTGTCTGGTTCTTTTTAGTATTCATACTGTATAACAAATTTAATTTACAGATGGGATTTTTGCTTGGAGCTACAGTATATTAATTGCCTCCCCAGAGAAAATTATATTTAATCCACCTTTTTAAAAACAAGTGATTGCTACTTAGCCCATTTATGTCAGGTACAGCAAAGTGGTTGAACTATTATAGAACTTTCATACATACTTTTTTGACTAGTAATGAAAAGTAAAAAATGTAATACTTTTATAAATATCCATCCATCCATTTTCCAACCCGCTGAATCCGAACACAGGGTCACGGGGGTCTGCTGGAGCCAATCCCAGCCAACACAGGGCACAAGGCAGGAACCAATCCTGGGCAGGGTGCCAACCCACCGCAGGACACACACAAACACACTAGGGCCAATTTAGAATCGCCAATCCACCTAACCTGCATGTCTTTGGACTGTGGGAGGAAACCGGAGCGCCCGGAGGAAACCCACGCAGAACATGCAAACTCCACGCAGGGAGGACCCGGGAAGCGAACCTGGGTCTCCTAACTGCGAGGCAGCAGCGCTACCACTGTGCCACCGTGCCGCCCTTTTATAAATATTTTTTACATAAAAATCAGTAATAAGATAAGGCAGCAGGGCTGTGTTAATAAAAAATATTTACTTTTTTAATATTTCAAGTTTTATTGTTTGTTTTCTAAATTAATATGTGAAAGCATCATTATTTTCTACTTTAAAGGCAGTAATTGCAGCATGATTCTTACAGTCAAGGAAAGAGAAGCCACATTCTCGTAATTTATCAATAAAGCGTGATAGTGCACAAAACTGATTCTTTTCCTTCACAGTTAATAATATTTGGAATATTTTTAAAATGTTACTTTACTAATGCACATGCAGCAACATACATGCTCTTTATTATTAAAGTAGTAAGAAGATGGTTACTAAGTTTAGCTAATGACTAATAGCAGTAAAAATAACTGGACATAAGTGACTTGAATCGCAAAATAAAGTGAAATTTATTTGAAGTTTATAATCCACCATGTAAAAGTAATCTGAATTTCCACTTTAATAAACTACTTGATCACAATTGATCTAAAACCTTAGGGGAGTATTTTAGAAGCTGTTTGAATAAGGGAAATATTATTAATGTGCAGGGCTACATTTAAAATAAATAATTGCGCCCCGTAAATTGCAGGCTCACAATGGGCCAGGGTGCGTGAGACAACGCCACTTAAGGGTTGGTTACAATAGCTGGGCCCACACATGCAAAACCAGGTGAATTGGTCAGGTGCCACATTCAAGCCTCAAAGAGTATGCCTTTCAGGGAGTTGAGAGTTGCTCCTGTTGAGCATGGGCACAGAAGCAGCGCAATTACTCTGGAGGACTACCCCGCAAGAACGGCAAGGGCAGCGGGAGTCAAAGAAGTGGGTGCTCAGTGCTGCTCCGTGGATCGCCATTGGGATGTGTGGTGGGGTGAAGTGTAGATCAGAGGGTCGTCTGTGCCTGTTCAATGACATTTCTCCTTTCTGCGAGATCCAAATAGGATCAGCCGGAGAGGTCGATTTTAAAGGGAAGCACCAGGGACTGAGATTTTTAGAGAAGATTCCTGCCATGTTTTAACCTTGTTTTTATGAATTTATTGAAGGGATTTTAATGTCTACATTTACTGTTATTTTATTGGATTATTTAGTTAAAGAACAATTTCACTGCATGGTTGGGCACTTGATTTTTAATTGTTTTAAATAAAAGTACTGTTCACTTTTTGCACCTACCCCATATTGCATGTGTCCTCATTTGTCCAGCTCTTCTCCTGGTTACGTTAGCGACCGTGGTGGGTTCAAGAGACTCCCAGAAGAGACTGGTAGTGTGGAGCTAACCCGCACCATTACAATTATACACTTGCCAAGTATACTGTACATACAGTATTTCCTTTAAAATCTAGTGATGTTGTTTCAACACTGTTATAGAAAGTGAAACCAAGAGTACACATTTTAGGAGAAAATCTCCTCTGTTTAATAAATGGTCATTTTAAAAAAATTGAAACCAGTTATCATAATGCTGCCTCAGTGTAAAAGAAAAAAGTATTAATTATCTTCAAAATTTGATACATGTTTATATTGAAAGAAGAATAAATATAAAGAAGAAATACATTTTGAAAATGTATTGCTGCTTGAAAGTTTGAGAACCTATAGTATCATTCCTTTTATTGTGAAACCCATGGTAAATAAAAAATTAGTTCTATTTTTTAAAGAGAAATTATTATTATTAGCTATTTTTTAAGGAAAGCAGCATGCCATGTATAGAAAATAATTAACCAATGTGCAAAAAAAGCAGGGTAACTTAAAAAAAGCTAGAAAAATTGTTTTCCAAGGTAACTGTTCAACCAAGTGATAAACAGGAGAAAGGTTCATAGGCACTTTACCCTATCAACTTAATCTATTTTTCTTACCCATGCAGGATAGAATAATATACTGTGCCAGGTTTTAAAGAGACATCAAATGACATTAAGAAGGGTGTTATTGGGCTTTGTAGTCTGGAGAGGGGTATAAAAGCATATAAAACCATTTTATAATTGAACATATTTTTAAAATACATAGTATTTATATGTTAAAATATTTATTACTATGATTGGATGTTTAAAGGACAGAAACTGTCTACAGGTGTAAGTACCAATGATCCTGTACCATCCAAGAGAAAGGAGTGAGAAAAACAACTGTGAAGGATGACTGTAAAACTGTTCGCCTTTCTAATGCAGTGAGTGTTTTATACACTCTGAACATAAGACAGCTGGGTATTGGCAATATTTGATGCTGCCTTCGTCACCTTCTGCAGTGCTTTTTGATCTTGAGCCAAGCAGGTGCCATACTAGGATGTGGAGCAATCACTAAGAACAGACTCTGTTGTAAACCAGACAAAGCTAGTGAGAACACAGAGAGAAATCTGCAATTGAAGTGAGTGTCACTGGTTAGTAGTCATTCATAAATTCCACTTTTGTTCCCTTAACTAATTAATTAATTGTACTATCTGCAATTGTTCAGTTTATTAATGATAAATGATCTTAACAACCCATAAAATAAATAAACTAAACTTAATGGTTCTTTGTTAAGTAATAGTCACAAACAGCTATAGTAATGTATAGTAATGTAATGTAAGATTCTGTGGTTTAAATATCTTCAAAGAAGTATATGAGTAAGCTCTCTGTCAACAATATCTAAAATCAACTACATGCTTGAAAACAAAGTTAAAACAGAAAATAATACTATAAATCTAATATAAACACATAAATCAATGTATATGTATTAAAAACTAGGTTATTGTATTTTTAGACTTTTAAGATTGCAGGACTTCAAAGATATTAAAATAGTTAAACTCTATTTTACTTAATTTATTTGAATAATATATACATCATATTACAGTTAATCAGAGTTGTTTGTGTAGCTATTGAGAAACTCTAAACTATACATATTCTACTCCATGGGCAATCAGTTATAAAACAAATTACACTCTTGCATCATAATTAAAATTGTTAGTTTTATAAATAAAAGTTAAAAATATACACCTCTCCATACTGGTCTCCATACTGGTTATAGGTACTGTATACTGAAGAAATTACTTCAGTTTGCAAGCTAAATTATACTATGGGCAAAATGCCTATCCGTTACACAAGAAATAATATTTAAGGAAAATATAAATAAAATAATCTAGCTCTTAAAATAACAGGAACTGGAGAATGAATACATATGGCTACTGCTATGTACTTTATGGTTCTGAAGCTAACATTGCACATAGCCAAATATATTGGATAACAAAAATGAATTACCACATGTTATTTAAAGCAATTGATGTTACTATAAGCAGAAAATAGTAAAATACTGTATATGCTGGGTAAATTATTAATAGGAAAAGTTAATTTATCAAAATTAAAAGCTCTCTTTCCATGATACAGTATCTGCTCTTGCTGTGTCTCTAAACTGCTCATGTGACATACTGTAACACATGTGGGCTGTTGGAAAGATAGGAGGTGTGCTGACGAATTTACAAATCAAAGCTAATTCTGAAATCTTGAGATGGCATATTGTGAACAATATCTCAAAGTGTTTAATTCTTTAGAAAAAAAGAAAACTATACATTAAATATGAATACAACAAATCCATAAATTATATGTGAACTTAAAATTCCCTAAAATGCAAAACTAGAATCCATAAAAATGTTTTATTCTTATAACAATTTTCAATGTCATCTCAATTAAAGACTGAAGGAGTTGAAGGTTTAAGGAAACATAAATTAAGAAGATGAGTACATTTTTTAAAATTATTTAAAAATTAGCAAAATCAATCCTAACTGTTACTTTGAAATGAGTTCAACAAGAACTTGGGGACACAGATGGAAACTCATTAAATGTAAATTTTGTAGAAATGTTTAAAAGTTTTTCGTCATTCAAAGAACTACAGACATAATAAGTAAATTACCAAGTAGTGTAGTACTTTTGAGACCTTTAATAACTTGACTTGATGGAAAAATTAGGTGTCTGTTGTTAAAACACACACACACACACACATACACACATACACACATACATATAAACATACTTTTATCTGTCTTGAAATCCCTGTGTTATTGAAAAGTTGTAGTTTTAAATCAAGCATAATTTTGATTATTTCATGAAAGAACAGTCTAAATGTCAGGTGCCTCCCAACACCACAGAGACACAAATAAGATCATCATGTGTGAACCTTACCCATATTAAAACAAAAAACTCAAAAGTCACAAGTTTCCTAGAAGGGAAATGCAAATTAATCTTTAAGAATGAGATTCCGCCTACTTCTGTGTTCCCTTAAGAACAATTTCTGCAATATATAATCACTGATTATATCTATGCCAGGATAGACACAAAGTGTAAAATAAACTTTTTGAAAAGGACCTGAGAGACCTTTTGGATCCATCACTGTCCATCACCAATTAAAAACAAATAATATCCTGGATTATTTACCTCAGTGTGTGCAGATTTGTGCTTAACACCCATAATGCTCTTCTCAATTTACATCTAGAATTCTGTGTTCAGTTTTAAGTTAACTTCCACACAACTAAGTTAATACTGGAAGAGATTAGTCTCTCATATATGAGGTACAGAGAGAGAGGAAAAAAATATATGATAGCTGAGTGTTTAAGTACGAAAGCAACAAGTGAATAAAAGAAAAACTAATGTCAGCTATTACTTTATAAAAAGTTTATCAGTGAGGTAGATAAAAGCTAAAAGAGTTAGAAGCTCATTCATTTAAATAAATTGATTGAACAGTGCTATTGAAAAAACCTTTCTGGCATCTTTGAAATCTTGACTAGACCTTAGATAATGTAGAAAATAATAGATTAATTGATGGCAGTCAAAGTCATAAGTCTTTAAAAGCTAAACTTGATACCCAAAAGCCTGTATAGAAGCACTTGCTAATATTACAAAGATTTTTACTTTCAATTTAAAATACTGAACACCAGGAGGAGTGTGCCACTATTTTATATACTCACAAGACAATGTCATTTTATCACAGAACTTCCAGATGTCGAATGATAGCAATGGACAGCTGATTTTAACTACAACACAGCCACAATGCCAACAATAACCAACTGGAGAACTGTAAAACTACTGACTCAAGAAAACAATAATTTAATACAAAATTTGCTTCACATAAGTTCAAAAAATAAATCCAAGGTAAACACAGCAAAGATGGAGACAAATTTGAACTCCAAAAGCCATGTAAGAAATTCAAAAAAATATAAGGTGCAAAAGAGAAGGTCAAATGACCAATGAAACATACAAAATTGAGCCAAACAACAGATAACATCTCAATTCTTTAACTTGGTCACAGGCAGCCAAAGCTGTAATGGAGCCATCCCCTTTGGCTAAACATATAAAATACAAAATAACTAAAAAAAAAATACAGAATAAACAAATGCAAAGAACAAAAATTACAGCTAGGGATATCAGGCTTGAGCAGGGACCAAAACAAAGGAATCCCATGATTTTATCATTCTGGACATCAGAGAACATTTTGCACTCGTTTTTTATAATCATTTCATTGTAATGTGATTTTTTTTTTGCTTTTTACATTTCACTATCAAGCTGCCAATCTGATTAATGTGTAGAGTATTGGTGACTTTTGTTGTAGTAATTATACACCAATATTTTCACATATTTGTCACACGCAAGAGGAATTGATGCCATCAACTATTGAATATTTAAGGATGAAAGCAGCACCTGCTTTTAGTCCAACTTCCTGAATTTTTCCTATAAAGTAATTTCAGACAGTAAGATCTTTTTCTTTAGTTAGAAGATTTACATTTCTTTTTCTTTAGTTCTTCCCTTAGCCTGTTTTAATTATTCTCTCTAATTTAAGTTGCCATCAACATCATGCAATTGTTGTGGACCCAGTGCCCAGTGATTACTTTGAGCAAGAATTGACCGGTAAAATAAAGGAAGGCAAGAGATATCAGCAGAAACGAAGGGAGGAACACAATACTATAACTCAAGATGAGATGAAATATGAAGAAAAAAAGAAATACAACATTATATGTCAAATGCAGAAGAGGTTAAAACCACAGCACCAAAAGTAATGAAAGGGCATACATGAGGTAAATTTAACTAGCACTAAAGAGAACAAGATATTTTGCATTCTCTGAGGGAAAACTGATATTTACTTAATTATATTTATAAAGTAACTTCTCATGACATTACAAACACAAAAATCATTGTCATATTATCAATTCTAAAGGCATACACTAAATAAAGAAAATCAAGGCATTAATGAAAAATGACATTTTAATTTTTAAACAAATTCCATAACAAACATGAAAAATAGATTCCAAAAGTGTAAAAACTCCAAATAATTCAAAGATACACGCACATATGATTGTGTGTATACTAGAGCCACATGTAAACAGAAAAAGGAAAAATATAAAATACAAGTAAACTTAAAGATAACCAAAATGTTAGGATTTCTGAGTTAACATTTATTACCGTGTTAATGGTACAAACTGTTATAGTGTAATAGTGTATGTGATGTTTACCTTGCACACATCTGGGCTCTTTATACCAGCTAAGCACCTTTTGAATAACATCATGTGCCTAACACTGTTGTTTACCATGTTTATCCCATTATGGCCACATTCTACCCTTTTTCAAATGGATAACATCAATATGCAATACCACCAACCATGCATCATTTCAATGTCAGTGATTTTTGTAAGGTAGATTTTATGCTGTATTTTTTTGTTTGTTCAAGTATTTTCAATATGCTAGCTTTTGGCTTTTGTTGTTATTTGTAATTTTGACATGTTGCTCAATTATCATGTTTCATGTGTTTTAGTATAACAAAATGTGTTTGCTTTTACCATGTTCTCTTTTTAGTTTAATCACCTAGCTTTACAGTGAAAATATATTACTTAAAAAGTTGTTTTTTTTAAAAAATCACACAAAAACAGTGTATACTCATTACCAAATTATGAAGTAAAACCATGTCATGTCAATTTTAAAGTAGTGTTAATTACAATCTCATCTGCACATTTGTAAACTAAAGCTCACATAAGGCAGCAAATCAAGGTAATATTAAACTTTAACATGTGCTAGATGAATGATTGATGGAGAAAATGTGTGCAAAGGACCATCACATAACAATCTTCTCAACAGAATCAGTGTAATTATCCAAAAACTTTGAGTCCAGATATCGATGAGTGAAACTATCATCAAATGACTTGATAACTGCACTGATGAATGCAAACCAAAACGTCTGAAAATAAACACTTAATTTCCTCATTCGGTCGGTATGTACATTCATTAGGAAGTAAAAAATTAAAAGCAAAGGAGTAAGTGTAGTTCCTCCTCTTGCCGAATAAAAATCCTACTTGCAACAGTACTTAATCTAAATAATCTATTGTCATAAGTTTTTTTTTGCAAAATGCAAAAGCTCATTAAAAGATACAATTCTGGAATAACTTTTTTAATATTTTAACTTAGTTACATTTTTTACTATTTAGTAAGATTTTTAATAGTCTGTAAAAAATGTGCAAAACTCATTATTTAAGTACCAATGCTTTTGGGTTGCTCATATGTTCAATTTGAGGATCAGGAAATCAGAAGGTTGGCTAGACAATAAAGCTAAACAGAAGATGTGTTGACAGAACTTTTTTTTATGTGGTGGTGGCATCAGCTAATAAAATGAACTTTCACAGCAAATTAAGGACAATGTTTGAAATGATTAAAGCTAGTGGTTTCAGTAAAGTTAAAAAATTTTAAATAAGAAAATAAAATATTTATATACTAATCAAAGTTTTGTTAATGCGTGTCTATTTGAAATCTGTTTAGTATAAAATATTTTAAAGAACTACAATATACTCTACAATATTTTAATGTTCAAAACGAATGTGTTCAAAACAGGACAAATAAAAAATTAGAAATGGAACTAATAGACAAATATAGGACCATGAGAAATATTCCAGAATCACAACAAACCTCCCAAAACTTAAAATGGAAAAGACAATATGTAAAGTGCTAACATTACCTCTTACCCTTGTAATTAGACAAGGGTTACAGTTTGTCTAGTTGCTTCTAAACTTTTGTTCACTATAGTTATTGTAGGAGTTGATTAATGCTCTTTATTAATGTACTTTCATTTAAAGCAATTATACATGAATTAAAGAATAACCTTGATTATTATGTACTAGTACAGAGAGATACAGAACAAAACATACATTTATTGACTAACCATGTGGCCCCAAAAGCCCAAAACAGTTTAGAAAAAAAAAACTATATTTAAGAAATGCATTTTATGAGAAAGTGAAATGCTCTGCAATGTATTTGTTTGGCAAGCAGTTACGATATGCACTGTGCAACCACTTGGGGGAGCCACTGAGCCCCAATGCACACATTGATGTGATAATATAAAGAATATTTATTCCCACACTTAGCACTTCTTCACAATCCTATTCAACAATTATTTCCAATAAATAAATTTAACTAACCAATTCTTCTTCCTCTCTACCTCTTGTTGAGTGTTGCTATTGAGTCAAGGGTTGGGAGTCAGTGGGTTCTCTTTCATGCCGGACCCGGGAATGCTTCCAGTGTGACACTATATCTTCTGGAAAATACTTCCGGTCCATAAGAAAAGTAGGGAGATCCTTCCCTCGACAGCCCATCCCATTGGCACCCAGACATGCCTGAATTTCTGGAATCCATAACCCAGGCACCCCTGCATGTGAGGACCACTGCCACCTGGCATATTGGGGATGGAACTGCACCCTTCCCTGACCCAGAAGTTCGTCAAAGGAAGAGTGACAGGTTTCCGGGGTGAAGAAAAGAACTTTTACCTGACCCGGAAGTGATATACGATCACATGGACTGGGACTGGGAACACTTCCGGGTCAGGGAATATAAAAGGACTGTTAGAGCTCCCAGACGGCGAGCTGAGCTGGGTGGTAGGAGGGCAATGCGTCTGGGAGTGTGGAGGATTGTGTTTATTATTATTGTTTATTAGTGATTTATTATTGATTTGTATGAGTATAGTGGAGGAGAGGGTGCTTTGTGCACTGTGGCAATTTAATAAAGTCATCATTTGGACTTTTACCTGGTGTCTGGAGTCGTGGACAGGGGTTCAAGGGAGCAATAACGCCCTCTATCTGTCACACAAGTTATTTTCTTGTCCAGCTGGCCAGCTGATGTGTTTTTCTTCTCAGGCCACCCGTCTGGGTAATAAATTCTCCTCCTTCCTGTTCAGAATGCCCATTCTCCTTTCCTCTCCAGCTGAAAACATGTGCACTGGACTCATTAGTTTTATCCCCATTGCTGATTCAGCATGTGAACCTAAACCAGATAACCTGCCTGTGTCATCCGAAAAATGAGTTAAAACAAATGTACTATGGAAAGGTGCTTTAGATCATAAAATGTTTTGATGTCACAATGTTTACATTAGAGTACTGCATTTTTAAGTCTGCACTGTGTAATCAAGCAAAATGTGATAGATTCACCTATAACTTGCTGCATCACATCCATAGGTTCATAGGTACATAGGGTCAGTATTGTCACATGTACAAGATACAGTGAAATTCTTAGTTGCATGTGCTAATCAACATTCATTATATTGGCACACTCTAGCACAATTCTGGAAAATGCAACAGATTTAAGAAAAGCAAATTTACTATAAACCTGAAAATTGAGCATGTTATTTGTTTTGTGCAAATCTCAGTTTTTAAAACCATTGATGTTAAGGCACATAATCATTGTTATCACTTATTTGATCATGAATTACACAAAAGTTATATCTTCCAGTATGTTTAGTTGGGACTAAGGAACACTGGTTGCGTTCAATGGACTTTTAATGAATCAATAAGTTGGCCTTCACAACTATAGAGCCACACATATGAATCTTTTTAAAAGAAATTATCTTTGCTTGTTGCCAGAGAATTAAATCCTTGTAGTGTCAGATCCCAATCTAAATCAGTTTACACACAGATATGGACACATATGTTTAAATTAGACTGTTTCAGCTTTCACCTCAGGACTGCCAGCTATTACAGTCAACTGGTCACTCTCCTCTCTGTCTCCCAGGTACAAACAAATCCTTGCTAATAAATTAAGGAGGTATGATTCACTTAAACTGTCGTCTCATACAAAGTCAATTTTCTGAGAAAGTCAGTGTAATTGCAGTTGTTACCTCTCTGCTATTGTTTGTATGTTCTGCTATAATGGACAGGTGTACCAGGAATGGCTCATACGGGGAACGTACAGACCAATTCAGGACTGGAGCAATAATATTTCAAGCTGAGTTGGAAAATCCTGAAAACTGCCCAGAGGTAACAGTGTAATATACAGTGAAGTGAAAAAATACCACATGTAAATTTTAATGAAAACACAGTAGAATATACAGAGAGAAATGCATATTTTTGGTGGCATGATTGTGCAGTGGGTTCTGTAGCAGTGTCCGGAATGCTGCTTTTGAATCAAACACCCAGGTCAAGTTAATTGGTGATTCCAGATTGGCCCTGATGTGGCTGTAAGCACAGGTGTGCCCTGCTATGGCTCCGTGCCTGGGGCTGGATCCTGTCTTTGCTGTTGATTGATTATAATATCCCAGCACAATATGATTAAGTGTGTTTGAGAATGAGAAGACAAATGAGTAGTTTTGGATTAAAATCTACCTGGTATCAGGAAAACAATACTTTTTAGAATTAAATATAAAAAGTATGTCAATTACGGATGGAAATTAGGAGCACATTAATTTTCCAATTAATGCAATAAAACAAGAGCCTCATTATCTTTAAAACGGGATACTAAACTTTAACATTGACAATGCTATTGTGTATAAGGAGGAAATGTAATAATAGGCTGTACGGCAGTTTTTCCATGTCTTCCTGTGTAACTCATTCACAGGATTCTTTGGAGCATCAAAGGTCGTATCACATGTGTTATGCTCATTCCTGCTTATGATATCACAAGAATGTTTTTCTCATATAAGTTAGGAAATATTTTTAATATGAAGAGTAAACATATATTAGATGCAGTGTAGCCTGAAGAAATATTGCATGCTATCAGTTTATTTGGGCTCACAATATAGCTTATTTTAAGATTGCAAGTTCAAGTTTAAATTAATAATTGTATGTATACAGTACGTTAAAACTAACCACTTTAAACCTGTGAAAGAAAACAAGAGCACCACTGGGACACAGGAAAAAAATCTAGAAACTATGCAGATTGTGACTGAAATGGAAAATGAATCTGTATCTCTTAAGCTGTTAGGAAACAGAGCTAATTACTTATTACGGTAATTGTCATGACACCCAATTTTAATTCAATCCATTACTATTAATTTAGAAGTCATGAAATTTCATAGGGGATAGAGAGAGAGAGAGAGAGAGAGAGAGCGGGAGAGAGAGAGAGAGAGAGAGAGAGAGAGAGAGTTTGTTTTAAAAAGCTGAAATAAAACAGAGATTAGGGGAATTGAGGTTTTTGTAAACTGGATCTAGAACATGTGAGTCTTTGCAAGAGACTAACAAATATCCTGTTAGGGAAATGTTGGAATACCCTATAATTTAGACACCATTAACACTATTTTATTTTATCATGTGCTTTACTCCTTCTGTTCTGAGCCTACAGTCTTTTTCACCTAAACAAGGAACCGAATGAATATACTTTATTCTTTGCTCTGCAAAGTCCTTTTGTGCTCCTGGCTTTTCCATCATCCACAATTTATAAGAACATCTGCATCACTTTTCACCACATCAGCCTCCTCTGCTCTGCTACATTAGCTTAGATGTAATTGATGTACAGCTATTAATAAAGACTGACAATAAACTTCACTTTCTAATGAATGGCACTTTTGTTAGTATATAAGAATTAATAATCATATCATTAAGAAATGTGGCATAACACCTAAGCAATTTTAAGTAATTATTACCATAAGTGTTTTACAGTATACATATATGAAGTATGTAGTGATAATATTACTTTATAGTTCCAATATAATCTGGAGTCTTTAAATGTTATCTATACATTTACAGTAGTAAATTGCTTAAACCATAAGGAAAGGAGGTGTGTTACTTCAGTCACCTATGGAGGGCAGCAACTGATACTTTGGGTTTGTTACAGCAAAGAACAGGTTTAGAACAACAATGCAAGATAATGTTTTCTGCAGTAGGATTTTGAGTAGAGTACATATTTAATAGTCAAAGGATGAAATCCTATTACTATGCTACTTTCAGTTCACTGCAATTGATCCAATCAGACCAATCAGTCAACAGTCTTATGAAACATAAGAATCATAAGAAATTTGACAAACGAGAAGCGACAAGTCTATCACACCCGTTTGCTTATCTAACAGCTAAGCTTTTCCAATATCTCATCCAGATTCTTCTTAAAGGTTATAAAAGTTTTGGCTTCAACTACATGTCTCAGTAGTTTGATCCAGAGTCCCACAAATCTTTGTGTAATGAAGTGTTTCCTGGCATCAGTCTTAAATGCACATCCCCTTATTTCCCACATGTCCTCAAGTATGTGATTCACACTTAAGCTGAAAGAAGATGTTGGGTCTAGTTTATCTATGCCTTTATAGATTTTAAACACCTGGATTTAAAGTCAGGTGGTGAAAACTGGAAAGAGCAATTATATATATATATTTTTCAGTAAAATAGGTAAAAAAAAGTGATAAACCAACGAAGTAAGTGTGTACAAGTGATTGTGATGTTACTTGCATCAAACTGACAATCTTTATCTAGCATTCTGAACCCCCAATAGGCATATGTCCTTGAAACTTGTGCCTAGTTCTCAGCCTTTGTCTATTTTTTTTCAGAGCTGTTTTTCTAGATAAATAGCTGGATTACAACACAAATGCAGTGCTAATCTTCTGAATGATATACATTCATGGTCATTTTTGTCTGATAGCTTGTGCTTAGACTAATAAAAAACCACAGAAATTTCACAAACACATGTAAAGCAGGATGGTTTTACAGAGGTCTACATTTTAATACAAGATCTAAGAGTTAAAGCAAATATACCACTGTAGCCATTGTACTGACCTCCAGTAACTGTAATTTAGTTAATTATTTTATTGTAACTAATTAAAAATAATGAATTAATTAAAGGTATTTAATTAAAACTGCTTAGCTTCATTGTAGCACTGTCAGTTTACAGTTTCAATTGTTACTTGCATACTGTATGTAACCAGTAATGCAGAATTTCAGCTCTCTCCTTTCCACCAAGAAATGTTTTGTTTGGATTTTTCCAGCACCAGTTAAAACCTGGCATGATATTATTCTTTTTATTTATTTATTCATGTTTTTACAAACTACATGTTTAGCCAGTTTACATTTTAAGCCATATTTCTCATTAAACTTATAAACAGCAGATGTCTTAAAAGTAAATCTCTTTACTGCTCCTTTCCAGCTGTGAACAACCTGGTCATTAGGCTTTAGTTATTTGCTTTAGCGACGTCTGAATATTTCACATGCTTGCCCTTTTTTATGTAGCAACACATTTTTTACCTTTATTCTATAGCACGTATATAAAAAAGAGAAGCATATACCAAGATGTTGAGCATCTCTAACTCTGAACAACATTTTCAACAATTTGTACTCATTTTTACCCAGTGTCAATTTTGGTAAGGAATATGAAGCTTATTACACTACATGGTTTACTGTTTGGTTTTATTCTTGTCTGATTAAAACATTCATAATCAAAACCAGATACTGAATATGAAAAATTTTATACAATTTTATGCTTTTTATAATATTTAAAATATTTTCTATGCCATTTGTGCTGAAGTTACCTAGTACATTCAAAGCAAAACCATCACCTTGGCACGCTTCACTAACACTTGAACTAGAAACTATCATGCTGTCGCTACCAGCTCCTGAAGAACTGTCAATATTCTCACACAGTAAATCACTTTCTTCGACACGCACTTTACATGCCCATATTCAGCTTCCTCTGTCACTGCAAAGTGCAGTGTCAACACCCGCCTCCATCACCAGCTGCCAATCTCTGTACGAATAGATGCAGGCGGCTCTTGGAAAATGATTTTCTGTTTTAGATTTAAAAGTTTACAAGGGTTAAAGATTAACGGCAGGAATATTTATTCAAAAACTAAATATGAAATTCTTATCAATATATTTTGATTAATTTCGGGATTCCTGCAGCTCAGGTTAGCCCTTGCGTAAGTCTGGTTCTCACAAAAACTAAAAATATTTTTAGTAAATTATTATTTTACTTCAGTTAGTCTTTTCAGCTATTTCAAGAGTTCTGTTTAGTTTTTCATTTCAGTTATGTTAATTATTCTTTTCAGTTTACAATTTTTTTTTTTATTAATAGTTTCAGTTTTGCTTTTAGTTTTCATTAAATATAATAACCTTGGAGCATGGCCATTAGTAGTTTGTCCGTCTGCGGAGAGATTGTTGACCTTGTCGAGTGGTTTACTTATGTTGGCAGCGATATTCATGTTACTGGTGACTTTTCCTATGCAGTCAGTAGACAGATTGGGAGAGCATGGGAGGTCATGAGGTCGCTGGAAAGGAGTGTATAGCACTCCCAATATCTTTGCAAAAGGACAAAGGTCCAAGCCTTTAGAGTTCTGGTGCTTCCTGTTTTGCTATATAGTTGCAAGACATGGACACTATCCCATTTCCTGAGATGAAGACTGGACTCCTTCGGTACTGTGTCTCTTCAAAGAATCCTTGGGTACCACTGGTTTGACTTTATATTGAACAAAGTCTTGCTCAGAGAGTCCCATATGAGGCACATTACCTGCATTGTGAGATGTTCCATGGAGCAAAAGTAGTTTGTTGAAAATGCACGCAAAAATACTGCAAAAAGTAAAATGAAAATTAAATAACCCCATTTGCAATTTAATTTTCAAAGTCTGTGTACAAGAATACTGCAACCAGTTTCAAGGGCTTTTCCAGCTAGTGCGGCAAAAGACAAGCAGTCCTTTTAAGGACAGGGAGCCACTCAAAGAGCCATGTAAACAGTAGCGAATCCAACCGATTGAAAAATTTGAAAATGAAATGGGGGTATTTCATTTTCTTTTTAATTGTTATAGCATTTTGTGTGCAGACTTTGAAAATTAAATTACAAATTTTGCAGAAAATATCAAGTCAAGAGAATATGAAACATTGACTAGAGGAAGCATTGAGCATTACTATGCAGATTATGTGCTAAAGGTAAAGTTATTGCAAATCCAAATTTTGCTTCTGCTTTGTCCACATGGTACCCAATATTAATATATTTACACAATATATTTTTAATAAATCTATGTGTTTTGCTTCTTGTATGTATTATAAAGGATGCAGATGGTTGAACTTGGAAGTGTGATGCAGCACAAAAACAAAAGCCTTCCGCTTAGTACATTCCTTAATAAAGAAAATGTAAAAAGCAGAAATATAACTGACAACAAAGGTATTAGTTATTAGAATGGACTTCCCGGAAAATTAATGTTTATCATTCAACACTTGAAACTTTCCACTTAACTTGCAGCACTAAACGCAAATAAATTTAAGTATGTGACTCAATGGTAAAGAAGCAGGAAGTGAAAATTCACAGTGTCAAGCACAACAATTTAGGGAAAGGTCAAAGAAGCAATTAGTATTTATCAAATGAAGAAACACTACAGAAACCAAAAAATGATAACTGACACAGTTCTTTAGTTTTGTTAACAAATTAAACTCCAACCCATTTTTTCACTGTGCCTGACCTGCCATTGCTTTTCATGAAGCTAGCTAGCTCTCAATATGGTTCTGTTTTAGACAGAAAAAGGCCAGATAATTAGGGCCAATGATCAGTGAAACTCAGCTGCCTTCATATAGTGAATCCAGATGTTTTATGCCTTTTTATTAAAACCTTAATGGAAATCTACTGTGTTTGTCAGACAGAGCAATGACATCTTAAGACTGTAACTCTTCCTCCTCTTCTTTCCTTATGGTAGGTGCACAAACTTAACTGTTCTCAGTGTAGCAAGAATAGGAGAGCTGAAGTCATGAAATGTAACAAAGTTCATTCGTTTGATTTTACAGTTGTAGATACAAACATAATGAAGACTTGAGGAGATACACAGACAATCATACAGAAAGGTTTTGAAGTTGCAATTACTTTATTGCTATAGCTTCACTGCCTTTGTTTGGCAACTTTGTGCAGTTTTTCTATACTGCCATTTTAAAATTAATCCATTCCCTTAATGTTTGAAAGCTTAGGTCTCATAGACTCTGGTCATAGTGCTGGTCATAAATGGGCATGGGGCTGGGGAAGGAATCTTAACCTACTCGTAGACATGACTCACAAAACCCCTTATATCTTGCAAAAGCTTTTTAAAAAGGAACAACACCTGTACAGAACAAGGGTTGGGCAATATGGACTTACATTGATACTGTAATTATTTTAAACAAAATGAAATATTCAATGTATCTCGACATATACCTTGAAGAATGAAAATAACAGCACCATAGAATAGACATTTACACACATTTTGTATACAAAGCCCAATACCTGTTTTTTCCCACAATGTAATATTTTCATGAATAGCCTTATTTAAAGAAACCTCTTAAATAATTGTTTTTGCCAGCCATTTTTGTTCTCTGTCACTTGTATTTATTTTTCAGTTTCCATTGTATTTATTGAGTTCAACACCTTATCATCCTAGCTGACATCTTTGTCTGCCAGTTAGTAAAAATGCCTGTCTATCTGTCTCTTTTATATAACACTAGCAAAATACCCACACTTCGCAGCAGAGAAGTACAGTGGAACCTCGGTTCACGAACGTCTCGGTATACGTACAACTCGGTTTACGACCAAAAAGTTCGCCAAACTTTTGCCTCGGTTTACGACCACACACTCGGTACGAACAAGCCAGTTTCCCTTTCGGTTTGTGCGTGCTGATGATTTCCGCACGTGTTGCATTGTTCTCGGTCAGACATGCGTGCTTGCACGTACGTGCATGCTTTCGCTGTGAACTCTTTGTGCTCTATTTCATTTCCCTTCCGGTTCGTATGCGTCGATTACTGTATTTAACCACGTGTTGAGCCGCTCCCTGTTCATTGTTCTCAGTCAGACGTGCGTGCTTTACCTGTGATCTCTTTGTGCTCTGCAGTATTTCGTGTGCTTTTGCAGTTAACCATGGCTTCTAAGCAAGTGAAGAGTGATGAGAAGAAAGTTTTGCAGAAAATTGAAATCAAAGTAAAGAAAGAAATTATTGAAAAGTATGAGCGTGGCGTTCGTGTTACTGATCTTGCCGCCGAGTACAAGAAGTCAAAACCTACGATTTTGACTATTCTAAAGCAGAAAGAATCTATTAAAGCAGCTGATGTTGTAACAGGAGTTACAGCGTTAACCAGGCAGAGGCTTCAAGTGCTGGAAGAGGTGGAAAAACCGTTTACCAGTTTACTCATTTACTAATTTGAGAACCCTCGTGCTTTCAAGCAGCACAATGTAAACAAAGCCAGACTGCCAGTAATGTGGAGGGCAAACACGAAGGGTTGGGTCACAAGGACTTTGTTTTTGGAATGGCTTTTGCTCCCACCAGCTAAACAGCTAAAAACACCAGAAACCCAAGAAATCACAAAAGAGAAAACACCTGAAGGAAAACATCCCTCCATCGCGGAGCCAGACTCTCCCTCAAAACTGTAACCACTACTCCACCCAGTTCCTAATCACTTCATGCCAAAATTCAACTCATGCAAGGTTAGTTTTCTTGGTGGTTTATGGTTTTTGTATTACGGATTTTTCAAATGTTCATTTTTCGGTTCGTAGCATGAATTGTTGCAGTGTTACTTTTCACTTTTTTCAAATGTTCATTTTTTTCCCCCCTGTGCTTAAAACTCATTAAAAAAAAAAGTGTTTATACAGCGATCGGCTTGCAAGGCTATAGCGCGAACTGCTGCAATGGTAGAGAGAGAGAGAAAGCACGGGCTCGCGTGCCGGAGAGAGAGCGAGAGAGGGCGAGCGAGCCTGCGCGTGCAGCTGAGCAGGGAGCCTGGGTGTTTGTGTCAGTGTTATTCAATGTTTTTACATTAGTTTACTATTACACTGTGCATTCTATGGTGTAATTAACTATATTTGTACTTAAAAATCTTTAAAAAATATATATTTACATACAGTTCGTATGGTCTGGAACGGATTAATTGTATTTATATACAATCCTATGGGGGAAATTGCTTCGGTTCACGACCAAATCAGTTTATGACCAGAGGTTTGGAACGAATTATGGTCGTGAACCGAGGTTTCGCTGTAGTTTGTTAAAGAAATTATGAAAAAGAAAAGGAAACATTTTAAAAATAATGTAACATGATTGTCAATGTAATTGTTTTGTCACTGTTATGAGTGTTACAATAGGTACAATCCTATGGGGGAAATTGCTTCGGTTCATGACCAAATCAGTTTATGACCAGAGGTTTGGAACGAATTATGGTTGTGAACCGAGGTTCCACTGTAGTGTGTTAAAGAAATTATGAAAAAGAAAAGGAAACATTTTAAAAATAATGTAACATGATTGTCAATGTAATTGTTTTGTCACTGTTATGAGTGTTACAGTCCACGATTGTCAACTGTTGTAAAGATACCACAGGTTTCATTGATAACTTTGTGTCCACATTGTCAGAGTTGAAACATTCATAAACACTGAAGTTTCTACTACCCAAATCGCCACTTTATACTTCATGCTCAGAACGCATATGCACATGCAATGCATCATGGCTGCCACACGTTCCTAGTGTTCATTTGATGCGTCCTCTGAGCAGGTCCTCAGAAATTAACATGACGTATGCAAGAGTTGCAAGAGTTAACACCTGGGGAAATAGGACTATTGACCTACTGTATGCAAACGTTAAAGACGCATACAGCGCCACCCTGCTGCCTGCGCTTGGGAAAGCAGATCATAACCTAGTTCTGCTTCAGCCTCACTACAAACCAAGAACATGATTGTCAATGTAATTGTTTTGTCACTGTTATGAGTGTTACAATAGGTACAATCCTATGGGGGAAATTGCTTCGGTTCATGACCAAATCAGTTTATGGGAAAGCAGATCATAACCTAGTCAGAGTGAGGGAGCTACCTACAACCACACGCTCATTCAGGAAGTGGTCCCCTGAGGCAGATCAGGCTCTGACTGCTTTGGAACTACGGACTGGGATATCCTGCAGAGGTCATATAGTGAGAACATTGAGGAAGTTGTTGACTGCACTACTGACTACATCAACTTCTGTATGTACATTGTAGTTCCAGAAAGAACAGTACGCTGCTATGCTAACAACAAGCCATGGATTACAAGTAACATCAAGGGCCTTTTAAAGCAGAAGAACCAGGGCTTTTAAAGGCGGTGATCAGCATGAGCTCAAGCGCGTGCAGAAAGAACTCCGAGTCCAGCTCAGGGTGGCGAAGGAGCAGTACAGGAGAAATCTGGAGCAAAAGTTGCAGAATAACAGCATGAAGGAAGTGTGGGATGGGATGAAGATCATCACTGGCTGCAGCTCGAAGTGGGGTGCCACCATCGAGAGAGATGGGGAGAGAGAAAACCAGATGAACAACTTCTTTAACAGGTTTGACCACCCTAACCCACTCTCACCTCGGAGTACTGCACCCTTCACCCATCCTTCTGCTGATACCAGCATAGGAAAGAGTTTCCCCTAACCCACAATTACAGCAGCCCAGGTAAGCAGAGAGCTGAGCAGACTTTGTGCCAGCAAAGCAGTGGGTCCAGATGGAGTATCGCCATGACTGCTGAAGGCCTGTGCGCTGGAGCTGGGGAGTCCTCTACAGCGCATCTTCAACCTGAGCCTGGAACAGGGGAGAGTCCTGAGGCTTTGGAAAACATCTTGCATCACCCCAGTCCCAAAGTATCACATCCTAGTGAGCTGAATGACTTCCATCCTGTCGCTCTGACGTCATATGTGATGAAGACCATGGAGCGGCTGCTGCTTCACCACCTGAGGCCACAGGTCTGCCACGCCCTCGGCCCTCTGCGGTTCGTATACCAGGAGAAGGTGGGAGCAGAGGATGCCATCATCTATATGTTACACCGATCCCTCTCCCACTTGGACAGAGGCAGTGGTGTTGTAAGAATTATGTTTCTGGACTTCTCTAGTGCCTTCAACACCATCCAGCCTCTGCTCCTTAGGGACAAGCTGACAGAGATGGGAGTAGATTCATACCTGGTGGCATAGATCGTGGACTATCTTACAGACAGACCTCAGTATGTGCATCTTGGGAACTGCAGGTCTGACTTTGTGGTTAGCAACACAGAACGCCGCAGGGGACTGTACTTTCTCTGGTCCTGTTCAGCCTATATACATCGGACACCCAATACAACTCAGAGTCCTGCCACATGCAAAAGTTCGCTGACAACACTACTATTGTGGGCTGCATCAGAAGTGGGCAGGAGGAGGAGTATAGGAACCTAATCAAAAACTTTGTTATATGGTGCGACTCAAACCACTTACACCAGAACACCAGCAAAAAAAAGGAGCTGGTGGTGGATTTTAGGAGACCCAGGCCCCTCTGGGACCCCGTGATTACCAGAGGCGACTGTGTGCAGAGGGTGCAGACCTATAAATACCTGGGAGTGCAGCTGGATGATAATTTGGACTGGACTGCCAATACTGATGCTCTGTGCAAGAGAGGACAGAGCCGACTATACTTCCTTAGAAGGCTGGCGTCCTTCAGCATCTGCAATAAGATGCTGCAGATGTTCTATCAGACGGTTATGGAGATGCCCTCTTCTACACAGCAGTGTACTGGGGAGGCAGCATAAAAAAGAAGGACACCCCACGCCAGGCCAAACTGGTGAGGAAGGCAGGCTCTATTGTAGGCATGGAGCTGGACAGTTTGACATCCGTGGCAGAGTGACGGGCGCTGAGCAGGCTTCTGTCAATCATGGAGAATCCACTGCATCCACTGAACAGTATCATCTCCAGACAGAGGAGTAGCTTCAGCGACAGACTGCTGTCACTGTCCTGCTCCACTGACAGAGTGAGGAGATCGTTCCTCCCCCACACTACGCAACTCTTCAATTCCACCCGAGGTTGGAAAACGTTAACATTATACAAAGTCATTGTCTGTTTTACCTGCATTTTTATCACTCTTTAATACTGTTTTTTTATCAGTATCAGATCTATCTATCTATCTATCTAAAGGGAAACTATAAAGAACACTGTTCAGTTTATCTATGGTGTCTACAAAGTACAGAACTCCATAATAATGTGATTTAATTTATCTTCTGTTATATACTGTATGTAATATATATTTTTTATTGAGGTACACTATATTTGTGACTAAAGACAACACTTGCATTATGAACACAGGAACCAGGGGGTAGATACCTTATTGCTATCTGGCAAACAAAAAATAGAAATCCAGAAATTATTGCTAAAACTGTTTTCTTATTATATGTTAAATACTTTGACCGTCTCACATATTCACTGACTGCTAATTTTTGACTTGTATTTCTTGCAGAATTTTAATGCATACTGTACCCTTCAAGATTTTATTTTAGGTTTGTAAGTAGTAATAGTAGTAGTAAGTAGAATATTCTAGCCATTAGATTTTAATGGGGCATGTCACCATTGTGTCAGTCTGAGTAAGCAAATGTTTGGTCCTGATAAAGAAAAGGGTTACATTGTGAAAGATAATTATCTTTAATTGCTTTAAGGCAGATTAAATGTAGCTGTCCAGATAAATTTAAGTCAATGCTGCAGGGTCGACAGTTAAAATCAGGAAACTATACTGTGTGGATAAAAGTATTACAGTTTCAATAAGAAATATTTTAAAAATTAACTTTATTGAACTAGACAATAAAGCAAAAAAATGCCATATGGTAAGTAGGTCAGAAAAAAAGCGTTTGTAAAATAAATGCTTTTGAGAACCAATTAAACCTTGAAGCAAAATTGAAGCAAAAACTATTTTAACAACATTTTCATGCAGAAAAAGGAGTCTGTCAGTCCTGTTATTTTTAGTGGAAACCATAAGTTTTACTGTGAGCAAAGTAGGAAGCCACCACACATTGCTTTGTGTCCTGAGTTTTTAGAAGAGTTTCGGGCAATTGGGTTATGTAAAGTATCAAGTTAAGTAGCTCAATGATGGGGAGAATTGGGGTTGTGCACATTGCATGAAAAGGTATTTGAATAAGATACAGCATATTTCATGATTTTGTGCCCTTTACATTTTATTCTGGTTCTACTTTTTTGTCTTTTTCTTGCTTTTCAGTGTTTTGAAATAAAAGGAATTCACTTCTGTTATATTTTGTATTTAAAATTGAAAAATGTTTGTTAATTTTGTAATTCTGGAATTCCTTATTGTCTTGACTTGACGCTGTCTTGATTTTATGGATATTTGTGTACTTTTGCTAACGGTGTGGCTAGGATGTCCATGATATTACTGTTGTGAGATTGTAAACATCAGCATTACATACTTTATAGTTGTCCAAGAACCTGGATAAATTAGAAAAGTGTGTATAAAAATAAATATAAATAAATAAGTGTGTATATACAGTAAATAGTGTGTTTGATCATGTGGCTTTGCAATATCTCTGTGCTTTCTCAGTTAGATTTATGGTTAAGTTCTGGCACTAATGTTAACCAACCCCCATTTGGCACTCATTAAAATGGAGCACAATGTGCAACCTCAAATTAAAAAAAAAGTAAAAAATGAGATTTCAGCCAGAGTGTGAGACCTTCCACTGCACACTATACATCACAGGAAAATCACAACCTAAAATCTGAAACACAAGTCACTACACCTTCAGCAATAAATGTAATCCAAATTTAAATCAGTGGAAATAAACAGACAACAGATTAAATGATGCAAAAGACATTTTATAAAACATAAGACCAGTAAACTGGATAAACAAGTCACATAAATTAATTTAAATATTAATTAAATGCATATTTCAATAACTGAAATGAACACACAGTCAATAGTGGACATCAAGCATTTATGAAAGATGCTGAATGCGTTTAATAAGCAAAACCTAAATTAAAAACCTGAAAAAGCTCATGATATATGCCCTATAGATGAGGTACTGCTGAAACCTTAGACTCATTAAGCTCTTATGTTTTCAATGACATTGAAGTCTAGAGCAGGAAGACACTTCAAAATATTCTGCTCAATTAATGTTTTCGGATCGTTACCCTCAACATCTTCAGCTATGCAAGGTTGTTCCATTTATACTGGTCTTCTTGGTCAGTTATTTTATAAAGTAACAAATTCAATATAGATTTCAAAGTTGCATTTACGACAATACAGTATAAGACGTAGAAGCTTCACCCAAGAGTGATATTGTCTTTATTGTGTTTTCTTATTCTTTAAGAGCAGCAATTTTTTGCATTATTTTTTGCCATTACTATTAAAATTCAATTAACTAAGAAGCAGTTTCTAGAATTAAATTAGGTAAGGTCTCCTTGTGTTAAGGACCTCATGCTCAAACCCATGATAACTGGATTTTTTGGGTGATCAAACGCTGTTGAGTAAGACCTTTTAGCAGAATTAGACTTTGTCAAGTGACCTTGTAGAAAGAGCTTTCATGTGGGGAAAAAACAGATAGATCACTTCTGATGTGAATTAGTAATGATAGGAAATTGAAAGCAGTGACATGGAATGCAAGATACAGGCAGCCATCAATATCGAGGTACTATATAATAAACTAGAGGATCAGTAAAAGTGCTGAACAGTTAAAGTGCTTAAAAAGACTCCCTAACAGATTACCATTTATATCCTTAGCTATTATCTTTTAGCACTAATGACGCATGCTGGACTGATCATCCATGGTTTCATGTACTCAAGTCAATATGAAAAACAATTGACTCCTTAGTGATTTCAAATGTTATGTATATTTGAAAGATTAAAAGACTGTAAGGAGAATTCCCATGGGGCTATATTAAGTACAATTTCAAACGCTGAGCTACAATCATCTTATTACAATGCTGGTACTAATTGAGATGCAAACTATACCAAATTAGAACAGCGCTATTAAAAGTAAGAACAAAAAAGTATTAAAGTATTGTCTTACATATCTTGTAATCTATACTAATAAACGGCAAAGCCCTCACTCACTCACTCACTCACTCACTCACTCACTGACTGACTGACTGACTGACTCATCACTAATTCTCCAACTTCCCGTGTAGGTAGAAGGCTGAAATTTGGCAGGCTTATTCCTTACAGCTTCCTTACAAAAGTTGGGCAGGTTTCATTTCGAAATTCTACGCGTAATGGTCATAACTGGAAGCTGTTTTTCTCCATTTACTGTAATGGAGATGAGCTTGAAACCCGTGGGGGCGGAGTTTCGTCTGACATCATCACGCCGCCCACGTAATCACGTGAATTGACTGTCAACGCACTATGTAGAAAACCAGGAAGAGCTCCAAAATACGCTGAAGAAAACATGCATTATATAATTGAGAAGGCAGCAAAACAATAAGAAGCGAGCGAGTGACATATACTACCATATTCATCATTGCAGCTACTTCGGAAACAAAGCAAGGTATAAACTTAAACTTTAAATTAAGTTAATAGACAGGCTGCCGCTGGCGCATTCCATGCCCACGGGTAATGCGGGATACAAGTTTAATGAGAGAACGCAGGATATAAACGAGAGTTCTGATCACTTTGTAACTAAGTTAAAATTGCAGGTGAAGGGGTGTGCTTATGCAAATTCCGAGAGATTGTGTCTGTGGGGGATTGACAGTTAAGGCGGGTGGAGGAGTCACGTCATCATATCCCCACCCATTTACCTCATTTCGCTCTGAGCTGGGCTCCGCGGCTAACGCCGTCTTCCGAAGCAACTTCGTCACACTGCCACCAAGTTAATACACACGCTGTCTCTAGACTTTCTCCACACTGAATCCTCCAGGCACTACTTACAAAAGGTTACATTGACAATCGTGTTACGTTATTTTTAAAATGTTTAATTTTCTTAGCACAAGCACAGCTGAGAAGCTTCGATGCATGTGCTCCATAACGCGTTAAAAAATAATGCATTTAATCACACTTTGCATTACAATCAAAGGGGAACTTTTGTCAATGCATGATTTCCTGGTACACCGATTACATTGATCAGCGCATCCCAATTCATTTTAGCCTCGCACCACCTTGGTTTGAGAAGAAGTATGAAAAAATATGAGGTTAACACAGAAAAACAGATCACCAATTCAAGCTTTATGAATAATCGATTCGCCATCAATAATTGTTTTGGTAAAGCCATACTCAGTGTAATCCTCCTTCCATTTTATAATTTTTCCGCCACTAGCCATGATTAAATGAACGGTAAAAAAGTAAGAGCGAAGCGAGGGTGACTTATTTAGGCAAGCATATATATGACAGCAACACTCATGACAATGTCAATCATGTTATGTTATTATTAAAATGTTTCCTTTTCTTTTTCATTACTTCTTTAACACATTACTTCTCCGCTGCGAGGTGCAGGTATTTTGTATATAAATGACCTCCAAAGAGCAAGGAGACTTTTGATCATGTGAACGTGTCTGCAAAAACTGGCGTCTCCTGCCCAGCAAAAGTCGATCAGCCGGCGCGCGCGCATAAGTGTGCCGGCCTTTCAGACACTGACTGCGCTTCTGCCTTAATTCAAAGAGAGCTCTTTTAATTTTTTTCATCCTCCCCCTGAGCTATAGCCCAGACAAGTGCAAACACGGGACCCCTTTTCTACACCGCGGCAAAATAATCTTAAGGCGCTTCGCACTTTATTTTGCACGTATACGATTATGAGGTCGTCAGCTCGGATTATGAACACACGCACAAGAGTGAAGGACTGACAGTGCCATCACAGCTGATTAATAGCTGGGACGTCTCACCAATCTGCACAAGACCCACCGCGACTGTCCCCAAAAGGCGCTCATATCGTCAGCGAAAACATCTCTCTACACTATATAAAAGAAAAAGGCAACTTTCCTTTCTTTACACCTTTTTTTCCTTTTATCCCAAACCAAAGCCTTTCTCTATTAACACGGCAGAGGACACAAAACTAATTTTCTTTAATTGCTAGTAAGGCACATTACCACAGGCAGAAATTTGGACTTTCACATAGAAAATGTAATTTCTATACCACAGCCGTCGTGTAGCGCCTTTCAAAAGGGATCTACTACCGAGAGATGATCCATATACATTTTAGCTGCTGTTAGTACTACTTATCTGTTCTGTTATACCGTCTTTAAAATGTAGTTTACCCGCAACCACTCCAGTAGTGCTCAATGTACCTTTACTTCTTAAAACGTTAATGTTTTACTGTTTAATAACTTATAGACTACATTTTATTATTTTTCCCTTGCACTCAGTGATCAAAGCTATACACACACATATAGACACATACATATATATATA
>JANRMT010062819.1:34807287-34855008 GCA_026402145.1 Polypterus bichir lapradei
ACACACACACACACACAGATATATATAGATAGATAGATAGATAGATATATATATAATATGTGAGAAAAACACTCATATCAATGACAAAACAATTACATTAACAATCATGTTATGTTATTTTTAAAATTTTTCCTTTTCTTTTTCATACCTTCTTTAACACACTACTTCTCCGCTGCGAAGCGCGGGTATTCTGCTAGTTTAAACATAAATTATCATATATGTAAGAATGGTACAGTGGTGAGAAAAGATGGCTAGGAGCGCAAGATCTCTGGACTTGAATTCTGGGACTGTATGGGTAAATGTTATTAATTCTCATTCTAATGTCTGCATGGGGTTTACCTCATCTACTTTGATTCTGCTCTGCACGCCAAAATTGTGCTAAGTCATTTGGCCTGTTGAGATTATGTGTGCTCTTCAATAGGCAAGCACCACCCTAAAGTCATTTCTTGCCTTGCACCCAGTGCTGCTATAAGATTCTAAAGTGTTTTGTGACCATAAAATTGAATTAACCAGGTTTACTGCATTATTATGGTATAACTGCATACAGTATATGTATTCAGGGGAGAGAGACATTTATGCCATCCAAATGGCATTGTAAAATCATGCTATTTAGCAACAAATATTGTATTAATCAATTGTAGTTTGTTTTCGTTTTTATATAAACAGTTACATACACTAAAAATAAATATTTCTTTTTTCTTAGAACACTTTTTAGTCTAAAGAATGAACTGAGTTCTCTAAATAGTTAATTTGGTTAATCCAAACTATGCATTTGGTGCAATTTCCATCCATTATCCAACCCACTATATCCTAACTACAGGGTCACAGGATCCAATCCCAGGGAGTAAGGCAGGAAACAAACCCCAGGCAAGGCACACACATACACACCAAGCACACACTAGGGACAATTTAGGATCACTAATGCACCTAACCTGCATGTTTTTGGACTCTGGGAGGAAACCGGAGTACCCAGAGGAAACCCATGCAGACACGGAGAGAACATATAAACTCCACACGAGGAGGACCCGGGAAGCAAACCTGGGTCCCCTAACTGCAAGGCAGCAGTGCTACCCACTGCGCCACCGTGCCGCCCTAGTGCAATTTGAAAAAACAAATATTGGAAATCCTGTATATTTGCTTAACATTAAAATACAATCTGTGTATCATCTCCAGACTCAAATACTGACAACAGGGCAAAAAGAATTAACTCTTTACTATTCACTTAACACATAGATTTTAAGTTTCTTCTTTTTTAAATTTATTTACAAGTGCATGATTTCATACTTTGTAAAGATAGTTGGTTTTCCACCAGCTTTTTATTGATGTTTCTAAAAAGGAATGATTGAGAATAGTTTATAGTTTTCCACAACATGCAACACTAAGATGTCTTTTGCAAGGGAGAATATTCAACTTGTTTTTTTCTTTAGTTCTAGATAAATGACAAAAAACATTAATTTTACATCAGTGGAGTAGTTATAAATAGTTATAACAAAAATAAACAGTTATAAATAGTACCATAATGCATCCACAACACTATCTTATTTGCAAATTGAAAGGTGAGGGAACTTTTTGGGAACCCATTCTTCTAAATCCAATATTTTAAGTCAGCATTAATCCAAATCCAAAGATTGCAGGCAACAATAAAACACATTTTACAAGAAAGGTGACATTTCAAATTTGGATGATGCTGTAATTAGAGCTGCAGCCTCACAGCTCCAGGCCAAATCCTAGCTCAGTCTCTGCCTTTTGTAGAGTTGCATCTTTTGTCCAGGTTTGTTGGGTTGTTTTTTTGATCTTCACCAATTTCGTAAGGATGAGTTTAATAGGTAAATGTGTAAATGTAAACTGATCTGATGCAAAATAAGTGTGTGGATACTATTGTGCCTTGCCAATCACTGACATCTTATCCAGAGTTGGCCCCTGCTTTGCACCCAAGGCTGCTAGGATAGACTCTGGTCACCTGTAACTCTGAACTGTATTAATCCAATTTGAAAATGACTGCATGGATTGTAAATTGTGGCAACTGTACTATAGGTTAAAGGTATGCTAGTTTGAAAAATATCTCCTTAGCATGAAAACAATGGGCTTATCTAAAGTGTACTGTATTTGTAACAGTATCCTGTTTTTGATAACGGTTTTCAATTTTATGCCAGACTAGTTCTTACTTTTCCTCATTCTGTCAGAAAAGTTATGCACCCTTTATCAATGGGACTGAAGATAGCACCAACTACCTATATGACTTCTAGCACAATGCTTTTGATTAATTATGGTGAAAATCTCAGAAGTTGTAATTTTGGGATTTATTCATAGAAACCCAAGTGACCTATTGTTAGGTCTTTCAACCTAAGCACTTAGGTTTCTAAGATAAGCCATATTTAAGAAATACTTTTAAACAAATACCCATGATATTCTTTCTGTACTCAGTCAGACAAAGACTGTATGAAATGATGAAGAGAACTGCAAGATTAACTCTATAAAATATATGATTGATAGCGTTGCACTGCTGTGCTTAATATGATACCCTGAGCTAGCAAAATAAATAGAAAAGAAATTACCACACCAACCAACCAAAGAAAATTCTCTTTCTACGGGCTAGACACTAAAGTTTAGCTTTAACATTCACACAGGGGGAGACTGCTGTTTAAAATCTGTCTTCAATTTCTACATATGTATAGACTTCCTGTTTCCTTTGATATGTATGCTGCCTGCATGAAGTCTGTTATTATTGGTGTAAATGATGATAACTGGCATTTGCAGTTGAATTTGTGATAATAAACCTTCACACATCTCCTGCAACAGCAAGAAAGACAATAAGGACTGAGGCCAGATGGTAGCAATTTCTTACATATGTATTTAATTCATTTGCAAAAGAACAAAAAATGATCTAAATAATTGAGCAATGAAATGTAACTTGCTTGGGTGCATCAGTCATTTTGATTGTGGAAAATTAACCTTCAGTAATCCATTTCATGTGAATAGCTTCACATTTGTTAACCCATTACTTTATATACAAAAAAAACAGATTCTCAGTGGAAGGTTATGGTAAAAGCATATGACATTGATATTTTACCATTTAAAAATTTCCTCTGGGGGATTAATAAAGTATAAATTAAATAAAAAAATAAAAATTACAAATGAACTCTAAATATGATTTCTTTCTAAAAGACTATTTTCTCAAACTTGGGCATAATATTTAAAGTTGGTGCTTCACAGCTCTTATGGTACTAGATTCAGACTCACACTGGGGGACTACTATTGCAACAATGTATATGTGTACCTGAATGACACTTCGGAGAAGGCAATGGAGAAATTCAGTTCAATGGAAGCTCAATTTTCAGAAACAGTCATTTATAATCTAGTGTTTGACTTTACACATAAAAATATAAGATAATATTTCAATTAACACTGTCTATCGACTAACAGGAAGTGTACATATATTGCATTTATTCTTCATGGCACTTTCACATCATGGTACCCTAAACTGCAAGACAGGTTAGTGAAAAATAACAGAAAAATAAAGAGCAGGCAGTAAGCAATACATTTGAATAGAATAGAATCTTGAAATGCTGGATTGAATAGTGTAGAACCTTTATGTGCTGGATGAAGCAATTATAATCTCTATTGTCAACCTAAAATATTGCACAGCATTTCTTTAGGTCATAAAGCCACTAAAGAAAAGTGGGTGTCATTTTTAAAATTGTGAAGTAAAGCAACATGAAGGACTTCGGGTAGCATAGTGGTAGCGCTGCAGCCTCCCAGTAAGGACACTAGGGTTTGCATCCTGGGTCCTCCCTGCATCGTTCCTGTGTTTGTGTGGATTGTCTCCTGATGCCAGGTCCTTCCGGGGAGCCACTTGAACCCGGTACTGCGATAACGTACCTGAGGGATGAGCCTAGCAAATGAGGACACTAGCACATAGCAAGGGGTAGGTGCAAAGTGAGAAGTGCTTTTATTGAAGCTATCCATCAAGAAAAAAAAAGTGTCCAAAAAAGTGCAGTGCTCTCTTCAATAAATAAATAAATAATCCAGTGACAGTCCATGAGGTTAAAATCCACATTAAAACAAGATTAAAACCAACACCCATCAGGTCCTTCATATTCTGCTGAATGAGTCCAGCACAACTCCATTTCCATCTCCCTGGCTTACCCATTGCTTGCTCAGCTGGCAGAGACATAAGGAGCCTCGCTACCCAGCCTCTGTGTTAGCTGCCTCCATGCAGATCAGGCCAGGCCAGTTGACCTCTCATTTTCCTTCTTGCACCCCTGGATCCCTGGGGGTAGGATGCCACCTTGATTTTTTCCACTCCTCAACAATTAAACAGTGGGCATAATCCAGTCCTAGAATGCCACTCCCTTGCACTTACAACTGCGCTGCCTCACACCCACACTGCCTGGCTCCTCCTGGGTATCTACCTCCCAGTCTCTCTCTCTCTCTCTCTCATTTTTGTTTCTCCCCTCTCAGCCCATGCAGGCTCCTTTTAAAATGACACTTTTAATGGGGCACAGGTTTGCACATGCCACTCTCTCCCAGGAATTAATGAGGCACTTGTCTTTGCAATGAGGCAGGCACCACCCCCATCTGTCCCTGGAGTGAAGCGCATTCGCCTTATTACAGCCTGCACCGTGCGGGGCGTGAGTACTTATTTAAAATTAGCACAGCACCATGGACAACTTATCACAGCATATGTGTTCATCTTGTAATGGACTGGCTCCCTGTCCAGGGTTTGTTTATGCCTTGTGCCCTATGGTAGCTGGAATAGGCTCCAGCACTCCCTCCAATGACCCTGGTCTGGATTAAGTGGCTTAGAAAATTACATGACATCTAAGACCTCAAAATTGCACATAGTGACTACATATTATTATAAAACCATTGCCTATTTGTATCATCCTGTACATTTTTCTTTTATACTGAATTATTGCTCTGGAGTTCAATACCATAACACACTAAAATAAAATCTAAACACTGAAAGTCCGCATTTCAGGTGAATGTGTGTTCTGGCACCCAACAACTATGAACTTGCCATAAAGAGAAAAGAAGCGATTAATAATGCTTGCAATTCAGCTACATCTTGTTTAGATCTGGGAATCCATCAGCCTCCAAACAAAATAAACACAAATTGGCATAACCAAGGTCTTTAATATCTAGTCAAGGGTGATCTATTTAAAGCACTCATTTTTATCTTCACTATTTCCACATTTTTTATTTACTTTGTATCATGAACCTGATCAAATACTGTATGTGTAAAGGAACACCAAGAAACAGCATGAGCCCCAAAAGGCCAAAATGGCATACTTTGCCACAGTTTTTTCAACTGTGCTTTACTGTTTCATGCACCATAGATTCTACTTCAAATCATTTCCCAAATAACACCTTTGGTGTAGATTTACAAGCTCTACTGAAAAACAGAAACATTTGAAAAAGACACAAAGAGACATTTTATTATATTTTAAGAACTCCTTGATCTTTGATCAAAATAAAAAGAGACATCTTGTTTAACACTAGAATTACTGAAGCCTACAAAAAAACTCGTAGATCCGTCCCACCTTAAATCACTTCTTAAATCTGTTCGCACCTCTCTGCCAGTGTCTTTTGTCTTCTAAATGTGCCGATAAAGACAAGCTACAAGCAGCCGGCTATTCAATCCCCCCACCGACTTAGAATGTGCACAAACTTCTCCCAGCTCATGCCTTGATTGATTATCTGGGAGTGAAGTGGAGTTAGAGTGGAAATAATAAATCGTTATTTCGAACACATGCATTTCATGTGTGTTCTGCGTCTACAGTAATCTGTGTAAACACATTTTTAAAACAGAAACGTTTTTCATATTCTAGTAGTAAATGACAAAATGTAGGCATAAACAATATAATGTTTGAAGCCTGAATTCCAAATACCAAAGAAACACTTTCAAAAAAGGTGCAAATATAACAGAAAAAATGCGCTTTTATTCAAAAATATAACTGCAGAAAAACAACCCGCATTTACCTGCGACATTGACATACATTTGTTGGCATAGCTTCGATGGTGTAATGGCATCAGCCGTTGTCTAGTAATCAAAGCTTCACGGGTTCGATCCCAGGTGAGTCTGTTTTGAGAACTGAGCTGCTTGTATTCTTACTATTTTAGAATAAAAACTTACATTTGATTCCAGTCTGTTACAGTCGGTGTAATTTATGATTCTTGTAAAGGTTAGCTTTGTTTTTTTTTATTCTGTTATTTCTCAGCCACGTTCACGATCCCAACTCCCCATTCCCCTCAATACAACCTCCCCCCACCAGCCCCCCCTCCACCGCATTTGACACTGCTATTTTCACATAGACGCGCTATAACAGAGGTAAGCTCAAATCATGACAACAGTACTACATCAGATCAAAAATGCACTTTTGCCATCGCTGTACTTTGTATATGTACATGGGAAGCTCTGCACTCGTGACTTTACGCTGTATATCTGGCTTCTTGCATACAAAGGACGGTGCATGTGCCCAAAACATTAACATTTATATGTTACTTACATAAAAGCCAGATCTAATGTTATTTACCTATTTACCGTGTAAAGTCACAAGTACAGAGCTTCCCATGTACATGTACAAAGTACAGCGATGGCAAAAGTGCATTCTTTCTCCGATGTAGAACCCTCGTCATGTAAGTAAATAACTCAAGGTAAATAGGTAAATAACATTAGATCTATGTGAAAACAGCAGTGTCAAATGCGGTCAAGGCAGGATATGGGGAGTTGGGATCAAGAACGTGGCTGAGAAAATAACAGAATAAAAAAAACAAAGCTAACCTTTACAAGTATCCTAAATTACACTGGCTGTTACAGACTGGAATCAAATGTAAGGTTTTATTCTAAAATAGTAAGAATACAAGCCGCTCAGTTCTTAAAACGGACTCAAACCCGTGAAGCTTTGATTACTAGTCAATGGCTGATACTGTTGCACCACCACAGCTGTACTAACAAGCATCTGTCAGTGTCGCAGGTAAACAAGGGTTGCTTTCTGCAGTTATATTTTTGAATAACAGTGCATTTGTTCTGTTATATTTGTACCTTTTGTGAAAGTGTTTCTTTGATATTTGGAATTCAGGCTTCACACATTATATACTTCATGTCTACATTTTGTCAATTATTACTAACACATGAAAAACGTTTCTGTTTTAACGATGTGGTTACTGTACATAGATTGCTGTAGACACGGAACACACATGAAATGCAAGTGTTCCAAATAACAATATAGTATTTATAAAAGGTGTCATTTTGCTTGACTTCTCACTCTGTACAACTCTAAGCAACTGACACGCAGGTAAACAGACTTGAGCTGAGACAACTGTGCGGGGTGGGGGGATGTGATAGTAGGCTGCTTGCTGTTTGCTGCTTATCAACACATTTACAGGACAAAAAACGCTGACGCGTTTTAAGCTGGGACGGATCTATGAGTTTTTTCATAGGCTCTGGTAATTCTAGAGTTAAAGATATCTATCCCGCTCGATTTAATTTATTGGGAACATTTTTAATTATTAATTATTTTTTTGATTACCAGAAAATGCTTTTCTATGTAAATTTCGCTGTGCAGGGCAGTAAAAATATTTTTTCCCTCTGCTTTTTCCTTCTGCTATACTTTAAAGTGAATTGGGTCAATGCCTGGCGCCATACAGATTGATAACCTAGTGGATTGACTATCTGTCAGAACACAGCAATACAGGAATTGATGGTATTTGAAAAAATAAAAAGAGTTTGGTAATAACAAAACAACACTGTGAAAAGAAAAAAATGTGTAGCCTTTCTTATCTATCTATCTATCTATCTATCTATCTATCTATCTATCTATATACTGTATATTTTATATATATATGACACATCCAAGACGCTACATGGCGTCTTCCCTGCAGCATGGACGTGCCCTGGATTCCCGCAAGGCGCCATGGGAGATGGAGTTTGGCTTCACAGCCCTGTTGGGTGCCATGGGTGCCATCGTGTGATGCTGCAGGGAAACACGGAGATTTTTATTTTACCTGTAGCCCGGAAGTACTCCCAAGTCATAGGGACGGAAGAACAGAAGTACTTCCGGGCTGAAGAAGAATATAAGTCTTCATCTGACCCAGAAGTGCAATTGAATTACATGGACAGAAGGATAGGAGCACTTGCTGGTCAAGGACTATTTAAAGAACTATGGGAAACCCAGCAAGCTGAGCCGGAGTTGGAAGGGAGAGTAATGAAGGTGCTGGGAGAGAAGGATTGATTTAATGTATTGGAATTATTGATTTATTGTGTATTGTGATGGTGGAGGTGCTTGAAAAGCACATTATTTCAAGAAGAAAATAAATTAAAAAATATTTCTAGTGCTTTTACCTGGTGTCTGGACGTTTTGTCTGTCGGGTTTGAGGGGTGACGGTGTCCTCTAGTGTCACAATATATATACTGTATGTAAACAGCTCAAAAAAATGAATGCAACACTTTGAAAACACATCAGATCCCAATGGGAAAAAAATCATGCGGGATATCTATACTGATATGGACTGGGTAATGTGTTAGGAACAAAAGGATGCCACATCGTTTGATGGAAATGAAAATTATCAACATACAGATGGCTGAATTCAAAGACACCCCAAAAATCAAAGTAAAAAAAAATGATGTGGCATGCTAGTCCATTTTGCCAAAATGTCATTCCAGCAACTCCAAATCGTACTCAGTAGTTTGTATGGCCCTGCCGTGCTTGTATGCACAGCTGACAATGTCGGGACATGCTCCTAATGAGACGACGGATGGTGTCCTGGGGGTTCTCCTCCAAGATCTGGACCAGGGCATCACTGAGCTCCTGGACAGTTTGAGATGTAACCTGGTGGGATCGGATGGACTGAATCATAATGTCACAGAGGTGTTCTATTGGATTTAGGTCAGGCAAGCGTGGGGGCCAGTTAATAGTATCAGTTCCTTCATCCTCCAGGAACTGCCTACATACTCTTGCCACATGAGGCTGGGCATTGTCATGTACCAGGAGGAATCCAGGACCCACTGCACAAGTTTAGGGTCTGACAATGAGTCCAAGGATTTATCCTGATACCTAATGGCATTCAAGGTGCTGTTGTCTAGCCTGTAGAGGTCTGTGCGTCCCTCCATGGATAGGCCTCCTTAGACCATCACTAACCCACGACCAAACCAGTCATGCTGAACAATGCAGGGCATAACGTACTCTACAGCTTTTCCAGACCCTTTTATGTCTGTCACATGTGCTCTGGGTGAACCTTCTCTCTGTGAAAAGCACAGGGCACCAGTGGTGGACTTGCCAATTCTGGTATTCTATGGCAAAGGCCAATTAAGCTCCACGGTGCCGGACAGTGAGCGCAGGGCCCACTAGAGGACATTGGGCCCTCAGGCCACCCTCTTGAAGTCTGTTTTTGATTGTTTGGTCAGAGACATTCACACCAGTGGCCTGCTGGAGGTAGTTTTTTAGGGCTCTGGCAGTGCTCATCTTGTTCCTCCTTGCCCAAAGGAGTCCAAAGGAGAAGTTACTGGTCCTGCTGATGGGTTAAGGACCTTCTAAGGTCCTGTCCAGCTCTCCTAGAGTAACTGCTTGTCTCCTGGAATCTCCTCTGTGCCATTAAGACTGTGTTGGGAGACACAGCAAACCTTATGGTAATGGCACGTATTGATGTCCCATCAATACGAAAGATGGACTAACGGTGCAACCTCTGTAGGGTCCAGGTAATGCCTCATGCTACCAGTAGTGACACTGACTGTAGCCAAATGCAAAACTAGTGAAAAAACAGTCAGAAAAGATGAGGAGGGAAAAATGTCAGTGGCCTGCACCAGTTAAACCAGTCCTGTTTTGGGGGTCGACTCATTGTTGCCCCTCTAGTGCACCTGTTGTTAATTTCACTACCACCAAAGCAGCTGAAACTAATTAACAACCCCCTCTGCTACTTAACTGACCAGATCAATATTCCAGACGTTTCATTGACTTGATGCTATACTCTGATTAAAAAGTGTTCCTTTAATTTTTGAGCAGTATTTATATATAAACATTTTAGCTACTTTTCAAAATTATAAAAGGATATACATATTGAATCACAATATTGCAAGATGTATTTTATTGAGAATATTAAATAATATATTTTAAAAATTAAAAGAATTCAACATTACATAGTTGAATGTTTTCAAATATTGTGTATGACAAGTTGGGAGGCACTGTGGTGCAGTGGGTAGTGCTGCTGCCTTGCAGTTAGGAGACCCGGGTTTGCTTCCCGGGTCCTCCTTGGGTGGAGTTTGCATGTTCTCCCTGTGTCTGCATGAGTTTCCTCCAATAGTCCAAAGACATGCAGGTTAGGTGCATTGGCGATTCTAAATGTGTGTGTGTGTACACGCCCTGCAGTAGGCTGGTGCCCTGCCCAGGGTTTGTTTCCTGCCTTGTGCCCTGTTTTGGCTGGGATTGGCTCCAGCAGACCCCCGTGGGCCTGTAGTTCTGATATAGCGGGTTGGATAATGGATGGATGTATGACAAGTTAAAAAGCTGACTTCCTGCTGCTTAAAGCAAACCAAGTACTGTGTTTTACTCAGTTTACCTAAGGGTTTTGAATATTGGCTAGAAGATAGCAAACCTAATATTTCAACATTTGTTTAAAGTGACTTAAAATGTGCTATGTTAAATATTTAACAGATGGATTCATTACACAGAATCTCAATTGGGAAAACATATTAGGTACAAAAGATGTCTTGTTTTATGGGCCTTAAACAGGATGTTGCCCTTCCATCCAAAAACTGTGCTGTACATAAAATTTGATTCAAAACCTCTCCCCACAAAACACATTTAAAAGTCAACATTTTTTTAGAAACATAATAAATAATTTGAATTTAGCTGCAACTAGTGATGAAATGTGGCCAAATGTTCAAAGTTTAAGAAACTGAGCCACTGTAACTGCTTCTCTTAGGTTCTCTCCATTTGTTTAACTCCACTGGCTCCACTTTAAAGGCATATCTAATAAATGGGCAGCTTGCCCTAGTCACACACTCTGACCTTGATTATTTCTAACTGCCAATCACTACTGCAAACGTTTTTAACCCGTTTGTCTGTGGTCTGTAGTACTCATAATTCCACACACTTTATCCCAGCACTTTTTGAAATGCTGAACTTAGTCTGCATTTTTTCTTGGTTAAATGCCCTTAATCTAAATAATACAGCTGCAAATGAATGCACATACCTTTTTGCATATTTTTACTGACACTACTCTCTTCCTTTAAGATTTTCTACATTACCTCAGACCTCTCTTGTCCTTGTCGTGTTTACATTTCCTGAAAGGTCATCTAAGCTACTTCTAGGGTCTCCATCTGTTGGTTTTGTTTTGATTCAGCACATGCTGTCAGCCTATTGAGGGCTAAATGTCTAGTTTAATGAACATAAATATTTGGTAGTGTAATACAGAGTTGCTGCCAAATTAAATCAGGTTATTAAAATGTTTTTTTAATTTGCAATCACTTTTATTTACAAAATAAAATCTGAGTAGATTTTTTTTTCTGGGTAAAGTACTGCATGTAAAACATGGAATTCTTGAAATAGTACAGCTACCACATACCATAATGTGAATGAGTGATTTTTTTTTTAAACTTATGAACTATTTTATAATATAATAAACAGCAAATTGTTATAATATTTAAATTATGATTCAACATGTTGTTAAAAAGAAATTTGTTTTACAGTATCTAACCAAAAATAATAGAAGCATTTATTATCACATGAAACTTCTTGAATGAAGACTTAATTACACAGTAACACTGAGTCCAAAATTTTACCTATTAGTTATATAACATTATGTTTTGTAAAACATTGTGCTTGCTATAAAGAAGCAAACACTCTGGATCAGTTGTACTAACGGCTTAAGAGTGAAAGTAGTTTAAGTGGTACCGTTGGTAATACCCAAAATAGTTGCTGAGTTATATGGCCTTGTGATAGAGTTCTTAATTATGTGTTAAAACTCATTCATGTAAATTCCTGAACACTCCTCAGTAACAGGTGATCTTTCACTGTTACAGTTATTTAGATGCTTAGTTTCCATGTTTTTATTAGCACTTTTTTACTTGCTGTATACAAATGACTGCACTTTACATGCTATTCTGAAAGAAATATCAAGTTTATTGATGGCACCCTACTTTTGGAAAATTATAAAGAGTCTTTGTAGAGGAATGAGGTAACTGAACCGATTAATTGATGAAACCTACGGTAAATCAATCGGAAACTAAATGTCAATAAAAGAAAATAATTTTTGTTAGACTTAAAGCAAGTGAACTTTTACGTTTATACATCAATGGCCAGGTTGTACAGGTAATGAAGAATTTCAAAAACTCTAACATAGGAGGTCAACACAATGGTTGCCGTGAATGGTTACCACAGGCTATTAATTCTGAGACAGTTAAAGCAGTTCAGGGCGCCACAGGGCCACAATAACAAGTTTATCAGGGGGAATTATTGAAAGCATTTTTACCTTTATCAGGGTTTAGTATGGAAGCTTTTCTGCTAAGAAAAGGAAGACGTTAAAGAGATGTGGTTGCTTTTTGTTGTCACCTCTCCATCACCTTTTGTCATATCAATACTGTGGATTCACTCTACTTTTCATGACTAAAAACGAATGCAATGATAATCTTTTCCAGCCTGTCAGACACCACAAACCCTTTAGTTTACTGTACATCTGGTAAATGGTTTAGGTCGATCCTGACTTTTAAGAGTCTTCTAAAGTAATTTGATAAAGGTGTCTAAGCATACTGGAGTTAAATTGTTTGTTTGTTGACTTTTGTGGAATAATTCTGATTATTTCACTTTTGTTTAATGTTTGAATTGTTATTTTATTTGCATGAGTTATGAGAAAAAATTTCCTGAGCCCGGTATTGTTAACACCGTAAAGTATAGAAAGAAAAAAAGAAGAAAAAAACCTGAAATATTTTGCATTTTTACTCAACTATAAATCTTTGCCTTCTACCATAGCCTGTACTGGAATTAGTGATTTCAGGAAAAGGAGGACAAATACTGTGAGAGTTCTTACGTAATTGATTTATGAGTAAACACTGCAAAGCTTGATTGTTGAATTTCCATATTTAAAAATAACACCACATATTTAAAATGCAGCAACAGAGAAAAACAAGAAGCTTACATTTCACCTTGTTGCTTTTATTTACTAGATATATATTGTCAAGACTAAGAAATAGTCGTATAATAATGACACACTGTGATCAGCTATGGCACTGTAACAGAAGAAGAAACAGACGACAATGAACTAATGAGTCCAGAAATTACAGAACCATGTAACACAATCTTACTTTGTCAGAAAATACCCTCAACAGAATTATAACAAAAGGAAGGAAGATTAAATTATATGAAGTATTCCTTAAGTTTGCATTTTACCTTGTTTTGTTGTACACTCATCTATACAAATTAATTTGTATGCTATTAAAAAATTCTAACTAACATCATTTGGTAAAATCAAATACGATTACTGCTGTTCCTTTGGTGTTCTATTGGAATAATGGGAAAGTGGTACTGTAGTGTTATCAATTACTGGGTCACTGTCATATATCCATTAAGATAGTTACATACATACCTATATATAATTGATTTTAGTTATGTTTACATATTCACACTATCAGTCTATATTATACCAGATGCTACATGAGCTTTAAGGCAAGGCTCTTTCCAAAGACAATCATCCAGAAAACAGACTCAAAACAAGATACTTAAAATCCAGAGCACAGTTGTTTATGTATCAAATAACTTAAGGGAGTATTCCATTTAAAGAGAGAAAGACTGGGAAGGAGGGACTTCTGGGATAACTAAATTGACTATTTTTTAAAATAATGTTAGAATAAGATGGTAAAAAGTAGTGAAAATGCTGTTCTAACCCCTATTTATTTATATGTTTTAACGTAACACTAATTCACTGCATCAAGAAAATTATACTGTACTTTTGTATCACTTTTCTGTGCAACAAGCTATCCCTGCACAGTTGAAAAGTCAACACTTAGCAATAAACGTGCTCATGTTCCTGTTGTGTCTCTCTCATTACAATGATGATGAAGAAGATGATAATATGCTCTTTGTGCCTACAGCTGCTTGTATGTATGATGTTAAACAATATTAATAGTCAAGCTAAGTGCTGTTGTTTTGTGATGTTCGAGTATATTGTCCTTCACTGCCTTTCTGAGACATATTTATGTGGGGCAGCAATTGGATACAAGAAAAAAGCAAAAAAAAAATATGTATAGGAGTGTGATTCAGGTACCGTACTTATTTATTTTTAACTGAGGAAAATTAATCATTGAATAAACATTTTGTTTGTATTGATTTAATAGATAGTGGAAAGAAAAAATTATGAAATTAATAATTAGCAGAACCTTCAGGTAGGTTAAACTGGTGTCATGGTATTAAGACAATTTGGTAATAATTTTCAATTGTAAACAAACAATCACTTCCAAATACTTTTACCATTTATTTTGACCTCTGCACACCCAGAAATGCATGTAAATAGTAAAAAGAAGTTATGCTGCATGAATGTTTTTAAGAAAACTAATATTTGAGCATGTTTGTAATTCTACCTCAGGATTTGTTTACTGCTGATAAATGAACTTTCCTAAACTACATGCATCTATCTAATTGTATACCTCTAAAAATTAATTAAAAGACATACATATTACTTTTAAACAAGCATAGCATTTGAAATAAAATAACTTACTCATTGTAAGTATTCTAATTTAGTTATTTAAATAATTAGGTTAAAAATGTTAATTTGTACTTGATGCACTGTATAATAAGGTGGGAAAATGCCCTCTGTGTTAAACAGGGTATATTTAGCAATCCCAAATCATATGACAAATTTCATGGAGTTGTGGCTCAAGTAAAATAAAAATAAAATCAAAACAAAAAGAAAAAGAAAAGCACAATAGTGAACACTGGCAATTAGGAGAAAATAGAGATAAAAAGAGAAAAAATGTAAATACAAGAAAGCAGAAGAAAACAGTTGTTGAGTCATTATCTGCTTTTTTTCATGTAAATCCATGTCTAAATTGATTTCCTACATTATCAACTTCATACTGATTGTTCCATTATTTCCATTAATATTATGCCAACATTCAATAGCCCACTGTTTCATTTATCAGTAGCATTATTTTTAATTTCCTCAACTGCCTCCTCTTATCAGTCACTGCAAACCTTGTTAATTTCTTAAATATCTGAAGTGGCTTGGACAATAAACCAAAAAAAATTACCTTAACTGTTTAACTATGCAAAATTACCATCAGTATAAATTTGTGATTAATTGTTTTATATTGTCTTTAATGCATTAAAGACATTATTCATCAAGTACAAGATGATCTTTCTTTAACACAATAATTTCTCCTGCCACCAAAAGAAACCAAACATGATCTAGAGTCTTATAAAATTAACCTCTAAGAAACACCATAATTTTGATCTTTACCCAACATTAGCTTTCCTGAACCACAGTTCAAGTGTTCCTTACCAATCTTACATCAAGTTAAAGAAAGTCATCAATCACTACCAAGGGTAATAACTTATGTAAAAGAAAAATGATAGCCATTAGCTAAAATTATAGCTGGGATTATGAATGATGGATGCAACATAATTAACTATTAAAAGTGAACTGTCAAGGAAAATATGTACAACATAATTTTCAAGTATGTAAGTAAATTAAAAATCTAGTTTCTAAATGATAAATCATACTGTATTAAAAAGTGTGACAAGCAGATTAGATGCAGTATTTCTTAGAGCAAAAACTACTTTATATATTATAATATATAACATATCATACCATTTATAAACCCTCTTAGTTATGAGAAGGGTCACAGAGAGTTGGAGCCTATTTCAAAAAAGCATGGGGAGCAAAGCAGGAGTAATATCCTGGACAGGGTACCAGTCCATCACAGGGTGAACATACCCACTTACAGATACTAGGGGCAATTTAGCATTGTCAATTCAGCTAACCTGCAAGTCTTTGGACTGTGGGAGAAAACCAGAGCACATGAAGGAAACCTATATAGACACAGAGAGAACATGCAAACTCCACAGAGGGAATTTGCAGGATGCAAACCTTACTAACCCTTACTGCAAGGCTGCAGTGCAAACCATTATGCTACCCTGTCCCCACATAAAATTTATTCTATATACAGTAGTACTTGGAATAGCTAAAGGAACAAGGAAAAGAGGACAGAAAAGAAGATGGCTGGATGATATCCAGGAATAAACTACAATGGATATCCAAAGTGCAGTACATTTGGCTCAATAGAAGAAAGGACCCTGTTCAAAACAGAAGGCTTGCACCATTGGCCCTGACGGTCCATAGGACTAAGGGGTGCAAACAAGAAGAAGAAAAATCAATATTCATTGAGAATTTATGATTCATATTCTGTGTACTATATACATGATGAATCAATACATAGAACATTTAAAACCATACTAAAAGTGAAAACTACTGAAGTCATCTCTCCACATGAAACTTTGCCAGAATAAAGTCCTATTCAACAATTATTTTAACCACTAGAATATATACTGGGAGATAATCAGACAGGTTACAATTCTCTGAAATATGTGTAAAAGTAATTCCTCACCTTTCAAAGCCTATTTGTCTTATTGATTTCTCCCATACAGAACCTGCAAAAAATGAGAAAAGACAAATCCACATGATGTTATATTAGAAAATATTTTACTGTTCCAAATGAATAATCAATTTATTTCAAAGGCACTTAAAATAAAACTGACAAAAGAGTAAAAATGCATTACTTCCTAAATATATCTGTGCATTCTCTAGTCAAACCTGTATAATCCAGGTTAAGGTGGTGGGGCTAATGCTTATTTCGACAACTGTGGAAAGCAGTCAAAAAAAACAAAAAAACAAACTTGGAAACACCCACATTTACTCATACTAGGTCAATTTAGTGTTACCAATAAATCTGACATACATATTTTTGGTATGAAAGAGGAAACATACAGAATACACTGGGCACCATCCTTTCTCACTTGTGGCTGTACATGTCCCTGTTAACCTTTTATAATCTTACAACTTTCTCACAGTGTAGGGGTGGGGGTGGGAGCATTCTGTCTTTTTACTTGTAGTATGCAATCTTGAACGTTACCACAATTGTTTTCCTGTTAATCCCAAAAAAGAAGAGGAGAACATACAATCGCCATATTTAAAAAAAAAACATATTACCAATCACCTAATAAGGAAATTGGAAAATGGATAAAACATGCCAAAGAAAAATCAAAAGAATAAATGTTAAAGAAGAACACTCAACACTTTTATCTTGCATATACCAGTCTTCATACATCTTCTTTGTATTAAGTTTTTATACATTTTGGAGCTTCAGTGCAAATGACTCTACTGTTTTTGTTCTTATTTTGGAACTCTGGTCTCCAGTACATTTTTGGTTATTTTTTGCTGTTTTTCCTGTAATGTCCACATAGGCAAAAGCAAACATGGAATAATGGGAAAGCAACTGAAGGCCTATTTTCATAAGAAACAAAACAAAAAAAATAATTCAGCCTAAATGCTCATATGTAAGTATTAAAAGTCAATACAAACATTTGCACCGGATGTTAAAAGGTCAAAAAGAGGGTCCTTATGTTACAAGTTACTGTCCATCCATTAACTGTGAGATGTGAAATTTTCAAAATGATGCGTCTTTTTACATGTTCTGTGGATTATTCTTTTATGACAGTGAGATAGTAGCTCAGGGCAACTGATGCTATGGGAATGTTCTTAAACGTAAATAAAAACACAAAGATAATCAGTATAAAGTCTTTTCCAGGTAATTTAATTTTGTCTGTTCTATTTGAAGATTGGGAAAATAGCACCACACAGATGTAGAGACTTCCTTGAAAATAGATTATATTTATACACTTACTCCAAAATAAGCAGCTTGTCCTCGCTTTAGTTCAACAGGAACTTGGTATTTGACAAATACAACTTTTTGGCCCCCTTCTCTGCTTCTTGCAGTAATAGGTTCATTATTTTATTTTCAATTTGCAATGAAAATAAGAAAAAAATATCAAGATATTGATAGTTCTGCCTCTAAATTCACTTCACTGCTGCCAAAAAATGAGCATCCCTGTGCCATAATAGAGATCACATTATGGTCTACCTGTACTAATTAATAATATAAATCTGCTTTCATGTATTGTATATTTTATAAGGTGACTGAAATACGTATGTCAGTTGTGGGTACATAGACATTCTTGCTATTCATTCTAGGCTTTATAGTTTTTTTTCTTTTAATTATTAGTATTTGTGTAACAAACAAGTCCTATGAGATACAGTATGGAGCAATTCACCTAACAACAGTGCAGTGAAGAAGTGACATCCATTCTCTGGCATTCAGCATGACCTATATTTCCATTTTATAAACATGACAGCAACTAATAGCGATTACTTATCTACTAGTAATCCCACTATTTGAAAGGTTTATTGGAGCACTTCTTGAAACACACAACTACGCATACATTGAAAGTACAACAAAGAGACTTTGGTTGGGATTACACAAAATGGCAGTGGCAGCATTAGAACCTATAACCTGATCACAGTTCTTTTAACATTAAATCATAATTCTTCATTGATAAGATGAAGGCAGCAAGGATGTTCATGTTTTATGTGCCTATACCAAAAAACCTATTAATGGCTTCTTGGAATAAGGTGTTTTCACAGGGCAAGATAGTTATGTAGATCTGAATTTTCTATGTTTCATGTGTCTTTAGATTCTTTCCATTACATAGAAACATGTTAAATAAAATGTGTTTGTAATAAGCTAGCACCTAGCTCAGAGTGAGATTTTTCACTTTTTTAATTTTAGAACAGGATAATGTAGAATTATTAATATTCCAGTATTTTACAAGTATCTCCCAAATACTTTTTATGTTATTAAATTTGTGTTGCTATCAGGGGTGTGCCAACCAAGACCACAGAGGTGGGTATGACAGCCTTCCTAACAAAAAACCTGATCCATTGGACTGCAACATGTTGCAGCACACTGTAAAGTGCATCTGAGAGCACAAACATAAAGATCCGACCTGAACATGCTGGTAAGACAGCAGTCGTGGCACTTTAGACATAAAATGATGTGTTTTATATAAAATCCCCAATTCAAAAAGCATCATCATAAGACAGGATATAATATCAGAACACAAGGCAAGAAAGCATAGGTAACTGTATACCTGTGAATAGACAAAAACACAAAATAGAATAAAGCAAAATTCAGAGGAAAACATGAAAGAGCTAGGGATGGCAGAAAAGCACAATGTTGTAACAAAGAGCCACTTAAGTTCACACTTTCTTCCCTTTAAACCTTTTCACACATGACTGCTACCTAATTAATGCTGACACACACGGGAAGGGCCAGGAGCAAATCTCAGTCAAAAGAATTGCTGAAGACTACTTTGAACATACAATATGATTGAGCATACAGGATAAAAATATGGCAAAAATGTAGACTTTAACTTTCAAATTGGGTGGACAAAGCAATAATCCATTAAATACTTTAATTCAAGTTAAGTAGAGTGTACAATATATATTGTGTATGCTAAATAAAAAAACAAGAATCCAATCAAACATCCCTAAGAAAAATCGCTATTACTCCAATCAGAATATGAATTCTTAAATTACTGCTACCTTTTAATCAACCCGATCAGGACACTTAATCAGGAGTTTCATGCAAAGGGTAGTCAGTTTTGTAAAATCATTAAATTTCTGTCAAGAGATTAAAAAATAAGGTCAATATGTTTCATCTAGCTTCTGTGTGCTGTTTGATACTTAAATGTTAAAGAGCATAATGATGTAATATAATATTTGAATATGTTTGTGAAATTCTGTTTTTCATTTATGGTCTCAGCACTTTCCATCACAGCTGTGGCTCTTTGTTGATATACTGCAGAGCAACCATAATTTCTTTATTACTGGTAAGGAAGTCACTTTAATACATCTGACATGTCAGTTTCTTTATTCTTTGGCTGGTATCATCTGGCACCATCTGCGTTATGTTTGCATTTATTCCTTTTCATCCCTCTATCAAACTTAAATAAAGTGGGAGTTCAGGACGTTGTTTGTAGGTGGGTGCAAAATTGAATCACACACTGGAAGCAGAGGGTTATGGTGCAAGAAACCCTATCAGAACAGGCTGACATTAAGAGTGATGTTCCACAGGGTTCAGCAATATGTCTGTGTAATGCTTCACTGCAACTGTGATAGCTAAGTCAGAACTTTCCTTTTTCTTTCTTTTGAATTTTCCTGTTTTATAGTCATTCCAGGGTGGCATGCTGGCGCAGTGGTAGCGCTGCTGCCTCGCAGTTAGGAGACCTGGGTTCGCTTCCCGGGTCCTCCCTGCGTGGAGTTTGCATGTTCTCCTCGTGTCTGCGTGGGTTTCCTCCCACAGTCCAAAGACATTCAGGTTAGGTGAATTGGTGATTCTAAATTGGCCCTAGTGTGTGCTTGGTGTGTGGGTTTGTTTGTGTGTGTCCTGCGTTGGGTTGGCACCCTGCCTGGGATTGGGATTGGCTCCAGCAGACCTCTGTGTTTAGATTCAGTGGGATGGATAGTCATTCCAGTGTGAGTTCCGACCAAAGTGTGTGTGAGTATTTAGTTACTTACTTATCTAGTTTTGTATTTATTTATTAAAAGAGACAAATGTTGCCCTGGGGACAAACAAAGTTCTGTTTATTCCAATGGAGAAGCATGGTGGTGAGAGCATGATGCTCAGGTCAGGTCAGGACAGGTCAGGTTGGGGAGCATGTACTGGTACACCACACAACAAAACTTGAGATCCTCACTTGCAATACCCCAGGCAGACACGTGGTCCAGTCCCATCCTCCGGAAATGACCATCTATCTGCCACAGACACGTACGTATTATTTGGGTGTCGCCTTTGCTTGGTCCAGCCGCTCAGGTCCTCAGTAATGAGGATCCTGTGAGCCGGATCACCCTCGGGGAATTATGCCACATGGTTGTAGTGCCATAACTGATGCTCCCTCACAATGTGAGCAACCGCTCATTCGACACAAAGTCAAACCAGCAGTTCCCAAGGATTCTCACAGTAATGAATGTTAAAAGCTGACAAAGCTGTTTTGCTATGATGGCAGGTTATTCTTACAGGCATCTGTCATAAGACAGGGTGCAGTAAGTTGACCTAGGACAATTTCCTGTTTAGGAACGCGCCTGTTAGACACAGGAAAGATGACCTTTCCTTCTTTAGGGTCCATCTGACATGTAAACAAAACAGAAAAAGATGGTCCATTTGTGTAATAAAATGAAATGCTTAGGTAAACAATATTATACTTTTTGATAAGTAAGAGGAAGTGGGAGGGAGAAAATATAAAAAAGGGAACTTTGCTCTTCTGCCTTGCAACGCATGAATCCATATACTCACTGGTGCCTGAATAAAGACTGATTGATTGAAATATTCCTGTCTTCCTCGGGGGTTTCTTCCACAGAAAGAGTCCTGTCTTCGTGTTAGGTCACCGAAGAGCACCCATGTCTCGCAACCGTATAGCAAGACAAGAAGCACCAGGAATCTAAAAACTTGGACCTTCATCCTTTTGCATAGATATTGGGAGCACCACACACCCCTTTCCAGCGAACTCATGATCCCCATGCTCTCCCAATCAATCTACTGATTTTATTGGAATAGTTACCAGAGTCATGAATGTTGCTGCCGAGGTAAGTAAACCTCTCAACAAGGTCAACACTCTCTCTGCGGACAGTCACACTGCTGACAGCTGTGTCCAAGAGGTCATTAAAGGACTGGATCTTGGTTTGTATCCAGGACACTCGAAAGCCCTGACACTCAACTCCTCACTCAGTCTCTTGAGAGCCCCGATCAGAGCCTCCATTGACTCCATGAAGAATATAGCATTGTCAGCAAAGTCAAGATTAATGAATCTTTCTTCATCAACAGATACCCCACAACCGCTGAACCGCAGAGGTTCTGCCTCCACTCTGCACAGCACTCACAGCACCAGTGTACAGGCCTGTCATGAAAACCAGCAACCTTGAGGGGATCCTGCAGAGTCTCAGGATGTCTCACAAGGCATCTCAATCAACTGATTTCTAACACTTTACAAAAATCGATAAAGGCGGCAAAGAAACTCTGCTGATATTTGCATTTGCACTCTATGAGAACCGTAAATGCCAGGATGCGGTTGATGGTAGACCTCTTAGGCGTAAAACCAGACTGCTCTGCTTGCTAGTAGGTGAGTAAGTGATCACGGATTCTATTGAGGATGGCCCAAGTAAGGACTTTACCTGCCACTGACAGCAATGTTATCCTCCTGTAGTTGCCACAATCCAGGCAATCACCTGTCCCTTTCCAGATAGTAATGATAAGTCCCATTTTTCAGTCAGTTGGGATGATGCCCATTTCCCAAATAGAAACAAAGATTGCTTGCAATGTCAAGAGTAAAGCCAGGAGGTTAACACAGATCCCTGCAGCCTTCCCTACCCTCAACTGGTTCAGCACCTGTGCAATCTCAGTGAGACTGGGTGGTTCGCAGCTAATTAGATAATCAGCCTCAAGAACCGTGGACCCAGAAATACCCAACGTCCTAGCTGGAGAATCAACTTTAAACAGCACATACTGCTGTGTGGATATTTTTGGCATGCAGGGATTAAGAGACTACACAAGGCTGAAGGAAACCTGAACAGAGCCAAGTACATATATATCCTTAATTAATTATCCAGAGTGCTCTAGCCCTCAGACTGTGCTGAATGTTCACCTTTCAAAAGGAGTATGGCTCTAAGCAAAAAGCAAAGAGGGAGTGACTTAGGGACAACTCTGGGAATGTCTTTGAGTTGCCAAATCAGAGTCCAAACTTGAACCCATTTAACACCTCTAGAGAGACCTGAAAATATCTGCCCATCAATTGTCTCCATCCAACCTGACAGAGGATTTCAGGATCTACATGGAAGAATGGCAGAAAATTTAAAAATCTAGGTGTGCAAAATTTGTTGCCTCAAATCCAAGAACACTCCAAGATGGAATTGTTACCAAAGGGACTTCAACTAGGTACTGAGTAGACAGTCTGAATAACTGTATCAATGTAATATTTCAGTTTTTTATTTTTAATATACCTGGAAAAAATTCTAAAATCCTGTTTTTGCTTTTCAGTCTAAGGTATTGAGTGTCACTTGATGGGGAAAAAATGTATTATAATAATTAAAGAAAAAGGCGGCAACATAAAATCTGAAAAATGTGAAGGGATCTAAGTACTTTCTAAATCCACTGTAAACAAAAGGCCTTGAAAATACTGCAGAAACAAGTAAGCAGTACAATTTAACAAAAAAATCAGCCTTAGTGACATATTCCTTTACAATACAGGGCTACTAACTTGTTTATCAAGTATAAAGTCATGAGAACCTGAAGATTTGAACAACAAGAGCAGCGAGTACAAAACAGGAATTAGACTAGAATGGTATATTATAAATTGTACAGCACACTCGTACACATATATACGTTGGCATGATTAACTGCCACCAGTTAACAGCATGCCATTGGACTATGGGAAGAGGCTAAACTCAACACTGAAGGCAACTAAGACAAGCAGCAACAATACACAAAGTACCAACCTGGCAGGTCTTAGCTCTGTGTACAATGTTATTCAATAAAAATACCTCGGCCTATATTTATCAAATGAAGTTAATACCTACAAATGTATTTTTTTAAAAGAAAAAATAATAACTACCACTTATTCACAATAACCATCTGTGCTGGAAAGGAAAGATGACAGAAGTCTGGAAGACATCTCCCACTTACTGTTTATTGTACTAAATTAAGGATGTATTTACAGATACAAAATTTATAGCTTAGAACTTCTGTTAGTGACATCTAGTTTGATTCACAAATCACAGTTTAATCCCATTAAAACAGACATGAGCAGACATGAACTCTATAATATATTTACTCATCTACTTTTTCTAGCACTGAGCAGCAGTACTGCTGATTAGTCACATTGGTATAACACAACCCTTAGCAGGACACACTCACTCATTCACTCACACCTGGCCAGTTTTAAATTACCAGTGAACTGAGCATGTACATTATGAAAGAAAAACATGCGAACTGGGAGATATACTTCAAACAGTCCAGGAGATGAATCCTTAAGCTATGAGTACTATTTATCACACAACTGTAGCACTTAAATAACCTAAAGTATTAAGAGTACAATTTTAAGAATGCATAAACATGAATTCAGTTAATTGCATTTGTATATAGAGCCTTGGGTTACTAAAATAACGCAAAAACCAAAGAATCGTGGTCAACACTCATCTCCAGGGATTTTGTAGATAAAATTGATTTTACAAAGTAATATTGAATTACACAATGAATTACTGTAAAAAATCTTTTGGAATGGGTTCAAATTCTTAAGATTAAAAAATGAAAAATCATTAGCAATACACCAGCCCATCAGAGCAAAGCCCTTAGATGAAAAATTTAATTTAAACTTCAAAGGCCATATTCCATTATAGAGTAAACAGGAAGAATGTCTTGGTTCTTTTTCCTGCAGTAAATATCTGAAAGAGTAGTACAAATGTGCCTCTATAGGACAGGTGACAAACTGCATGCAGCAATGTGTTGGAGTAAGTGCAAATTTTATGAAGTTCAAGATGCAAAAGCAACAATGGCCCTAATTAACCTTTTTAAAACAAGGTACCCATTACATATCTCATCGTTGCAGAAGAAGATCATAAGATGGTGCCACGGCTGTACATTTTCTGTATATACTGCTTGATTTGTTGGTGAGTTTACAACCTACTGAATTATGTTAAAATACTAAAAAGCAAAGTTGCTTTATGCAAAAACAAATAATTTTGCCAGTCATTGGTCTTTTTTAACACACATGGAAATATGCAGTACTGGTAAAACAGTACACCAAATCAGCATCTGGCTATAATATTAGTACATAAATTAGGAAACTCTGAATCTCTCTTAAACTTACACAGATTTTAACAGCTGCCACCTCATTGTTTTTCCTGTATACTTCAACCTTATTTAAACATCATTTGTTGTAACAGAATGATAACCACAACCATGATAAAATTAAAAAAGATATATAAGATGACAAAGTTGCTGTGCATAAAAGGCAACCTGTTTGATTTTAGAAGTAGTAACTGTGATTCTTACAAGCAACCATCTGTAAAGGAAATTACAGTATGTGAAATTTCAGTCAGTGTTCATCTAAAACCAAAAACACCATATTTTGCATTAAGGGGCTGGGCTATGACTGTTATTTATTTTAGTGGACATTATTTTAAATAGTTATCTGAAGATTGTTATATACAACAAAAAAGCATAAAACAAATAAGCCTGAGAGTGGGAACTAATGTGGAGAAAATTATAATTTAATTTTGTTTATCTGACATCCAACATTATTCCTAATACAAAATATCTTTTAATCTCGAATTAGTTTTTAAGGTTTTTTTCATTATTTTCTAATTTCTTTGTACTTTAGCAACTAGCTTGTGGCTTCACCAGTGGCAAAATGTGACCCCATGTACATTATACACCAATTTCAGAATACTGTATACTGTAACTATTACACACTGATCAAATAAATAATAAACTGTTAGATTAGCGAGAGGTTGTACAAACAAATTAAAAACACAACATTCTGGCTATTTAGCCTTCATATAGTGGAGAGTTTTGTCTCTAGCATTCATTTTATTATTGCTGCATTGAAGTAAACTTTTTCCTAATTAACTGTTGTTTTCAAAGTATACTAATAAAAATATGCATGTACATATGTTATTAGGGATGGCACAGTGGTTAATATTGCTGCCTTACAGATCCGGCATCCTGCAGTGGAGTCTGCACATTCACACATCACTAAAGACTTGTAACTGGTGACTCTAAATTGATTCCAGGTGCAAGTGAGTGTGGATGTGTGTCCTGCAATGTAGTGGAACCCTGTTGTGACCTGTCTTGAACACAGAACTGTTATATTAGGCTGCTTTCCTGATAACTGGACTAAACTGGGAAAACAGTTTGAGAATGTATTTATATATCTACATATTAAGATATAACAAGGATCGGAAAATGGCACAATGATTAGCACTGCTGCCTTACACTTCCATCATTCAGAGTTTTAATCATAGCGTAGTCACTGCCTATATGGAGTTTGCACATTCTCCCCAGTTCTGCATGGGGTTTTCTCTGGATAGCCCACTCCTCCACAATCACAAGGACACATAGGTCAGGTTTGTGTAACTAGTGGTGGGTATATGGATGAGTTGGCCCTGTGTCGGAGTGGTGTTCTGTACTGGGTTGGTTCCTGCCACACATCTAGTGGTGCCAAGTTAGGCTACAGTGCCCACGGCCCTGAAATGGCTTAAGCTGCTTGATGAATTGATATTTTCTTCTAGCTTAACTTTTAATTAGTCTGACAAGCAGGTGCAGAATATATATGGGTGGGCAATCAAAAAAATGTAATAAATAAAATACTAAACATGGAAACCTCACCTTGTTTGGACCGTATTGCTGATATGGTTGTGAACTGAGTATAATTTCATTGCATAGTAAAATTAAAGAAGAAAAACACCTGGGCCCTTGTTTATAACACTGTGCATAGAATTCACACTAAAACATAGCGCATGGACAAAAGTAGAAACGTGCATATGCACAAAAAAATTCAGATGTACAAAACCATACGTAAGCCAACTTCCATGCACTTCTGCTCCATAAATTCCAGTCTGTGTGAAATGTAGCGCATGTGCACACGTCTGCTGCCCCACCTAGATTCCTCCCAGAATTAAGCCCCTTTGAATATGTAAATCAATATAAATAGCCACTTGCGCTTAGCATTTTGTGAAAAGACATTGGCTAAAGCATGGGTAAAATAGAATCTCAGCAAAAGTGAAGTGGAGGCAAGGTAAAACATGCTATTTGTACCATCCATCCATTATCCAACCCGCTATATCCTAATTACAGGGTCACGGGGGCCTGCTGGAGTCAATCCCAGCTAACACAGGGTGCAAGGCAGGAAACAAACCCCGGACAGGGTGCCAGCCCACTGCAGGGCACACACAAACACACCCACACACTAAGCACACACTAGGGACAGTTTAAAATCACCAATTCACCTAACCTGAATGTCTTTGGACTGTGGCAGGAAACCGGAGTACCCGGAGGAAACCCACGCAGGCACGGGGAGAACATGCAAACTCCACGCAGGGAGGACCCGGGAAGTGAACACCGGTCTCCTAACTGCGAGGCAGCAGCGATTCCCACTGTGCCTCTGTGCCGCCCCATGCTATTTGTTGGTTTAAGCAAATTCAGAAATGTGGCACCGTGCCCGAAATAAAAAAAAAGTGGTCAGATATCAAAGTCGCCTTGAAAAGGCAGGTCATAGTCCACCATCTGAGTGTCAAACTGAAGCATATTAGGGTACAGAGAAAAGGAAAAAAAATAGGGACACAGTGAAGAAAAAAAGCTCAAAATGTTGAATTTAATCTCAAAATTTCCACTTCAATCTCGTAGTTTGTCATTAAAGTAGAACATCTTAAACTTCATATTAAAATTGATGTTTAATTTACTATTTTCTCAAATCCCATTTTAACTAAATTAGCACACTATATGCTTTGTATTTTATGTGATCTATGTATGTGAATCACTAAGTGCTTCTAAATCAGGCTTTCTCTTTCATAGACAACAGCGCGCAGGCACTGATCTCCACACAGAATAAATTACATTCATAATATTACTGATATCTGAACATTTTAGAATACTAAGATGTATGCTTGATATCATTTTCATGATGAAATGCATTAAAGCATGTATTAAACATGGAGGCATGGTGACGCAGTGGTAGTGATGAGCTGGCACCCCATTAAGGGATTCTTCTTGCCTCCCCCTCTCCAGGGATTGTTCCTGCCTCCCGCAAAATGCTTGCTGAAATAATTTATTGCAGCAGTATAGTGTCTGTCAAATGTACCAACCCCCAATTCCTGTCTTTCTGTTTTCTTTCTCCACATAACCAATCGCCAAACAATAAGCTCTGCAATAAATTTAAAACCAGCTGTAAGCTGCAGCAATTCTTCAAAACATTTAAGGAACATTGAAAAATCTTTGTAATACATTTTTAATTATTCCATCCATTTATCCTTCCAGGGTCGTGCCTGTCCCTCCCCCCACCGCTGTGCCACTGTGCCCCCACATGTTTAATTGTTAACAGCATACACTATTTAAATTAAGTTATCAATTTATCCATATAATGTAATATACATACTTTATTGCATCTCATTTTAAAAATAATATCAAGTATACATCAAATATTCTAACAGGTCATAGCTCCAAAAGGATAGCGTTTCGAAATCTAAATCTACTTAAAAGCCAGTATGGAAAATAAAAATCTATGTATTAGCATAAAAGTAATTAACAGCTTCTGAAGCATTAGATTTAGCATAAATTAGACATGTTAAGCAAATAAGATATGTCAAGCAAATAGTTAAATAAAAAACATTAGTCATATTGCATTTCTAGTTAGGCTTGAAGCATAATTGCCAATATTGGGAAAAGAAGGACAGAATAAGAAGAGAATGACGCACAGAAACTATCGAGGACTAAAGAAGGGGGAATAAGAACACCTGTTGTTTGAAGGCTAGGAAGCAAGGAGGACACGTGAGAAGCCAGCTGGAATAGTGAGCCAGCAGAAACAGCAAAGGCATTGCTACAAACGAGGTCAAGATGCTGTAATACCGGTACATGAAAAATAAAATTAGTATATTCATGTATTAGCATAAATAAATATAGAAAAATATATTAGCATTAACCTTAGTGCAGAAAATAATGCAAGTCATGCATGCCAAGCAAATGATTAAATAAAGGTACATGCCATATTTCTTTTTAATTAAAGCTTAGTTTTGGCCATTAATATAAAATAGCTTGAAAGCCAAGTAAGGGGAAATGATAAGAGAATGCCCAAAAATGGAAGAAAGGAACATCTGCCCAGCCGAAGCCAATCATAATAAGCAAAACAGAAAATAAAGATGGACAATAGACAGTAAAAATACCGGTGGCCAGCTGCAGAAGGAAGTCAGGAGATAAAAATGGTTCCCATGAGAACTTAAAGTATCGGTTGGACAGGTGCAGAGGGGAGTCAGAGAGAACAGCGAATGAGCTAATTTGAGTGAGGTCGGAGTGATAAGAAATTATTATATAAACTTTGATTTGTGGCTTGTTCGGGGCTCAGTCTGATTTGGCTGAATTGGGTTGAGTCCGTGTTATTGTTTTATTGCAATAAAGCTATAAACTCTGTTTGCCTATCCTCTGAATCCTAATAGCCTTCATTTCAGGTAAAAACCTTTTGGTGACAATTTTTCGCCACGACACCAGTCATCATCATTTGTAAATACGCACTCTCTTCTATTGAATTTAATTTAATTCCTTTATTGTCATTGTATGGTACAATGAGATTCAATAAGCAAATACTCCATAAACTTATTTTCCTATAAAATGGTAAAATAACAATAATAATAATGTGATAAAAACAATGAAAAATGTCCAATATGAAAACGTTAAGTACAATATACATGTACATATAGTGCAAATAGTGCAAATGGTTCATGATTGGCTCAGGTTGTGCAATATTACAATTGTAGTGCAAGTTTACAGTGAGGTAATTGTAGTTATAAGTACAAACATTTCTACTGGGAGCACTTGATGGACTGATTGAGTGTGTTTAAAGCTCTTGGGATGAAACTGTTTCTGAGCCTCGACGTCTGTGAAGAAAAGGCTCTGAAGTGTTTGCTGGAAAAGAGAAGTTCAAATAGACTGTGTGCATGGCTGAGTGGAATCCATGCAGATGCTGGTGGCCTTCCAAAGGAAGCATGTGCTATAAATTTCTTCCAGGGCAGGAAGTTGTATCCCAATAATCCTCTGTGCTCTCAACACAACCTGCAATAGAGCTTTCTGATCAGCAGCTGCACAGCTGTGATTCCACACTCAGATACAATGAGTTAAAATACTCTGAGCAGTGCACTGACAGTAACAACGCTAAAACAGCTATGGTATTTGGAATAGCTTGGCCATTCCGTGCACCATTATTTTGTTACAGGTTTATTACAATCAGGTGCCTTATATTTATAAACGATATGCAGTTAATTTCAGTGTATTTGATAAAGTCCGCGTCATGAATGTGAATCTAACAAAGAAAGGGAAACCACACAGGAATAATAGCACTGCTTTGACCCTGGGTGCTGCCTGTTTGCAAAACTGAGCAGAAACATGTGTCCACAAATGGGGAGGCTGCTGTGAGAATGTGCGTGGTTTTACGCCAAGTTTAGTTTTTATACATTGGGATATGAGCATGGAAATGGGCATGCATAACATTTTTGTGCATATGCACAGTTTATAGATCAGGCCCCGGACTCTATTTTTTTCAAAATAAACTTCTGAAAACACCAACCTAAAGGATATTTCATATGCTTTCATAGGAATATTAAATTAAAAAAATTATACACATTATGCCTCTACTCCATTGGGTTTTTGAGCAAGGCACTCCAGCTACTGTAAAAACCTCACACTTTTCCAGTATGGTGCTGAGGTGTCACCCACTGCATTTGGGCCACAATCCAGGTGGTTCGGCGTGTGGTGGGTGCGGCGCATACTCCCAACCCAACATGCAATAGGACATGAATTTCACTGTTGGCATTGTCCTCAATGATCACTTTAAGCATTATTAGAGAAGTCCTTTGCTGCTATTTTATACACTAATCTAGTAAAAGGCTAGATTTGGAGGTCAGTATAATTGACATACATTTTGCTTTGTGTGGTGATTCTTCTTGGATTGAGATGTTGTAAGTAATATTTCCATTTTAATAGTATATTAAAGTCAAACCTAATTGAGAGTTGCTTTTCTGAGTCACTATTGTAATAGAGATCAGGTTTGACAACTGTGTCCAAAAAGTCTTGTCCACAACCTGACAAATGGAAATTGTGGACACCAGACAACTGACCTGCTGAGGAAAGGAACTTCTGTAGATCAGGTGGCTAGTATTGCTGTGGGAGCAGTGCTATTAGTGCACTATAACAATTTCAAAGATAAAATGTTGGTTCACTCTCCCTTATCAGGTGGTGCCATCACAGCAAGTTAACAGGCTTGCATGTTAATTACTGCCACACTATCATTTTTTGAGATTGTAAAGTTCTTTTAATACCTCAGTAATATCTTGTGAAGCCTTAGAAAGAGTTATATGGTAATGTGATGTTATTCGTGCAATACCTTCGTTTCTTAAGGTATAAAAAAACTTCTTAGAAATTGACATTGAGGGTGAGATGCTAGTTTAAAGTTGAAAAAACAAATTGTCCAAATAAGAGACACTACCTGTAGCTTAAAGTAGTAAATGTTTTGATTAGAGGGAAAAAAACCAGTAATTTCACTGAAAAATTGTGACAATTACTTAGGTCTGGGATGTCCTCCTTAAGGAAGTTTAGCAAAATAAGCAGGTGTACGTGAGAAAAGATTATGAGCAAAATAGTTATTTTTTAAAGGAAGAACAAAGTAGTAGTCTCACGTGTAGTGTGTAAATGTATATTTAGTGGAGTATATTTTGCACAACCACCAACATTCCTCCCTCAAGTTGCAAAGAGTCCTAACGCAACTCATTTCCTATAACCGGGTCATGTCCAGCTACCGAGCACCGAATGGGACTAAAGGTAGTGTTTTTTAAGCTCTAGTCTTTATTTAGGCCTTTAATTCATGTGCTCACCTGCAATAGACTCCCAGCAAATACATTCTAGAAAACAATACTGACATATATGTAAAGTCTACACCACACAATATGAGAATAGACTGTTATAAAAGACATGTAAAAATAGTTCAAGAGAAAGAAACATCATTTAATTCTTTATACATTTCATCTCTTCCAGTTCTTAGCAAATACTGAATTGTTCATTGTCATGATCTGAGTTGTATTCTTATTTTATGCAATGCAATTTTAATGCAATTTTATTGGTGTTTAAAAAAATAACCAAAGGATTTTTTTATTTTTTTATTTAGATGTTATTTTTAATAAAAAAAAATAAATAGATTTTGCCATGGCACCATTTTGTTTGTGATATAGGGGTCAAATTGTTATGCATCCTGTTTGGTCTTGTTGACAAGCTGTTGCTAGGCACTGTGTGTGTGACACATCACCATGTCAAATGTGTAAAGGTTAGTGTTGTGCATTACCTGGCCATTCACACTTGTGGATTCAAATTAGAACATTAGAATAATCTGGACAAGAACAGACCATTCAGCCCAACAAAGATCGCCACTCCTATCCTCATAATTGTTCCAAAATAATATTGAGTCCAGTTTTGAAGGTCTCCTCCTAATCACCTTTTGCTTAATCTGAAAAGGCTCATCTCTTTTGGAGTTTACTCACACTAGGCACACTTGTTCCATACCGTACCCAAGAATAATTGTCCCCCCTCCCTTTTCTTTTTCACTTTTCCTGCCAACTACAATTCGCATTCATCTCTAAGGAGAGAATAAAAACCTGTATCGATTGAAATGAGAAAAGTTTCTTAAATAACTTGTTGCATCATTGATGTTATGTCTGTATTCTGTGTTCGGGCATGTTTAGTGATCACACTGTCTCCGAGTCTTCCTCCAAGCCGGCCAGGGCATTGTAAGGTTGGTTTGGCATGGAGTGATCACATTACTCAACTAGACATTGGGGGGGGGCTACATGCAGATAAATGTGCTCGAGCATGGAAAAAATTGCTAGTGTGAGTCTTTCCCCATAACTCTACGGAAGCGTATTAGGCCACGATGGAAAAAAAAAAATCTAAATGTCGAGATTAAAGTCGACATGTTGACTTTATTCTCGACATTTCCACTTTATTCTCGACATTTACGTCGAGATTAAAGTCGACATGTTGACTTTAGACATTTCCACTTTATTCTCGCCATTTATGTTGAAATTAAAGTTGACATTTCCACTTTATTCTAATAGTTTATTTTGTCAGTAGAATGTCGCAAACTAAACTTCATCTTAAAATGAATGTTTTATTTACTAGATTTTCTCAAACCCCGTCATTAATTAATGTAGCACATTAAATGCTTTATATTAAGTGTTCCTCGACCCAGTTGTTAATCTCTATGCGCTTCTTAAACTGACTTCCTCTTGCACTGAGAGGCACAGACAGCGATCGCCACACATTGACTTCATGATGTTCCTGCTCTAAGAACATTCAGAATACTAAGAGAAATACTTGATATCTTCTTCACGATGAAATGCATTAAAGCATGTATTAAACATGGGTGGCGGGGGGGCACAGTGGCATGGCTATAGAGCTGCCCCCTTGCATTAAGGGGTCCCCAGTTGTATGTTCAGTGTAGTGAACTTTATGGCAGGTTTGACGAGGCTCCAAAAAACTGGATATATGAATGGGTATCGCACAGGTTTTACTTAAATATTGTGTAAATGTTGGGTTCGTGATGTGGTGATCGGAGACACAAACGCAGAATTCAATGGATGTTCTTCTGAGCGGGCTTTCTTTATAGCATGCGTGCTGTCTCTATCTGACGTACTAAACCTACAGTTCCTATCCTTGCTTTTTCTTTCTGCTCATAACCAATCACCACAAGATAAACGTCTTTGTGAAATTAAAACAAGTTATAAACTTAGACCTCAGAATTGTTGGAAAAATTACTTCGGCCCTGCACAAAGTAAATATCTTAAATTATAGGCCAAATTTACTATGTTTGTATAAAATCTGTGGAGGGTTTATAAAGTGAATTTTAAAGAATATACCCTAAGTGTATGTAAATGTCTGAGTTCAATTCTATGTAATCACTAACCTCTTTAAGAACTCAAAGATAAATATTATCTGATCCTGGTGATTTGCTTCTAGACAAGAAAGAATACACTTGTGTTCTCAATAATTTTTCAATATGACTTTCAATAACAAATTATTTTGATTTCTGACTATTATTATGTGTCTGGCTGAGTTTATGTGTACTTTCTGTTTTATAGTTTATGCTTTTTTTATTATTATTATTATTCATACTTTTATGTAATTTCTGTTATGTTCAATTAAGATTTAACATTTATATATTACCACTTTAAAAATTTTCTTATGTACAGTACCTTGTATTCTGTGAATAGAAACCAAAGATGTGGGGTACCTTGATGTCACTGTTGCTGGGTCCTACTTCTGGCTTTATAAGTCTGCCAGAAAGAGAGAAGCACTAAGTTTGTAGTTTGTGTTCTGTAAGTATTATTTTTTTTTTATCTCTCTTGAGCATTTGTGTTATTATTCTAATTTTGTAAATAATCTCCCAATTTATAAAGATTATACTCGTATGTGTGACAAGCTAGAGTTTCACAGTGGCTCTTTCCCTTGTGAAACATTTTTGTAACAATTGGGACTTCATCATAATTTTAACTTTAATAGCAAGTACTCCTTTGTAAAAGAAGTTTCAAAAAAATGGTGAGGTGGCCTTTTGCTGGTATGCACCAAACATCTGGAATAATTTACCAATATAGATTTGCTAGGATAATACAGTTGAACATTTTGAAATATTGCTAAAAAATATTTTATGTTTTTTTTCTCCCATCTACATTTTAATTGTACTCTTAACAGACAATATTTTCATAAAAGTATCATGCTGTATAGGGACTTAAAATCTTTACTAATTTCTACTTTTCTATTTTTTTTTTTTTGGTTCTTTTGTGGTGCTGCTTTGTGCCACTACCACTTGACCAAGGCACTATGCAGCCACTTGTGATGCTAGAATGAAAGCAGCTCTCCACAAGATTAGCTGCATCAAGTCCTCTAAAGACATAGCCAGGAAAACATGAGGATTATAAGCACATTTAGTTGGGTAGAAAGACCAGTGGAGGCTTGTAGGCCTTTTGGCCTTGGAACCCCTGCAGATTCAGATTTTCCTCCAGCTTAACTGGAGTTTTTCTTTGTTTTTCTGTTCACCTATTCTTCTGACCTTATCATCAAACTCTTTTACACAGACTTATATGATACTGTAAATACTCTTCTAATAATTAAATATCTTATGTTTTTTAATATTGTATGGATTTTTTCTTTGTTACTTAATCATTTTATCCTTACCTAATCTTGCTTGTTTTTTCTTTTCTTGTAATTGTCTCTTTAACAGCTTGTAAAGCACTTTGAGCTACACTGTTTATATGAAAATGTTATATATAAATAATTATTGTTGTTAGGCCAGTGTAGAATACCTTGGGGTAAGCCTCTTCTGGACAGGCAAGTGAAGGTCCTGGCCTGTTTTATGGTCATTTAGGAGGCTCAAGCCCCTTTCATTATGTTCATCAATGTGGAATCCCTAGATGGAACATTAACACTCTCATATTAGTGCATAGAGTCTGAACAAGAAATACCAAGACAGCAAATTAACCAACTGACTCTGGATACATACTTCTTTTTGATCATGGTAATTGTGTCTTTGTAAGTACCTCTTCTGAGTGGGGAAAATGGGCTAAATGGGCTTTAGTGTATAGGTTCATTTTAAAAGGTTTCTTGCCAGTGACTATAGTAATTCATGGTCAAGAGATAGTGGCCTTGATTGATTCAGGGATGACAAAAACTTTATTAGTACAGCTTTAATAATGAAATTAAATATCCCTCAGAAATTGTTAAGAATAAACCCCAATTGGTAATGGCATTTTGGAAAACATTAACTCAGCAATTGCTGTTTCAAATGAGGTATTGTATGAAGTAACTGACATTTTTTGTCATTCAATCACCCATACTCAAATAATTTTAGGGTTTCCCTGATTACACCAGCACAACCCAATAATAGACTGGAGTGAAAAACAAGTCATTCGGTGGAGCCAAAAAATTGTTTAAAGCACGTCCTTGCATCAGTTCTTTGCTGTAGTGATGGAAATGTACGGTATATTTAAGATAATTTACTGAATATATTTATTGCCCCAACCAATAGCCCTGCAAGTGCAGATTTTTTTTGTTGAGATGGAAGTTGGGGTATTTTGTCCCTGTAATGATTATCAGAAGTTAAACAAAATTACAGTGGAAAAACAACTACCTACTTCCTGTCATCTCTTACTTATTAAACTAAGTCATTGGTTCCACTGTATTCACAAAGGTAGATTTACTTAGCACCTAGAATTAACTAGCATTAGTGAAGGGGAGGACAAGAAAACCATGTTTAATACTGCTAATAGTCATTACAAATACCTTGTAGTGTGTTTTAAATTGTTTTCTCAGTCATTTGTTAAAGCCATTTTTGACATTCATATCTTGTGCAGCATGTCCATGATGTTCTACAATGACTAAGAGATAAACATTTATTTGACAAACTACAGAAGTCAAAATTGTAAGGTTTTATTTTTGGGATGTGAAACCAAATTATACAGGGTTGACTATGGGTCCAGCTAAAGTAAATAAGTAATACTTAATTGGAAAACCCTTGAGAAACTTAAACCAGACACTTGATACACAAGTGGTATTTGATTACTAATCACGACCAATACAGTATTAATTAAATATCATTATTATTTAGGAGAGGTAACATGCCTACATGCCATTAAAAATGATCAAGACATCCCTTGTGCACCATTGCCACCAAACCAACATTATCAGCACAAAACAAATCTGAGTCTTACACAGCAACGGAAAACAATCTTATAGATTATCAGCAACCAAATGGTGTTAGAGCAAGCCTTTCATTTCTGACCAAGCTATTCAGCTACCAAACAGTAAGAAATGGAATAGGAACAGTTGTGCAATGTGAAATTTGTACTAGTATATACACTGAAATCTCACTGACTTGGTTAGGGTCACACCGTGAGTTACTGTGAATAACATGACCACTCCTTCATTTATATACAACTGCACAAATCTTTATTTCATGATCTTCTAAATGTTCAAAAAGTCAATTCTATCTATCTATCTATCTATCTATCTATCTATCTATCTATCTATCTACTGTACTGCTTCTTCGTGATCTTTTAATGGCATCCTCGAATATCATAAAATAAGTCTTTGGGATATTAAATGTTTTTCCATTTTTATTGTTAACTTCCATAAAGCTCCTTGACTTTTGTCATTGTGTATCAATGTTATCTGTTGTTCTGTATTAGAAAAGAAATGAATGCCAAAGCTTTTATACTGCTGAGGAAAGAAATAAGTAACAGTATACAAAATTAGCAAAAGTGCTAGAGCTTGGCAGAATTTTCCTAACTTTGTGTCTCCTTGCTTCAACTCATGAACCGATAAATTACAATATCTTATTCTGAGCATTCAGCACAGCAGAAACCATAAACCTTGATAAAGTATAGAAAATCAGTGCTCCATATCTTCTATTGCTTGATAGATTGTAAGCTATATTTTTCTATGTGTCTGCATTTTATAGCTTTCATAGATCTCTTCAATTACACTTTTTTTCTTTTTCTTACACAAAAAAGCTGATGTGTTGTTTTTACTGGCAAAGAGAAGAAAGTTTTAGAAGGTTGAATTGATCTATCATATTTAATCCAAATGTTTAAAAGTATTTATTGCATGTTTGACTACATTTTTTAAATTCTTAACACCCAACCTTGTTTCTAATCACACTCATCCATATTGAAACCTCATGCGAGCTTTTAGCTATAAGGCACATTGAATACCAAAGCAGAATATTCCCTTCATTTTCTGACAAAACTTATTTTCAAAAGTTGGTTAAAAAGTGTAAAGAAAAACAACAGGAAAAAAGTAATTCTTGAACCTGATAACACATCCTATTAAAAAAGCTAATTGAAAACCGAGAAGATCCATGAGTATACTTATAATAGACAGTAGTTAACTGAGGAGTAGCTGCAGTTTACATTGTTTCCCGTCCTATTTCAAATTTTCACTTGAAGGGCAGTGTGTTGTTGTATTAATTTAAAGCTTGTACACGCAGACCCATCTCTGGGTCCACAGTTCTTGAGACTGATCCTCCAATTAGCTGTGAACCACACAATCTCAATGAGATTGCACAGGTGGTGAACCAGCTCAGTGTAAGGAAGACTGCAGGGATCTGTGGTATGCAGAGTGAACTTCTTCAAGCTGGTGGTAAGACTGTCCTCCTTGCATTGCAAGCAATCTTTGCTTCAATTATGGAGACAGGAATCATCCCAACTGACTGGAAAACAGGACTTGTCGTCCCTATTTGGAAAGGAAAGGGTGATTGCCTGGATTGCAGCAACTGCTCTCGGTGCTGGGTAAGGTCCTTGGTAAGGTCATCCTCGATAGGATCTGTGATCACTTGCTCATGTACCAGTGACCTTAGTACCAGGATCTGGAAATGTTTCATCATGTGATGGGTGTGGCAACTCGCCGTACCAGTGCATGCTCCCCAACCTGATCCGACCTGACCTTGTAAATACATCTTGTTCATGCTAAAAAAAATCATAATTATATTATTTAAAATCCAATTAATCCAATTCAGAGTCACTTGGTGCCATCATCTGCACAAGGACCAAACATGGATAGGGCTCCAATTCATCAAAGGGACCACTCACATACAATTTGGAATCACCAATTCACCTAACACAAATGTCTTTGGGCATGAGTGAAGAAACCCACAGAAGATTAGTGGAGAACATGCAAACTCCATATAAACACTGATCAGGGACAGGCTTCAAACCCAAGATGTTAAATCCATAAGGTGCAAATGCTGACCTCTGCATCATCAAGCCATCCTAAAGTGAATAAACTGTGTAAACCAAAATTCATCAAATGAAAGTCTTCTAAAATACTTCTATTACTTTTAATTCTACATACTGACATTTAGCAAAATCATCTATTGTAACTGTCTTGGAAACCGAAGGCCAAGTATTATGTTCTTTGTTGAGGTTTTCAAGTCAATATTACAGTAACAGTCAACATCTATAATTTTGACAATCAAGCAAGGCTAATCAATGAATACTAGAACTACAGCTTCAAGGTCACTCATCCGAAAGTGGTCTGATTATAAGTGTTAGGTTGATTGCTTGTGGGCTATTATAAGGACACAGAAAGCAAAGTAAGTAAGGTTGATTGCTAATGTGCTATTACAAGGATGTAGAAACCAGAGTAGGAAAGTAACAATTTTAAATTACACATAAACGATATATGTACTGTGGATTATTGGAACGGTCTTTAAAAATGTGTTGTCAAGGAAAAAACGGGACTTGAAAGAAATGTTGGTGTACTGGCCAGGCCACCCTGTTTACTTGTAAAGAAAAAGAACTGAAAATAACAGGCTCCTGATAGCAAAATGGATTAACAAAACAACCTCTTAGTCACTGTCTTTGAATCAATAGGCTCTAGAAAGTGGTCCGGTCACAGGGTCGAAGCTCTGCCATGTAGGTAACTCATCTCCTGAATCACCTTTTGGGAGTGCCTCGCTTTTATAGCTCCCAGACATTAAGGGGCAGGTCAAATGCCCTGAGTAGCCACTTTTTCTGAGCTGTGGGTTATAAGAAAGATAAGAAAATTAGCAACAGGGCACCCTGGTGTCCTGGAATGGTAGTAATTACCTTAGATGAGCCCAGAAGATTACTCTCAGATGTGCATGTGTGACAAATGCTTGATAGTATGGAAAAATTAACCATTTACCCTATATACCATTCAATTTCTATTCAATCACTGCTGAGGAAATGATTTATTCATTCTCTAGCCTATTTTTTCCAGCTCATGGTTGGAAAAAGCTGTTGTCTATTCTGACAAGACTAGGCAAAAGGCAAGAATCAGCCTGGGCAATATACCAGTTAATCACAAGTTAAACACACACAGACACACACACACACACACATTGACTCATACAGAACCAATTTACAGTAACCAGTTAACATACATCTTTGGCATTTGGCAGCAAAACTATGACACTTGGAGAGATCATGGAGAGAATATGTTAACATGTCCTGGATTTGAAATGAAAATATGAGAGTTGTGAGGCCACTGATCTACTGTATGCACTTCAACGTAGCTTCTTTAATATTCATATAATTGATTTTTATTGAAATGAATCCCGAGGTGCTAGCACCCAATGTCCAATGCTGGTTCCTGCTTTTGTACCAATGCTGCTAGGATAAGTAGTGGCTGCAACAAAATGAATAAGCAAGATAGAAAATGGATGGCATAATAGCTCCACAACACTCTCTTAAGGGTTTGCTCCTGCCATAACGTCTAATATTGTTTACATAAGGTTTCACCTGAACGTGGGTGAGATGGCTTTGAAGAAGAATGGACTGAGGACAATTCATAGACATGTCAGACTACTGCAGGGGGCACAATTAGCTTGGTTTATTGTCACTACAATAAAGTACATTTTTTTTCAAATTACAATTTTTATTCTTTTCTACTTGTGAGTTTTTGTTCACCCTAATTAAACCACCCAACAATATACATATTTGCACTTTAGGTTGTTATGAAATCAGGGGACTAAAAGACAGTGAAAATGGTGTGTTGTTTCAGTGAATTTTGTAATAAGTTAAGTCTCACAGCTCCTAAACCACTTTGAATAACAACCCATTTTTGTTAATAAGCAGGACCATAGCACATTTTTCCAAATGATGTGAAAAAAATGTTACCCCTCCCCTACATGCCTTTTTTGAGGACTGAAAGATAATTTTTTTTAAAACACATGAACACCAATCATTTATTTTAAGAAAGGGACCAAGTAGCAGGTCATTTTTAAATTGTTAAATTTTACCATATGATTAAAAAGTACTCTTTCTAATGAGCAATATCCAAGTAATTTAGCTTTGAAAGAAGAAAGCTACAGCTCTTAAGAAAATACTCTAAATTATCACTGCGCAGGATGAAGAAAAGTGCCCACTGTGTATTTCAAGGGGAACATTTTTTTTTAAATAAGCAACAAACATTTCTGAGCTCTGCAAGGTAGATGTGATTCATATGCATAGTTTTAACAAAATCAAAAATGGTGATGCAAAGGCCATTTATTGAATTAAAATGGAATGACTCTTATACAGCATTCTGATATTTTGCTTACACATATGCTAATTTATGGTGTGCTAATTTGCCATGGTGTGCTAATTTGTTAATATACTAATTTATGTACAATTTTCATTTGGCTTTCAGATTATTTTTATTGGTATTTGCATACAAAAAGAATCAATCAATCCTTATTAGCAAAGTATAATTCACAAGCATTCAGGAAAATGCATTTTTCTGAAACGCAAAAATACAATGCACAATAATGCAAGGTTAAAATGTAGACTCTAGTAGTATTAGTAGTAATTAAATTCATTGAAATTCATATATTCAATTCCTGCATACACTTAATCAAAGTGAGGAATATTAAAAATAAAATAAGCCACCGGTCTTTCACTGGGCCCATTCATACACATTCCCATACTTATACAAGTCTGGCCAATTGTTATCTATATCTTTGGGATATGGGAAGTACCACCTTGAGAACAAACTCACATACATACTAGGAGAAAAGGCAAAATCGACAAGAATATACTCAGGCTGGAATTTCAGGCCAAGGTCCTGAAGTAGTAATAACAGTGACAGTAATCACTGTGTTTTACAGCAACCCAAAACACTTATAGTATAAGTCAGACTCAAGAGAAATGACATAAATGTTTTAATTGGAAGGTAAAGGCTACAAATATCCCAGCTTCTAAATAAAATAGAAATTAAGTATTGAAATATATTATGAGTCACCTGAGGCTACCAGTGGTGTAGAGGTTAGAGTAGACTGCTTTGCCGGTTCATGAAAAAGAGTGTTCACATTTTAGCTTTATCAGTAGCTGTATGGGATTTACACATAGTGCTGATGTCAGCAATGTTTTTTGTCCTGGTACTCTGGTTTTCCTTCTGCATCCTCAAAGATTTTAGGCTACATTAATTCAAAATTATGGGTGTTGGTTTTACGATTGGCACCCTGCCAATGGTTGTTTCCTGCTTTGCACCTAGTGATGCCACAATAGGCTCCAGCTCTCCTGTGATCCTAATCTGAATTAAAGATGATGTATTGCCAGCTAGGAATCTGGTGTGGTTAAGTGAAATGAAGATTGATATGGCCTTTGCTGTTAGTCTGAGTTAGGCCTCTAGCAGCAACACTTTGAACCAGTTCTAAAATTTAAGTATTTTAAGCAGGAATGGAAAGAAAAAAGTAGTATCTGTAAGAATGAGTTGGACAGGTAGGTTCAGATTCTGGTATACACCCTCGACCCTCTGCAGTTCACATACCAGGAGAAGGTGGGAGCAGAGGATGCCATCATTTATATGCTACACCGATCCCTCTCCCACTTGGACAGAGGCAGTGGTGCTGTAAGAATTATGTTTCTGGACTTCTCTAGCGCCTTCAACAACATCCAACCTCTGCTCCTTAGGGACAAACTGATAGAGATGGGAGTAGACTCACACCTGGTGGCATGGATGGTGGACTATCTTACAGACAGACCTCAGTATGTGCGTCTTGGGAACTGCAGGTCTGACATTGTGATCAGCAACACAAGAGCACCGCAGGGGACTGTACTTTCTCCGGTCCTGTTCAACCTATATACATCGGACTTCCAATACAACTCGGAGTCCTGCCATTTGCAAAAGTTCGCAGACGACACTGCTATCGTGGGCTGCATCAGGAGTGGACAGGAGGAGTAGTTTAGGAACCTAATCAAGGACTTTGTTAAATGGTGCAACTCAAACCACTTACACCTGAACACCAGCAAAACCAAGGAGCTGGTGGTGGATTTTAGGAGGCCCAGGCCCCTCATGGACCCCGTGATCATCAGAGGTGACTGTGTGCAGAGGGTGCAGACCTATAAATACTTGGGAGTGCAGCTGGATGATAAATTGGACTGGACTGCCAATACTGATGCTAAATGACTAAATACTGATGCTCTGGTGTGCTGGGGAGGCAGCATAAAGAAGAGGGATGCCTCATGCCTGGACAAACTGGTGAGGAAGGCAGGCTCTATTGTAGGCATACAGCTGGGCAGTTTGACATCCGTGGCAGAGCGACGGGCACTGAGCAAGCTCCTGTCAATAATGGAACATCCACTGCATCCACTGAACAGGACCATCTCCAGACAGAGGAGCAGCTTCAGCGACAGACTGCTGTCACTGTCCTCCTCCACTGACAGACTAAGGAGATCGTTCCTCCCCCACACTATGCAACTCTTCATTTCTACCCGGGGGGTAAACGTTAATATTATACAAAATTATTGTCTGTCTGTTATCACTCTTTAATATTGTTCTTTATCAGTATGCTGCTGCTGGAGTATGTGAATTGCCCCTTGGGATTAATAAAGTATCTATCTATCTATCTATCTATCTATACAGTAGACCCCCGCAAACTCACAGTTCAGGGTTCGCGGACTTTTCCTTAGAACCTAACTATTAATTGTTAGCGGAAAGCGCAAATATCCGCAATTTTTTACGGGTTTTTTCGTGGCATTACTGTGCTGTAGAGAGAACAGGAAGCAACCACTGAGGGAAACACAGTTTGAGATGGTGAAAATAGCCAGTCCGACAGGGTAATTCATTTCTCCTTGCTGCTGATTGACTGCAGCCCTGTGACGTGTCTCCAGGTGAGTGGGTTTAACACCGTTAAGGGGAAACACGGTTTCGGATGGTGAAAGTAGCCAATCTGAGAGCGTTATTCATCTCTCCTTGCTTCTGATTGATTGCTGCCCTGTGACGCGTCTCCAGCAAACGCCCTGCGCTTTCTAAGGCTTTTGGTTCTGAGTCTAAGCGCCAGAAGCAGTTTAAAATACTCCAGGAGAAGGTTGAACTACTAGATTTGCTCCAGGAACTAAAAAGTAATGCTGCAGTAGCGCACCACTATGGCATTAATGAAAGCACCGTACACATAAAGAAGAACGAGGCAGCGATCCGGAGTACTGTATCTGTAAGTTTCTGTGATAGTGCCAAAACGGTAACGACCGTAAGGAATAAAAATATCGTCAGAATGTAATCTGCCTTGACATTGTGGATCAATCTGTGACAGATTATTCGGACATTGAAGGAGTTACAAAGGATGATTGAAGCATGGGATCCCTATATGGTTTGGGCTCTCACAGTTAATAATGGCATCAATGCTGCTATTCAGACATATAAAACTCTCTTTGCCACCATGAAGAAACAACGACAGCAGCTTCCCATCACAATGTTCCTGAAACCTATAAAGAAAAGCCAGCACGAAACCCCACTAGAAGAAGACCCGTCCAAAGATACGACTCCTCCTGAAGTGCCTGAAGAAAAGGCGCCACCCGAGGAATTTTAAATCGTTTGCATCGTACTGCACGGCTACTTCATCTTCATAATCAATATTATTCATCATTGGTGAGTACCATCCATCTATCCATCCTCTTTCGCTTATCCGAGGTCGGGTCACGGGGGCAGCAGCTTGAGCAGAGAGGCCCAGACTTCTCTCTCCCAGGCCACTTCTTCTAGCTCTTCCAGGAGAATCCAGAGGCGTTCCCAAGCCAGCCAGGAGACATAGTCCCTCCAGTGTGTCCTGGGTCTTCTCCGGGGCCTCCTCCCAGTTGGACGTGCCCGGAACACCTGACCAGGGAGGCGTCAAGGAGGCATCCTGATCAGATGCCCGAGCCACCTCATCTGACTCCTCTCGATGCGGAGGGGCAGCGTCTCTACTCTGAGCTCCTCCCGGATGACTGAGCTTCTCACCTTATCTTTAAGGGAAAGCCCAGACACCCTGTGTAGGAAACTCATTTCAGCTGCTTGTATTCGTGATCTTGTTCTTTCAGTCACTACCCATAGCTCATGACCATATATGAGGGTAGGAACATAGATCGACTGTTAAATTGAGAGCTTTGCCTTATGGCTTAGCTATTTTTTCACCATGACAGACCGATGTCGAGCCCGCATCACTGTGGATGCCACACCAATCCGCCTGTCGATCTCATGCTCCATTCTTCCCTCACTCGTGAAGAAGACCCCGAGATACTTGAACTCCTCCACTTGGGGCAGGATCTCGCTCCCAACCCTGAGAGCGTACTCCACCCTTTTCTGGCTGAGGACCATGGTCTCGGATTTGGAGGTGCTGATTCCCATCCAAGCCGCTTCTCACTCAGCTGCGAACCTATTCAGAGAGAGCTGAAGATCACGGCCAGACGAAGCAAACAGGACAACATCATCTGACCCAATCCTGAGTCCACCAAACCAGACCCCCTCAACACCCTGGCTGTGCCTGGAAATTCTGTCCATAAAAGTTATGAACAGAATGGGTGACAAAGGGCTACCCTGGCAGAGTCCAACTCTCACTGCAAACGGGCTCGACTTAATGCCGGCAATGCTGACCAAGCTCTGACACCGGTTGTACAGGGACCGAACAGCTCTTATCAGGGGGTCTGGTACCCCATACTCCCGAAGCACCCCCCCACAGGATTCCCCGAGGGACATGGTCGAACACCTTTTCCAAGTCCACAAAACACATGTAAGGTGGTTGGGCAAACTCCCATGTACCCTCCAGGACCCTGCTAAAGGTGTAGAGCTGGTCCACTGTTCCCGCGACCAGGACGAAAACCACACTGTTCCTCCTGAATCCGAGGTTCGACTATCCGACGGACCCTCCTCTCCAGTACCCCCGAATAGACTTTTCCAGGGAGGCTGAGGAGTGTGATCCCTCTGTAGTTGGAACACACCCTCCGGTCCCCCTTTTTAAAGAGGAGGACCACCACCCCGGTCTGCCAATCCAGAGGCACTGTCCCCGATGTCCATGCGATGTTGCAGAGACGTGTCAACCAAGACAGTCCTACAACATCCAGAGCCTTGAGGAACATATCTCACCCATCCCTGGGGCCCTGCCTCCAAGGAGTTTTTTGACCATCTTGGTGACCTCAGCACCAGAGATGGGGGCGCCCACCTTCGACTCCCCAGGCTCTGCTTCCTCATTGGAAGACATGTTCGTGGGATTGAGGAGGTCTTCGAAGTACTCCCCCCACCGATCCACAACGTCTCGAGTCGAGGTCAGCAGCGCACCATCCCCACCATATACAGTGTTGACACTGCATTGCTTCCCCCTCCTGAGACGCCAGACGGTGGACCAGAATCTCCTCGAAGCCATCCAAAAGTCGTTCTCCATGGCCTCCCCAAACTCCTCCCATGCACGAGTTTTTGCCTCAGCAACCACCGAAGCCGCATTCCGCTTGGCCTGTTGGTACCTATTAGCTGCCTCCAGACTCCCACAGGACAAAAGGGTCTGGTAGGACTCCTTCTTCAGCTTGACGGCATCCCTCACCGCCGTTGTCCACCAACGGGTTCGGGGATTGCCGCCACGACAGGCACCAACCACCTTACGGCCACAGCTCAAGTCAGCCGCCTCAACAATAGAGGCACAGAACATGGCCCATTCTGACTCAATGTCCCCTACCTCCCTCGAGACGTGGTCGAAGTTCCGCTGGAGGTGGGAGTTGAAGCTACTTCTGACAGGGGACTCTGCCAGATGTTCCCAACAGACCCTCACAACACGTTTGGGCCTACCAGACCTGACCGGCATCCTCCCCCACCATCGAAGCCATCTCACCACCAGGTGGTGATCAGTTGACAGCTCCGCCCCTCTCTTCACCCGAGTGTCCAAGACATGTGGCCGCAAGTCCGACGATACGACCACAAAATCAATCATCGAACTGAGGCCTAGGGTGTCCTGGTGCCAAGTGCACATATGAACGCCCCTATGCTTGAACATGGTGTTCGTTATGGACAATCTGTGACAAGCACAGAAGTCCAACAACAAAACTCGGGTTCAGATCGGGGGGGGCATTCCTCCCAATCACGCCCTTCCAGGTCTCACTGTCATTGCCCACATGAGCATTGAAGTCTCCTAGCAGTACGAGGAAGTCCCCAGAAGGTATGCCCTCTAGCACCCCCTCCAGGGACTCCAAAAAGGGTGGGTACTTCAAACTGCTGTTCGGCGCATACACACAAACAACAGTTAGGACCCGTCCCCCCACCCGAAGGCGGAGGGAGGCTACCCTCTCGTCCACCGGGGTAAACCCCAATGTGCAGGCTCCAAGTTGGGGGGCAATAAGTATGCCCACACCCGCTCAGTGCCTCTCACCGGTGGCAACTCCAGAGTGGTAGAGAGTCCAGCCCCTCTCAAGAAGATTGGTTCCAGAGTCCAAGCTGTGCGTTGAGGTGAGCCCGACTATATCTAGCCTGAACCTCTCGATCTCGCGCACTAGCTCAGGCTCCTTCCCCTTCAGAGAGGTGACATTCCACGTCCCAAGAGCCAGCTTCTGTAGCCGAGAATGGGACCGCCATGGTCCCTGCCTTCGGCCACCACCCAACTCACACTGCACCCGACCTCCTTGGCCCCTCCCATAGGTAGTGAGCCCATGGGAAGGGGGACCCACGTTGCCTCTTTGGGCTGTGCCCGGCCGAGCCCCTTGGGTGCAGGCCCGGCCACCAGGCACTCGCCATCGAGCCCCACCTCCAGGCCTGGCTCCAGAGAGGGGCCACGGTGACCCGCGTCCAGGAGAGGGAAAACGGCGTCCAAATTTTTTATTCATCATAGAAGGTCTATTGAACCACTCTTTGTCTCATCCTTCACCTAGGACCAGTTTGCCTTGGGTGGCCCTACCAGGGGCATAAAGCACCAGACAACAGAGCTCCTAGGATCACTGGGACACACAAACGCCTCCAGCACGATAAGGTGGTGGTTCGAAGAGGGGTCATTGGTGAGTATCCGTACATTTTACTGTATTTTAATTAAATGAAATTATTATGTATTGTGGCAGTAGGGGGCAGTAGTGCACCCTTGAACCCTCAGGTACAAC
>JANRMT010062819.1:34855018-34893306 GCA_026402145.1 Polypterus bichir lapradei
AGAGCCTATAAGCCCTCCCACAGCGACTCCTGGTGGTCCCCAAGGTATCCAGCAGGGCTGTGTAAAAACACTACAAAGTCCATAAGGCCCTGCTGGACCTCGGGACACGATCCTGCTGTCGGGAGAGCTCCTCCTGGCGGCCGGGGGGTGAGGACCAGCATGGGAAGCCGGCAGTCCTCCACAGTATTTACTCTACTTATAACAAAGAAAATGACAGCACATACCAAAGAAAACGTGCTTGCATGAATTACAGTACGTATAGCGGTAACATTGGTATTTTACGTTCTAGCACCGCGGGAGACATAGCATTACTGTACTGTATAGTATACGGGTTTACCTTTACATTCTGTTTTTAGGTAATGTATTAAGGTAATTTTTTAGGTAATGTATTAATGTATTAAGCTGAGTTTGCAATGAAATTAAAGTGCTTTGGGAGCATGCTGTATTTAGGGTTTAAACTATAAAAATAGACATTTAAAAGGCATTTTTTAACCACATCACAAATTGTGGGTGCTCTAGGAATGTAACCCCTGTGAATTTTGGGGGTGTACTGTAATCTATTCTTGCATTTTGCCTTGAGGGTTGTTATGGCACTCTCAGCCTGCACTTAGCATTGTATTTCTGAGGTGGTAATGATTGATTGGCCATCCATCTCGGTGACGATTACATGTGCTGTTTTGTGCATTGTATTTACACAGTTTTTGACACCCATTGCATGCCCAACCACTATCTCTGAATTGCTGTTGCCAAGATTTCTTCCATTTTTTTCTTTTATTTTATTATGAGTTTTTTTCTTGTCTTCTTAGGGTGTCAAGGCTGGAGGACTGTCAAAAACAGGGCCTGTTAAAGCCCATTGAGACATTCCTTGTGTGATTTTGGGTTATACAATTAATAAATTATTGCTGTTGTTATTTAAGAAACTTCTGGGGTCATACTCTTTCAACTTTTTCAAACAGGTTTATCCTTTATCTCAGTTCTCCCTCATAAAGCCAAGCAAATGTTAACTCCCTTTTCCTTTAACATGGAAAACAGTGAGCCATCTCTTTTCTCCTGTCCTGGTCAGTGTCTGTGTGGAGTCTGCACATTTTCTCCATGTCTGCATGGGTTTTCCTTTAAGAAGTCCAGTTTTATTTGTACATTAATTTAGTTGGTGATTTGAAATTGGCCCTCTGTGAGTGTCCTGCCATGGACTGGTGCCCTGACCTTGTGCTCAATGCTGCCAGGACAAGCTTTGGCCCATGTAGTCTTAAATTGTATTAGGCAGTTATTAAGCACTGAATATTTAGAAAAGGATAACCAAAAAAAGAACAGTTGGAGATCCACTCCATACAACATTTATTGAATATTAAAAAGTAAGGATTCTAAGACAAACTACAGATAAGACAGTGTTTGATGTTTGAGTGATCAAACAATACTATGACAAACTATTTGATGACTCAGGAAGGGGTATCCAATAGAGACTAGTTAAGCAGAACAACAGAAAGTATAAGAAAACCCCTCACAAAACACAACCAGGAAGTGCAGCCAGTCACTGCATTGCATGTCACATTTTATTTGAAAGAGGTGCATAAAAATAACCAGATAAAACAAAATACTGTATATATTCACCTTATTGAAGTGAGTTTTATTTAAAGCACCAGTTTTCCAGTTGTCTCAAACTGAGCCTCATCTAATATTTTCTTTTTTTAATTACTTGTTGAAATGTAACAGTGAGAATATATTTTAGAGGAAGAGCACTGTTGCTATATTAGTTGTATGCATGATCTGAGATGTTAAAACCTGAGAGGTATAACTTCCATTAAATTAAATTTTTTTAATATGAGTTGCAATTCCTGTCTGTTTTCAATAATTTGTGCTGTGACAGCAAGGCAATACATTTAACTGCTGTTTACCCTTTTATGTACTGGTAAATCTAAACTACTTTTTCTGATTAAGTATGATAACTGGGTTCATTTCAATGATGTCATTAAGTGGTTGATGAAAATTCAGTGAATTGGAGCTATTAACAGAAAAGATAACCAATTATCCTTCAGGCACAATTCTGGATATTCTTGGGCAGTTACTGGATGAAAGGATGAAAAGTTGAGTTGCTAGTGACTGAACAGGGTGAACAAACTTAGTGGACACTAACACTGAGGAGGCTAACAGGCAGTAACTAACAAAAACCCCTGAGACTGAATTAAAACAACAATTTGAATCTGACAATACTTATTGCCAACTACTGTAAAAAATGCCAGATATTACTTACATAAACTACTTTTGCTTAAATGTTCTCAGGATGGTTTTAATTTGGTATACAGGTAAGTCAAAACAAATAAACAACTTCTGCTTTAAATGATAATGAAACGAGGAAAGTTGTGAATGAATACTTAACTTTCACTGTGCTCTCCTGAAGAAGGACATGGACAGACATGGCCATTCTGCCCTCAACATTTTCTTCTGTCAGTTTCTAGGGAATTCCAAAATGCTTTGGCTTTATAAAAATAGGGGAAGAACGACACATAGCAATAGCTCTGCAGCCCATCTCCAGCTCCAGCCCAAAATGGCAAGGGGAAATACTGCATGGGGGGGTGGTGGTGCAATAAAGTCCAAAAAAATCCAACAAATGACAATATATCTGACAGTGTGGGTGGGTGGTTTGACATGATATTTGGGAGGTTTATCCCAGCGAAATGACCCCCTGGAGCTGGAGTTGCTGGTTCCCTATATTCTTGAAGATATCTACAAGATACCATTGAGTCTATAGTCTAATGTTTATTCATGTCCCCAACGTACATGAAAACAGAATTAGCAAATTTAATTACTAAAGAGTTGGTCCATCTCCTCCTACTGAAAATGTGATTAAACTAATTGAGTCACTGTGCCAGTGCCCTGCATTGACTTCACCAGGAAGCCTGAGGAATGTGATGTGTTCATAATTGGAACACACCCCCTTTAACATTCTTTTAAAATATGGGGACCAACACTCCAGTTTGCATGTACTCAGACACTGTCCCATCCATCCATGTAAAATGTATAACACCAATAACATTCCCACAGTATTCAGTACTTTAAGTTTTTTCTTGTTGGATTTCAACCACCTCTGCGGCCTAGCCACTGCAGACCTTTTTAATCGGCATTGCGATCTTAGTCACAGATGTGAACCTAAACCCAACCAATGATATCAGTACTGTCAGTCTATAAGATCTGGGAATGTCTCAAACTCCTTCCATCTGTCAATGATATTCTCAGTCGAGCTAAATGTTTCTTAATGCTCACGGAGAATTGCCTAGGTTGCATTCCAATTACTCTTCCTGAGTCATTGAAAGTTTGTCAAAACGGATTTTAGACAAATTACATTTCCCATAGTCTTATCAAAATCCACCCAGAATCAGACTTTCACTTTGTTCATTTCTGTAACTGTTGTCTTTTTGGCCTAGTGACACTTCTAATTCAAATCTACAGACGCTCTTGCTAACATTGCATGAAAAGCCTTGTACTTCAGCTTGACAGATGCAGTGGCTTAATAATTAATAATGAAAATATTTTTCTCTGCTGACCTTATGGAGTTTATAATATGGTTTGAGCATTTGAGCACTGTTTGGACAACATAAGGAAACCACATTCAAATATAATTGTTGCATGGTAAAACATAAGCAAATTAAGAGCATTAATCCTGCAAATGTGGCATCTTGACTGTTGCAGGTTATAGATATTTATAAAATGCAAGTGGTGGACTTTTAATAGAAATAATTTATTCATAATCATGCTAGACGTCTGGCAAAAAACTCTTTTGGGTACTACAATGTAAATAGTGTGCCATATAATTGTCACATAAGTGAGCAAAGCTTGGGAGTAGCCCCTATTCTGGTAGCGCTGGGTACACTGCAGGTAACATCACCTGACCAGTTCATCACAGTACACATTCACACACACCAAAATGAAGTCACCAATTAACCTAACATGCACCTGTTTGGGAAATGCCATGCACACATTGCTCAAAACCTCTCACCAAACTAGGATTCTGGGGCAGTGGGGCAGCAGCATTAGCCACTGTACCACCATGCTCTCAAATAACTGTATCTGATATACCTGTATAACATTTTCATTAAAAAGTCCTATACTACTTTAAAATACAGGTAAAATTCCGTTACAATGAACTGCCAGGGACCTAAAAAATATTTCGTTATAATGAAAATTACAGATTCTATATTTGTTGCAATAGTGGTTTCTTTAACTTAGATAGATAGATAGATAGATAGATAGATAGATAGATAGATAGATAGATAGATAGATAGATAGATAGATAGATACTTTATTAATCCCAAGGGGAAATTCACATAATCCAGCAGCAGTATACTGATACAAAGAAACAATATTAAATTAAATAGTAATAAAAATGAAAAAAGTTAGCATTTACTCCCCCGGGTGGAATTGAAGAGTCGCATAGTGTGGGGGAGGAACGATCTCCTCAGTCTGTCAGTGGAGCAGGACAGTGACAAAAGTCTGTCACTGAAGCTACTCCTCTGCCTGGAGATGACACTGTTCAGTGGATGCAGTGGATTATTCATGATTGACAGGAGTTTGCTTAATGCCCGTCGCTCTGCCACAGATGTTAAACTGTCCAACTTTACTCCTACAATAGAGCCTGCCTTCTTAACAAGTTTGTCCAGGTGTGAGGCGTCTTTCATCTTTATGCTGCCTCCACAGCACACCACCGCGTAGAAGAGGGCACTCGCCACAACCGTCTGGTAGAACATCTGCAGCATCTTACTGCAGATGTTGAAGGATGCCAACCTTCTCAGAAAGTATAGTCTGCTCTGACCTTTCTTACATAGAGCATCAGTATTGGCAGTCCAAACCTGCGTCCAGGCATCTGCAATCATTTCAATAGCTTCTTTCGCGTTAATTTTAATCTTCTCCTGTCTACAAGTTATGCTGATGAGAATTTTTCTCAGCATTTCCTTGTGATAATACATTTTCAGGGTGCGAATGATGCCCAAATCCAATGGTTGAAGCACTGCTGTGCAATTGGGTGAAAGGAATTCAACGCGAACATTATCTAAATGCGGAAGCATGTTGTGAGCAGCACAGTTATCAATCAGAAGCCAAATTATCCTTTCTTCTTCATATTGTGAGGTCTCTGAACTTTTTTGAGACCCCCCCCCCACCCAACAGGAACTTCACGCTGAAGTACAACCCGAAGCGTGATTGCCATGTCTGTGTAAGATTGTTTGTCCGTTGCCGGGGCAGGGCAACAGCAGGCTCATAGCAGTGCAGTGAGGCGCCACAGAAGTGAATCCTAAAAGATTGGGGTCATGCTACAAGTCCCTGTCTTACACCCCAAAACACGAGGCTGACTCTCAGTACTTTAGCAAAAGCAGCTTTATTCAGCTTGAAACAGGAACAGCACGGTTATTTATTGTAGTGGGATCTGCCACTCTCCTATAAACAGACACAGCAGTCAGGCAGGGTTGTGGCCAGGTTAGTGGCCAAATAATCCTGTTTCCTGGATTTATAATGTTCCTTGCATCACCTATCGATTTTGCTTTGGTGGAGAGACACAGCAGAGCTGTGAGCCTGCTGTTGCCCCAGCAACAGATAAACAGTCTTCCACAGACACGGTGATTGCACTTCGGGATGCTCTTCGGCGTGTTGTCCAGTTGTGGGAGGTCCCAAGAGAGTCTAGAAACCTCACATTTTCTTGAATGAGTGCCACATTAATAGCAATGTTTTTTGAACGAGCATCACTGAACCACATAAAAATGGCTTTTTCGACGTCTTCAAATGCAGCAGTTCGCATACGTTTGAAACCTGAGAGTTTTCTTTTTTTTTTTGCTTGGTCTTTCAAGATGGTTGACAGTGTCAATGGCGAAATTCCAAATTCACTGGCAACGTCTTTTTTCATTTTGCTGCAATCAAGAGCTGCAAAAATGTAAAGGTTTTTTTTGTAATATGAACTGTTATCGGTTTTTTTTGTGTCTACTGTTTTTATAGGAGAGTGACAATGAGTTAAATTCCAATGGATGTTTTTCAAATGTTGACGAGCAATAAGCAAAAGGTGTCACTGAAAACCACCGAAAATAAAAACAGCAAAGAAACAGTATGAGCAAAGTTCAAAGAAAGAATTTTTTTTACAGTGTTTCTGCTTGGGGATTGTTGTGCACAACTGAGCTGTGACCACAGAAATAATTGCTCTGTGGATGATTCATTCAGGCATTTCGAGGTCTTTTGGGCACTTCATTATAATGAAAGTATCTTCTGAATGTACTTCATAGTAACAAGATTTCTATAGACTCATGTCATATGGGGAAACTGTTGAGACCATAAAAATACTTTGTTGTAATGAAAATTTTGTTGCAAACAAAACGGAACTTTACTTGTAATGGAACTTTACCTGTAAATGGCTTCAATGATACAATGATTGTTCTTGATTGTAAGGGCAGCAATACTGGGATATTGCTTCAACAGAAATTAAAAAATCAGCATTTTCAAATATACATTTGCAATAAAGAAATAAAGCTCCATAAGAAACTTTACAGATTTTGAGAAAAATGGACTGGAAAAAATCCCTTTCTTTTCTAACTGTGGGGAGTGTGGAATTAGACAAAATATTCTATATTTTTAATATAGAGTTCAGATTGCACAATTCAATTAAGCATTCAATAATAATAATAATTTGTTATTATAATTTGGCACAGCGCAGTACCATGCACAGACTGCATTCTAATCAATATACTAAATTGCATTTCATTGTGTGTAAAATATTTTTCTAAGAAATAAACAACCTTGAAAACAAGTATATATTTCTTCAGCCTTTACTGACTTAACAGAGACTTGTAAACCATAATTATTTTGCACAAAAAACTACTGTATGTTTTCTTCTGAAATATGTGTTTTTGGGTCAGTGACTGCTAGCTTTGGATACAATCCAATAATAGCTCAGAATCAGGTCCATCATGACATGTCTGCCTCCAATTTATTTCTGTAAAATGGACTTTTTAAAATGTTTGCTTAAACAGCTCCCAGTACATACAGGTAAAATGAGAACAACTTGATCATTACTATACATACATATTTTTACATATATCTGCTTAGTAGATAATGGTTGGTAAAACAGCAATCACACCATTCTGACAGACAACCTTTCATTTTCAAAATCTTCAGTCTGGGTTTTTTTAATTTTGCCAAACGTCTCTACTGAACTTTCATGTAAACCCCTCAGTGCAGAACAGCTGTAAAATAATAAATTAGCCTAAAGCTAGGCTTCTTCTACTTTCTACTTGTGTTTTACTGTGATCTAATGCTGTTAGTATGATTTAAAAAAGTAAACTTTAACCAGTGGCATTTATGCTTCATGGGCAAGTGAAGCACTGCTTCCCCATTATTCAGCAGATGGTGTTGTTGTATAAAAATTAAGTAAGTTGTACACTCACCTTATACATGTAATGTATTGTTAAAGATTTTCTCAAAAAATTTAGTAAGTTGTTTAGTAAAAATTAAGTAAGTTGTACACTCACCTTATACATGTAATGTATTGTTAAAGATTTTCTCAAGCATATTGCCATCAAATTAATTTTTTTTTTTAATTTACATGATATACAAAATACAATATAAGGCCAAAAGTATGTGACACCCCTCCAAAATATTGAATTCAGTTGTTTCAGCTGTAACCAACTGGTATATAAAATCAATGACATAGCCATGCAGTCTCTAATGACACACATACTGAAGAGCTCAGTGATTTTAAACATGGTACTTTCATAGGATGCCACCTTTGCCACAATTCAGTATGTGACATTTTTGCTCTGCTAGAACTGCCCAGGACAGATGTGAGTGCTATTATTGTGAAGTAGAAGTATCTAGGACCAATAATAGTTAGTCACAAAATCGTAGCCCATGCTAATCCACTGGTAGATCCAGAAAATTCAAAGAGTGGGGCTGTCAAGAGCTGAAGCACATAATACATAAAAATCACTAATGCTCTGCTGCATCACTCACAAACAGAGTTCCATACTGCCATGGTAGCAACATCAGCACAAGAACTATGTAATAGGAGCTTGATGAATTGGGTTTTCATGACTGGGCAGCTGCATACAAGCCTAAGACTAAATGTTGGCTGGAGTGGTGTAAAGTTCACAGCCATTGGAATCTAGAATAGGGAAACCTAGTCACACTTAAATGGCAGGTTGATGGACAAATCCAGGCTTGAGAGATGACATGAGAATGCCACTTTCTGGACTACATAGATAGATAAAACTTTGCATCCAGGGGGGAATTTGGCATTTTATGGAATGTCTTTAAATAAATAAATAAATAAATATACACACACCCTTGGTGTGAACGAAGAACACAGTTTCATGACACACCTCTGCTGAATAATTTGTTGGTTGAAAGCACTCAGTGTTAGTGTGCCGAAGAGAGGATGTGCAGCATTGGCACTCATAATGGCACTCAGTTTTGTTTTAACTCTATCCTTTGTTACTATAAAGTTTGGTGGAGGAGAGATAATGGTCTGAGCAGTTATTTTAGTTTTTGGGTGTAACCACTGGTTCCAGTCAGTTGTACTGTTAATGTGAAAGCATACGAAGACAAATTTTAGACAATTGTGTACTTCCAACTTTGTGTCAAGGGAAGGGAAGGCCCTTTCTGATCCAGCATACCTGTGCCCTTGTACACAAAACCAGGTCCATAGCAACATGGTTTGATTAAATATACATACAATATGTTTTAGATTAGCATACATTTGCATTAATTTGATTTTCTAGCTGTCTTGTCCAATTTTGAATTGCTGGTAGCTTAGCTGTTGTGCACTCTTGCATTACTAGGAACAAGGTGGAAACTAACAGTGCATAGGAAGCCAACCCATCATAAAGCACATTCTCTTAACTACATTCACCCACAAGAGGCTAGTTTTAGAGGCACCTAATTAACATAACCTCCATGTCAGATTTAATTGGAAAGCTGGAGAATGGGAAGGAAAGAACATACTAACATGGAAAGAACTAGTAAACTCCAGTCCACAGAAATCACGCTCTAGTGCACATGACAATAAACTCTGAACTTGAACTATATGACAGGGGCACTAATGGCACAACCATCCCACCCTGACAACATACATACAATCATAAATTAAATGTTGGTACAGGGGGTCCTCGGGTTACGACACAGTTCCGTTCTTACAACAGTGATATAACCCGAATTTTGGTGTAAGTCGAAACACACTCTAGCCTAAGTCACTTACCAATCTTAACACATTTGCAAAATCATAATCTAGAACATAAAAACACAAAATGTAAGTCACAGAATAAGGAAAAGGACATAAATATATTGTACTATACACTGTACTGTGGTAACAGAAAAACTGAGTGTAAAAAAAAATCCTTACCTTTATTCCTTCTCATGTCTCAATTTTTTAAAGTTTTTATGGGAGTGAGCGTTGTAAACTCGAAACATTGTATGTCGAGACGTTGTAACCCGGGGACCCCCTGTACTGTTAAAATGCCTATAAACTATTTAAGAAAGGTAATCATCTCGTGTAAAGAATCTAGTTTTCAACATCATTATGAAAGTAATATTTCTGATCTTTTTTTTATTTCCAAACTCATTACTTTTCCTCTGCTTCAGCCAATCACCTGATCTAACAATAATCACTATCATGTCTATTGCCACTGGTCACTCTTTGTGTAGGTGTTATTTCTGCCACATTCTGATGCTCTATTCCTAGTTCTCAGGTGCCTTTCTTTTTTTTTAACATTTTATTGAATTTATTAAAGGCAAGTAACATTCCAAGTCAAACAGCAAAGTCAAATTTCACAAAACTAAGTTTGAATCAACCCCCACCCATTAGAAAGAGATCAAGAACAACAGCCAGAGTAAAACTTTAAGAATAGAAAAAAAGGGGGAGAAAACCCTTTTCCCAAATTGAAATGCTTATTCTAAAATGTTATTGATTAGATCCTGCCAGGTTTAAAAAAGGTTTTGAACAGATCCTCTAAGTGAGAACTTGATTTTTTTCCATTTTCAAATAGTATATAACATCAGTTGCCCACTGACTTAAAAGAAGTGGGTTAGGATTCTTTCAAGTTAAGCAAGATACATCTACATAGTGAAGTAAAGGCAGTTACAACTTGTTTGACCTTCTCCACTTTAAGTCCATCTGGGAGTACACCAAACATTTGCATTTGTAAAAGGCGCTATATAGGTGCCTGACCCGACACAGATTCACACCAGAGGCACTTGTAAAAACGAAGAACTTTTATTTTTCTTCACCTGTGGGGCACATCTTCCTCGTGATCTCCACAGGCACAACACAGTCTCCAGTACACCAATGTCACCCAAAACACACACTTCTTTGGTACCATCACTCCTCCTCCAAGCGTAGTCCTCCTCCTCCCGACTCTGGCCATTGAGTGGTGGTTGGTGGGCCCTTTTATAGTCCACCCAGAAGTGCTCCAGGTGGTTGACTGCTGAGTTCCAGCTGCACTTCCGGGTGAGGCAAATATATTGCCCATTCGGGCTCAGGAGTACCAGCTGCAGCACCCCCTGGCGGTGCGTGTGGGACCCAACAGGGCTGCACCCAACTCCAATTCCCATGGAGACCATGGGAAACCGAGGCACCGCTCTAACACAGGGGGGTGACCATCTAGCATCCAGGGGGAGGTATTGAACAGTCCATGGCTGCTCTCCCTGAACATATAGCGAAGGGGCATCCCGGCCGGGCATGGACTCCGGCCGTCCGCCACACCTTTCTTTAACCTGTCCAATTCACAGTCCTGTCAGTCATAAGGAAATATTTATCTCTCAGCATCTTATCCCTTTTTCTACTCTGATGGGTTCAAAAAATGGATTGTTAAGCATTACCATATAGAAAAAAAACAGGTTCACAGATAAATTGCAGTGTTACATGTTCATTGTTGTTGAATCAGCTTGAACCTTGTATAACTGTTAGTTTCTGATTAGACAGTCTAATACAACAAACATCACTTGGAGAAAATACATGCTTGTGAATGTTTATAATCGTAAATCTCTGAAAAAGCATTATTTTAAAAGTATATCAAATAATTTCTCACTTTCTTTATATTTTGCTAGCAATGTTTGAATAAAAAAGATATCTATTATGTAATGGCTTACTGTGCTACAATAGTATAACAAAATGTGCATATTAATACTTTGGCAGTGGATTAAACCAGTTTATTAACATCAGTTTGTTTTCATTTCTGTTGTACTAAGCTTTTGTGGTTGATAAGGAATTGTCTTCCCTAGACCACATTTTGGTGCAAAAAATATCAATAAGACTTCCTCTTGAAACCTCTGGATGTTATTACATAAACATTGTTATCACTTCACCCTGATGAATAAACAGTTCAAGTCTAGTGTGCACAACATTAAACGCTCCTGGTAATTAACATTTAAGTTGCTTTTAATTGCAGTAATAAGTGAAGTCTGGGTGGTAAAGCATTGAATTTCAGGAATGGCCTTTCAACTGTGGATAAGAATATTTAATTGCCTTTCTCTGGTTCTGCTTACACTTGGCATTTTAAATTCAGTGCAGGAGATAACAGGCCAACTTCTGACAAGCCTCTGTATAACTAGAGCAGGTAATAAACTAAGCCAAGTCTCTAGCATTGACCTGAAGTTTCACTATCAGGTCCCTCAATTAATCTTTCCTCTATAGTCATAAACCCAAATGTACACAAGAGGATTAGATTAGACTCGCATGACAGATTATTCTGAATTAAACCAATTTGTGCTATTTTATCCAAAACATAATACAGCAAATGTGTTTGCTTTATAGTTTGAGACAATTCAGCATTTTTCAGATTCCATAATACTACACCACACTAAAGAATCTTGCAGTGCTAGTGTATTCAATGGTTAATCAAGCATAGTCAGAGTGCTGGTTAGGTCATAATGAATGAGCTTAAAAAGGGAAGCACGATCAAACTTCACATGTGTTACTCGAGCTTTCAAAACAAAACTCAGCCCCAGCTACACCAGAAACAGCTAGTGAATCCTCAGCCAGAGTTTGTTATATCCGCCTATATTATTTAGGCGCAGTAAATAAGCAATTTACATCAACTTCATTATTCTTTGACCTTAGTATCTGTAAAGTACTGTATAATTAACCCTCAAAGAAAAGATTGCCCTGACTCATAATGTCAGACAAAACAACCTCAAAATCAAGAATTCTTCATCTACATTGCATAATCAGAAAAAACATACTGTACTTAGTAACATAACATTCTCAAACCTGCTTAATCCAATTCAGGGTGACAGGAGGCCAAAGGTGTCAGGACCAAGGCAAAAAATAGCTCTGAACCCGATACCAGGCCATTACAAAACAACAAAGTCATTTACACTACTACAGAGAGTCAATTTAGAAATGTTATTTAACTAAACATCTATGTTCTATCTGTCTATTCACATAGAAAATGTTCCAACACATAATACAAACCCAGGACACTGAATCCTTGGGGAAAGTTAACTGCTCCATGCATATTGTGCCTTAAAACATAGTTTATACATTCAAAAATATATTGTATCATCTTATAAATAATCCAGCCGTGAAGGTAATAGTCAATTTAAAAATAACTAAAATAAAGTGGTACTTTGACAATGAATGAAGAGCAGAAATGAATGGATGGAATAATAAATGACACAAAATAGCCTTGCTTTCAACCAGACACAATAACCCAGCCACTAGAAGCATAGAATTATATATAATTATACTCAAAGTATAAATGTTCCAATTCAGATTTAAGGTTTTTTTAATGTTTAAGGATATATTCTACCTTATGATTTTATAGTTGAGTATAAACACTACACCATCAAATTAAAAAAAAGATTGAATGATTTGAATAACAGCTTACTTGAACAATATTTTTATTTACTGTCCAAACCTGCTTATTCCATTACAGAGTCACAAGGTGCCAGAGGTTATCCTGCTAGAAACCAGTTGCAAGAAAGTTGCAAGAAAGACATCACATGTGGATTGGGTGGTACTCTATTGTAGGGTAGGGTCTTGTCCACATACTAGCAAAGAATAAACCCTTAATACTCTGATGTCCTGTTCAGACTTTGATCTTGCCTTGTACCTGATGTGGCTGGAAGGGCTCCGGTTTCCTAGGTTCTGACTTGAATAAAGCAGATTCAGGAAATGGATCAATGAAAGGGTTGTAAGTAGAGAATACGTATTAACTTGTCACTGCCCATGTTATATACGGTAATAATTAATTTAACTGCATCATTTTTCAATCCTTACAACATTCTCAGGTCAAATTTGACAGTTTTGTGTTTTAAATGAGTAAAACGTTAAAGCAACCTAAATTTTATCGGTTCAGAGAAAAAAAATATTTGTAACTTTTCTCCACACCTTCCCACAGTTAGCGAAGAATAATACAACATTTAAATGTTATAATCTAAACAACTACTAAAAAGCTTTTACTTTGCCATGTCCTTCAGTTTTGATCCACCATTGACTTTAATTGATTTTCCATTGCATTTAGCATAGTTTGTTCACAACCCAAAAAAAATTCCTTTCTGAAGGCAGCATTCAAATACTTTGAATGTACTTGATGAAAAAACTTGAAATAAAGCAAGTATGTAAATGTTATATTTTTGTACAACTGCTACATATTTTGAACACTGTGATGCCATTCAGGTAAATTTTGATCTACAGTATACTTTACTGGATTTTAATTCTCAATTTAAGGTACTTTCTTTGTTCACAACCCATAAACCCATCTAAATCAGGGGTTCTACATCTTGATGGCCTTAGACCCAGTTTTACCGTTTTTGTTCATTGACAACTGAACTGGGAAATTTTAGTACACTAGAGGACTTGCTTGGTGAAACAAGCATAATTAAAAAATGAAAAAGTTAATTGAAGAGAGATGAAATGACTGTAAACACTAAAACAGCTTTATTTTATGAGCTTGAAACGCAAAGATGGTGTCTCATGACACAAGAATAGTAATTCTCAACCCAAAAATGTGGATCACAATACAGTGGTTGAAAAACACTGATCTAAATGCCACCTATTCTTTTAAAACTTAGGATCCTAATTAGAAAAGGTTACAATGTTGAAACGAAATAAAATAGTTTTGGGTGAATCTTACGTTAGGTGTACCTCAAGAAGTACAAAAAAGACCCTTAAAACCCAGCATTGAGACAGAATAAGAAGACATTTTAAGGGTTTAGAAATACTGAATATTACTTAAAGGATTAAGTTTCTGTGTTGTCACACATAAGTGAGTATGGAGCGTGTTCAAAGCTCCTATAATCATTGTAATTCTTTTCGGAAGATATAGATCCTTGACAGGTATGGGGTGTCTGATGACCAGCAGTCGCACCACCTATCACAAGTTGACTGTTTAATTCCCAAAGACCTTCCAGGTCTCAGGCGTTTGCCATACATAATGGTTGAAACTAAAGAAGAAAAAGTGGCTGAAATTATATTATACATTTTATACTATTATTATTATTTTTATTATTATTATATTATTTATACTATATTATATTATGTGATTTCCTGATTAAAACACACCCAGAAAGTCTTACCTGACAGGTATGATGCATAAATTGGGAGAATATAGATTGCTTGGTAGAGACTACTGAATGCTTGTGAAAAAAATCAAGGACCTGGGGCCTCATGTATAACGCTGTGCATAGAACTCACACTATAACATGGCATAAGCACAAAAGCGGGAATGTGCGTACACACAGAAAAATCCTGATGCATAAATCTGTGTGTTCGCCAACTTCCACGTTTGTCTCTTTCTTTTTTTTTCTCCATGCTGCTTTGACATTGTGCACCAGAAGGCATGAGCTTATTCAGTGCAGCAGGATAAACACACATGTACTGTGCAAGGCATGTGTGGGGGCCACTGTGAAAGGAAGAGTGTTCATTGCTCATATTGCAGAGGAACTTCATTGTCACATCTTACTAGAAAAGGCGATGGAAAAAGAAAAGGAGGATGTCACATCGACATCATAAACCGTAAGGTGCATACTAATTCTGCGTGAGCAGGAACACTCAATAAAACTGAATTAAAAAAATAAAGTGATGGTGAGATACGAAGAAGGCAGATTCACCAGCGTTTGTGTGTCAACTTTGATCCCTCTAGATAAGAGAATGTCCAGTTCCATTGCCTCAAAACACCACTCACATCTACAGTTATTCCCAGTTTCAAATAAAAACTAACAGCATCAGATCCCTGGGTGGAGGGGCAGTAGTATGTATCGTGATCGTGAGTGAGAGAATAAAAGTGAAAAAAAACTAACTTTTACAAGAACAGTACTATAAATGCACACGGTCTGTTACAGACGCAAACCAAATGTATGTGTGTACTGTATAATATTAACAATAAGAGCAGCTCACCACTGAAAACGGCAAATGTAGGAGGCAGGGGGGATCGAACCAGTGGCCTCTTGATTACAAGTCAGCAAATCTTACGGCTACGCCACAGAAGCTGTTGTATCGTCCTTGAACCTTTTGTGAAAGTGTTTATTTGATCTTTGGACTTCAGGCTTCACACATTCTATAGTTTATGCCTACATTTTGCAACATTTATTACTAAAATATGAAAAAGTTTCTGTTTTAACAATGTGTTTACACAGATTATTGTAGAAATGGACCACACATGAAATGCATGTGTTCCAAATAACGATCTATTATTTCCACTCTAAAACTCCAGCAGTTCACTCCCAGATAATCAAACAAGGCACGAGCTGGGAGAAGTTTGTGCACGTTCTAAGTCAGTGGGGGGATGGAATAGCAGGCTGCTTGCTGCTTGTCTTAATCGGCACATTTACAGGACAAAATACGCTGACGGAGAGGTGCGAACGGATTTAAGGTGGGCTGGATTTACGAGTTTTCTCGTAGGCTCTGGTAATTTTAGTGTTAAAAATGATGTCGTCATCATATGTAAATACGCACTTTATAAAGTGGCTCAGGTTGTGCAATATTATAACTGTATTGCAAGTTTACAGTAAGGTGATTGTACTTATAAGTACAAACAGTTCTACAAGGAACACTTGATGGACTGATTGAGTGCGTTTATAGTTCTTGGGATGAAACTGTTTCTGAACCGCGAGGAAAGGCTCTGAAGCGTTTGTCGTATGAGTGCAGTTCAATAGACAGCATGGCTGAGGCAGCGTGTGCTTGATGCTGTATACCGATAATTCTTTTTTCAATCAGCTGCTGTACAGCTGTGATCCACACTCAGATACAGTGATATAAATACTCCGAGTGGTGCAGTGGGAGTAATATTGAAAAAGATGATCCGTTAGGATGATCCTAACGGGAGCAGCTGAAAGAAGAAGAAGGTGCAGTGAGAGTAACAACGCTAAAGCAGGTATTGTATTTAAAATAGTTTGACCATTGTGTGGACCATTATATTGTTACAGGTTAACTGCAATCAGATGCATTAAACTAACAAACAATATGCGGTTAATTTCAGTGTGTTTATAAATCCGCGTCAGGGATGTGGATCTGAAAAAGAAAGAGTAACCACACAGGAACAGTAGCACTGCTTTGACGCTGGGTGCTGCCAGTCTGCAAAACTGAGCGCAAAACTTGCGTACGACATATGCGTGGCTTTACGTCAAGTTTAGGTATATACATCGTGATTTGAACGTGGAAAGGTTCTTACGCAACTTTTTTGTGCGTACACACCGTTTATACATGAAGCCCCTGAAGACTGCTGAAAGCCACCACGATCAGATTCCTCCTCAACAAGAATTTGAGCAAGGCAATTGACCAAAAGAATTATCATCTCCTCCCATATACTACTAATATTGGGAGTCTGGTTCACATTACGCCGAATTGTCGACACCTTGATGAGCCCATGGACTGTAGATGGGCACAGGTGGGAAAGTACTGTAGACTTACTGTTGCTAACATGCTTACACTCTCTTTCACTGGGGCAGTAATAACAACAGGGTAGAAAGTTACTGCTTTAGATTCTGGCAGCAACATTTCTATTGTCATTCACTGTTATGTCCTTCTGCAACAATGGGGTCAAAGTAAGACCAGTCTTACCTGTATTATGGTAAAACCTTTTGGATTCGAACTACCTCATGAGTGATCAAGGGGAATCCCAAAAATTGATGGTGGCTGTAATACACAGTCCTCTGTATTCTGTCATACTTGGGCGGGACTGGTTTAACAGGAAAGCCACAATGACTGTATTGCATTAGATTGAAAATAGATGCCTGGCTGTAGACAGAGAATCCTTTTCTCAAGATGCCCTCACACTGTGTCCACCATGTAAGCATGCAGGAAAAGGAGTGGCTACCCAGTGTGAAAGAATGAATTTTCCAACATTCATTTCTTCATTTCATATAATCTCATTTCTCTGAGAGAGCCATGCTTTTGAGAAATTTAATCCAAGTGCCAGTTCCAAATATGATGGTGTTGGCTACTAAAACTGAGGCTGCATTCAAGGACTTGATGGAGACTCTTATGTCAGCACCTGCGTTAATTTCTCCTGGTTTGCCTTTTGTTCTCTTCAGTGATGCTTTGGACAAAGGATTGGAAGCTGTGCTGAGTGAAATTGTCAATTGATGCTGACCACCTCATTATGCACCTGAGCTTGAACCTGGGCCAAGAGTTCACTCTTGTGATGGACCATGCACCTCTCCAGTGGATGGCCACAGAAAAACAGTCAAATACTCGAGTTAATAGATGGCTCCTGGGCCTTCAGCAATATAAATTTCAACATTGTGCCCAGCATGCCAACACCAATTCTCTTTCCTGTTTTCACACTCTATACATTTGGGCCACCTGACCCCAATGGGTCTGGCCTGAGGAAGGAGCTGTTTCACACATGTGTGAGTAGGGGACATCTTCAGGGCTTCTATAATCACTGCAGTTAAACCCTGAATTGTGGGTTAGCACATTCATTTATGCCTTTTTCTCTTTAGCTTTCAAAGTACTGTGATGCCACTTCAACTTCCAAAGAAAGTTTCACCTCTTAAGGTCCTGTGTATTTTAGAATCAGTCCACATTCAATCTGAGATTCATGTATGCATTAGATGCATCAGGACCAGCTTGCTGGCAGAAAACATTTTCTTCTGTTTTTGTTGTTTTTTTTGGGCTTACCAACCAGCTAAATGACATGGAATTTACAGGGTGGTGTCGCAACTCTTTATTTTTGGTCCTTCTCATTATTACAACATAAATAATGACGTTTGTTTCACTTGTGTCAATCATTAGCAATTGAGTCAGAATTTACATGATAAAACATTTTAAATCAACTTCAAAGGTGTCAGTCTATCACAGGATCACTTATGTACTCACTATTTAGAATCACCAATTTACCTAACATGCACATGTCTGGTGATGTTGGCAGAAAAACCCACCCACAGCTCCACACAAAAAATGACTGCATAAGAACTGAATACAAGACATTGAAGCAGGAGTGTTAAAAACTATGCCATCACGTCACCCTCCTTTTCATTTTGCTTTCCACAGTTATTTTAAAAGTTCAGTTAAATTATTTTTGCACTGCTTATTTTTTGATCAGATTCACAGCTTCCATTTAATGAAAATGCCTCTTACCTTATATAGCTGTAGTGAGTCTATTCATCATCAGACACGAGGTAGAAACCAATTTCAGATAGGATAGTAGTCCATTACTATTTACACACATTCACATCTAAACAGACTTATACAACTCTAAGTAACCTTATATGCACATTTTTGTAAGAAGGAACCAGAGCACCCAGTAAAGCAATGCTAATAACATCTTTATATATGTTTATATACCATGGCTGTTCATTTGTCCAGGATTTTAAATCACCTGCAGCTCGCAAACCGTTTCACCTATTGACCTGAAATTTGGTACACATATATTACGTGATGGCTACTATCCGCTTTCGGGGTGATGATTTTTAGTACTTTTTATTTTTATTTTATTTTAAGTGAAAAATTAAGAAAAACATACTAAGTAATTGCAACACAAAACTAACTTAATCAGTTTTAACGCGAAAAGATGCCGACGAAAGAAGGGAAGCAGCGGGCCGCTAGGGTGGAGAAAAAAAGTGCTGCCCAGGAAGCAGAAAGCGCATCAACTTCTGAGCAAACGAATGCTAAGCAGAGACAGAGAAAGAGTATGAAACTATGAATGCTCAAGTCAAGTGTATTCACTGCATGTTATCGTGCAGTATGCCGTTACTGGTATAAGATATTACATTACTACTGCTCCACCAGAAAACACTGCAAATTCTACAAAAACTATTTGGAAATAAAGACTCATCAACCACACTCTATTAACTGAAGACAACCCACAGAACTGAGTTCAGTAAGCAAAACATCCTTAAATACACCACTCATCCTATGCTAATATCTTTGGAAACCTATAAAATTATTTTATGAAAGCAAAACACACTCTTCATGTTCGTTTTAATTTAAGTGGGATGTCCAAAATTAACAGAACTGAACTAAAGATAAGAATCAATCTCTGCAGGCACAGTTTAAAAATTCTACTAAAGTCTGTATCAAGAACAGTCATGCACAGAATATTTAACTTTATATTATTAGAGGTTTTGTTGTAATTTAAAGTACTATAAATGTACACCGGCTGTTACAGATGCGAACCAAATGTATATGTTTACTGTATAATATTAACAATAAGAGCAGGTCAGTACTGAAAACAGTAAATATAGGAGGCAGTCAGGATCAAACCAGGCACTCTTGATTACAAGTCAGCAAATCTTACCGCTACGCCATGGAAGCTATTGTATCGTCCTTCAACCATTTGTGAAAGTGTTTATTTGATCTTTGGACTTCAGGCTTCACACATTATATAATTTATGGCTACATTTTGTCATTTATTACTAAAATATGAAAAATGTTTTTGTTTTAACAATGTGTTTACACAGATTATTATAGAAACGGAACACACATGAAATGCATGTGTTCCAAATAACAATCTATAATTTCCACTCTAAAACTCCAGCACTTCGCTCCCAGATAATCAAGGCATGAGCTGGGAGAACTTTGTGCATGTTCTGCGGGAGTGGGGGGATGGAATAACAGGCTGCTTGATGCTTGTCTTGGTGGGGGGATTAAATAGAAGGCTGCTTGTCTTTATCGGCACATTTACAGGACAAAAGACGCTGATGGAGAGGTGCGAATGGATTTAAGGTGGGCCGGATTTACAAGTTTTTTCGTAGGCTTTGGTAATTCTAGTGTTAATGAAGCAATTTGTCAATGCCCTATCAAAAGCTGGATCCAGTTTTATGTATGTCTGCTTAAAGTTTCTGGGGTCAATTTGAAAGTGGCCATTTTCCCAGACCTAAGCCCATATTTATCAATTGTTTCAGAGTAGGAAAATAGTTTTCCTAACTTTCGACACTACTACTAACTTGCCCCAGTAGTGTCTTAACACAATTCTGCTGAAAGGTGGAAGTACATAGTGTTAGTAAGTCAGGCAGAATATGTGCAGCATTGTCGACAATGGCACCCAGTTTTGTTTTAATTCTCTCCTTTGGACCTCCAGAGAACCAGAGTTCAAACTATAACTGAGCTTATCCTTTTAATTAGTTTGTTGATTTGGTGGGCCTCTCTTGACGTGATGTTACCAGCCCAGCACAAAACAGCTTAGAAAACTGCACTGGCCATTACAGAGTTCCGAAGATGTGAAGGATATTGTGACTGTGCGCGTCCGTTCCACACTACCATGTCCTACTGGGAGCCCCTTGAACCCACCACTGCCAATAATGTACCTTAGGATGAGCCAGATAAATGGGAACACACATGCAGAAACAAGGAGTAGGTGAAAAAGTGACAGAGCTTTTATTTAAAACAAACAAAACAAAGTGTCCAAATTAAACAGTGTTTAAAATTGAGGTCTCCCCGGCTTACCCAGCTCAGATCTCTCAGCCCAGAGAGATGTCAAACCAACAGGTGCAGCCAATCTTCTTCCATAGGTTTGGGTCCCTGCTGGTACATGGGTTCCTGCAGGGCTCCCACTTGAACCCAGGCTTAAGTCCCTACCGTCCTTGACTCCAATATTGCCCTTCATTTGAACCTTGCCAACTCCCACTGCCTTCCCAGACTTATGCAGCTAGAATTTCGTAACATTCAGAACCGCATCACTTTAGCCCCCTCAACTGCACAGCTAGAGTGATTCACTGAGCCTGAGGGCTCTCCTCACGGCTGCCTGCTTCTTCTCTGTTAATCACTTGCACTAGGCTCTCTCTGCCTTCCTGACTCTCTCTCTCCCTTCATTAACCTCCATTCTTTTGTCTTTTCTTTTTTTTTTTTTACACTTTGCTCTATTTTTTTCTTCGTCTGTCCCATGCAGGCTTGATTTATTTAGTTGCCTAATAGGCACAGGTGCAAGGTGCTGTGCCCTCTGTGGCATCAATGAGACAACCTGACTGATCTGCTCACTTTTGCACATGTATGTGGTGTGATCAGCCAGTAGATCAATTAACAGCGGAGTGAATCGCACTCACGCACACATGCACCCAAATGGCGCCTTCACTTTTCTGAGTTCACAAGCATTTATTTAAAACCTCTAATTGCTTGGCCATGGACCCGCTATACCACAGATGTCAATACCCGCATTAAAGGAACGCAGTATCCTAAGGAAAAAGAGCCTGCTCTGCCCTTTCTTATATAATTCCTCTGTGTTCTAAGACTAGCCCAAGCCTGTCATTAATGTGGACTTGTAAGAGTGGACCACCTCTACATCTATTCCCTGAATAGTAACTGGACAAAGAGGCTCTTTGGTACAGCAAAATTGAATAATCAGTTCCTTGGTTTTGCTGATGTTAAGATGAAGACAATTCTCTTTGCACCAAGAAACAAAGTTCCTGACTTATACACTCTGTCTCATCCCCTTTATTAATAAAACCCATAAGAACAAAATCATCTGAGAATTTCTACAAGTGACATGACCAGGAGCTATATTTATAGTCTGAGGTGTACAGAGTGACAAGAAAAGGAGACATGACTGTTCCTTGTGGTGCTCCAGTTTTGATTGCATCTATATCAGAAATATAGTCTTCAATTCTCACAAACTGTGGTCTGTCTGACACAGAGTTGATTATCCAGTAAGCTAAAGACTCATCCACCTGCATATCACGTCCTAGTGAGCTGAATGACTTCCAGCCTGTTGCTCTGACGTCACATGTGATGAAGACCATGGAGCGGCTGCTGCTTCACCACCTGAGGCCACAGGTCCGCCACATCCTCGATCCTCTGCAGTTCACATACCAGGAGAAGGTGGGAGCGGAGGATGCCATCATCTATATGCTATACCGATCCCTCTCCCACTTGGACAGAGGCAGTGGTGCTGTTAGAATTATGTTTTTGGACTTCTCTAGCGCTTTCAACACCATCCAACCTCTGCTGCTTAGGGACAAGCTGACAGAGATGGGAGCAGATTCACACCTGGTGGCAAGGATTGTGGACTATCTTACAGACAGACCTCAGTATGTGCGTCTCGGGAACTGCAGGTCTGACATTGTGGTCAGCAACACAGGAGCACCGCAAGGGACTGTACTTTCTCCGGTCCTGTTCAGCCTATATACATAAGACTTCCAATATGACTCGGAGTCCTGCCACGTGCAAAAGTTCGCTGATGACACTGCTATTGTGGGCTGCATCAGGAGTGGGCAGGAGGAAGAGTATAGGAAGCTAATCAAAGACTTTGTTAAATGGTGTGACTCAAACCACTTACACCTGAACACCAGCAAGACCAAGGAACTGGTAGTGGATTTTAGAAGGCCCAGGCCCCTCATGGACCCCGTGATCATCAGAGGAGACTGTGTGCAGAGGGTGCAGACTTATAAATACTTGGGAGTGCAGTTGGATGATAAATTGGACTGGACTGCCAATACTGATGCTCTGTGTAAGAAAGGTTGGAGCCGACTATACTTCCTGAGAAGGTTGGCGTCCTTCAACATCTGCAATAAGATGCTGCAGATGTTAAACCAGACGGTTGTGGCGAGTGCCCTCTTCTACACGGTAGTGTGCTGGGGAGGCAGCATAAAGATGAAGGACGCCTCACACCTGGACAAACTTGTTCGGAAGGCAGGCTCTATTGTAGGAATGAAGCTGGACAGTTTAAAATCTGTGGCAAAGAGACAGGCACTAAGCAAGCTCCTATCAATCATGGAGAATCCACTGCATCCACTGAACAGTGTCATCTCCAGGCAGAGTAGTAGCTTCAGTGACAGACTGCTGTCACTGTCCTGTTCCACTGACAGACTGAGGAGATCGTTCCTCCCCCATACTATGTGACTCTTCAATTCCACCCAGGGGGGTAAACACTAACATTATTAAAGTTATTGTCTGTTTTTACAGGTGCCGGTCATAAAATTAGAATATCATGACAAACTTGATTTATTTCAGTAATTCCATTCAAAAAGTGAAACTTGTATATTAGATTCATTCATTACACACAGACTGATGTATTTTAAATGTTTTTTTCTTTTAATTTTAATGACTATAACTGACAACTAATGAAAGTCCCAAATTCAGTATCTCGGAAAATTAGAATATTGTGAAAAGGTTAAGTATTGAAGACACCTGGTGCCACACTCTAATCAGCTAATTAACTCAAAACACCTGCAAAAGCCTTTAAATGGTCTCTCAGTCTAGTTCTGTAGGCTACACAATCATGGGGAAGACTGCTGACTTGACAGTTGTCCAAAAGACGACCATTGACACCTTGCTCAAGGAGGGCAAAACACAAAAGGTCATTGCTAAAGAGGCTGGCTGTTCACAGAGCTCTGTGTCCAAGCACATTAAATAGAGAGGCGAAGGGAAGGACAAGATGTGGTAGAAAAAAGTGTACAAGCAATAGGGATAAACGCACCCTGGACAGGACTGTGAAACAAAACCCATTCAAAACTGTGGGAGAGATTCACAAAGAGTGGACTGCAGCTGGAGTCAGTGCTTCAAGAACCACCACGCACAGACGTATGCAAGACATGGGTTTCAGCTGTTGCATTTCTTGTGTCAAGCTACTCTTGAACAAGAGACAGCGTCAGAAGCATCTCGACTGGACTGCTGCTGAGTGGTCCAAAGTTATGTTCTCTGATGAAAGTAAATTTTGCATTTCCTTTGGAAATCAATGTCCCAGAGTCTCAAGGAAGAGAGGAGAGGCACAGAATCCATGTTGCTTGAGGTCCAGTGTAAAGTTTCCACAGTCAGTGATGGTTTGGGGTGCCATGTCATCTGCTGGTGTTGGTCCATTGTGTTTTCTGAGGTTCAAGGTCAACGCAGCCGTCTACCAGGAAGTTTTAGAGCACTTCATGCTTCCTGCTGCTGACGAACTTTATTGAGATGCAGATTTCATTTTCCAACAAGACCTGGCACCTGCACAAAGTGCCAAAACTACCAGTAACTGGTTTAAGGACCATGGTATCCCTGTTCTTGATTGGCCAGCAAACTCGCCTGACCTTAACCCCATAGAAAATCTAAGGGGTGTTGTGAAGAGGAAGATGCAATACGCCAGACCCAACAATTTAGAAGAGCTGAAGGCCACTATCAGAGCAACATGGGCTCTCACAACACCTGAGCAGTGCCACAGACTGATCGACTCCATGCCACGCCGCATTGCTGCAGTAATCCAGGCCAAAGGAGCCCCAACTAAATATTGAGTGCTGTACATGCTCATACTTTTCATGTTCATACCTTTCAGTTGGCCAACATTTCTAAAAATCCTTTTTTTGCATTGGTCTTAATTGATATTCTAATTTTCCGACATACTGAATTTGGGACTTTCATTAGTTGTCAGTTATAATCATCAATATTAAAAGAAATAAACATTTGAAATACATCAGTCTGCGTGTAATGAATGAATCTAATATACAAGTTTCACTTTTTGAATGGAATTACTGAAATAAATCAACTTTGTCATGATATTCTAATTTTATGACCGGCACCTGTACATGCATTTTTATTACTCTTTAATTTAATATTGTTTTTTGTATCAGTATACTGCTGCTGGATTATGTGAATTTCCCCTTGTCATTAATAAAGTATCTATCTATCTATCTATCTAGCTATCTTAACAGTGATAGTTGGATGTTATTGAAATGAAATGCCAAAATTAAAGTGTTACTGTTGTGTTACATGTAAAATGCAGCGTTACATTAGAGATGATTACAGTATGTCACAACCAACTATTTGTCGAATTCTACACCAATCTTTGAACACACCAACAACATGTGATTCAATATGCAGATTAATACCTCCCACTCCACATTAAGTAATGTTAAAGCAAGTTGCATTCATGTAATGATTACATCTTGCCTGAAGAAGGGGCCTAAGTTGCCCCAAAAGCTTGCAAATTGTAATCTTTTTAGTTAGCCAATAAAAGGTGTAATTTTGCTTGACTTCTCACTTGTTCTGTTCATGAATGCAAAAAAAACACTATTTACAATTAGAACAATATTTTATGAGTTTAATTTTGCAGACCTGAGAATTCATCTCGATTATGAATGCCCACCACAAACAGCACCTAACCAAAGGTTAAAATCTATAATTATTAATCATACCTTTTACTTCAGAACAATGGAGTAATTTTCCTGGACAGCCACAATGAATGAACTTTTTCACTGAAGAACACTTTTTTCCTGACACTTCCTCTGATTTGAATTTTACTTTGTTCAGAAAAAATCACCCAAATTTTCTACTTAAAGTTTGGATGGATTATCATCCATCAGTCACCAATAAACTTAAGAATGTAACGTGGCCAGCAGGCCACATGCAGCTCAGAAGCAACATTAGAGTTACCCAGCCTGTGATCCCACCAAAAATGCAGAGAAAAAATGAAAAAAGAGTTTGAGAGCCTTCAGAAATTCCTACACAAATTCCTACAGTAGTACAAACCATGAATGCAAATTTCACGTAGCCTAGCAACATTCAACCCATAAAGCAGTGCCTTGTTGTAGTGGTGGTAGTAGTCTATGATACAGTGATTTTTTTTGTGATGGTACATGCCGGTATATTGTACCAGCACCTCAGCCACAACATCTGGTCATGGCATCAACTACATATTAAATGATTCTATAATCAACTGTATGCTGAATCTTAGTTGAATTCCAGTTTCACTCCAATGAGTGCCTCGTTACTGACAAGCACTGTCTTCGCACTTCTCCTCATACGATTGGTTGGCCCTCCACTCACACGCTTCGATTCTGTGGATTCATGGCTTTTATGAGGAGGATGATCAGCCATTGACACTCAAAGCAAAGAACAAATTAGACAGACTGCATATGATGAAAACATGCAAAAAGTTTGGAATTTTCTTTAAAACTGACAGTGATTGCTTTGCGGGACTACATAACAACTTTATGTAGAATGCAGAGCTCGTTATTCACCTGCTGTTAATATTTTTCGATTTCGGAAGTCCTGAATTTATAATTTTAAACTATCAAGCACAATATTATGCCGCCCAGTACAGCTGCACAGCTGGTGTAATTGAAGTGTTGCTGCCTCGTAATAAGGAGATTATAGGTTCACATCCTTGCTCCTCTCTGTGTGGAGTTTAAAAAGGGCCTGGCTCAGTGAGTAAGGTATTATTATTCTTATATTTGATGATATATCAATTTCAAATTTTAAATGTTACGTTTTTTCACCAAATAAACAAAACATAGCGCTAGGACTCTCTGTCTCTATATACCTTCACAGTACCACAAACTTGATCTAAACACAACATATGTATACCACCACTTTGTTGTCTACAAAAACGGCACTGCTAATCACACATGTGGTGATTTAAAACAAACCTATGTTCCCGCATGGTGCAGTAGGCATTATATTCTTGTGTGTTAGTCACTGTTATTGATAGTTCTTTTTCATTCTGTTAAATGCACTTTGTGAAGTTCCCGGGTCATCCATCCATCCATCCATTATCCAACCAACTATAAACTAACTACAGGGTCACGTGGGTCTGCCGGAGCCAATCTCAGCCAGCACAGGGTGCAAGGCAGGAAACAAGCCCCAGGCAGGGCGCCAGCCCACCGCAGTGTGATATAACAAACACTCAAATTATCCTGAGCATTTGGGCAGAGAGGTAAACTAAAAGAAGGTGCAGAATGTTAGGTTAAGTTAAAAGCCATCCTGAACAAGCGAGTTTTAAGTTGTCTTTTAGAAGAATGAATGGAGTCAGCTGATCTAATTTTGGGAGGTCATTCCAAAGCCTGGGCTCTATATAGCTGAAGGCTCTGTCACCCATAGTGTGCAGGTTAGTTTGCAGAACAAGTCTGCAAAAATCAGAGAACCTTAGTGTGGGGTCGAACAGGAGCATAGCGATGGAGAAGGTCACTGATGTAGTCTGATGCAAGGCCATTTAAAGCTTTGTAGGGTATTAATAGAATTTTATACTCAATCCTGTAAGGCACAGGGAGCCAGTGGAGGTGAAGCAGGATGGGTGTTATGTGCTCGCTGTTGCTGGTTCATGTTAGGACTCTTGCAGCAGAGCTGATTGTTGATTTTCTCTTTTCTAAGAGCACTGTTAAAATGTTTTGGAGACCTGAGCAGATTAACATTCCTGAGACCTTCATCTTTCTTTATTTTCAGAAATCGTATGATGGACACAGTTTGGAGGTCATGTTTTGGCTCATTTTGTATCTCAGTGTAGTTTGGCAGCTAATTATGAAAAAGAACCAATTAAGTGGTCTTATTCTTCAAGAGCAAGTCAAGTAAAATTAATTCAAAAGAAGATAATTAGCAGCAAAAACAGGTCAATAATTAAGAAAAGAGTTACAATGAAAACTTGCAGCTACTGCTGCCCTCTAAGACTAGAGTTGGGGACCACTGCATTAGAGGAAGGATTGAAGAGATCATCATCAAGAGTGATTGAAAAGGAGCTAATTTTCTTGAGTTGCACTTTACTGCCAATTTGCAAGAGTTCCATTTTGTTGCAATTTAATTTTAAAGAGTTATGCTCCATCCAGGTTTTAATTTCACTGAGGCAAGTTGTGAGCTGAAAAAGCCCTGATGAAGTTTTGCATTTACATTGAAATAGAATTGACATCAGCTGCTGATAATCCAGTCCAAAGGTACAAATAATATGGCCAAGGGGGAGCACATATATACAGTACAGAAGAGCACAGGGTCAAGGATAGAGCTCTGAGGAACTCATTGTGTGACTGGCGCTGAGCTGGACCTGCTCTTGCCAAGACTAACAAACTCTTGCCTATCATTCAGATTGGACATAATAGCAAATATTTAGGAACCAGACAAACACACAGACAGATACATAGACACTTATGTTTTTATTAAGGTGGATAAAGATTTATATATAATATCTTTCATTTATTTCAGTTCAACAAGTAAAATCCCATCAGTTCCAGAGCTGTAATTCATCTGAAATAACCTGAAGCATGTCTGACTCTTCTTTTTTAAAATCTGTATACTCAGTTTATTTATACTTTTGCCTGAGGAATTTAACTTATTTCTTCTTTTTCAAATAGCTGGATAAAATATTTTTTTAGTTCTACACCTTTTTAATTACGTCTCTTTTTCCAAATCTGTGTATTCTTAATTTCTCTGTTTTCTGCTTTTTATTGGAATAATATTTGTAAAATTGTTGTCTGTTTCTTTTTGTTTCACTAGCAGTTTTTTTTTTTTGCTTTCTCTTTTGACCAGTTGTTCTAAGTCATAATTATTTGGCTGATCCTGAAAGCTTTATCCTTATCTATTTACTTTAGTGATTTTGTCTAATTGGTTTTTGGAATTTATTATTTTTGAGCCTAAATGAGGATGTTTTTAAATTCACATCATCTATCATTTAAAGTTGCAATGTTTTTACTTTATAATTCTGTTTTCTAGGCAATTGCTCATCACCATAAAATTTGCTTTCCTCAAATTATGCCTTTGTTTTGGTGTTAATTTGTGTATTTTCAAAGACTATTTCAGATTTAACCATATTGCTATCACTGCTGCTTAAATATTCAATAACTTCTGCTTTTGTTATTGTCTTTATTCTTTGAAAAGACAATTTCTAGAAAGATGTTTTCCCATGCTGGGCTTGAAACAAACTGAGTGGAAAAAATTTGCAATGAGCTGCATTTTGTCTTTTGTGGTTTTCAATCAATATTTGTAAAGTTAAAATCCCCAATAATCACTACAGTACATCGTCTTTATTGCAGATATGTCTTCTTTGATTACATAATATGATACTGTATAACATATGTTGGCCATTAGCTGTTATGATTTGCCCAGGTGGCAAAATTAAAAATGAGGCTTTAATTAAAAAAAAATATAAAGGCTGGGGAAATAGCAGTCCTTGGTGGTTCATTGAATGTGCTTGGTGGTACTACTGGGTTATCTTGTGATTATTGCTTTGTTTACTGTTAATTTGCTGGATTTTCTGATGTCTTTCTCTGTTTCTTGACTGCCTATTATGTTAAGGCAACTCCTTCTGGGTGCCTTTTTTGTTCTTCAGGGCAATTTAGATAAAAAAAAATATTTTTATTTTATAAAGATTTTTCGTTTGCATTCTTTTGGTTAAGTACCCGAATGTGGAAGGAAGCTTTCTATTTGTGGGGAATTTTGGTATATTTTTTGTGGCTAAATGCCAAGGAACTCCCTAGGTCATGACAAAATAAAGCTAAGGATGATAAAGGAAGAAGGGAACCATTAATCCCTCGGTAGACAATAACATAAATCAATTTCTTTAACATATTTAAGGAATATATTTAAAAAAATCTCAAATGCAGAAACAAAACAGAAGCATCAACATGGTCATTCAAAAAGCTAGAAACAAAGCCAAATCTGTAATCCAAAGCCAGAATTAAAGATCCAAACCAGTGTTCGTAAACCACAAACCATCAAAACTCTTAATACTCACAAACAAGCCAAATTTTAAAAGAACAAGAGAGAAACAAACAAACATAAACATACACAAATACATCTGCCAGAGCTCTGAGGCTTTTGCAGCTCTGCGGTGGGAGAAGGGAGAAGGGCTTGCAGGGTTCCGGCAGACTCCACAGGATGGCAATGGGGTACAAGAGCTAGTCAAAGGTTGACTGCACTTGCCATAAAGGATCTTCTGCCGTAGAGCAAACTGTAAGGCTTGTGTCTTTCTTAATGGGGCGGGCCTGACTGTGTTTTAATTTTCATTTTAGCTTGTTTGTGGATTATTCCTTATTATTGCTTATTTCTATGTTTCCTCATTCACCTTAATCCATGTCGGTTTACAACTATTGGTTTCAGATTCAACAACATACAGTACATGCAGTGCATAACCCGACTTTATTAGAACACATTTACTGCATCAGTCAACTAACTGAAAAATATTTTCACATTGAGTTAAATGACTTCAGAGATGTTCTACAGAACATTAAAATAATATGGATGAAAGCAGAATATTCAGCACAACAAAGCTCACTAGTCCAATCTACCAGATTCTTCCAAAATAACATCAAGTCTGGCTTTGAAGGTTCCTAAAGTCATTTTGTCTACTACACTACCTACCAACTTATTCCATACATCTATGGTTCTCTATGTAAAGAAAAGTTTCCTAATGTTTGTGTGAAATTTACCACTAGCAAGTTTCCAACTGCGAACCTGTGTTCTTGTTAATAAAGTAACTATCTTGATCCACTGTACTAATTCCCTTCATAATTTTAAATGCTTCAACCATGTCACTATTTAATCTCCTTTTGCTTAAACGGAAAAAAAACCTGTTTTAATCTTTCCTAATAACTCATCCCCAGCAGCACTGAAATCAGCCTAGTCTATATTCTCTGGATTTTTTTCTAGTACTTCTATGTCATTTTTGTAGACTAGAGACCAAAACTGCACACAGTCCTCCAAATGAGGACTTACCAGTCAGTTAAAAAGCTATATTAACTAAACATTCTGTTATCCTCTTTAATGGCTTCAAAACACTGTCTGGAAGTTGATAATGACAAGTACAGTATAACTCCTAGATCTCTTTCATAAGGTGTACTTTCAATTTAGACTTTCCAGTGTATGTTCAAACCCAACATTTTTACATTTAGTTTTAGTTTGATGCTCAGCCTCTCATGTGGACCCTTATGAAATGCTCTATGAAATCTAACATAAATAATACAATATGCACCACTTTGATCATATCCTTTTGTTGCTTATTCATAGAAGTCCAGCGTTACTAAAACACAACCTCCCTCGTCTGAATGTTCAGTAAAACTACTGTTCTTGCAAAGTGATTTTTGATCTTTTCCTTAATAATTCCTTCCATTAGCTTACCTGTGATGCACAGATATAACTTTCTGACCACAATTATTTAATGCTAATAACTTATAGCTCTGTTTGGTCCTGTCCCTCTTTATCTTACACCACAGTTTGTCAAACATGCATTGATTGTGGTGTGCTGAATTACATAACAATCACTAAAAGAAAACAAATGTGTTAATTATCTGAGAGCTAGTGCCCACAAATGCTGAGAAATGGGACATATACATTTATAATAGCAAGTGCTCTTCACATACTTTGACCTGGTGGATGTACAGTGGAAATCACTTAAAACCTTCTTTCATAACCACAATATACAGTACCATGACCTGACAAGCACTAAAATGGTAAACAGCCTACTGAAAATTACTTAACTTTATCTTTTGTATACATATTCTGCAGATATCTCTCTCTTTAGGTCTGCTCATGAAGCTTCACCAGTGGTTAACTGCAAATCACACTTTTCTCTCTTCCATTTTAATAGACTACACCTATAACTTTATCTTAATTATTTGTACCAATTGTACCTTTATTGATTTAACAGAATTATATTCTTATTCTTATTCTGCTCCCATTCACAGGTCATGCTTACTAGCATTAACTTATAAAAGTATATTCTTTATAATTCATATTATAGTGACTGCATTTCTGTTGTTCCTGTTGTAAAGTGCATTTTATGGTGTTTTGTGAATGGCACCACATTATATAAATATTAATGGAGTATATTATATTAGCCATCCATAAATAAAAACAAATATTTTCTACAACAATTTTCATCCTACTGACAATTTTCATACATTAATATGTTTTATTGGAAATGTATTTGAAGACAGTGGTAGAATTCAAATAAAAATATAAAAAATACTTTGAAAATAACTTAGATTTCAGAACCTTCCATGTATGAACTCTAATTAATTAATCAAAACAGAAAGATATAAGATAGTTATAAATAACACTAAATCAACATTTACAATATAACTAATAAATTGTTTCACTATTTTGTAAATGTATTATAATGAACAGTGGTACAGAGACCTAGTTTTGGTAGCCAGACAAGTAAATATCTTTGACAAATTGTACATTAATGTGTTCTCTAGTTACTCTCTTTTTTTCTCCACATCCTAAGACATGAGCATTAAGTTCACTGAGTGATGGTGTCTGCCTGACTGTGCTCTGCAATGGGCTGGCATCCCTTCCAGAGATGAATTGGGTACAGCTTTAACTCCAGAATCTGCTGGGATATGCTTCATTTTAACTTGAACTTATTCATTATTAAAAAAAAAGCAACAGACCGAGTATGATAAGTATAATCTGTTAGTAGGCAGTCTGCATTTCATAAAATTCACATACCCTAACTTGCATACTTACAGTTAAACCCAGGATCAATTGTGTTTCCTGCCTGGAGGCTGTTTATTGTAATTTGAAAGATAATGTGGAGTAGCAGAAATGTGAGGCTTATAAAACACAAAGATTTTAATAGCCTTCCTGTATGTCCTGCAAAAAGAAAAATAAGAAAAATAGAAAAGTTTGTTAGGCTTTCATATTTACATAAACACAATACTTACATTATTAATAATGACTTGAGAGAGAGAGAGTTGTGATTTCAGGCTGTCACTGAAATTTTAACTTCCATTTTTGTTTCTATTAAAAAGCGTAGCTGAACAAGGTTAAAGGCACATACTGCATATTTGGTACAGTAATAGTTAAACACCACAACCAACTCAGATGTTTCCTTCAAGGAAAATAATTTACATCTTTCCTAGCCTTATCAGCTCAGGATATTTCTGTTATTTTTCAAAAGCAGCTAAAATAGCATGGCTGCATGTGCCATATTGTCTTTCTACCATAATGCGATCCAACATTGAATACTGCTACAACATGCTCACTACATGGATCTGTGAAATTGTGGTGTTTTTGTAATAGAAACCAAAAGAGAACATATTAGATATCTAGATATCCAGATATCTATTGATGAGAACAGGTCATTCAGACCTACACCACATCAATTGTTATTCATTTAGTTTTTCCAAAATAATGTTCAGTCAAGGTTTGAGGATCCCCTACGTGCCACATTCAACTACACTACATGGTAACTTGGCCCATATGTCTACAATTCGGCATATAAACAACAAATTTGATGCAACCGATCTACCGTACTTATCTTTTTAAATTCTAAACTGCCTCTGTCATATTCCATCTTATTACACAGTCATATGAAAAAGTTTGGGACCCCTCTCAGCCTGCATAATAATTTACTCTACTTTCAACAGAAAAGATAACAGTGGTATGTATTTCATTTCCTAGGAACATCTGAGTACTGGGGTGTTTTCCGAACAAAGATTTTTAGTGAAGCAGTATTTAGTTTTATGAAATTAAATCAAATGTGCAAAAATTTGGGTACCCTTGTAATTTTGCTGATTTTAATGCATGTAACTGCTCAATACTGATTACTTGCAACACCATATTGTTTGGATTAGCTCGTTAAGCCTTGAACTTCATAGACAGATGTGTCCAATCATGAAAAAAAGTATTTAAGGTGGTCCATTACAAGTTGTGCTTCCCTTTGACTCTCCTCTGAAGAGTGACAGCATGGGATCCTCAAAGCAACTCTCAAAAGATCTGAAAACAAAGATTGTTCAGTATCATGGTTTAGGGGAAGGCTACAAAAAGCTATCTCAGAGGTTTAAACAGTCAGTTTCAACTGTAAGGAATGTAATCAGGAAATGGAAGGCCACAGGGGCAGTTGCTGTTAAACCCAGGTCTGGCAGGCCAAGAAAAATACAGGAGCGGCATATGCTCAGGATTGTGAGAATGGTTACAGACAACCCACAGATCACCTCCAAAGACCTGCAAGAACATCTTGCTGCAGATGGTATATCTGTACATTGTTCTACAATTTGCACAAAGAACATCAGTATGGCAGGGTGATGAGAAAGAAGCCCTTTCTGCACTCATGCCACAAACAAAGTTGCTTGTTGTACGAGTATGCAAATGCTCATTTAGACAAGCCATATTCAGTTTGGAACAAATGGCTTTTGGACTGATGAGCCAAAAATTGAGTTATTTGGTCATAATAAAAAGCGCTTTGCATGACGGAAGAAGAACACCACATTCCAAGAAAAACACCTGCTACCTACTGTCAAATTTGGTGCAGGTTTCATCATGCTGTGGGGCCGTGTGGCTAGTTCAGGGACTGGGGCCCTTGTTAAACTTGAATGTCGGATGAATTCAACTCAATATCAACAAATTCTTCAGGATAATGTTCAAGCATTAGTCACAAAGTGGAAGTTACGCAGAGGTTGGATATTCCAACAAGACAATGACCCAAAACACAGTTCGAAATCTACAAAGGCATTCATGCAATGGAAGAAGTACAATGTTCTGGAATGGCTGTCACAGTCCCCTGACTTGAATATCATCAAAAATATATGGGATGATTTGAAGCAGGCTGTCTATGCTCGGCAGCCATCAAATTTAACTGAACTGGAGAGATTTTGTATGGAAGAATGGTCAAAAATACCTCCATCCAGAATCCAGACACTCATCAAAGGCTATAGGAGGCATCTAGAGGCTGTTATATTTGTAAAAGGAGGCTCAACTAAGTATTGATGTAATATCTCTGTTGGAGTGCCCAAATATATCCATCCATCATCCAACCCGCTATATCCTAACTACAGGGTCACGGGGGTTTGCTGGAGCTAATCCCAGCCAACACAGGGCGCAAGGCAGGAAACAAACCCAGGGCAGGGCGCACACACACCCACCCACACACCAAGCACACACTAGGGACAATTTAGAATCGATAAGGCACCTAATCTGCATGTCTTTGGACTGTGGAGGAAACCGGAGTACCCGGAGGAAACCCACGCAGACACGTAGAGAACAAGCAAACTCCAAGCAGGGAGGAACCGGGAAGCGTACCTGGGTCTCCTAACTGCGATGCAGCAGTGCTGCCACTGCGCCGCTCTGCCCAAATATATGCACCTGTCTAATTTTGTTATGATGCATATTGCATATTTTCTGTTAATCCAATAAACTTAATGTCACTGCTGAAATACTACTGTTTCCATAAGGCATGTCATATATTAAAAGGAAGTTGCAACTTTGAAAACTCAGCCAATGATATTCATAAATCCAAAGAATTAAGAGGGGTTCCAAAATTTTTTCATATGACTGTATGTATGCTTAAACTGAACAGTCTTTACTACTTCAGTCTTTGTTCATAGCTTACACCACTTCAGTTTTGGAATTAATATAACAGCTCTTCTCTGGACCTTATCTCACTTCTAATATGGATAAAAAAAAACTGCACATATTAATCCAGATGTGGTCTCACACTAAATTATATAGTTTAAACAAACATCTATCCTGACATTTAGTCTGCACAATTAACCATTGTACCAACAATACCATTAGCATTTTTAATTACTGCTTTATGTTGTCTTGGTGCTGACAGCAATAATTTTACCCAGAATTCCAAAGTTGTCTTTTTTTTAATAAGGAGCACTTTCTAGCTCCAGATCCCTTTTTCCGTAATTATAATATTTGTACACCTTATGTGTAAGATGTTTTCTTTATTAAAGTTAATTTCCACATATCCACCTAAATTTGAACTTTGTATGGGTACTTCTCAAGGTTTTTTGTGGCTCTAGCACAATTCAAAATCTAATAGACTAATTTGTATCTAGTTTGTATTAATTAAAAAGAGCAGTGGCTCCATCCCCGATTTCTGTAACAGCCTCATTTGTAGCCCCTTCTAGACCAGATATTGTTAATCTTCTTCTTTTTTAACAAGTAGAGAGATGCACGGAGCTGGAATAGTACCAATGCTAAATAGTTTGACAGCTGATTACAGTGCACACTTGAAGAAACTCACATTCTTTAGTCATCATTTAAATTAACATGTTTAGACTTTAGGAGAAAAACAGAGCTCCAAGGGGAAACAGAAAAATGTGACCCCACACCAAGTAAAAAACAATTAGACCTCAAAATGCCATGAGACAATGATGATACACCTTTCTCCACATTGCAACTCCAAATTACATCAAAATTATGATCAGATGGCTCTCTTTTTAAACTAAATGGCTAGCAGGTTGGAGATTTTTAAAGATTTGAAAGGTATAAATTAATCTGAAAGAAAATATCAGATTTTAAATCTCTACATTAAAATATTTCAAATTATGCATTTATTTTGTGAATCACTTAAGACAATTTGCAGTCATGTGTGGCTGTAGCTTTTCCAAATGGCATCAGAAGTGAGGTAGAAACAAACGCTGGATGACGCAACAGTCCACCGTAGGCCACAGTCACATACACCCACTCACATTAGGTCAATTTAGAGATACCTGGGATTATACTTTGCAAAAGGCTGTCTGTTCTGTCCCTCTCACTGTCTCACCATTACTCAATCACCAGAGTGAATACTTACAGTAGCCTGCCAGTGTTGCAGATGTAAAATGATATATATGCATATACTATACGCCTGTAAATCAAACTAACCTGCACATCATTGGGACACAAGAGGAAGACAAGAATATCTACAGAAAAATCTAAACAAACATGAAAATGTAAATGTGTATATTGTTTTCCCAAGCTATTTTATACTGTTGTTCACATTTTAACAGTTTGTATTTTTCTCCAAAATGTTCATTTTCATGGCCCTGAACTGGGTTACTTGCACTTAATAATGAATGGAAGGATGGATTTTGCACTGTGTCATTTAAATTCTTTTGTATTATATACTATCTATTTTCTACATCCTTAGAGCATAATGAACATTGTATGGTTACAACACACATAGTATTTTGTTTTTAATACATTTTTATTTAATGGTCTTTTTTATCCTTATCCTACAAATTGATCAAGTAAGAGATTGTTTGTTATCTGCCACACTTGCTTCTAATAAAGTCAGTGCATAATACCAATCTTGTATTAATCAGAAACATCACCATGTTAATACCAGCTATTTCCCCTTGTCTTGCCAGTTCAGGAAACAGATGAACATTTCTGTCTGAACAGATGTCAAGAAAGACACAAGGAGAGTAGAGCTACATAAACAATAGGGAAACTAGGAAACCACAGGGTGGAGAGTGGACAACTTAATGCATTTTCATGAAGGTTTTGATTGAAGAACTAGAAGTCTTGCCAAAAAGGAAGTGTTCAGCCACTCTCTAGTGTACATCACATGAGGATGGTAACATGAAAAAATGTCCTTTCAGTCTGGCAGGAGGTAACTAAAAGTTGTGAAAGCTAGTTGCTAAAGCAGGTATTCACAGGGACAAAACAAAGTGTACAAAAATGTATAAAACAAATGCAAATCATACCTATATTGGAGTACAATGTAAAAGTTAATGGGATTTAACTCTAACAAACTGTCATTTTTTTGTTATATTTCTCAGACTGAAAATTAATTTTGTAGTTACAAATTACTAGTTAGTTGTTTATACTAAAGGGTGGTATGATAATGAAGGTGTTATTGTTGGTGGTCCTAGCTTCAGTTCACAGTCCAGTCATTATTGCTGTATAGTTTGCACATTTCTATGAATTTTATTCTGTACCTCATTGTCTCTTGTGTTTCCAATGTATGCACATTAGACTAATTGGAAAATGTGTAAATGAAGGTCTGTGTGTATGCGTATGCCCTGTGATAAACTGGTACAATAATAACAATAATAATAATAATTATTATTATTATTATTGAGAAAGGTATAATTTATAATTTATATAATTAATTATTATTATTATTATTATACATTTTCTTTACATAGCATCTTTCCTATGCTCAAGGCGCTTCACAGACTCTCAGAAAGAACAGCAGGTTATGTAACATTGGATACAAATATTTTTTCTATATAAAACACTACAGGACACAGGATAGACAAAGCATAAATAGAATAAAAGACAATAAAACAGAGTAAAACACTAAATTCTTAGCTAGAAGAAAAGCCTGAACAAATAACAATTTTTGATATAATATATACACAAATTATCCTGAGCATCTAGACAGAGAGGTAAACTAAACTTGCTGCTGGATTATGTGAATTTCCCCTTGGGATTAATAAAGTATCTATCTATCTATCTATCTATCTATCTATCTATCTATCTATCTATCTATCTA
>JANRMT010062819.1:34893316-34930908 GCA_026402145.1 Polypterus bichir lapradei
CTATCTATCTATCTATCTATCTATCTATCTATCTATCTATCTATCTAAATGAAGGGGCAGAATGTTAGGTTAAGTTACAAGCCTTCCTGAACAGTTGAGTTTAAAGTTATTGTTTAAAAGAAATAATTGAGTCAGCTGATCTAATTAATTTAGGGAGGTCATTCCAAAGTCTGGGCACTATAGATCTGAAGGCCCTGTCACCCACAGAGTGCAGGTTAGTGTGAGGCACAACAAGATTGCCAAAATTTGAGGACCCTAGTGGATGAACAGGAACATAGTGATGGAGAAGGTCACCCATGTAGTCTGGTACAGCTTTATGGTTAAAGCTTTATGGGTATTTAATAAACAATTATATTTAATGCTGTATGACACAGGGAGGCAGTGTATGCAAAGCAGGATGGGTGTTATGTACTTGCTGTTGCTGGTTCATGTAAGGACTCTTGAAGCAGAGTTTTGACTGGAGCAGTGATATAAGATGGCACTTGCCATTTGGGGGTTTAATAGGTGCAGGATATGATAAAAGCATGGAAAAGTTTCTCAGCATTAGAAAAGGAGAGGAATGAGTGAATGTGTTTCTTAATGTGATTTATGTGAGTGGAATAAAAATGGAGGAATCAAAAATGACACCAATATACCTTGCATTAGAAGAAGGTATGATGAGATCATCGTCAAAAGTGATTGAAAAAGTTATGTTCCATCCCGGTTTTAATTTCACTGAAGTAAGCTGTGAGCTGAGAAATTTCTAATTAAATTTCACTTTTAACACTGAAATATAGTTGAGTATCATCTGGATAAAAATGATAACCCAGTCCAAAGCAACAAATAATATGGCAAAGGGTAAGCATATAGAAACAGAAGTGCACAGGGCTGAGGGCAGAGCCCTGTGAAACTCCTTGTGTGACTGGCGCTAATCTGGACCTGCTGTTGCCAAGACTAACAAACTCTAGCCTATCAGTTACATAGGTCTTAAACCACTGGAAGACAGTGCCAGAGATGCCCGGAATGTTCTCCATTCTGGAACTGCGCTCTGAAACCAGACTGGAACAGTTCCGTAAATTCTTCTGGAAGTTTCTGGACAAATGCTGCAGATGAACTTTCCATTCATTGGCCAATGGTGATGGCGATTAGCCCCACGATGTAAATAAAACCTCATGTTTGCAATTTTTATTTAATTATTTTGGAATGGATTTACATATTGAAAAAGTTAATTTTGTTATCCTAATAAAATGAAGAAATCTACCTGTTAAGATTTTCTGTGTCCTGAATGTACATATATAACATGTTATAGTACATTTACAATAACTCAACCCAATCACAATGATTGTGACACAATTTAAATGTTGTTGTAGTTTATTGTTTACGTGACTATTATTGCATCTGATTATCAAAGAAAAGGAAAAAAAAACAAATCAGTCACAACATCTAACATCACACAGTGGGACCATCAGCAGTAAATTTTAAATTCACTACCAGAATAAATGAATGCAGAAAGAGGATACTAGGCTAAGGAAATTCAAACAGGAAACAGATGCCCTTGTGATTTAATGATGTCAGAAGTGTTGTGAGATGCATTGTACTATCAGCTATAAGGAGCAGTTTACTGCTCTCTAATTTAATTTTTTTTTATATAAAGTTTTTAATTTTTCCTATTTTTAATAAATTTACAAAAATTTCAGTCAGTCATTGTCCAACCCGCTATATCCTAACACAGGGTCATGGAGGTCTGCTGGAAACAATCCCAGCCAGCACAGTGCGCAAGGCAGGAACAAACCCCGGGTAGGGCCCCAGCCCACCGCAGGGCACACACACACACAAACCAAGCACACACTAGGGACAATTTAGAATCGCCAATGCACCTAACCTGCATGTCTTTGGACTGTGGGAGGAAACCGGACCACCTGGAGGAATCCCACACAGACATGGGGAGAACATGCAAACTCCACGCAGGGAAGACCCGGGAAGCAAACCTAGGTCTCCTTACTGTGAGGCAGCAGCGCTACCACTGCGCCACCGTGCCGCCCACAAAAATTTTAATAACCTTTATTTCTCTTTGTCATTCTGGGCTATTGAGTGTTGTTTAATGAGAGAAAAAATAACTTAAGCGATTTTAGCATAGACTGCAACATAACAAAATGTGAGAGGGTATGAATAACTCTCAGAATACACTACATATGTCTGTTCAGACATCCGTGTTCAAAATAAGTTTGCCTATTGTTTTTCTGTTGGCAGGGCCAGCTGTAGCAATTTTGCCACCCTATTCTAAGCTGTAAATGTTGTACCCAAACCACTGCTATATGTATATTTATTTCAAAGACCTCCCACTTGGAGTTCTGATTTATTATTAATTTATTATTTTGATTTATGTATATTATATCAAGTAGATGGGGGATGGGGTGGTGGGGAATCAGTCTTATTGCAGTCAATGTTTATAAGTTTAAACAAATGACAATACCACCACCCACAGACTTTCTTGACCACTTAGTTTGTGTAAATTGTACAGCAGGCCCTGTCTGTAGGTACTTATTTTTCATATTTCATATAATTTTTGTAGGAGCAAACAAACACTTAATGTCCAGTTAACTGGCTTTAAAATGTAACTTTCTTAAGTGGTACAGTACTGTACATAGTTATCCATAAAACCTCTTTTGGTTACATGATGTTTTCCTCTCACTTCACTAGACCTGGACAACACAAGTATCAAGAAACCTGAATACCAGATTCACACTTGAGAAGTGTTATTATGCCAGAGTCCAGTAACCTACAGAGTAATACAAACAATTAGAAACCAGTAACAGGCATTTATACATTCATCCTTGCATCCTTCCATCCATCCATTTTCTATGCACTCCACCCAGCAAACATATCTTTGTCATAATGGACAGGGATATATGAGCACTACATTAGGAATATATTAGTTAATAAAGCATTAACATCAAAGGTTTTCATACAAAGCAAGAGAGATTATTAAACTTATCAAGATATTATATAAGGAAAAAATATTTCTTCGGTCAATATTGAAAAAGGTCCACCATCAAAATACCTCATCCTAATAATTACATTGGATCAGAAAATGAACTGAAGATTCACATTGGCCAAAGGAAGGAAATCATTGAGAAATATGTAATCCAAAATAAAAGACACAAAGGAGCCACCTCACTTAGTGTTTGGTAATCTCTGGCAGTTTGTTTACTTTATAAAGTACATTCCATTAAACTACTACAGTGTATACAGAGAAAAGTATTAATTTAAAGGTCTCTTTTTCTCCTTGGTTTTTATTATGTGAGTAAATACATTTTAAACCATATATTTTAGTATAATAAATAAGGACATTTTATACAATTAGTTTTATTGATCTTTTGTGATGAATGTTAACTCAGAATGATATGGTAAAAAATGAAATTATAATTAACAATAAAATCTATTTATAATTTATAGTAATCATATTAAGATAAGAACAAAAAAGAGAAAGTGTTATTAAAACTGTTATGTACAGTACGTACAGTACAATGAGGTGCCAAAATGATTGAGAGTAGAGTTTCCTTTTGTTAACAAACTCCAGACATTACATAATAAAAATGTATACTTGAAGAAAATTATAAATGAGATAAGAAAATTTGTCAAATGAAGACAAAAGGGCAAAATCTCTGTGACAGTGAAACAAGACTGTAAGAGCTATTACAGGGATATGTTATCACTAAAGACACACAGTTAGGATTCCGTGTCTGTGTCATTTAACTGGCTATAGTTAAGATGGGCATGATGGAAGGGAAGCATTATACAGTCTAATGGCTATTTGCAAAGAACTACGGTAGCACCTTTTTGCATGCCATTGTAGAATAAGCCACTGGTTACAGATGCTCCAACATATCATGGACAGGATGGGGAGCATTAGTTATAATGACCTTTAATTTTGCAATTATTCTTTTTATGACCATATCTCAAGTGAGTCCAGGGTGCATCCTGTAATACAGCTGGTCTTGCTGATCAGTTTATTAAGGTGACTGGCAACCTCTAAGCTGATGTTGCTCATCAAGCAGACTATAGCTGCTATATTACAGGCAGGGCTTGTTCCCAGCTTATGTTTGTTTTTCTTTTTGAGTATTCTTTATTTAAATTCAATTATTATTTTCATATTTTATTGTAATTATGTATTTTTGTCAATATTATTTTATTTCTTTATTACTTAATATTTATGTATCGTGCTATGTTATCTTGTCTTCCTTGTGTTTTGTGAATGGAATCCCAAAAAGCAGGACCACCCTTCATGTCACCACTGAAAGACCACCCTCAGCCTTTATCTTCAGAAGCTTACAGCAGATACTTCAGTGGTTTATTGTCATTTGGAGTGTGTTTCATTCCCTGTGAATATTGATTTTCTGGCTTCTTGAATTATTCCTTTTTGTTCTTGGATTTTGCTCTTGTTTTACAGATGTGGACTTGTCTCTACAACTAGCCAGAGTTTTACAGTTTCTTCTCCTGTTTGATTTTGTGGGTCTTTTTGACAGCCTCATCTGTTTGTCATTTATTTTGCTGCTACAACACAACAACAGCACAGAACATTGCACTAGCAACTAGGGACTGATAGATGATTTCCAGCAGCTTGTCACACATCATTCTCACATCAATCTAAGTTCAAGTCAAGTCAAATCGCTTTATTGTCATGCCATCCATACATAGTATTGCAACATACAGTGACGTTGCCCAGGACTGTGATTCAAAATATACATAAACACAAGACTAGTGCAAGACAGGTAAAAAAACTATACTATACTAGACAAATAATTAAAATAAATAATAGATAAGTTAATGGATATAAATAATTTTAAATAGATAGTAATGAGTAATAACAATAAAACTGATACTAAAAAACAACAGTAGTGCCAAGTGTTACAAATGTACTACATATAAATTCGCTTCTATGGGCATATCTGAGGGCAGGGGGGAAGCACAGAGATCAGAGTGTGGACAGCAAAGGGGTAGAAGCTGCTGTAGTACCTGGCAGAACTGGTCGCATGCAACAGTATCTTTTGCCAGATGTAAGTGGGACAAAGAGACCATGGGAGGGGTGGGAGCAGTCCTTCACAATGCTGTAAGCTTTGAGGATACAATGCTTTACAAAGATAGCTTAAATGGAGGGCAATCTTTTCTGCAGTTTCCACAATTCATTGCAGTTCCAAAACCAGTTTAGAATGCTCTCAATGGTGCCCCTGAAGGAAGTAGATATGCTATTGCACGTTTTTCGTTATGGAAGTGGTGTTAATTGACCAAGTAAGGTCAGCTGCATGATCCACACAAAGCAATTTGGTGCTCTTGACCAGTTTCACTGCAGAGTCCGTGTGTAGTTGGTGTGGGCAGCATGGGCCTCACTAAAGTCAATCATCTTTTTTGTCTTGTCCACAATCAGAGACAGATTGTTGCACTTGCACCAGTCCACCAATCGGTGTCTCTTCATTCTGTAAGTTGACTCATCTTCAAAGCTGATAAGACCCACCACCACTATGTCACCCACAAACTTTCAAGTGGCCCAAGAAGACTAGGCTCTCAAGGAACTTCATGATTACAGGTGTGAGAGCTATAGGGCAATAGTCATTGAGGCAAGAGACAGAGGGCGACTAGGGATATTGAATATGTCTGTAAAGATATCCAACAGCTGATTTGCACATTCCCTACGCATTCGGGCAGGAATGTAGTCTGATCCAACAGATTTGCATGGGTTTATATTCAACAAAGTTCTTCTGGCGTCAACAATGGAAAAGCACAGTACCTGTTCTTCCTGAAGAGGGATGGACTTCCAGCCAGGTATGTTGTTCAGGGCATCAAACCATGCATTGAAGTTGTTTAGGACATCTGGAAGGAAGGCATCGCCATTACAAATAGGTGGTGTGGACTTATAGTCTATATGGCTTGTACACCGCGTCTCTCTGGTGTCCTGAAAAGTGGCTGTGGATTTTCTTGCCATACACTCATGTAGCTGCTTTGCTGACCCAAGATAGGTTTGCCTTCACTGTCCTAAGAGCTACCTTGTCACCTGATCTAAAGGCAGCATTACAGGCTTTTAGCAGTGTGCATGTTTCCAATGTTACCCACAGTTTCTGATTTGCACATGTTCTGATGGTCTTTAAGACAGTTACATTATCTATGCACTAATGTAGCCAGTGACTGATGATGCACACTCCTCTAAATTGATCTGTTGGCCATGAGTTGTAGCTACTTTAAACATGGTTCAGTCTGGGTGACCAAACAGTCCTACAGGACTGAAACAGCTCTTGCAAGCCACACATCAATTTGTCTGAAAGTCTGTTTGGATGGACACATTTCAGCAGTGTTCTTTACAGGTATGTAGGCAGTAGCATCACAAAAATGTGATCAGAAAAAACAAAATTTGTTTGTAGGCATTGCAAGATTTTTTTTTAAAAAACAAGGTCTAGTTTGTCCTCACCCCTGGTTGGAAAGTTCACGCATTGATAAAAGTTGTGAAGAATCATCTTCAAATTCACATGATTAAAATCTACAGCCACAATAATAAAAGCACAGAGATGCAGCTTGCAGCTATGTAACAGTTCTGTAAAGTATGCTGAATGCTTATTGAGAATTAACTCCCAGAGGTATATAAATGGCCAGAATGAAAATAACCATAAACTCCTGTTATAGGTAGAAAGGATGGCACTTTACCAGCAGGCATTCCAGCACTGGAGAGCAGTGGTTTGACTATCCTGCAGTGTTTCTGCCCCATTTATTTTCTCATAATCAAAAAGACCACCTCCATGAACCTCACCGGTTGCTAAAGCAGCTCTGTCCGTACAAGTGAATGCCCGCATCAAGTATGTTGTTATGCAGCCATGTTTCAGTAAAAATTAAAATTGCAGAGTCCCAAATCTTTCAAAGGGTTATCCGATGAAGTCTGAGGTCATCCAGTTTGTTGTCCAGTGAGTGAATATTTGAAAGCAGGATAGAAGACAGTGCCATCCTGATTGGACTTTTTTTCTATTCTGATGTGAACACCACCAGTTCATTTACCATCCTTCTGTTTCCTTCTGTTTTCTTTTTAGTGATTCAGATGAGATGCATCTACTTAGAGGATGTATTGTATTCAAAGGCAAATCAGGATACAGTACGGTAAATATAGTCTTCAGATAATTCAAACCAGGAGCTAGTTCAGGGGTCTATAATTGTATAATGAACAAAAAGATCCCTAAGTAAATGGCTTCCTCCATGCTTCTCACCAGCCTCTCTTGGAAACTAAGACAGATAACCTAGATGCAACCCAAGGCCTTGCTTTTGATACAAAGAAGTAAAATTAGGACAACTTGAGCCAATGTGGTAAAAATGTAACACATGAAATTCACTGACTCTGATTAAAGAATAAATATCTTGCTCCGTTACATCAAATTTTGTTTTATTATACTGATCCATATAAATTCTTAAATGCCACTTGTTACTGACCATTGTCGCTTCTCAATTTCCTTTCAGTTATCTTGATGAGGGCTACAGTAATAACAAGCTGAGAGGTAACACTAGCTTTTCTTTCTCTAGTTAACAAGGTCTGATTTGTACTGGGGGAATCTCCAGGCATGATGGAAGATATAATCCCAAATTCCATTTTTTTCCAAAGAGGTCTGTTAGTTCCCATAGGAGACAATCATTTAATAAAAAAAAAGTTAATTTGATTTTTTTTATATATTTTCAAGCTCCTCATCTTACACATAAAAGTGAATTATGCAACTATTTTTAGACATTCACGTTTCAGGTATTCTTTACTTGTCAATCAGTATTTCCATCATTTTCCACAAATAATTAACATAAGTGAGGCCTGAGAAGTAGACTGACTGATAAATTACCTAACCACCACCAACTGAAAAAAGATCTGACGTTAACCTCCTCAACATAAGCCATTTAATCCATCCCTCGACTGCAGGCAGAAAGAAAGGTCAAACAACTTCAATTTTAAGAAGTTTATTATAATCCCAATTTGGCCTTGACTGACTGATGATCCTTTCCAATCATCAGAAATGGGAGGGGTGTTATATGTCCTATGTTGTGCTTGAGCCAATTCAAAAAATTTTTAGAATGGAAACAGAACTCTCTCCTTAAGTACTTGGTACTTACACAAAAGTGGCCTCAGAGCCTCATTCCCTTGTAGCTTTACAGATACTTTGAGATCATTACACCTTTACAAAAAAATTGTAAATAACACTGGTAAAGTGTCATGACATATCAAAATATTCATGAAAGTAAAACAGTCGGTCAATCTTTCTACTTCTCATCAGCCATAGAGCAATGTGTATTGCCTCTGCTGAATCACCATTTACAACATTCTAAAGAATTTTCATTCCATAGATGCAGTTGTAAACATCCTTTAACCATAAATGACATGAAATTGGCTTTACAAAGGACTTTTTGTGTTCATTAAACATGTACACCGGAGAATCAGACAAGTCACATGTTTTAATAGCCATTTTGAGATAATAATTAAATTATTTAATCAATTTCCCATTTGGTCATGTATGTTCTGTCTGTCTGAACATTTGCTGTCTCTTTGGTACTGCTAATTGGTAATTACACTGGTAATTCATTGTAGTATAACAGTGTCTAAAGCTCATACTTGTTATACACATTTTTTCTACTTTGGCATAAAAATCCACAACCTTCTGAAGTATCCATTGTACTTTGGCAAACAATGGTCTAAACAGCACCCTTTACAAAATAAAAAAAATGTTCTTCCTCAGTTCTTCTGAAGAAATCAAGTGATTCCTCCACAATCTAAATCCCCAAGATTAATACAATATAACATATAGCTAAGATATTTTACACTATACAAATTTACTGGTAAAGATTAAAAATAATCACATTTTGCATGCAACCAGAAAATATGCCACTGAGCCTTTGTAAAGTAGTGTTTACAAATTACAGGTGATAATTTGTGTCACATCAGTCATGCTGTTAGTTCCAATGTAATTTTGTAAACTATAGAACAATTTGCAATAGTTCTGTTTCCCAGAAGAATTTACCAGTAGTTACCATGTTGCTTTTAGGATCAAACAACACAGGTTTCAAACCCAATGCCCAATTGTTGTCTGTCTGGATAGCATATACAGTATTCTCCACCTACCTGCATGAATTTTTCTCTGGGTATTCTTGCTTTCCTCTCACATCCCAAAGAATATGTGTTAGGTTAACTGTAGATTCTAAGTTGTCCCTGTTTAAGTGTGTAAACAGATTTATGTGGAGTGGACTGCAGCCCACATTCAGGGTTATTTCCCACCTTGAACCTCAGGCTATTTTCATTAGGTATTCCCATCTACAACCATGTTCCTAGTAGAACATTTTCAAATGACAACAGATGCAGCCGTACAACCAAATTCTTCCTCAAAAGCTCATTTCTGTCCTGATTTAACATGTTTAGTTAGACAAATACAATCAGGTACACTATGTTTTTTTAAAGATTGAGCAACAGATATTGCTATATTTGGCACTTGTAGACATTCTAAGCACCAATGAAAGAAAAGATGAGACTTTCATAAAAACAGTTGTCATTTTACTTCACAAGACCTGACTTGTAGAAGAAAACCTATCATGCTTTCCAGAAAATGTATTCAGTAGCCATTCTTTATATCTTCTTCTTTCAGTTACTCCCATTTAGGGGTCTCCACAGTGGATGAACCATCTCCATCTATCCCTGTCTTTTACATCATTATCTGCAACATCGACTGCCTTCATGTCCTACTTCAACATATCCTTCCTCTTACATGGCAGTTCCAACCAAAGCATGTACCCCTCATCTATCCTTTGCACATACCCAAACCATCTCCATCTAGCCTGGATCACTTGGTCATCAAACTGTCATTCCTGTGTTGTCCATCTAATATTCTGTCTACCCTCGTTACTCCGAGTGAAAATTGTAGTGCCACTTCCAGGTCTGCCTCCTGTCTTTTTGTTAGTGCCACCATCTCCAAACTATACAGCATAACTGGTCTCACCACTGTTTTATAAACCTTCCATTTCACTCTTGCAGGGACTCTTTTATCACAAATCACTGCTAACTCTCTTCTCCACCCAGTCCACCCTGCCTACACTCTCTTCTTCACCTCTCTGCTACACTTTCTGTTGCTTTGGATCTTTGAAGCCAAGTATTTAAATTCATCACCACCTCTGCTCATTGGAGTTGCATCCTTCCACCACATTCCATCTCATTCAGGCACATATACTCTGTCTTATTCCTACTGACTTTCATTCCACTTCTCACCAGTGCATACTTCCACCACTCCAGGTTCGTCTCAACCTGCTGTCTACTCTCACTACAGATCACAATATCAGTGTCATCGTAGTCCATGGAGACTTTTTGTCTAACCTCATTTGTCAACTTGTCTATCACCATTGCAAATAGTCAAGATGTCAGAACCAATCCTTGATGTAATGCCATTCTCATCTTGAACCAGGCTATCATTCTTACTGTACAACTCACCACAGTCTCACTGTCCACATACATATCCTGCACCATCCTCATATACTTTCTGCTACTCCCAACTTACAGTACCATAACTTCTCTCTTGACACCCTGTCATAAGCTTTCTCTATGTTCAGAAACACACAGTTCTATTCCTTCTGACCTTCTTTTTACTTCTCTATCAAAACTCTTCAAGCAAACATCACATCAGTGGTACTCTTTTTGGCTTGAAACCATATTGCTGCTCACAGACTGTTACCTCTCCTCTCAGTTTAGCATCTATCACACTTTCCCATATCTTCATGATTTGGCTGATCAGCTTCATACCCTTGTAGCTACTGCAGCTCTGCACATTCCATTTATTTTTTAAACTTTTGTACTAATATACTTCTTCTCCACTTCTCAGACATCTTCTCACTTTTCAAGATTTTGGTAGCCATTCCATGTATAGTATTACAAATCTCATGTGAACTATACACTTCAATTCTGATTGATTCTGGGGACGCACAGTATATTTTGATTGAGGCTGTTCTGCCTTTTGAGTAACAGTACCTGCTCAGTGTATAAATATGTTATGGTTATTGAACTGTAACTGTATAAGATGGGAACAAGAAAATTTCCTCAAAATTAATCTTGACAGAATTAATGTGCTATTGTAGAAAGTATAACAAGGCTACACTGTATAGAGCAGGGTTTGAAATTAAGTTCCAAATTTTAAATACTTTTATTTTTAAATGAATTACTGTATATGAGGCTGGTGCCTTTATTCAAAGTCATACATAAGGTCTGGATACTTCACAGTTGCTTTGTACATTTCTCATAATAGGAACAATAAGTGATTTGATCATGGTGAGATAGAGTTGGAAATTAAACTCAGCCCTGTGGTTTAATATATATCAATGTGTCCATCACTCTGTTGGTCATATATGAAAGCAGCCTTTGAATTCAAAAGGAATCCTGCAACATCAGTATGCCTTTTTTCATTTTCAGACAAACATGGAAGGCTTTGTGCAGAAATGATTTAGTCTGATACTATGGATCAGTTGAGCTAACCTAGGCATCTTTATTTTTGCTTCCTCTTCTGATATACTTTTCCATTTTCTTTTACTCTGTTACATTTTAGGAGAAATAGATACAAATATGAGTGACAGATGGTGCAGTGGTTAGTACTGCTTTCTCATGATTCTAATCTCATTCCAGACACTTTAAACTTACTACTGTACTCTCTAGGTATTCCTAGCTCCTTCCAAATTGCATAGACATGTATGCTAAATTAACCATGAATTATAAATTGAGCATTTGTGTGTAAATGATTGTGACCTGTGAAAAATTGACATCTCATCCAAAGAGGGTTCTAGCCTTTTTCCTAATGGTAGGGTAGGGTCTGGAGATTTCTCAGTCTCTTAAAGGAAAAGAGGAGCAGTGAAAGTGGATGTAATGAGCTTTGGTGCAAGAAAATAATACATTGTGAAAGAGCATGCCCAGGCATGGGCATGCACTCTAAAAATATAGGGATACACATGTAATTAAGTTTCTATAGAAAATCTACCAACATACAGTATGTTTGAACAGGCAAATTAAAGAGTGAAAGAAACATGTTTTAAAACTATAGTTTGTACCACAATAACAAGATGAATAAATTAGAAGCATAACAAAATACTTATTTGCATAATGATTGTGATGGCTAAAATGGCTCTATTTCAGGGCCTTTGAAAATGAGCAGTTTTCCTACAAATATATAATATTGCTAGAACTTTGAAAAGGAAATAATTTTATTGCCAATTAGCCTCTTTAGGGATTATTAGCTAAGTTCTCATTTCTTTTCTCTTATTTCTACTTTTGGAATACAACACTGAATTTAAAGAAAATTTAATCAGTATGTAAATGAAAGGTGCTATATTGGCACCTGACCCGACACAGACAGACGCGGGAGGCACATTGATAAAACAAATAAATGTTTTATTTCAATTTCTTTGCCTGTGGGCAACGCCTTCCCCGTCCCCACGGGCACAATACAGTCCCACAAACAAAAACACAACACTCTTCCTTTTCGGTCACCACTCCTCTTCGTCAAGCTTTGTCTCCCTCCTCCCAACTCTGGCTCTTGGAGTAGTGGCTGCAGGCTCCTTTTATAGCAACCCCCGGAAGTGCTCCAGGTGCTCATTGACCTACTTCAGGCTGCACTTCCGGGTGTGGCTGCAGTCCAGCCCACATGGGCTCGTTAAGCCATGCAGCTCCCCTGGGCGGTGGCCATGGAGCCCAACAGGGATGAGCTCCAGTATTCCACCATTATGGCACCGATGCAGCCCAGCAGGGCTGCCACCAAGTCTTCCAGGGAACAAAGGGTGAAGCCCATGGGTGTTCCCCCAGATCCAGTGTTAAAGGGGCATTCCAGCCATACTTCATACTTCAATGATCCCATGAGAGTTTGTGTTGATGTTAATAGTAGTAAAAACTTCATGAAAATGCTGTCTTTTTGTTGTTTCCTATTACATTCTAGAGGATTCAGACATTCATGGAAAAGGAAGATATGCTCTACTGAGTAATTAGTATTAGGATTAAATGTTAAAGTTTGGATATTAGCTGTCATGTAAAGCATTATTGTAAAAAGACCAAAATATTATTCTTTACTGAATGGTGACAGACCTTTAAATCCAGACAAGTGGGTGGCTTGTTGAATCATTTCGGGGTGGAAAAACTAAATGTATTGGCTAAATTGATCACTATAAAAAACGTATACTTCTATTCCTGCCCTAAAAGCATGCATTTTTATTAGCTTTTCAGGTGACTGCACATCAATGGTATAATTTCAATAGGTCATTAAGTATTCACCCCGAAGACATCTTACAGGCCAAAATCTATTCCAGGCTGCCCAGTCAGGTGCTTTAAGAAAGGCTATAGTCAACAAAAAATGGAGAAAAATAAAAGACAAAATGCACAGCTGATTTAGCAAGTTTGTACATTATTGTGGTAGTAAGGCCAGTGTAAGTATCAGGTATAATTTAATTGGCAATTCAGTAACTATCAGTACCTAATGTGGGTATAATGAAAATGTAAATAAACAATTCAAATAGAACATTAGAAAAAAAATTAATAAAAAGAAGTATATAAAAAATTAGACCACATTGAATAAAGAAATTATATAAAATTAATAAACTATGCATCAATTAATATTGTATGTGTGGCATCATAAAACAGTACTAGTTCATTAGCTATTCATATGAATGCAAAACCAGGAAAAAATGTTTTTTGTTCTTTAAAAATACTGCTTATGCATGCATTTCTCTCTGTTATCATTGTCTTTGTCTGTTTGCTACAGCTATTAGAAAGCTGATTACAAAATTTAACCAGTTATTTCAAATTCATTGGCTGGACAACAGTTTGAATACTATCCAGACTAGATCAGGATTAATTCTCAGATATGTTTTCCTCAGTTCCCTCTTTTATGTTTTCTGCCTACATCATAATCTCCTTTAGTTGTTTTTCCCTTTACTTACTTTCTGTGTATCACTGGCAATCATGTACATTCAAAGTAAGCAATCATTGACATCATTTATCTTTTCCTGAAACTTTCTGAAACCCATCTACCATTGTCGCCAACTACATGAATGATATGAAGTTTCTAATCAGATCAAAAAAATTGATGCTGCTTTAACTGCAAAAAACAAACACACTTTAAACCATCTACATGTTGGCAAAGTAATTTTTTTGCTTTATTTAAAAAATCTGGAATCTGTGCATATTCTTTGCTCCCTGTTTGATTGTTTCTATAATGACCGGACTCTTGGTTTCCTCTACAGGTATAATAATAACTTGTGAATATTGAACACTAGCTTTCTTTCAGCTATGTCATCAGTGTAACCAAGATGTGCACATTTAGTTTGAACAATCTCTGTTTGGACTGCTCTGTTGCTGCCTTGACAGTCTGTATTATAGTATTTAACAGATTCATTAGGATAGCAATATACAGTATCTTAACATAATTAGCATTAAATTTTGCATTTTTTTTCCTAATAACCAAACTTGTTAATTTGTTCATTAGCAATCAATATTTACTCCTTACATAGTGCTTAAATTCAAGGTTTCATTACAGAGTGCATCCATAGGCTCATGTAGTACTACATTCTCTTTGGTTTTGAGCATAACAATATATTATTTCTTCTGTTATAACTGGCTGCACTGTTTGCCATTTGCAAAAGCTTTGTTATACTCTTCTCATACATCTATCCATGAAACTAACTATGGAATCATCCATGTACTTGTAGTGTTCTTATTTCTTAAAATGAAAAAGAACAGCTCAAACATTTTTCTTGAAGAGCTCTAGAGTTTAGAAGTCATTTTTAGGTGAGATTTTTATCAGTCATTTCAATGGCAATATTATTTAGAGAATTTCCAGTAGCTCTATGTGCCACTTGGCATTCTCAGATCAATAATTTATCAACAGTTTCATTGTTGACACTGTACTACTGTCACTGATCTGTGTACAACATGCAGAAATAATTTAATTGTACCATGTATACTTTGCAATAAATTTTAAATTGAATTTGAAGTTCAAAATACAATGTGCAGTAAAATCTATAAGCAATAAACTCTTTGTACATCAGCCTTGAGGAGATTCTACACAAACAAATGGTTTTGCATGGCTCTTAGCCCATTTCACCAATAACTATGCATTTGTCAAACCAAAATTAGATTACAAGTTAAATTCTTTTTTCTCTGTTTGCTATGAAGAAATCTTAAATCAGTCTCGGAGGCGGTGGTAGAGCCAGCCAACTATGTTACTATTCTGTTCTATCAAACTAGTTAAAGCAAACTAAAAGAATTTTTAACATTTGCGATCACTACCACACTGTTTAGATCTTATTTGGTTTTCCCATCTTTAATGACAGAATGAATATCAGGAGATATTAAATTTCAATAGTTTAACTTTGAACTTTTTTTTGAAAAACACTTTAAAATGTATTTGCTACACCCGAGCAACAAATATTTTTACAGTACTTATTTTCTAAAATATACTTCAAACAACAGTTATCCATATTGTACAAATTTGTACCTAAAACCAGAATTATTAAAATAAACAAGGAATCTATTATTAACTAATGTTTATAATGTATATACTATAATATTATCAATACAAGGTTGTCAAACCAAAATTATATTCCATAAACAACTATATATTAATTTTCTAAATGCCAACTGGAATGCAGCCAAGAACACATTTGCATGACTGCAGAGCACTGCAGAATATGTAAATAAAACCTCTTAGAACACAGGTAAACAGTAGTGGAAATAATACAGAAATTAACTTAAAGCTATCTGTTTCTTACGAGTACAAGTAATTTGAATTATTTTGAGGCAAATACATTTATGTATGACACCTATAAAAAAAGTTTAGAACCGCTAATTGACCATGGTTGTGTCACATCCTGCCATCTGTGTTTAATGGTGCATAGGTGACTTTTCAACATCTGGTTGCCGTATTGCTATAGTCTCATCAAATCTATACTACAGATTATTTGGAAGAACACTTATGCCTACTGCCAGTACATTAAATACTCAGAAATACACTGGTCTACATTTTTACAGCAGAAGGGGAACTTTAGGCAACAGGAACCAAAACGCAGCGTCTGGGCTATGTGTTAGAGAATGGTAACAGCAAATATCATGAGTTAAGCCCTTTGATTTGGCTGAAGTCAAAAACCATGAAGTACATTTTTTTCTCTAGAACTGGTGAAATATTATTGGCACATTTATTGAACAGTGCTCCTAGGTAGCCATATCTGTAGGTATCATGGCAAAAATGGGTAACAACAAAAAATAAAATTTGTTGTCCCTCTGTCTAATCTGCCTTTAACAATTCAAAATGATCTCCCTGTTGTGCCTCATTGTTGGTCACCTCAGGCATTTCCTTTATATCTATTCAATAAACAAATACATTTTTAATGGGGCTGGTGGACCATTCCATCATGCCTCTCAGATGAAAGCTGCCGCTGAAAGAAAAATGTTATGTGTTTGACCAGGAAAAGAAAATTGTGGGAGAGAGAGCCATGGATTAAATCGATTATTACCTTACAGGTAGATATTTCCATTGGTTACTGACCATTTTCCATGCTGATAGCATAAATAATACAGAAAATAATATGGATATTCAAACAAGTAAATCTTTCAAACTTTATGTGATTCAAAGTAAAGGTGTTTGAGTCACTACACCAGTATATCTGTTTTGATAAATCTAATGCTCATGGTGTCTTGTATCAAGTATTTGACTGTCTAATTGGCTCTATCTGAGAAAAAACAGGTTATGTAAAAGATGTAGCTTATGTCACTCTTTTAAATGGAAGAGGTGAGAGTAGAGACTTGAAGGGGCTGAGATATAAACTATTAAGATTAGATTTGCATATGTAGGGATTACTTAAGAATAATCATCACTTTAAAGGGCTGGTTCTCCTATCTCACCATAAGTAGGCTGACCAGATTTTCCACCAGAATTCGTTTCTAAAAGGAACACAAACTAACAAATGTGTTAGACATCAGTTTAAACAGAAAACCACTTTATAAAATTTTAAATGAATCAATCGGTCTTCCTTCATGTGCCATGCAGGAATGTAAGCTGAATCGAAGAGTGGTTGGTCCTCCTTTGTCTATTGTCTGGCTAAAAATGGGACATTTTGATAAATTACAGGAAATTTGGTTAAATACAGGACATGATGCATAAAACAGGACATGATGCTTAAAAGCGTCACTGTCCCAAAAAAATTGCCTGGTCTGCATAACAATAAGAGACCTACCATTGGCTATGTTCAGCAAAGTGGTGACCTGGAAGATAGGAACAAGACTCTTGGACATAACTGGAGAAACTCTGAGGAAGAGTTTTCAGGCTGTCTCCTTAAAAATCAAAAGGGTCCAAGGTGTGCTGACAAGAGGCTCCAAATGCTTCAGGCCAAATGGTGACAATACATGACCAGTAAGTGTGAAGGTGGGGACAAATAATCAATTTGAGGATTAATTCATGGAGTGCTGGCAAAAGAACAACACTGACCTGTCTAGCTGTAAAAGGGATGAACAAGGTTCCCCTATAAGAGGTAGGGAATGGGAGCTGTTTAAAATTCCTTATTCATTATGGTATAATGAAGGCTCAGGGTTGTAGGAGCACCTGAAGGTGCAGAGGAAATTCTCACCAAGGTCTCATTGTAGCAAAAGTTGAACCAGCTCTGATTCCAGAAGTAATTCAGGTGCATAGGCCAAAAGTTATTATGGAAAAGGGTTTAAAACCACCACAAGCCTGAGTACACAATTTTTGAACAGATGGAAAGAGAACTAGATCAAAAGCTCACTAGGAAGAGAAAATGTCAATGTTCTGTTTAAGAGGGAGAAAGACAAAAGTGGGATGTAAGGAAAAGGCTGGTTTGGTAGGACTCTGAGGTAGGCAACTTGGGGATAGGTTCAAGACCTGTATATTCATGCACAGAGTGGCCGCAGTACTTTTTTTTGCTTTTGTTTATTTTGATACTTTACATTTTCCCTTTTGCGTATCCTCCTCTATTGTGTTTTATATTGTAAAAACACACCCTTTCTATATATTCTGAGTGTGGGTGGCTCTTACAAGGGTAAAACATCCTGTTACATCTAACATACACTGATGCTTTTCCATTTTAAAATTTTAGTTATGATAACAAAACAACAGCCCTTCATTAATAATTAATTATTTATTCCTTACTGATGGGGCAATATCAACTATAACCAGTAACCGTGTTTAAAAGGTAAGAATCCAGATAAAAGTAATCTGTTTTGCTTTCTCTGTACTGCATATAAGTCAATAAAGTCTTGATGACCATGAACTTATTGATTTAAACGTACTTTATTGCTCCATAAACTTGTTAATAGGAGCCATGGCCAAATCCAAGTCAGTTGAGCAAGAAATATTTTATGGAAGGCTATTAACACCTACAAGACTGTGATGACATGTTTATTTTCTGTCAGTTCTATATCATAGCCAAGTTATTATAGAAAATTAGAAAACAATTGCATGATGTGGCAAGTACAGATTTTATAAAACCTTTGCTCCAAATGTAAAAAAATGCATATCCAATTCAACAAATTATTGCAGCTTCTCAAAATCTTTTCATTTTAGTTTGTTTGTTTGACTTAAGTCATCATCTCAAGTTAAGTTTCGGCCTCTGGTCTTCCCTTATCTATCATGTGTTTCCTCAATAATTATTCTTCGACCTATGAGGTGTGATTTAAATACAGTATAATCACCAATGTTAGAAAGGCTTATCAACTCAGTTTACTACTACAGGATATTTGCAAATTGAACAGTCGCTTGGGTTTAAAAAACAATCAGCAATGCATATTCAGAAAGAACAACAACAGAAAAGCAAAGAATGAAAAATATAAACAGAAGCATTGCCTCACTGAGTTTTTTTTTGTTTTATTGTGCTTTATATTATTCTAATTTTGGGCCTTTAACATTCATAGTACATTATTGGAGTTTTTTACACCTCTGTTAGATTAAAAAAGCTATGAGACCTCCTCTGCATTTTATTGGATACCAAGAGATTTCTGAAATCTCTGTTTAGACAGCTGGTTATTTCTATATTAAAACAACATAGCAGTAGTCAATTGAGGAAATAAGAGAGGAATTCCTTTCTTTCTTTAAAAATACTGTATGTACATTTTTTATCAAAAACATTTTTTATTTATAGAAGATTAGGATTACAGTATACTGCTAAATGTTTATCTTAACAAGTATCAAAATGGCACAGTAGTTTGCTACCTAAATTTTCTGTAGATGTTCTGGTTTTACTCACACATTTACAAAGGTATGCATGCCAGTTTAACTACCAACTCTAAACTGATCCAGTATAAGACAGAGGGTTATTTTGTCCCGGAAAGGACTTTTAACGTTTCTGATGCTGGCCTCTGCCTTCTGTTAGATGCTGTTGAGATGAGTTTAGGTCAAAGTGATCCTGGAATGGATTAACCTAATGAGATTATACAGTAGCAATATTACATGTAAAATAGTTATTTAAAAGATCATTCATATTAGTTGATGTTATTTCATATATGCACTGTCTTTATTTTATCTCTTATCCATTCTTTTTTTGTGTCCTATTATGAAATAGTACTTAGCAATAGGATATCTAAATCATTACTCCCCTTAACATTGAACTAGTAAAGTCAATATAGTACATACTTGTATTTCCAGTGTAAGAGTCAAGGATTGTGTGTGGCTCGATTCCTCTTGAGTCAGTGTTTAGATCATATTCATCAGCCTCTAACTTGGTGGCCAACATGACAGACGATTATTGTGTTTTATTTGCCGTACCTGAAGTCCCTGTTTCTCAATGTAGAACTTCCCTAATTTGCATCACAAACTGTTGAGTTGTATCTTTGAGGGAAAAAGGTAATTGGTATTGTATGTGGATTTGGATTTGGGTTCTAACATTTTATTTGTACATTAGATTTACAAATCTGTGCCTTGGGTTAACATCATATCTCTCCTTACATGGTTAAGTGAAATGTTGCAAGATACAGTATTAGAGTTTTTGCAAAATATAGGTATACATATTTTGATTTCTTTTCTAAATCAATTTTAATTATTGGTGAGAAATTAAAAAAAGTTTTAAAATGGATTGCCATATTGTTCTTGAAACTCATTCTTGACAGCAAGATCTTGTTCATTTTTCTAAAGCCCTTAGGTAGAAGAATAATTGGATTCTGGTAGGGTGATCATGTGCAAAAAAACATCACAAATTGAACAACAAAAGCAAATTTTTTCTCATGGACATATTTACTGAAGACACAATTGTAATCCATTCACAGCTGAAATCCAGAAAGTGCCTGTGGGGTAACTGTGAACAAGCTATATTATCATATTAATATTTCAGTGGCTGGGTGGGTTTAGGTTGGCTCTTCAACAGTATAAGAGGCTCTCACAGCCCTGAGATGCAGTTTCCTACAGTAGGCAATTCTTTTAACACCAACACAAAATATGTTTCACCAAGGGTGACTTGCATTATCTCTTGCATGCAAATGAAGCATATGTCTCCTGTTCTGTACAGACGTAATTAGATCAACTGGATTACAAGGCGCAATACCAGCACTTCCTGCTTACTCCACCTACCAGCCTTTATTTCTGAGCTCATGCTATGTTTTCAAAGCAGCAAGTGTATTACTGCATATTTTTTGTCCTGCTTTTTTATTAGGGGAATTATTTAGCTATTAATCCACCATCTTCTCAGCAAACTTAAAGTAAACAGTAGCCTCAAGTAATTAAATTCTGAATGAAAATATTTTGCTTGCAATAAAACTGAAGGTTAATGCTGTAAATATCAGAAACCCCTAGTATGTGGTAAGGTGCTAAAAGTAGAAACTCTGCTATCCATTAGGCAGAAGAAACACATAATGTTGATGATAAGCCTTAAACTTCCTCATCTTTAATGTCTAACACAATTTAACACAACACTGCACAAAAATCCTAAAAGTGAGAATTGACATTGAAAAGAATAAGCAATCACTAGTATAAAATATATCCTATAAATTCAACATATTTAAATCAAACTCAAAACTAATAGAATTGAAAAATTAACCAAGATTTACTATCAAAATGCACGTTCAAATATGGTTCAACAATTTGAAAAAAGTGATACTTGAGTATCAGCGTTTGAAATAAATAAGGAATGGACTACTTCAAAAGAAAATAGGAACTGCGTACAATATTTCTTGTTATACTTTTTTACTTTAAATTGACAGGTGATCACTCTAATTTATTTAGTTTTAATTTATTTATTTTAATTTATTTCTCATTTATAGTACTAGGTTGTTGTACCACGTTCACCATTATGAATGTAAGAAGAAGTCAAGCAAAATGACACCTTTTATTGGCTAACTAAAAAGATTATAATATGCAAGCTTTCGAGGCAACTAAGGCCCTTTCTTCAGGGAAGATGTAATCAGGCAAGTTGAAGGGGCCTGAATTGCCTTGAAAGCTTACATATTGTAATCTTTTTAGTTAGCCAATAAAAGGTGTCATTTTGCTTGACTTCTCATTACAATTATCTTTTATGTAAAAGTTTCATTTGCTTATTGTATGGAGTGCAAAATGAAAATGCTTTATATTATCTTGTTATTAAACGTCTCCTGTTGCCATCATTACTGTAGGTTTAGAATCCAAAAATGAAAATGTCTTGACGAGAGAAAAAAGAAGAAGCTGCATTTAAACTATTATGACTGTGGAAAAACGTAGACAAGTTTTTACTATCACATGGTGTAGTCACTCTGAGCACTTTTAGTCTTTGATGTGCTCAAATTTTTAGAGTACTGTATTCAGTCATGCAATGTGGCTCATGAACCATACTATAAAGCCTGATGAAGCTATAACAGGTCTATATTTCAGCCTTTACTCATTGTATGATATTGAAAAAAATAATTGGAATCATCTCAAACATTAAACATCTGTGGTTACTTTTTATGTAAATACTTTTTTTAGTTGTTGGTACCATGGAAAGTAATTAATAAATGTGGAATGTTGCCCTTCTTTAAAACAACTTTTTGCAACTCAACTCGATGTCCAAAAAACTATTAAAACGCTTATGCTGCCTGCCTTTCTTTTTATCACCCAGGACCCTGTTTTGCATGCATAAATAAAGAGAGGCTGTACCCTTCGTTCTATGCCTTTCTCTAGCATTTTTTTAAAATTTAAAATTTAATTTTTTAATTTTAAAAATTTCTATTTTTCCTGATAAAATCTATTCTCTTTAACACTGGGATCCCTCAAGAATCCACTATATACAGTAGTACATGAAACAACCTAATTTCCCTAGTGGCACTCCTGACAAGTTTTCTCTTCTTGTATGTGTCACATTTTCTTTAATAAAATCCTACCCTATCTTCTAACTTTTCAACTCCCTGTCCCCTGTGCTTTAGTTAGCCAGACCTACAGTCTGTTAAATAAAGCATTTTAAAAAACAAAATGTTAAATATTATTATATTAAACTATTTTTTTAATCTAGAAAAATATTGATGTATAAAAACAAAAGTTGCACTAACAAACAATCATACACCTTTAAACTTTATTGTAATACAAAGCACCATGCACATGCTCATGATTCATTAAGCTAAGTGACGTATATAAGGTCAGACACTTTCGCATTGTGATTTTTTTAACATAAGCAAACTTTGTCAGAACATAATATCGCATCACTTTTACTTCTTTTGTTTTACCGTGAAATATATATACATGGTAACCGTTAATGCAGTGTGGGCATTTCTAGCAAATATTCACATTCCATACATAGGCAACGTTTCACATTATTCGAATGAATACTAATTGGAATTTTGAAAACCAATCAAACACTAAGGAATGATTAAATTACAGAAAATCTATTTTCTAATTTAGTAAATTATAAAATGATCACTTTTGTAATACAATCTACCTGACTCAGATGTTTTCATTTTCTATTGTTTTATAGTTATTGTAGAACAGGCTATAGTTATTGCATATGTTCCTGTCCTATACATGTAAAGTAATGTTAATTTATTGAGTAAAAGCAAGTTGGCAAAATAATTAGATTAAATTTTAAGAGAAAAATAACAATAAGTAAAGGTGGCACACAAAAAAATATGTTACTGTGTAAGCATTTTGCTACCCCTTTACTACAAACTGTGATTCTACTTTGAGAATCTTTACATTTTCACTTACATGTTACTCTTCCTGTATTATACCTGTATAACGGCACACTATTCACACTGCATAGTAAATTCACTATGCAGTGTTTTTAAATTATTCCTCATGCTTCATGGAAACCCGGGAGCCCAGAGAAAGCCCATGTAAATACAACAACATCTTTAAAATTCCAGATCAGCCATGTGTGGGTCAGGAATTAAATCTATGTCCCTAAAGCTCTGTGGCTGCTGAACTAACTACTTAATTTATATCTATGTTTCACTAGTTGTTGGTGTTAAACAAAGTCTTCTTATTTAGCTCAGCCAATGAGGTTGCTTGGGTAAGAACTTAGGGGGCTTAGTTCAAACTCCAGGTGGGGGAAAAACAACAGAGGGTGCTAAAGGCAAATTTCACCACAATTAAAATATTTTTACAAGTTTAAAAGAGAAACAAGGCTGATTGGCCTGGCTACTGCATCAGTAAAGTCATTCAGTTTTATTTCGTGAATACAAGGTAGCACAATGAAATTTGATATATCCCTTTTTCCTCCCTTATGCTTATTTATTTACTTTTATATGCATCATGTCGTAATGCTAATGGTACAGACACCAGTTTTCACACACTTTAAAAGTAAAAAAGTCTTGGGTCAATGGATTACAATGAATATATCAGGAATATGTAAGCACAACAATGAGTGAACCAAATGCTATCAGACAGAATGAAAAAGGCCAGGTGGTTCATTTTTATCTTAAAATACATACAGTAAATTCGTCCATAAACTGTGTTTGCACTGGAAGGACTGACACTATCAGTAGATCTCTCTAATTGGGCACGGGTCATTTGGCGAGTTCCAAAAAATGTGTAACTTTAAAATAATTAGTAATGTACTAAACATAATGTTTTCTGTACTTATTTCCTATTTGTGGGCATATTCCTTTAATATAATAAAGTAAAACGATTTCCATTTTCTCAATAACCTCAACATTTCTGTTGTAAGAACATATGGCTGTAAGCCACTATTTAACTTGTTGCTCTCTCTTCTACATCATTTATTTTTAATTACACTGTTGTAACTCCTGAGCTCTATTTTTCCTGATAAAATCTATTCACTGATTATTTAAGTCCCAAATATTGCTCAATATCAGGCCCCATATAAATTGCTGTTTAGTCATTAATGCTTCTTAATATGCTTACAAATTCATTGTTGCATTTGTCATGTTTTTGGAATAAGGAAAAAAGCTTGATGTATAAGGGCTGATGCATAATCTTACACTTGGCAGTATATGGAAAATCACACTAAGTCTCTGTATTCGTAATGCAATCCATAACCTCATTATCAGCATCTTCTTTTAAAACATGGAGTATCCTCAGCACTCTCTGCTTGTTTATTATTAGTTGAACTGTTTCTGATTCAAACTATGACTTAAATATGTCCAAGAAGTTTATATTAAACCTCTCTTAGCAATATGTTTTAAACTGTTAACAAATAAATCCACAAATATTATTTGAACATATCTACATGCAAAAATAAAAAAGATATTTTTGGTTTTATTTTATAGGTAGTTGTCACTGTTGTCTCAGTTCGGCAAAGTCCTGAGCTAAAATACCAGGTAGAACACGGCCTGTGTGTAATGTGCACATTCTGCTCATGTTAGTCTGTGTTTTTACTGGGCACTTTGGCTTTCATTCTTTTTCAACAAACATATAGGATAGGTTGATTGGCAATTTTAAACAGGCTTAGGATGAGAGGGTATAATTGTGAGGTGAGTTTGTATTGTGGAGAAACTATGTCCATACTATGTGTACATTGCTTCAGGTACAGTGTTCCCCTGGCCCTGTAAGGAAATAAACAAGTTTGGAAAAATCAATTAAACAGTCAATCAAACGAAATATACTAGTAGTTAGCTTTCCTTGTGTCTAACTTTTTTATATTCTTATTTTACTTGAGAAGTTGTCACAGCACTCTGTGCCCGCACTCAGTGAAAAGCAACGTATAAAAGTAAACTAAATTAAATTTGAAACCTTTACATAAGCATCTTATTTAACCAGCCACCATGGGCCACACAAGCCAGTGTGGTCTTAGTGCTGGTCGCAAGCCTGGGTAAATTGGGAAGGGTTGCGTTAGGGAGAATATCTGGCATAAAACCTGTGCCAAATCAAACATGCAGATGAGACACAGAATTTTAATATCAGATTAGTCAATGCACAGATTACCAACAGCTGCCACTGAAACTGCTTTCCAGCTGAGAATTGGTGGAAAATATCCAATTTTTGGACAAAAAGGTGAAGGAGAACAAGAATGGGAAACTGGATTCAAAGACAATGGGAGAGGAGGATGGGAAAGATTGTGAAGCTCACAGCCAGAACTTTATATGCTGACACTTTAACTGGTAAAGGGAGAGAGCTGGCTGGCCAATAGGTCAGAGCCAAGAAAGGTAGATGTACTGTGTGTACAGGAGACCAAGTGGAAAAAGAATAATGCCAGAAGCTTCAGAGGTGAGTGTAAATTGTTCTACCATGGTGTGGATGGGAAGAGAAATGTGGTAGGGTTAATTGTACAGGAAGAGTATGTTGGGAGTGTTTTGAAGGTGAACAGAATGGAAATCGAAGGGATAATGTTAAATGTCATCAGCTCATATGCTCTGCAAGTGGGATGTGAGATAGAGGAGAAAGTAGATTTCCGGAGTGAGTTAGACAAAAAGGTTGAAAGTCTACTCACAGAAAAAAGAGTAGTGATTGGAGCAGATCTTAATGGGCAAATTGGAGAAGGAAGCAGAGGAAGACTATTGTGTGAAATTTAGAGAGAAAATGAGAAAGGCGCTGGGTGGTGGTAAAGATATGATATATAATTGGAACACCACAGTTGGATTGGTAAGGGGGAGCGCTAGGAAGGTGCTTGGTATGAAATCTTTGTAGAGGAAGGAAGGGAAGGAGACTTGGTTATGGAATGATAAAGTATAGGAATGCATAGCAGAAAAGAATTGGGATAAAGAGAGAGATGATGAAAGCAGAAATGTGTCCAAAGAGCTGCAGCGAAAGGTAAAAAGAGAGGTGTCAAAGGCTAAGGAAAAGAAATATGCCGAGCTATATGAGAAGTTGGACACAAAAGAAGGAGAAAAGCTCTTTCACTAATTGGCGAGACAGAGGAACTTAGTGGGGAAGGACGTGCTGCAGGCCAGGGTGATAAAGGCTGCAGATGGAAATTTACTGACAAACAGGAAGAGTGTGTTGAAAAAGTGGGAGGAGTACTTTGAAGGACTTATGAATATAGAAAATGAGAGAGAGTATAGGTTGGATGAAGTGGAGACAGTAAATCACAAAGTACTGGGGAGAAGCTAGGCTGAAGTGAGGGAAGCTATGAAGAGGATGAAAACTGTAAAAGCAGTTGGCACAGTTGATATACCAGTGGAGGCATGGAGATAATTAGGTGAGATGGCAGTAGATTTGTAACAAGATTGTTTAACAAAATCTTGAAAGACGAGAAGATGCCTGAGGAGTGGAGAAGAAGTACATTAGTACCACTTTCAAGAATAAGGGAGATGTGCAGAAATGCAGTAACTACAGGGGTATAAAGTTGATCAGCTACACAATGAAGATATGGGAAAGGGTGAGGCTGAGAGGAGAGGTGGCGATCTTTGAGCAGCAATATGGTTCTATGCTTCTAATCCACATTTGCTGAAATTATTCTTTTTACGCTTGATTTTGCTATTGCCTTTTAACAAAACACCAAATGGAAGATGATATTTATATTGATTTGCATATTAAAATATGCAAAATTCTGAGAGGATTTAGAGTGGGGCTGTAGGTGTATGCACATGCGTTAAATTTCACGTTCATTGGGATTTATACTGAAGAAATGCATGGCACTTGGCGTACGCACAGTTTTATGCATCTGAATTTTTTTGTGCATATGCACATTTCTGGTTTTGTCTGTACATTATGCTTCACTGAAATTCTAAACACAGTGTTACACATGAGGCCTCAGGTAACCATCACAAACCAAGGTTTGAAAAGTGAGCTACTGAACTCTATTGCAAATTTCTACAAAAGCAGGAATATCAGATGCTGCATTAACCATTCTACAGGTACATGTTAACACAGACAATTATAATTTTTTGCTTTTGAAATTATATTTTTCTGCATATTTTTTGTAGGTTTTCCTGGATGGATTTTCGATAGGTATTAGGATTGTCAGAAAAAAAACATTATTATTTGAATTATTCAAAGCTATATGAAAAAATTCTTATTTTAAGACAAACACTGACATTTAATTGCAAAAGACTGCTCTTTTATATTACCTCACACAAACTTTGACATTGTGTTACTCCAGAGACACTTCCATAATTAGTGTTTTTATAATTTTTAATTATTAGTTTGTATCATCATCTCTCTATTATAAAAAAATATCCTGGGAGGGTGACTAGGGAGACGAGACGTGATCTTCTCGGAAGACAATTTGACGTCCGCGCGAGAGACACTTTAACGTCACATGAGACAAGGCAGTGAGACCACATTTAAAACAAGTTCAAGGACATCTAACAAAGCAGTTGTTGGAATGCCTTTGACAGACAAACATCATGTGCTCCTAGCTCTTAAAACAACGACAAGCAACAAGCCGAACATGCAGCTTGCTAACAGCAGCAGCAGCAGGAAGCCAGCCAATGATCCGACTGCTTTTCCTTAGCATGCGTTGAGCCCCCCCCCTTTTCACAACGAGAGCGGCAGAGCCACGAAATGGCAAAAGGACAGCTGCTGTACAGGCTTTGAAATGATCAACGCAAAGCGTGACAAGCAGAAAATGCAGCTCGCCAGCAGAAACAAGCCAGCAGATGATCTGACTGCAACTCCTGCTTTTTGCAGATGATGTTGTCCTGTTTGCTTCATCAGGGCGTGATATTCAGCTCTCTCTGAATCGGTTCGCAGCTGAGAGTGAAGCGGCCTGGGATGGGAATCAGCACCTCCAAATCCGAGACCATGATCCTCAGCCAGAAAAGGGTGGAGTTCCCTCTCAGGGTTGGGGGAGAGATCCTGCCCCAAGTGGATCAGTTCAAGTATCTCGGGGTCTTCTTCACGAGTGAGGGAAGAATGGAGCGTGAGATCAATAAGCGGATTGGTATGGTGTCCGCAGTGATGCGGGCTCTGCATCGGTCTGTCGTGGTGAAAAAGGAGCTGAGCCATAAGGCAAAGCTCTCAATTTAACAGTCGATCTACGTTCCTACCCTCACCTATGTGCTATGGGTAGTGACCGAAAGAATGAGATCGCGAATACAAGCGGCTGAAATGAGTTTCCTCCGCAGGGTGTCTGGGCTTTCCCTTAAAGATAGGGTGAGAAGCTCAGTCATCTGGGAGGGGCTCAGAGTAGAGCCGCTGCTCCTCCACATCGAGAGGAGTCAGATGAGGTGGCTCGGGCATCTGATCAGGATGCCTCCTGGACGCCTCCTTGGGGAGGCCCCGGGGAAGACCCAGGACACGCCGGAGGGACTATGTCTCCCAGCTGGCCTGGGAACGCCTTGGGATTCTCCCGGAAGAGCTAGAAGAAGTGGCCGGGGAGAGGGAAGTCTGGGCCTCTCTGCTCAAGCTGCTGCCCCCGCGACCCGACCTCGGATAAGCAGAAGAGGATGGATGGATGGAGCCTCTCCACTCTACAAACTTACCAAATTGGGCTGCTCTACACACTTATAATATGTGCTTGGTGTGATTTGTTCTAAAGTTTTGCTATGTATTTTTTATAGTTAGCTGCAGAATTCTTAAGGGAATACTTAAATACATTACAATGAAACACTTAGTTAATTCAGTAATTCTATTTGTGAAATATAAGAAGACTAACCTTGACTTACATAAAATACAGATGAACACTGACTTAATGTCTTTTGCACTCAGAAAGGTACACAGCAGAGACGAGGGCTGGAAGGTGGAGGAGAAGGCAGGGTGTGGGGGACTAAAGTAAAGAGTGCATTAGTTTGTTTTAGGTAATTAGGAATGATTTTGTAGTCCCACAAAGTATCATGGGGCACTGGGGGAAAATAAAGCTTCCCTAAGCCTGCTGTATGGTGAATTGTCAGGAAACAATTCAGTGCACAAGGTCTGCACAAACTCAGCAAATTTGCTGCACAAAATTTCCTTTTTAAGGGCCTTCCAAGACCTTGGCTACTGCCCTGGGTAGCCCTTGATATAATATGGCCATGAAAATAGGAGAGAAGATTCACATTCCACACAGATAATGACTGGATATGAAATTCAAACCCAGAGAGACAACAGCATAAACCCGTGCATAACATTGCTACCCATATTCAGAAATACATAAAGTAAAATATGACTGTCATATAATACATGATTATCATATTTATTATTTGTAAATATACTTGAAAATGTATAATCAAAACTCAAAAAATAGTTAAATGTAAACCTTTAAATTGTTTAGAGAAATGGGTGCAAATTCAATACAGGACTTCTGAAAACAGGAAATGACTCACTAAAATTTAAAGAAGTGTTCACATTTGGCTTCTTTCTTATTTTATTGCTTTGCTACCATTGTCTTTCTAACATGATGGGACAATCTGAGTACTTAATTACTTTTTATGCCAAGTAATTTTGATTTTATGTACAAACGTACTGGTATGTAAATTTTGCTTTTTTAAAATACAAAAAAATTTAGTCATATGTTGAAGTTCAACAACTCCATGCTTTGGTCTTCTACTGTACATTAAGAAACTTGATGACAATATGATAATACATCCATAGTCTAGTCTGTAGTTTGGGTCCAATGAGATTTCGCCAGGTTAGAAATGATTAAGGTGGTTTGTTGATATTAATGGCACAGAAATCTGAGCCATTCATTTATATCAAAAAAGAGTTTAATTTTAATGTATAACTTGTCTGGTTGTACAAATCATTTCATTGCTGTTCTATCAATAATTTAAAAATGGCAACAAGGATAATAACAAGAACTAAGAAGAAAACTGACTTGTAATTAAATTTTGGTTGGTCTTTAAAATCTTCCTTTTAAAATTTAAAGTCTTAAATATAAAGTGTCTGTTTTCCTTAAAGAACTTAATGCCAGAATGCTCACTGCCATCACAAGACTTCAGAGCTTTTAGCTATGTAGGATTCTCAAAATCTTCAATAATTGTACCTGTCACCATAAAATATACCCTATCAGTCTGGACATTACAATAAAGTATGAAGATTCAATATTTTAATATATCATATCTTGTCAAAGCTACTGGTCAGGCTGTTGATATTTCTTCTTTCATAATTTTTGAAATTGTTATGATTGTTCTAAAATGCATACCACAAAAAGGCTTAGCTAACTCCAGCTATTTACCCTGTGAGGCACCTTTGCACCTTTCAGAAACCCTTTGTTAAAGTATATTGGTCCAAATTCAACAAGAGTCTAACTACTGGGTTTCCATTTACTCTAAAGGCCTTAAGTAAAATCTTTAATTAAAAAAAGTCAGACTACCTACTTTGGATAATCAAAAATAAGTTAATGTTTTCCTTTTCAATATCCCATGCCCCATATGTTGTTCATATAAATAATACAATTCATAATTATTTACATTATCAAGATAACTGAGCCAAATGCCTAAAAGAAAGTAGTAAAATTTTCCCCATTAAAATTCCCTTAACATGTATATTAAAATGCCTAACTACCAAAGAGACTACTCATTAAAGCAAAATTATTTTGTGATTAAGTCTCTGTTTTATTGGGTTGTAAATAAAACTTCCTACTAAATACCAAAAGGCCATGTTTATGTGCTCTAGTAATATATCACATATACATTTCTGCAGGTGTTGCCAGCAATCAGGAACTCCACTATCAGTAAACAAACATCTAGAAAACTCTTTACTATTTTCTGTTAGTCCCTGTTATTTTTAACGCAGCCACAGGGGATGCACAAACCAGTGTGTTTCTTTGTGCCAGTGCCAAGCCTGGATAAATGGGGAAGGTTATGTCAGGAAATGCATTTGGTGTAAAATTTTGCGAGATCAATATGAGAACAACAATACAGATTTCCGGGTTAACAACGGCCACCACCAGTACTGTTAGCAGGGTGCTGGCAGAAATTGGGCTACTGTTGGCTGAAAAAGGAGAAGAAGGAGGGGGAGATGTGTCTGGATGCAGGAGGAGAGGAGGAAGGTAAAGAGGTGGCAGTGAAGAGTTACCAGACAGCTGGGCAACTACAGCAGAAGTAGTAAGGGTGACAGCAGAAAGGGTGCTTGGTGTGACATCTTGACAGAGGAAGGAGGAAAAGGAAACCTGCTGGTGGAATGGGGAAGTACAGGAGAGTATACAGAGGAAGAGGTTGGCGAAGAATAAGTGGGATAGTCAGAGAGATGCAGAAAGTAGACAAGAGTACAAGGAGATAAGGCGTAAAGAGAGAGGTGCAAAGGCTAAAGAAAAGGCGATGAGGGTTATGAGAGGTTGGGCACTAAGGAGGGAGAAAAGGACATGTACTGATTGGCTAGAAAGAGGGACTGAGCTAGGAAGGATGTGCAGCAGGTTAGGATGATAAAGGATAAAGATGGAAACATACAAGCAAGGAGAGTGTGTTGAGCAGATGGTAAGAGTATTTTGAGAGGCTGAAGAATGAAGAGAATGATGAGAAGGTTGGATGATGTAGTGATAGTGAATCAGGAAGTGCAATGGTTTAGCAAGGAGGAAGTAAGGACTGTTATGGAGAGGATGAAGAATGGAAAGGCAGTTGGTCCAAATGACATACCTGTGGAAGCATGGAGGTGTTTAGGAGAGATAGCAGTGGAGTTTTTAACCAGATTGTTTAATGGAATCTTGGAAAGTGAGGAGATGCCTGAGGAGTGGAGAAGTGTACTGGTACCAGTTTTTAAGAAAGTTTTTGTGCTGAGCTGTAGTAACTACAGGGGGATAAAATTGATGAGCCATAGCATGAAGTTATGGTAAAAAGTAGTGGAATCTACGTTAAGAAGGGAGGTGATGATTAGTGAGCAGCAGTATGGTTTCACGTCAGGAAAGAGCGCCACAGATGCAATGTTTGCTCTGAGGGTGTTGATGGAGAATTATAGAGAAGGCCAGAAGGAGTTGCATTTTGTCTTTGTGGTCCTGAAGAAAGCATATGACAGGGTGTCTGAAGAGGAGTTGTGGAATTGTATGAGGAAGTCAGGAGTGGCAGACAAGTATGTAAGAGTTGTACAGTATATGTAAGAGGGAAGTGTGACAGTGGTGAGGTCTGAGGTAGGAGTGACATATGCATTCAATGTGGAGGTGGGATAACATCAGGGATTGGCTCTGAGCTCTTTCATATTTGCAATGGTGGTAGACAGGTTGACAGACAAAATTAGACAGGAGTCCCCATGGACTATGGTGTTTGCTGATGACATTGTGATCTGGAACGAGAGTGGGGAGCAGGTTGAAGAGACCCCGGAGAAGTGGAGATATGCTCCAGATAAGAGTGGGATGAAGGTCAGCAGGATCAAGACACAATACATGTGCAAATGAGAGGGAGGTCAGTGGAATGGTGAGGATGCCGGGAGTAGAGTTGGCGAAGGAGGATGAGTTTAAATACTTGGGATCAACAATACAGAGTAACGGGGATTGTCGAAGAGAGGTGAAAAAGGGAGTGCAGTCAGGGTGGAATGGGTGGAAAAGAATGTGAGGAGTAATTTGTGACAGACGGGTATCAGCAAGAGTAAAAGGGAAGGTCTACAAGACTGTATTGAGACCAGCTATGTTATATGGGTTGGAGATGATGGCACTTACCAAAAAACAGGAGACAGAGCTAGAGGTAGCAGAGATAAAGATGCTAAGATTAGTATTGGGTATGACAAGAAAGGATTAGCAATGAGTACATTACAGGGTCAGCGCAGGTTGTATGGTTTGGAGACAAAGTCAGAGAGGTGAGATTGCGTTTCGACATTTGCAGAGAAGAGACATTGGGTATATTGGGAAAAGGATGCTAAGGATAGAGTTGCCAGGCAAGAGAAAAAGATCAAAGCCAAAAAGGAGATTTAAGGATATGGTGAGAGAGGACATGCAGGTGATGGGTGTAACAGAGCAAAATGTAGAGGACAGGAAGAAATGGAAAAAGATGATCCGCGGTGGCAACCCATAACAGGAACAGCCGAAAGAAGAAGTCCTTGTTATTATTGCCTACAGTCATTAAATATACTCTTTATTCGATGGTTCCCCAACCTTTCTCCCCAATCTCCTACTGACAATTGAGAACCACCAACATAAGTATAATAGGATACATAGAATAAAGTCAAATTTTTCAAAACGCATTCAGTAAAAACAATCTTAAGAAGCATGTCACACTGCTAGATTACATACAACACTGACAGCTCAAAATAAGCAGTATCAGGTCATGGTATTTATTGCCTGTGGGGTGGGCAGAGGGCAGCTGACTACATTCTTCTTCATTACTGGTACCTTAGCAAATGTGTGTAAATTTTCCCATAAGGAAAAGAGCATCAGCAAGTACAGATGAAAGCTGATATTCATGATCGTACCTTGCCTGCTGCAACAGAATCATACACAATCAGACAATGTGAAGTAAGGATTAGACATTTTAAAACATTTTCTAAAAAGGGTTTGAAAAGTTGTCAGTCTCAGTATATATTCACAAAGTAAACAAAACGCAGATGAAAAGTTGAAGCTTTAGTTCTTTTTTATTTACTTGGAATCTGGGGTCAGTGGCTTACAATGCAACTCTAAGAAAATCAATCAACAAGGACATTTTCCTCATTAAAAAGATAAAAATAAATAGTATGGTGGCAGAAAGCATTTAATGCCAGTACTTACAATGATGCAGTACCTCTGTATACTAAATGTAAAACTTCATACATAAAGAACAACAGAAGTAACATATGGTTTGTGTTGACATTTTGACCATAATAATTAGCCTATTACAATATTAATAGTCACGGTGAACACCACCATAAAATGTGAGTAAATATTTTTTTTTAACTTTTATTTAATTTAAAAACAGCATTACAATATGTTATACACAGATCGATTAACAGCACAATGTGTACAACATTTTGAAAAAAGTACAATGTTTTTAATTTAAAATGAACAATTCCTACACTTTAAATCCTAACCCAACCAGTTCAGAGAATTATGAGAACAAAAGGCTCAATATAAGAACAAAAGGAAAACAGAACAGAGATTACATTATCGCTCATGTTACACTGATAACTAATGGCATGCAGTTATTTTCTCAATTGATTATGTACATTGGTTTGATGAGACATCAATCACTTACTCATTTTTTAAACAGTGCTAAAACACATGCAATATTATACAGAATAAGTCAATCAAAAAACAAATGTAAGAGTTATTGATTTTAAATTATATTTTGTATACAGTTAACCTCACACTGTTCCAGTGTGGTGCTGGGGTGTCACCCGATCCACTTGGGTGCCAATCCAAGTGGTTCATTGTGTGGTGAGTGTGGCAACTGCTGTACCAACACATGCTCCCATCCTCCTTCTCCTACTCCTAACCTCTTTGGAATATGTAATGCTTATGTATCATTCAGAAATGTGTCACTAAATAGAGGCAAATCAAACAATGAATTGGCAGAGAACAAATGTAATCTCCTTGAGGAGAAAGTATCGGTTATAATAGATTATTGGATCACCACAATAACAAAAAAAATTCTGTGAAATACCAGTCTCTTAGGAACTGTTATGATAATGAAGTTCTTCAATGTGCAGGCTTCATTTTTTTTCTTATTTTAACATTAGTATTACTTTTATCGTTATTTCAATGATGTCACCAGAACATCACTGTTTCAGCCTTTTTCAGTATTTTCATTTGCTGTGCTACCTTCAAAAAGCAGTTACTGAAGTGTATCACTCCTATTCTTTTATAATGCTGTCACCACCTTTTTTTGACAGTAGCTACTGTGCTCTTTGGGAAATGAGTTGTGCAGGTTATGTGTAACATTTAACCTTTGGAATTAAGGCAAAAATGTTCTACTTGGTCTTTTCAGGTCATAGCATGTTTTCCTAGATAGTTTTAAAAGACCAAAATTAATACGTTCTTGCAGGATATGTACTGGCTTAGATACTGTATTCTTTTTCATGACTTATAACGCTTATCTAGCCATGCAACCCTCCAACTTAGGAGAATACACAAAATTGATTAAATATGCAATAAATGGCCAGTTATTACCATAAATTTATACTGCATCTGCAGTTAGCATCTTGGTAGCCCAACAAACTTTCTTTTTGTCTTTCTCTTTCTCAACAGTTTCCAAGTGACATCATTAAAGTTTTCTAAGTCCTGGTTGTGCTATACTTCCTCCACTTCTTAATGACAATCTTCACAGTATTCTATGATATATGGAATGCCTTCAGTTTCCCTCCAATGATGTGCGCTTTTCAACAGTATGATCATATAGCTGTTTTGTTAGTTATTGGTGGTTCTTGTTTTATCTCTGCTCTATGCATCCAAGAACTCTCCAGAGAAATTTCACAGGATCTGTTGGTTTTATCTGGAAATGGCTGGAATTAATGAAATTGACGACAGCTAAAGGCAAATTACCTTTGAACAAGATCTGGAATGTTAGATTTGAACACAATTACATCCTCTCATTTTAAAGCGTGTTCACACTTAAGCATCTATGGCAATTGAAGTTTTTTTAAGTATCAATTATTTTCTTAAATAATGATACTGTTTTCATTTAAATATTGTTGGCTACAAGATGTTATTAAAGTTGAAAAGTCTGAGAAGGTTTGTTTTAAGTTTTACATCATGAAAGCTAAAATTTCATTAAAAAGTGTGTAGACATTTGTTATCTATTGCATAGTATTACTATGCACCCTTTTCAAGACTGCTTCCTACCTTGCACCTGATGCTACTGACCACCAAAATGGATTTAGTAGATCTTATATTCTTATAAAATATTATAATTGGATGTGCAGCATTATTACAGTCCAGGACTGACCTGTAGTAGGTCACTGGTTAAAAACAGATATTTAAAACTCACTTAAAAGAATAATTCAGGTAACATTTTTCTGATTCTTTACACTATTTTACAGTGGGGTTATGAAGCTTTGGTAATGTTTGGAGAATTAAAGTAATATTAAAGCATCTTTGTGTAAATAAATAATACCTTCAATGCATTATTTATGAATGTGCAAGCTGTAGATTTTCGTTAATGCATGTACGTCAAGAAAGTGTTTTCATTTCTGATATTTATTGACCTGTCAGTTAAATCAATTATATCTGTAAATTATGCTTCATTATTTTAAAACGTGAATATTTGCTAATTTTACAGTGATACTGGATGTAAATTTATTAACCACTTTAACAGTTGTCTCAGAAAAGGAACCATAAATGATTTTAAAACAATATAGTATATTTTTATTAAAAAGATATTCTGTTACTTTATCAGAATACATAGGTTTTATGAAAATAACTAAACACAGTAATGTATGCAGTAATTTATTAGTTATACTGTAAATATATCTGCCTGAAATTCTGCTTAAACTACAGGTATAATGTTTTAAGGTTGTTCTGAAATTTTTAAGGAATGCTTTGTCCATTATGGAATCGTAACACACCGTACAGCCAGCAGTACATGAACTCTGAACACTAACGGACATTTTCCAAATCCTTCTTAAACCTCTATGGTATACAAAATAAAAAGGCAACACTAATGAAAACAATCAGCTGCACTGTTCCTGCTGTCTTTGAAACTTAAAGCCATGTTTTTAGTGTACAAGAATTCCTCTTTCATGAAAAGTCACAGCAGGCTGAGACCTGCCCTGGCATGGTCATCTCAGCAGATGGAGAGCAACAGTCATAGATTGTAAACATCTTTTTCTGTTAAGTATATGTAATGTAATTACAGCTGGGGGTACTGTTGAGCAGTTGACAATATAAGGGAAGCAAACTGAAGCTCTAACAGGTAAAAGGTGAGAATATATATGTGTGTGTGTGTGTAAGGTATATCAGAGAGCTTTATCACCTTGTCACTCATTATTTCTGACATCCACTAGAATTTTTAAATGGAAGTGAATTAAGAAAAAAAAATATGGTAATGGGAAGAAAAGAGGTTCTCCAGTAGTGCAAACTGCACTTGCTATAAGTTTCATGAGATGTCTGTCATGAGGTAATCAATTCTAGTCCCATCACTGCAATATTTGTGTGCTCATAAACAAATTAGTCTTCTTATCCTCTTTCTCTTCCTGCATGTAACAGAAATGCCAACCTCTCAACCCTCCTTATATGTTTTAGGAAGAGGTGTTGGATGATCACTCAGTAATTTCCCCTTGGGGATTAATAAAGTATCTATCTATCTATCCATCCATCCATTTTCCAACCCGCTGAATCCAAACACAGGGTCACGGGGGTCTGCTGGAGCCAATCCCAGCCAACACAGGGCACAAGGCAGGAACCAATCCCAGGCAGGGTGCCAACCCACCGCAGTCTATCTATCTATCTATCTATCTATCTATCTATCTATCTATCTATCTATCTATCTATCTATCTAT
>JANRMT010062819.1:34958052-34985479 GCA_026402145.1 Polypterus bichir lapradei
ATCTATCTATCTATCTATCTATCTATCTATCTATCTATCTATCTATCATCAGGTTGGAAAAGGTTACAAAACCATCTCTAAAGAGTTTGGACTCCACCAATCCACAGTCAGACAGACTGGGTACAAATGGAGGAAATTCAAGTCCATTGTTACCCTCCCCAGGAGTGGTTGACCAACAAAGATCACTCCAAGATCAAGGCATGTAATAGTCGGCGAGGTCATAAATGACCCCAGGGTAAACTTCTAAGTAACTGAAGGCCTCTCTTACATTGGCTAATGTTCATGTTCATGAGTCCACTATCAGGAGAACACTAAACAACAATGGTGTGCATGGCAAGGTTGCAAGGAGAAAGCCACTGCTCTCCAAAAAAAACATTGCTGCTCGTCTGCAGTTTGCTAAAGATCACGTGGACAAACCAGAAGGCCATTGGAAGAATGTTTTGTGGATGGATGAGACCAAAATAGAACTTTTTGGTTTAAATGAAAAGCATTATGTTTGGAGAAAGGAAAAACATTGCTTTCCAGCATAAGAACCTTATCCCATCTGTGAAACATGGTGGTGGTAGCATCATGGTTTGGGCCTGTTTTGCTGCATCTGGGCCAGGACGGCTTCCCTTCATTGATGGAACAATAAATTCTGAATTATATCAGAGAATTCTAAAGGAAAATGTCAGGACATCTGTCCATGAACTGAATCTCAAGAGAAGGTGGGTCATGCAGCAAGACAACGACCCTACGCACACAAGTCGTTCTACCAAAGAATGATTAAAGAAGAATAAAGTTAATGTTTTGGAATGGCCAAGTCAAAGTCCTAACCTTAATCCAATCGAAATGTTGTGGAAGGACCTGCAGCGAGCAGTTAATGTGAGGAAACCCACCAACATCCCAGAGTTGAAGCTGTTCTTTACGGAGGAATGGGCTAAAATTCCTCCAAGCCGGTGTGCAGGAATGATCAAAAGTTACCAGAAACGTTTAGTTGCAGTTATTGCTGCAAAGGGGGTCACACCAGATACTGAAAGCAAGTTCACATAATTTTGCCACTCACAAATATTCGATCATTTTCCTTAATAAATAAACGACCAAGTATAATATTTTTGTCTCATTTGTTTAACTGGTTTCTCTTTATCTACTTTTAGGACTTGAGAGAAAATCTGATGATGTTTTAGGTCATATTTATGCAGAAATATAGAAAATTCAGGGGGTTCACAAACTTTCAAGCACAACTGTAGGGATGACTAGGAATAGACTTCACTTACTTCACCCCCCTCACTTTATAAGGTTCAAATAATGGATACATTTAATTTCTTTGTATAGTATACAGCCCCCTCTCACAAAAGCATTTAAAATTGAAGGTCCCTTTGACAGATAAACGTCAGACTTTGCAGTTCCATTTCTTTCATGTGTTGCCCTCTTTTCTATTTCTTCCAAAGTAACTACTGATTGCAAGATTTTCAACAAAATGTAAAAGTTACAGTATCTTGTCAAGTCATATTTTAAAATAACTATAACTTTTATTAATAAAGAGCAATACAAAGATATTTATGAAACTGCATGGCCACACACACATGGCTGTAGGTTCTTTCAGTTTTTTTCTCTCTTTTGTCAACTGTGGTTGTAGCACTGAACAGCTTATGTACTAGCACTATTGGATAGAATAATTAAAATCTTCATTAAAAATATTATAAAACCAGCTTGGTGAGTACTGTGACAAACATAACCTTTCACGGTTTCAGAGCAGAATGCTTCAGGCAGTTCATTGTATGCCTGTGGGAGTAGTGAGCTGTTCTCTATCCTCAAAGGAACATTTGTGCAAGAGGCATGCTTAAGTTACTGTAGTCCTTGTAAGCTTCCACAGACTATTTAATTTCCTGAACCATTTTGAGCCACCAGCTGCACACTAGGTAAAAATTCAGTGCTCAACAAATCTGACATAAACTTGGTTTGTAAACCACCTTTGCCTGAACTTTGTTGCTTGAATAGTGAAGCACAACTTGGGACAATTATGATCACATTTAGCACTGCTTGTGGAGCAACTTGTTCTCTTTTCCTGAAAAGACTGACATTTTGTGCTAAATTAGATTTACCAGAACATTTTAAAATGATTGTTGCAAATTACTCATCCATGATATGTCCAGTTGTGATGGATTTAAAATTTTCTAATCAGCAAAACTACAGTTAATCAGTAGTGTCTACAGATTGAAAGTGTGTAGGTGTCCTTGGAATGATAATCTCTTCTCATGAGAAAATGACAAAGCAGAAATGAAACACTAATAATGGGTATTTTTCTCCATGCATTTTTATACCTGCTTTTTCATGGGCTATAGCTAGAAAGATATCAATATACATTTTCACAAAAAATGTCTGTGTAGTACAGACAATTGTTTCATAAATTGTTTGCTAGCTAGCTGTAACAATGACAGAGGGAAAGCTACAGCCTGACTGATTACAACTGCTGTTTATCTGTGGCAGCCATTACACTATATTACTATAATGTAACAAGATATATAAATTAGGTGAATCAAGCTTAGACATTGATTTAGTTTTAACAGCATATTAACAAGTTACTGTCTCAATACCTTTATGAGTCAGGTCTGTTCCACATGTGTGGAATTTGCCCTGGTACTATCTACATTCTGTGTGTGTGTGTTTTCCCAAGTTTTTCTCCCAAATGGGGTTGATCGTCAAAATTTACCAAAGCATTTTATGCAGCAAATTTGCTAAGTTTGCCGGCAATCTTGTTTGCCAAATTATTTCCTGAAAATGTGATATGGATTAGGCTTAGGCAAACTTTATTTTCCAGAACACCATTATGCTTTGTGTGGCCAGTGTAGCAGCTATTCTGGATGGAGATGTGTACTCCACATCATACTTTACAGTACTGCCAATATGCTTTGCACATATGGAAATAATTCACAGTGTACTCACACATGTGGGATGTCACAACCCAGGTTGTACTCCAGCCAGATTGTACCCTGCATGCATTGAGGGATACATTAGTAAAACCACAATAAGAAAATTATGAAAATACTTTGTTCTTCTGCATAGATTCATTGCACATTGTGTCTTCACTGCTGGATCAAGAATGTTATGGTTCTTGCTATATAGGCAGATTAGACAGTGACAGGGACAGCCCTCATGTATATAATGCTGATCCATTCCATCGCAGGCTCTGTGAGTGTGCCAGTACACATTGGTACACATACATTTACTGCAAGTAGCCTGAAGCTCATACAGGGAAATGCCAGTACGGAGTAACAGTGCAAATAAACCACTGCCACCGAGTACAAAACTCTGGTCCCTGAGCACTCACTTACTCGCCACGATGCAGCATGGCTAATTGCACATGCCAGCTGAACACATATGCAGTTAGCCATGTGGCCCAGCAGTAAATCAAAAAAACTTCACCTTCCCAGTTTCAGACACATTAGATCCTGTGAAATAATAATAATAATAATAATGGAAAGACTTACTATTTACAAGGCAGTTCCATCTGTATTTCTAGCATTTGCAAAAACAGATTGAAAACTAAAAAATGCAAGGCAGCTAGTGCAGCTTCAAAAAATGTAACATGGCATATGCAATCAGTGCCCCAAAAGTTGTAACTATGTGAATGCAATTTTTTTTTACTTATTGCTAGCTTGTGGCCATCTGTTGTACTTTATGGATATTATTCCGTCGGCATCATTTGATGTTTGTGGCATGGTTATAAAGTGATTATTAGCACTGCTGTCTCACAGCTTATTTCACATTTCTGGCAACAATAATTGGTCCATCATAGTTTTCAGAGACTTTCCTAGACCTCAGGGTGAGCTAATAGACTATTGCACCAATAAAATCCACTCAAAATTAGTTCAACCCATCTATAGCGATTGACATCAATGCATTCCCCAAGTTCAGAGAAGTTCCCAAACATTTCTGAGATTTTTGTGCATGCCTACTCCTAAACACCAAAGAACAAACACAAATTTGAGTAGAACAAACAATTCAGCCCAACATAGGATGTCAATCTCTACTCACTTAACTCAACTTAACAAGAAATTTGATTACTACAAATCTATGATTACTACACTAGTTGGTGACTTATTGCATGTGTTTGTGGTTCAAAATGTACCCTTAATCAGGTTCCATCTGTGTTTCCACTTAAAAGTAGAACTCAATTTATAATAAAAAATAGAATAACTCAATTTAAAATATGTAATCTGAATCTGATACACTGATATCCTAAATTGTAATTTTGAACACTTCTATAATATCTTCTTTTAACCTGCTTTTGCTTAAACTAAAAAAAAGATTCTGCTCCTTCATTCTTTACCCCATATGTCCTACCAAGGCCAGGAATGCCTCTTTAATCTGTTTAGTATGATTGCTTTTCTTTCCATGCACTACACATTTTTACTTGATTTGTTTATACTTTTTAAAATTAGTTTGTAGTATGAAATCAAGCAAAATGATATCTTTTACTGGCTAACTATAAAGATTACAATATGCAAGCTTTTTAGTTAGCCAATATTAGGTGTAATTTTGCTTGACTTCTCACTACATTCATAATGGCTAACACGGTACAACATCCTAGTACTACAATTAGTTTGGTAATGTAACATTATCTAGATATTAATATTTATGAATTGACTAAGACTATTGTTTCTTATAAGGTGACCATTAATAACCCAACCCAATGAGTAAATATGTCTAATAGTTGACTTTGTATGAGTAACCCTTTAAATTTATTAATATTAAAATCAGGGCCTGATATTTGGTCTCTACACTGATATTATATTATGATGCTGAAACTCCTCCCATCAACACATGCTTATCACGTTATTTTTCTAGTATAAAATACATTGACTGTTACACACAATGGCAGTGACAAACTAAACATTAACATTGTACCTGCCAAAAATTCCATACGCTTCAAAATGCTAATCTTTGCCCTTAATCATCCCTGTACCCCACCCCAAGAGACCAACAATAGCATTGTTACAGAGGATGCATAAAGTCATTTGTTTACTTAAGGTCATACTTGAAGTTACCAATTTTCCTATTAAATGTTCCTATTAAAATGTGTTTTTCAATATTTCCCCTTCCAAAATGACTGCTGCACAGCCTACTCCAAGTGCACAAAAGGTTTCCACACAGTAACTAAGATCATTTTTACTTCAAAGGTCAGGGGCCTCATGTATAAACAATGCATACGCACAAAAATGTTTCCACACACACATTGCGATGTATAAAAATGAAACGTGGAAAAAAGTCATGCACATTCTCACGCCAGCTCAGATCATTGCGTACACAAGTTTTTGTCTCAGTTTTGCAAACTGGCGGCACCTAGTGTCAAAGCCGTGCTAATGCCTATGTGGTTTCCCAGATTCACATCCCTGACGCGGCTTTATCAACTACACTGAAATTAACCACATAGTTTAAGGCAACTGATTGTAATCAACCTGTAACTATATAATGCTTCATGGAATGGCCAAACTATTCCAAATACCAAAGCTGCTTTAACATTGTTACTCTCAGTGCACCACTCAGCGTATTTTAACCCATTGTATCTGAGTTTGGAATCATAGCTGTACAGCAGCTGATTGGAAAGCTCTATGGCTAATTGTGTCAAGAGCTGAGAGACTTATCAGGATACATAATCTACCCTGGAGACCATTTATACCACACGCTGCCTCAGCCATGCACACAGTCTATTTGAACTTTTCTCATTTGGCAAACACTTCAGAACCTTTCATCTAGGGACATCGCAGTTCAGAAAAAGTTTCATCCCAAGAGCTCTAAATGCACTCGATCAGTCCATCAAGTGCTCCTGGTAGAACTATTTGCACTTATAACTACAATTACCTCACTGTAAACTTTCATTACAGTTGTAACATTGCACAACCTGAGCCACTTGTGCTTTCATATTGTATAATTTTCATTGTTTTTATCGTATTATTATTATTATTATTATTATTATTATTATTATTATTATTATTATTGTTGTTGTTGTTGTTGTTATTTTACAATTTTTTAGGAAAATAAGTTTATGGAGGATTTGCATATTGAATCTCAATGTACCATACAATAACAATAAAGGAATTCAATTCAATTCAATTCAATAGAAGAGAGCATGTATTTGCAGATGATGACAACTGGCTTCTAAGTCGATTTAGATTTATAAGTGCTATCTTTTTTAAAATCAAATGCAGTAAAGTATATATGTTACATTATACAGATAAATTTTTAACTTACATTATACAGATAAATCTTCATTTAAATAATGTATACTGTTAATAATTAAACAAGTGGACACAATGGACAGTGGTAGCGATGAACTGGAGTCCCATTCAGGGATTGTTCCTGATTCGCACTGTATACTTGGTGGGACTGGCATTACCCTGGATGAATACCTGGATGGAATAATTAAACATGTACGTTTCAAAGAGACAGTACTGCTGCATTGAATTATTTTATTGAGGATCGCGCAACAAGCATCTTCGGGGAGGCAGGAACAATCTCTACCTTGCCCCCATGTTTAATACATTAATTCCTATAATCATGAAAATAATATCAAGTATACATCTTAGTATTTAAATTGTTCAGAGAGCTGTAATATCATGAATGTAATGTATTCTGTGTCTTGTTAGCATAAGAGAAAGCCCATTTAAGAAGCATGTAATGATTCACACACATAGAGTACATAGAAGAACACACAGAATACGAAGCATTTAACGTGCTACTTTAGTTACGATGGGATTTGAGAAACTAGTAAACAATTTTAAGATGAAGTTTGTGATGTTCTACTTTAATGACAAATGTGGAAGTTTAGACCTTTTTGTCCACTGTGTCCCTGTTTTTATCTTTTCTTTGTACCCTACTACGCATTCCATATGACACTCAGACAGAGAACCGCTTCTTTTTTATTTCGGGCACTACATGACTTTCTGAACTTTAACTTTCAAGTTTCTAAGCCACTCTATGTCACTCGAACAACTTTATTTTGTTGTTTATACCACTGCTTAAACCAACAAAAAGTATGTTTTTCCTTGCCTTCACTTGGTATTTCTTGAAATTCTCCTATTTTCCTTGTGTTTATGCCATTGTCTTTTAACCAAACACTAAACGGAAAGGGCTATTTATATTGATTTGCATGTTAAAATATGCAAAATTCTGGGAGGAGTCTGGGTGGGGCAGCAGGCGCATGCACGAGCGTTACTTTTCACGCTGACCGGGATTCATGTAGCGGAAGTGTGTGGAAGTTGACTTACGCACGGTTTTGTGCATTTGAATTTTTGGTGCGTACACACATTTCCACTTATGTCCGTATGCCATGTTTTAGGGTGAATTCAATACACAGTGTTATGCATGAGGCCCCATGTATTTATCTACTAAAAAACTTCACAAGTTTCACTTTCAAATGGTTATACATTTGTCTCTATATGCTGCAGAGAGAGCACTTAAACTGTAGGAGTTTGTAGTGAATAATCGCCCATCTAGCATCTCTTTTCTTATCACAGTGATGTATGGAGTTATTATTCAATGTGATTTTTGAAATTCCCAGTCTGTCATCTTTTTTAAAAAAAAGGCATACATGATAGACTTGCCTCCGTAAATTGCAAAAATTGCTTGATAAAAAAATTTTATAGTCAATAATTGTATGTAAACCTGTGTTTGTCATCTACTCATAGTGTGTTTATAAACAGGCAAATCTATCAGTAAAATAGTCAATGAAATACTTTGCTTTGAAATACCCTGACATTCTTACTATGGCTTGAATTATTTACTTTTATGCAAATAAGAAGCCTTCCCACAATGCCTTGCTAGCTATGAATTTATTTGAATTGGTCAAACAAATTGGCATATGCGCTTTAAAGGAATGTTTGATATGGTATTCATTTTAACAAGGCAGAAATGTTTACTTTACACAAAGCTATAGTGGAAAAAATCCCTTTTTTTTGTGTAACTCTCATTTTTTTGTATCGAGTGGATTTATTGTCATACCATCCATACAAGGTGTATTTTATGTTCCTTATTGGCCTTGTATAACCTTTAAGAAAAGCTGTAAAACCAGATATACGGCTTCTGTCTGCTGAACATTTTTCAGTGAATATGGCCAATTTGCTTGGCTCATATTCAAACACCATGGGCCTCATATATTAAAGGTGCGTACACACAAAAATGTTACGTACTAACGTTTCCACGCTCAAAGCGTGATGTATAAAACCTAAACTTGCCATAATGCCACGCATATTTCCACGGTAGCTCATACCCTGGCATACGCAACTTCTGCACTCGGTTTTGCAGACTGGCAGCACCCAGCGTCAAAGCAGTGCTATTGTTACATTGTGGTTTCCCTTTCTTTTTAGATCCACATACCTGATGCGGCTTTATAAATACACTGAATTTTACTGCATATTGTTTATTAGTTTAATGCATATGATTGTAATTAACCTGTAACAATATAATGATCCACAGAATGGTCAAACTATTCTAAATACAATAGCTGCTTTAGTGTTGTTACTCTCACTGTGCCTTCTTCTTCTTCTTTCAGCTGCTCCCGTTAGGGGTTGCCACAGTGGATCATCTTTATCCATATTACTCTCACTGCACCACTTGGAGTATTTATATCACTGTATCTGAGTGGGGAATCACAGCTGTACAGTAGCTGTTTGGAAAGAAAATTATCGGTATACAGCATCAAGCACACGCTGCCTCAGCCATGCTGTCTATTGAACTCCTTTCATACAGCAAATGCTTCAGAGCCTTTCCTCACAGTTCAGAAAGTTTCATCCCAAGAACTATAAACACACTCAATCAGTCCATCAAGTGCTCCATGTAGAACGGTTTGTACTTATAAGTACAATCACCTCACTGTAAACTTGCAATACAGTTATAATATTGCACAACCTGAGCCACTTTATAAAGCGCCTATTTACATATGATGACGATATTATATATGATATTTTAAGATGAAATGCAGCAAAACAAAACTTTAACTTAATTTAAATAATCTATATTGTTAATAAATAAACATGTGAGGACATGGTGTCGCAGTGCTAGCAAGGAGCTGGCGCTCCGTTCACAAATTGTTTTTGCCTCGCGCTGTATTCCTGCTGGGACTGGCACAACACTGGATGGATAGAATAATTTAACATGTACTACGAAGATATTTCAATGTTCCTTAAAAATTTTGTAGAATCGGCGTTCTAAACTTACAGATGGCTTAACGTCTATTACAGAGCTGATTGTGTGGCGATTGGGTATTTGGAGAAAGAAAAGTAAGGACAGGAATTGGGGGTTAGTACGTTTGAAAGACACAGTATTGCTGCAATAAATTATTTCATCGAAGGTCGCGCACAATCACTGCGTCACCGTGTTCCCATGTTTAAGAATATGCTTTAACTCCTATCATGAAAATGATATCAAGTATACATCTCAGTATTTTAATTATTCAGAGAGCTGTAATATCATAAAATATAATGGATTCTGTGTCCTGTCGGAGGAAGAGAAAGCCGGTTTAAGGGGCATGTAGTGATTCACACATATAGAGCAGATAGAAGATCAAATACAAAACAAAGTATTTAACATGCTACTTTAGTTACGATGGGATTTGAGAAACTAGTAAATTAAACGATTTTAAGATGAAGTTTATGATGTTCTGCTTTAATGACAAAATAAACTACGTGATTAAAGTGGAAATTTAGAGATTAAAGTTGACATTTCATGCTTTTTTCCCCACTGTGTACCTATTTTTTTTTTCTCTGTACCCTAATGAGCTTTCATATGACACTCAGATGGTGGGCAACAGCTTGCCTTTTCACGGCAACTTTGATATCTGACAGTTTCTTTTTCATTTTCGGACACTGTGCAACTTCAATCAACTTCCTTTTGTTGTTTATACCACTGTTTAAACTAACAAATAGTACATTTTTCTTTGCCTCCACTTGGTATTCGCTGAAATTCTTCAATTTCCCCCCGTGCTTTGCCATTGCCTTTTCACAGAACGCTGAGATTAAGGGCTATTCATATTGATTTGCATATTCAAAGAGGTGTAATTCTGGGAGGAGACGGGGTGGGACAGCAGGCGCGTGCTTGTGCGTTACTTTTCACGCTGACTGGGATTTATGTAGCGGAAGAACGTGGAAGTTGCCATTCGCACCGATTTATGCATCTGGATTTTTTTGTGCGTAAACACATTTCTGCTGTTGTCTGTACACCATGTTAGAGTGTGAATTCTATGCACGGTGTTATGCATGAGGGCCCAGATCTGCTGGCTCCTAATCAAGTTTTTATTCAGGAAAAGCACAGTTTTTAAATGTCAATAAAATTTAAAATATTATAACTTATGTTTGGTATGTTTGTGTTATGTTATTAAAATGTATTCAAATACTGCTACTTTTGCAACTGTCTCTCATTTTGTTTTCTAGACTACTGTCTTAGCTTATTCTCCTTCCTGCTGATTTGTGTTTGCCTTCAGAATCTGCTAGTGTTAGAGGTTGGTGTTTGTGTCATGACAAGTGGGAGTCTGGGTGATATGCAAATTTAAATATTCCAGTAAGCTATCAAGTTTAATAAGCAGTTACTCTTTCCTTAGCTATCATAATATGTGCAACTCAAACTGGTAAAGCATATCAAAGCTAAAAATAGTAAAAATAAATTAATAAGGCTGGATAAGCTATATTAAGCACACTCATGGTTGTATAGCAAATAATGATATTGATTAGGTACATATTATACATATATATGCAGATAAATATATTTCAATTTAATTAATTTCATTAATGCACCCATCTCTCAGGATATATACATGTGTACTAATTTATTTTATTCATTTATTAAACCCCTAAAGAAATTCTTGGATCATAAAATCAACAGATGTGAGTGAATGTTATAATCACTTCAAAGTCATATATTTTAGAACATTAAGACATAAGAACATTAGAACAATCTAGACAAGTACAGACCATTCAGCCCAACAAAGCTTGCTAGTCCTATCTACTTAATTCTTCTACAAAAATATTAAGTCTAGTTTTGAAAGTCCCTAAAGACCTAATGTTTACCACACTACTTGGTAGCTTACTAAGTGTCTATGGTTCTCTGTGTAAAAAAAAAAATCTCTTTATGTTTATGTGAAATTTACCCTTAACGAGTTTCCAATTCTGTTCCTGTATTGTTGATGAATTCATTATAAAATAATAGTCTCAATCCACTGTACTAATTCCCTTCATGATGTTAAACACTTCAATCATGTCTCCTCTTAATCTTTTGCTTAAATGGAAAAGGCTCAGGTCTTTCTTCGTAATTCATCCCCTGATGATCCTTGGACTTGCACTCTATATATAAAACCTAACATTCTGTTAGCCTTCGTAATGGCTTTGGAACAGTATCTTGAAGTTGATAGTGTAGAGTCCACTACAACTCCTAAATCCTTAATATAAGGTGTATTTTCAATTTTCATACCATTTATTCTGTCATTCAAACCTAACATTTCCACTTCCTACATGTAATACTTTATATTTACTGACATCAAATTTCATCTGCCACAGATCTGCCCAAGCCTGTATGCTGTCCAAATCCCTCTGTAATGATTCAACAGATTCCAGATTATCTCCCAATCCATCTAGCTTTTAATTAGATGCAAATGTAACCAGATTGTTACCTATATTCCTAACCAAAACATTTATGTACATTAATAATAGCAGTGGCCCTAGCACTGACCCCTGCAGAACACACTACTCTTAGCATTAGCCATTTCTGATAATGTTCTTCACACCATAATCCTCTGCTTCCTGTGTCTGAGCCAATTTTGCACCCATCTACAAACAACACCCTGAACCCCCAACTTTTTTTTAGTTTGATGCCAAATCTCTCATGTGGGACCTTATTAAATGGTTTCTGAAAGTCCAGATAAATAATATCATGTGGCCCACTTTAATCATACCCTTTTGTTGTTTCCTCATAGAATTTTAAAGAAGAATACCTTGTCAGTTCTGTTCCACTTTAAATTTGGATCATAGAACTAACAGACTACCCTTATGTATGTCATTAATTTCAACATGGACAATGATAACTGCATCCAACCCTGATAAAGCCAAGAGCCTATCCACCCTTCCAGGGAGGTTTCCCACCTGTGCGCCCAGAAAGGAATACACCATGCAAGACTGTGTCTCTGGAGCAAACCTATGGTTTGTTCTCCTAACTGTGCGCTCCACTTATTCTTTACTTAAACTGTCTCTGCTTGCACCGTCTGTACTCTTTCATAATAATGAACCTTTACGCTGTTGCTCTGTTAACTGCTCTACTTTCCTGACCGCTAATAACTGTTCTGTAAAAACCTGCTTAGTGAATATCTGCTGCTAGTTAACTTCTTACTGTCTTTTTTGCGCATACAGCTGCTTGTGCTTAATTGCCGTATTAATGTTTGCCTCCTACATACCACTGAATCCTTCTCTTTACTGCTTTGAAGTCAGCAGCTTATTTTCTTTTTTTACCTACTAAGGAATCTTTGTTTCTTTTACATACAGTATAACTATTTGTCGCTACAACAGTGGTTATTTACTTACAGAGATGCCGGTGTCAGCTACTGCTGCTTACTGCCCTGCCTCGCAGACAATAGTCGAAATACAAATAACAACAACAAGTACACTTAACAAGTAATTTTTTAAACACACTCCCAAACACCCAACTGCCTTTTTTCCTGTGTGAGTGAAAAAAAAAAAACCCTACTAGAGGGAAAAACAAAACTTTATAAATTCCCACACAGCTCCTTAACGGCAACGAAAACACAAGTTTATAGGAGCAAAATGTGTTTTTTAAATAATTTTCACACCCCAAAACACAACAAATCTCAGCAACTCTCCACCACTTTTCTCTTGATTGCAAAGATGATGTCAGCATGTCAGTACAACTCTCAATTTACTTCAACATGGGCAATATTATTATCTTTTTACAAACATCAATTCAATAATTAGATGCTTCTGCTCAAAGCACATGCAGTGTTCATGTAAGAGAGAGTGATAAATGACAGATATCTCTGTGCTTAGTGTACATTAAAAATAGTTATTTAGTGTGTTTAAATGTTAAAAAACAATAATGTGAAAACACCATTTACTTAACCTTTTTCTTTTCATTCTGTTTTTTTCTACGAAGACCTAATACTTAAATACTTCAAGAATATCGGTACAATATGTATTGGTAGTCAGTTATCTTTGCTACCTTAATAATAATATCATTATTGGTCTAAAAAATCTGAATTGCTTGAGTACTAGTTGAAATTATTCTGTCACATATAAACCAAAGTCTGAACTCTGTACAAAGTCTGAATACTGTCCAAAACACATTAGGGTACATGATGAGTCTAACCTGGCCCTTTATTTTGTTCCTCTCTTGCATCCAATGGCACTGTGGGGCACTAAACTTCTATTAAAAGGGTTCAGAAGATGGACTGATGTATTCTACTCAACATTTAAATATTTGGGATGGATATCATATTAGTTTAAACCTACTATATAATAAAATACGTTCAGCTTTGAGCTAAAACTCTAATTTGTAGTCATAAAAGGACATTGTCATTGTTCTTTTTTGTGTTAACAGAAACCTGACCAAAATTAACATTTTATTTATTTTGTCCTGAAATGTAAAATGATTCTTGGTTGATGAACAGATGGCCACCAATATCATTTGGTTAAGTCTGAAACCCTTAACAGACACAGCGTGTCTCAGTCTAACTTCCACAATTCATTCAGCTACACTCCCTTTTATCATAGATTTTTCAGCACTTCCCTGTAAATTAACACCACTTTATACTTTTTACAACTTAGCTCAGAAATGAACAACATATATTGATAGACATAAAGATGCATTTAGATTGGTACCATTTTAGCCTGGTTTGATTATGCTGAAGCAAACCACTAGACAACTACTGTACGCGAACTTGCTTTTCACATCCTCATTGTGCACATCACCATCCACGCACTATTAAAGGTGTTGACTTCTATAATGTGCCAGTGGCGTCAAGATCATTAGAAAATTTGTCAAATTCAGTAATGGGGTAAATAACTCCTATATGAGTCTTCTGATACATATTTGTAACAGTTGGTAATGCATTCAGAGTTGTGCTTACTATATCCTTCACATCTTTATGAAAACAAAGTTGTTAAATAAATACCTATTCTGTAAGTCTCCATCTTACAAGCAATAACACATGATATATAATTCTTTGTTTCACTGCATTCTTCAGAATGATAGGTATTATAATATGTTTTCATTTTTATTACATTAATTGTTTTATTACAAGAAATAAAAGCAACTTTTAAACTAGGTCTGTTAAATTCCTACTTCTTTCAACAGAACAAATAGATTGTAAATAAGATGACAGAAAACAAGATGACACAGCATTTCAACAACAACCAGTTCCAAGTTGCTTTTAAGCGTTACTGCTTTCACTTAGAAACATCTAAACATGTCAGACCTAAAGCAAATAGATTAGTGGCTTGCTTTGATCAAATTCAATTTGCAGCTCTCTTAACACTTCTTTAGTGAACATTAAAGCCCACTTGTTAACATGGCATGCATTAGCCAACAAAATCTCGATGATCTGATTCTAGACAGTACACGTGATTGACAGCCTTTCTTTCCTAGGTGGTTGTTCATATAGCATTTTTTTAAGCTGGATGGCCAAGCCAGAGGTATGTTCAGCAAATTGCATATGTCCATATTATCCTGTATTTCTCACCCAATATTTTACCATTTTTCTGTTGCTTTAATGTTTTTGCAGTGTTTTCACTACTGTAGATCTGGAGGCTACCTTTGCAGTACTGAGTATGAGGTACATTTTAGAAATAGTAAATTTTAAAAGTAGAAATCAGTGTGGGGAACAGGGGATAGTAACATCTAAAGTGAATGAATGAAGGGTGAAAATGGAGGACCATAAAGATGTATAGGGAGGTCAGGACCAGAGCACATGAAGAAATGAACTGGGAATTTTAAGTTACAAATTGAGTTACAGGTGTGGTCCCCGGCCGGGACTGGAGCCCGGCCGGGACGCCCAGGAGGACCGGAGGAGGGCTTGTGCCTCCTCCAGACCGCTAGGGGGCGTCCGTCCTGGTTATGTTGGTGGCCTCGGGTAAAGGGCTTGGAAGCCCAGCCCTGTAGGGACCCGTGGCCACCGCCAGGCAGTGCCCCAGTGCCTGAATATCCCGGGAGCCCAGCACTTCCGCCACACCAGGAAGTGCTGGGGGGAAGACGACAGGGGACACCCGGACGGCTTCCGGGTGCGCAGCCGGCACTTCCGCCACACTGGGGTGTGGCTATGGAGGAATGCCGGGAAGCAGCTGGAGCCCATCCGGATTCCTATTTAAGGGGCCGCCTCCCTCCAGCCAGCAGCGGAAGTCGGGTGGAAGAGGACGGAGCTGGAGAGAGGACTGGAGGCGGCCAGGAGAAAGGCACAGAGACTGTGAGGACTGGACATTGGGGGAATCGGTGCTGGAGGCACTGGGGTTTTGTGTGCACGTGAACTTTGTAAATAGTGTAAATAAACAGTGTGTTGGGTGCAACAACGATGTCCATCTGTGTGTGTCCGGGCCAGCGTCCACACAGGCTAAACCCATTAAACACCACTCCTTGGGGGTTGTATACATTCTAAGAACAATTTTAAATCCAGTAGAATATATTGATGACAAGAGGTTCTGGAGGAATTTTAACTACATTCAAAACTGAACACCCAATTTAAGGGAGAGGAGGGGACAAAATCTGGACCTCACTTCAGTTATACAGAAAGGGGTTTCTTGCCAGTATCATGATGACGATCATACAACCCAGTTATAGGTTTAGATTGAAACAAAACTGAACAAAGGATGAGATAACATATGAGAGGTTGGTCTTTGGAATGGCCATAGCTTTAAGTAAAAGAAAAAAGTGCTACATTAGTTATGACGGGGTTTGAGAAAATCTAATAAATATTGATTTTAAGATTAAGTTTATAATGTTCTGCTTTCAGGACAAAATAAACTACAAGATTAAAGAGGAAATTTCAAGAAAAAAGTCAACATTTTGACTTTAATCTCAACATAAACAGCGGGATTAAGTGGAAATGTTGAGAATAAAGTCGACATTTCGACTTTAATCTTGACATAGACTATTTTTGCTCACTGTGTCCTAATTTTTTTTTTTTCTCCATGACCCTAATACACTTCTGTAGATTACTAAAGCCCATAACCTGCAGAATGTTCTGTAAATAATTCCAGTTCAGTCTATCAAAAGCCTTCCTGGCAAGTAGTTTCCTCGATTTGCCTTCTGATAACAAATATTTAGCATCAGGTCAGGTTAGGTTGGGGAGCATTCACTAGTACAGTACATTGCCGCACCCACCACACGATGAAAGAGCTCGGGATCCCCCCAGGCTGGTGCAGTCCCACCATCCAGAAGTAACCATTTATCAACCTCAGCCAGGTGCTACGTGGACATCAACATCAACAATGAGGATCCTGTGAGCCAGATCACACTCAGGGAACCTGCATGGCCGCAGAGCCATAACTGAAGCTCCCACACAATGCAGGTAATGTGCCTCATTTGGGACTCCGTAGGCAACTGCTCGTTCGACACCAATCAAATTAGCAGTACCCGAGAATTCTCCGAAGAGACACAGTACCAAAGGATCCAGCCTTTGTCTCAGGTATATGGATAGCGTCTGGGTCTCACAATCGTATAGCAAGACAGGAAGCACCAGAACTCTAAAGACTTGGACCTTTGTCCTTTTGCAAAGATATCGGGAGCACCACACACCCCTATTTAGTGACCTCAAGATCCCCCATGCTCTCCCAATACCTTTACTGACTTTATAGGAAGAGTCACCAGAGACATGAATGTCATTGCTGAGGTAAGTAAACCTCTCAACACATTCGACACTCCTTCCGCAAACAGACGCACTACTGATGGCTGTGGCCAAGAGGTCACTAAAGGCCGTGATCTTAGATTTTATCCAGGACTCTCGCAAGCCTAGACACTCGGACTTCTCCAGAGTTCCAATCAGAGCCTCCATTGACTCTGAGAATATCACAGCATGGTTAGCAAAGTCAAGATCAGTGAATCTTTTTTCACCAACAGATGCCCAACCGCCGCTGGACCCCATGATCCTGCCCAACACCCAGTCCATGCAAACATTGAACAGGGTAGGAGCAAGAACGCACCCCTGACAAACCCCAGAATAAACAGGGAAAACCGCAGAGGTTCTGCCTCTACTCTGCACAGCACCCACAGTACCAGTGTACAGGCCGGCCTTGATATCCAGCAACTTCAAGGGAAACCCACAAAGTCTCAGGATGTCCCAGAGGGAATCTCGATCAACTAAGTCAAACGCTTTGAAAAACTGAAGAGGGCTGTAAAGAAACTCTGCCGATAATCGTGTTTATTCTCGTTTGTGCTCAATAAGAACAGCCAGTTGCAGAATGCTGTTGATGGTAGACTTCTTAGGCATAAAACCAGACTGCTCTGATTGCTGGTAGGTGATCACATATCCTTTTGAGGATGACCCTACCAAGGACCTTACCTGCCACTGACAGCAATGTTATCCCCCTGTAGTTGCTGCAGTCCAGGCGATCACCCTTCCCTTTCCAGATAGGGATAAGTCCTGTTTTCCAGTCCAGTGTTCATGGCTCACCTTGCAGAGGAGCTTCGTTATCACTTCTTACAAGAAAAGGTGATGGATAAAGCAAAAGAGGATGCAACATCGACAAGCTTCTGTTCCAAGACCGCCGCTTCCCCCAGCCCCTTTGTTGTATTGTGATCGTAACTGAGAGAATAAAAGTGAAAAAAAAGTACTTTTTTTTTTTTACAAGTACTATAAATTTATACCGGCTGTTACAGACACAAATCAAATGTATGTTTTTATTGTATAATATTAACAATAAGAGCAGCTCACTACTCAAAAGGCGAGCTGGTTTTGAACTCACGACCTCTGGATTATAAAGCAGCAGATCTTACCGCTACACCATATTGTACCTGCACCTTTTGTGAAAGTGATTTGATATTTGGCCATCAGCCTTCACACATTATACAGTTCATGTCTACATTTTGTTATTTATTATTAAAACATGAAAAACGTTTCTGTTTTAACAATGTGTTTACATAGATTGTTGTAGACACAAAACACACATCAAATTATTTCCCCTTACAATTCTGAGTAGCTCACTCCCAGATAATCAATCAAGCCAGGAACTGGGAGAACTTCTTGCCCGTTCTGAAGCCGTGGGGGGGATGGTATAGCAGGCTGCTTGCTGCATGGGCTTATCGACACATTTAGAAGACAAAAGAGGCTGATGGAGAGGTGCGAAGGGATTTCAGGTGGGCTGGGTTTACAAGTTTTTTCGTTGGCTCTGGTAATTCTAGTGTTAAAACCATCTAATTTAGGGCCACAGCAATTAATTATATAAGTAATCGAGTATTCTATCAATCGATTAGTCGAGTAATTGGATAAGACATACTTTTGCTTTATTTAAAAGCAATAGTAAATATACAAAAAAGAAAAAAAGACATCTCTTTAAAAGGAACAGCTAATTGATTTCCTTTTTAGAAAAAGCAATATTTTTATTGCTTAACTTGCATACAATAAAATTATTTCTCAAAACCCATTTGCCCATTTAAGTGGCATATTACATTCTAGGTTTTAAAGAAAACATTTTCCGAAATGCAAACACAAATAAATACAAAAGTAATATATCAATTGCAAAGTACTTTTAAAAAGGTATACATTGTGGAACTGGACCCGGTCACAGACAGGCGGACAACGGTTTAACACCCACCACACTCATATTTATTATGCAAATATTTACAGTTCAATTAGTGCACGTCCCAGTGCCTCCAGCACCAATTCCCCAAAGTCCAGTGCCTTTCCTGGCCGCCTCCATTCCTCTCTCTGAGCTCCGTCCACTTCCACCCGACTCTTGCTAATGAACGGAGGGAGGCGGCCCCTTTTATCCCAACCCAGATGGGCTTCAGCTGCTTCCCGGCAATCCCCCGTGTGGCGGAAGTGCCGGCTGTCCCCCAGGTGTCCCCAGTCTTCTTGCCCCCAGCACTTCCTGGTGTGGCGGAAGTGCTGAGGTCCAGGGTTCTTCAGACACCGGGGCGCCGCCTGGCGGTGACCACGGGCCCCTACAGGGTTGGGCTTCCAAGCCCTCTACCCGTGGCCCCCAACACAACCAGGGTGGTCGCCCCCTTGTGGTCTGGAGAAGGCACAAGCCCTCCTCCGGTCCTCCTGGGCATCCCGGCTGGGCTCCACCCCCAGCCGCATGTGACAACATAAAGACTAAAACTAAAGCATAAATAAATTATAACAATAACACATTAAATTGCCTTTAAGTTGTGCAGCTTAACATTCAGAACGACAAGCTTCAATCTAACTACAGCTCAGGAATAACGTAAGCCTTTACTGTCTTCTTGGAAAGCTTTCTGGCATTTGTAGGAGGCAAAATAAATAAATAAAAAAGTTCTAACAATATTGCATCCTCTGGATAAGGTAAATATGGTGTGTGTTTGTATGGGTAAGCCGTTAAAGGAGCATGCCATGGTTGCAACGAAGAAAAGTGAGCATATTAACATGCTCAGAACTGAGGCTTGCTCTACACTTTAATGCAATGATTTTAGCTGCAGAAAAGAGATGCTCCAACATTGTGGATGTTGCTGGAATATATATGTCTCTTTGCTTTGCCCCTCACTATTCTGTCTCTCCATTTTGCAATCTGCACCATTAAATCACATATTCACATCATGTATCCACAGCATAAGCGCAATGTACGATACTACTAATGATCTGTGCAAAACACACTGAGCTTGCTGAGATATGGTTATATGGATTAAACAAAGATAGAATGATTTTTAGTAATCAAATTACTTAAGTTTCTCGTGGAATTGTTTCAGCTCTATTACAATATCACCTGTCCATGGGTGGGATATATTAAGCTGAAAGAACATTCAGTTCTTGAAGGTAATGTGTTGGAAGCAGGAATAATGGGTAAGTGTAAGGATCGGAACAACTTGGACAATGGCCAAATTGTGATTGCTACATGACTGGTTCAGGGCATCTCCAAAACGGCAAGTCTTGTGGGGTGTTTCTGGTATGCACTGGTTAGTACCTACAAAAAGTAGTCCAAGGAAGGACAACCAATGAACAGGCAAGATGGTCATGACACCCAAAACTTACTGATGCATGTGGACAGTGAAGGCTATCCTGTCTGGTCCAATCCCACAGAACAGCTACTGTAGCACAAATTGCTGAAAAACATATTGCTGCGCGTGGGGCTGCATAGTTAAAGACCAATCAGTGTACTCACACTGACCCTTATCCACACCGAAAGCACCTAAAATATGCATATGACTGTCAGAACTGGACCATTGAGCAATGGAAGAAGTTGGCATGGTCTGATAAGTCACGTTTTCTTTTAGTTCAGGTGAATGGTTAGGGGCATGTATGTCATTTAACTGGGGAAAAGATGGTAGCAAGATGCATTATGTGGAAAAGGCAAGGTGCAGAGGCAATGTGATGCTCTGGGTTGTGTTCTGTAGGGAAATGTTAGATCCTAACATTCATGTGAATGTTACTTTGACATGTACCACCTATTGAGTTACCAATAGATTACTGCAGATTACTGCAGACCATGTACACCCCTTTATTGTAATGGTTATCTCTGATGGTAGTGGCCTCTTTCAGTAGGATAATGCACCCTGACACAGCAAAACCTGTTCAAGAATAGGAAAATGATCAAAAAGTTCAAGATCTCAATCCAATCGAGTATCTGTGGGATGTGCTGGAAAAACAAGTCCAATTGATTGAGGCCAAACTTCAGATAGGACTTAAAGATCTGCTGCTAACATGTTGGTGCCAGATACCACAGGGCACCTTCAGAGGTCTTGTGGAGTTTATGCCTTAACAGGTCAGAGCTGTTTTGACAGCATAAGAGAAACCTAGATGACATTAAGCAGGCAGTTTTAATTTTGTAGCAGATAAGTGTATAAGATTCATATTGGGAGTCATATATTAAACGGTAGACTCTGTTAAGTTCAAAGAGTATTAACAGATATAACTTTACATGCTTTGTGAAACATTGTCAGCAGAGAAAGCTATGTACAGTATGTAGGAATCCTTTATGAAGCCTTTTTCAGTCATCCATACAAAAGCAGGATTTCTAACCAACCTTACATTGTATTTTTCGTTGTAAATGCACTGAACTCTCATTACTTTTGGTTTGAAATTGAAGAGACAGACACCTCTGAACTCAACAAAGCTTGCAGTGTATCATTTTGTTCTTTGAAAAAAAAATTGAACTAGGTAGGATCAGTTGCCATAGTGTAATCATGCCTAGCATTGAAAGTTTGCTTTTGCAGGTGAAGATTTACTTATTTACGTGGAGTTCTTCTAACTGTGCTAGGAGCAATATAGAGACAGAAATTTTATATGGTAGAGTCTAAAGACCAAGGGAAAAGGTACAGAGAGCAGCTAATGTGCCGCTATTCACCAGTGAGAACTGCATGGATTTTTCCACATTCTAACACTTCTAACTATTTTGCCTTTTATAATGATAGTGACAAGAGTAGGCCAGTAAGTCCAAAAAGCTCATCTTGCATCAAGATGCACTTTTCATTGTAACAACTATAACAAATTTAAAAAATAACGCCAAATCAGCACTATTATAACAAAAAAAAAAACAAAGTAATTATTTAATAGTTTTTGGTCATAGTCTTGGTGACAGTATACAACAGAATCAATTCTGCAAATACATGTATCAATGAATAGCTGGTATTCTGGTTTAAGCTATTCTGTCTTTCCAATTTCCTTACAGGAGTTTAAATTTTTAACTTGTTCTGCTTATGCACTCACACATATCTAACATACAGCAAACTCAACTCAAGCTCAGAGCCCAGTAATGCTTTCCAATAAACTATACTAAGTTTAAGGTCCATCTAGGAACATTCACTAACCCTAACTGAGATTTTCCCAAATGTTATCTTATTTAGCTACACAACAGTCAAAGGTTTACACTAAAATAGCTTAATGAGCTAAAAAATATTTATACTTTTAGTCATCTTTTGAGTATGATTTTGTTCTATCTCTCAAAGAACACCCCATTAACAAAAATTAGTTGAGCTTGTTTTAAAAAAGTGAGTAAAGTGGGAAGTTCATAGATTAAGTCAGATGTTAAATGACAATGCTACTTTAAACATCACAAAACTAAATGGCCAACAATAAAACTGTTCTAATACTTAAAGCCAGACATCCAGTCTGCTTTTTTATTAAGATCACATTCATTTTCAGAACATTGCTTCCTATTGTGTGCTATGTATCTTAGAATGAAAAGCCAGTAGCAACATACAAAAGACATGTCTACTGTAAACCTAACATGTGAGGTCAGTCACCCATAGGCTCTCAACTGTATATTACGACAATGGTAACATACTGACACTGAAAGGAAAATTAAGTTCTAAAGATAACTCACTCAGACAGAATGCAAAGGCATACTTCAGTCTAAAGGAGAATTCAAGACCAACGGAAGCAAAATGTTCCTCTATAACACTGTGGTGCCAATCATCAGCTATGACTTGCCAAACACAATAATTTTTACTAAAATAGTGTAAATAAACCACTTCTGATAAATTTTTCCTTGAACAGCTGGGTGGTATTTTCAAATGGAATTGAAGTTTTTAATTTAAAACCTGCCTGTCCCTTCATTCATTGGTCATTAAGTCATTTTTGAACTGTGGTTTCTGAAATTGCACCACTGAATTAACCTTCTGCTTGCAGAATGCACAAATATGCAAACAATTTCTTCTCCTAATTGTTCACCTCTCTCAGACCACACTCTGTAATGTTGATATGATGTGAAGCACCAAGAAAGATAATGAATTAGTCATTATTAGGCGAGATTCCTGACCAATGAATGAGAAGGGAGGTGGGTTTTCAATTGATAAAATAAACTGCAAAATAGCAATACATATATTTTTTTAAAAAGTTAAGAAAAAAAACAGCTTGGTAATTAATACATTCCAGGCATACTCTAGTTTTACAACTTTACAAATGTTAAAATAAACATACTATCGGTAAGAAATATACTTCTTATTAAGAACTATTTAGAAATTATTTATCTTATTTCCTTTAAAAATTAAGTAATTAATAAATATTTGTAAATGTAAGATAATGTCATGCCCAGTTCACAAAGAAGAGTAAATCTTTATGGTCATTTAGCACTTCTTTCAAATATCTATATATATAATTCACTAAGGGCACACAAGACACTGAGGGCACGCAAGAGACAGTGAGCGCAAGCAAGACAGAGCCCCGCCCGCCAACTCTAAGACCATGGGATGCGCTCGACAGAGCCCCGCCCGTCAACTCTAACCCTCCTATCGCGTAATGGGTTACGCACGACAGAGCCACGCATGCCAACTGTAACCATCCTCCTGAGTCCAGCGTCGCTCTCGAGGCACGCAACAACTCACCAAACATAGCTTTAGTCGCTTTCGTCTGTGCAAAAGTCCACATGCAACTCTGAGCCACATTGACTTTACACCACAAGCAAGACAGAGAGCCACAATTGCCAACTCACAGAGCCCCGCCCACCAACTCTAACTAAGGGCAAGCAAGACAGAGAGCACATGCAAGACAGACAGCCCCGCCCGCCAACTCACAGAGCCCCGCCCACCAACTCTAAGACAATGGGATACGCACGCATTTAATGTATAAATAGATATAAATAATTGCATGTAAGCAATTCGCCAAAATCTGTTGTATGTAAACTATAATGTTTAAAACGTTATTGTTTTTTCATCAGAAAACCCGGTTTCCACGTCTACCTGTATTAGTTTAAATGGCACCTTTACCACTCGCAATATGGCTGACGCACTGACTTATCGTGTTGACTGGGCAACACAGTGAATGCGGCGTCTATCTATATATGTCTATGTTTTCTGTAGCCTGCTACAGGAAGGTACTCTCTCGACCATTGGCATTGGTTTCGCTCCTTGCTATTTTCGTTATACTGGTGGTTAGGTGGTTTCCTAAGCCTTTGTTATACTGAATTCCTTTTTCACCGTTTTCCGTTCCTATTCTTACACCGCCGTATGCTACAGCGGGCTTCGGCTAGTAAGTACATATTATCTTTGGAGTCAATAGCTATTATGAAACATTCATCTCAAATGGACACACACAAATCAGCATTAATGTCACTTTAACAGTCAAGATAAAATGAAAAACCTCTGCATAAATCTTTTGCCTTTTGTAACAACTGCTGTTCCCTGCTGCAAACAAACTGCTTCCAGTGCCTAAACACTGCATATGGCAATAAAAAGGTCAAATATACAAATGTGTAAACATTTACTCAAGCATTTCTGAATAAAATATGGGGAAAAAGCACAATTTCCTCAAACATGTTGAAGAGGCATATTTTAGCACAGTTGTTAACATTGCTGCCTCATGGATTCAGAGTACTCAGTTTGAATCTTGTTGGTGTAGAATCTGTATGTTGTCTTATGTTGCCTGGGTTTCCTCCTCATCCCCAAAGTAGTGCAGGTTATTTTACCAAAACTCCAAATTTTCTCTGTGTTGGTGCTTGTGTGTGTGAATGAAGATTAGATTTACCTTCTTTTTGGTCTTCTGCAGTGGTTCATTGTGAGTGTAGATAAATGCATGGGTAAACCTTACATTGGACTGGCATCCTCTTCAGGAATGCTTCCTGCCTCTGCACCCAGAGATTTCTGAATAGGTCCCACATACTTAGAGCCCTGAATTGGTTTAAGCAAATTAAGAATGCTATAAATTATTATTATCATGTGTAGATATGTTTGTGAGTAAGCCCTGCCACAGAGTGATATCAATTTCTAGAACTTTTAAAGTGCTGGCCAGAAAGAATAAAAAACACTTTCACCTTAAAATTGTAGATAAAATGGGTTTTGGGTGGGTGTTTGGTCAAAGTACTGTAAAGTTGTAAAGATGTCTACAGCTTCTACTCCCTATTGGTAACTCAAACCATGTTCAAGAAAAGGACAAATGACAAATGGTGAGAGCACATTTCCAATCATGAAAAGAAGTACAGTATTCTTTACTTGCTTATTTGTAGACATAAAAATAATGGGGTATTCTGTCCCTGCTGCTGGAGACAATGTACTGCCAATATGATTAACTTATTTCTCACCGCTATTGAAGCGAACTGTAAGCAATCCTTGCTTTCCTTTTCAGCCTACTGTGACCAAAAGGGCAAACATTTTCCCTGATTCATCCAGACAGGCTTAGCTGTCTGGATAATTTGTTTTGATAAACAAATGTCTGTAAAAGCACCTTTAACTTCCGTTGACTTAGTCCCACAGATTATGGCTTTATGCTCGTCTGAAGCCTCCAGTATTTTTAACTCTGTTAAAAGTTATGATTGAAAACAAAGTGACAGAGCACCAGAAATTTCTAATCCTCCAGGTTCTCATTAACATAAATAATTTCTTAAAAGATGCTAAATCATGTTTTCACTTGCACCTTTTGATTACACTCAAAAGGAGGACTATTTTGCCAGGCTCCTCTCTTTTAGAAGATTATAGGCTGTCCTGGAAACTTGTTGCCAGAAATCCCTGGGTCTGACAGCGAAGGACATATCATTGAATGCTACGGAACTCTGGCTGCCTGTGATCAGCACACTCTGTTAACAATGAGCCATTTTCAACAAAACCATATTGCTATCATTATTTTTTGTAAAACCTCATCAATATTGTAGAGTAATACTTCATCATTTAACAGAAACCTTTATTTAATTATCATGTAATTAAATGGATTATTAAATCATCAAGTAAAATGACCATATATTTATTTGTCTACAATATTAAGTCATGCAGTGCAGTTAACTAATTGGGAACCCCCAAGTCATATCAGCTACCCCATGTTTCTAATTTCCTTTCTAAAATAAGTGATAGCTACTATGAAATGGAGTGTTGACATACAATGCTGATTTGCTGATCCTCTCATAATCTCCTGGTTCACTTACTGAATTTCCTAGCGGTGATTTCATTAACAAATGTGAAAATGTCCACATACTCTGCATTTGCATGTTTTTTGCTTGCTATTGGGAAAAATGCGCTATCAATTCAGGAGATACATATTTGAAAACTTTAGTAGCACAAGCTATATCAGAACAGAAAGACCCAAATATCATTGGAAAACATCATTTCCATATAGATACAAAAATCTTCCTCATTCATTCATTCTTTAATTCAATAATTCTTCCAATAAAAATAACAATATAATTGGACATCATAGTGGTAAGAGTTGCTGTTTCGTGAATCTATTATCTTTGACTAGAATCCAATGGCTGGCCAATCTCTGTCTAGAGGTTACACTGGATACAATGGATTCTTTTCACATCCCTAAACAAATGGGTGTTAGATTAATTGGTAATTCAAAATTGGCCCTTTGTGGATGTGTGCATGAATACACCTTGCAATTAACTGCTGCCGGTGCAGGGTTGCTTCCTTAACTGCATCTAATGCTGGCAGGACATCCTCCAGCTCTCTACAAAGAAATGACCCTACAATTTGTTAAGTGAGTTTCAAAATACTGAATTATAATAATGATTTATTAAATCATTTATGTATTCAGTAACTCTTTCTATTATTCATAAGTACTCACAGTATAATCATTTTTATTTCAAACCACATGTCGGTCCTTTAAACTATTACTGTCCTGCTGATTATTCTCTTAATGAAGAATTCAAAAAGGCTTTGATTTTAAGAATCAATGTCTTGATGCATTTGGAAATTATATTTGAATCCCCCTCCTCACCATCTTCCACCTTCTTTATTCTATAAACATTTGAAAGCATATAATCTTCAAATAAATGATGGCACTAATTCCTTGAACTGCTAGCTACTGGATGACTGTCATTATATGAATGTCGATAATCAGTTGTAACAAATGGCTACTTGTTTATCAGCCTATGACAAGGTTTTTATTTCTTAGCTTTTAAATTTTATTAGCTATCTGTTTAAAGTCCTGAAGTTATTAAGACATTTCTAGAAGACTCAAGAAATTTTGGATTGGGATGCATCAACAGTATATACACCATTTGTAAAGAACATAAAAAATTCTTTCATCTCTTAAAAAATGTAAATGGTAGCTGTTAAGGTTACTTAAAACATTCAACAAGAACATTTGATCTGCTGTTATCGATTCTACCTATATTTGCTATCACTCACCTTTTTTTCAGTTTAGTATGTATTTTAGTATTTACTAGCAGAATACCCGCGCTTCGCAGCGGAGAAGTAGTGTGTTAAAGAAGTTATGAAAAAGAAAAGGAAACATTTTAATAATAACGTAACATGATTGACAATATAATTGTTTTGTCATTGTTATGAGTGTTGCTGGCATATACATATATACACATATATATATACACACACACACATATATATACATATATACACA
>JANRMT010062819.1:34987233-34997509 GCA_026402145.1 Polypterus bichir lapradei
ATGGCGTCATACCATCGAAATAAGTACACACATCGGTTTTGATTAGCGCAGGGAAGCCGCCTACCAAATTTCGTGAAGATGGTGCCATAAATAAGAAAGTTCAACATGGTGGACGTTGTCGACCGTTATCGACCGTTATGACCGTTACGTGTAGAATTTCGAAATGAAACCTGCTTAACTTTCGTAAGTGAGCTGTAAGGAATAAGCCTGCCAAATTTCAGCCTTCTACCTACACGGGAAGTTGGAGAATTAGTGATGAGTCAGTCAGTGAGTGAGTGAGTGAGTGAGTGAGTGAGTGAGTGAGTGAGTGAGTGAGGGCTTTGCCTTTTATTAGTATAGATTCATTTTCACAGATCATTCAGTTTCTGACTCTGCTATCTCATACTGGAAGTCTATTTCTGTGTACATTCATTTTTTCTTCTTATTATTATTATGTTTTAAGACTTTCTTAATCTTTGCAACCCTACAAGTTACTGTATATGAGGGGAAATTGAAAAAAAATTGCTTTATTAAATTGAACTTACTAAAACTTTAGTCTCCTTCAAAGTACTATCCGTGTGAATGAACTTTTGTAAGTACTTGTTTCAATGGTTTTCCCACTGGTGGAATCATTTTTGGAATTGCTGAAGAGGAACGTTGTCCAGGGCCTGCAGCAATTTTTCTTTGAATTCCTCCACGGTACAAAAATGCTTTCCTTTGAGTTATGCAGGAACAAGAACAAGTCTCACAGAGCAAGATCAGGGTAGTAGGGAAGGTAGAAAGACCTCCAAGACACACAAGACAATTCAAAAATCTCTTCAATAGTCCGACGACGATCTTCGTAAATTACATTACGAACTTTTTCAAGATTTTTGTCATTCCTAATTGTGGAAGGTCGGCCAGATCTTGATTGGTCTTAAGTGACATTTCCCCTTATTTGAAATGTGAAAATCACTCGTAGACCTGTGTTTTAGATAACGCTTTCTCCTTAAAAGCAGTTTCAAGCATCACTACAGTTTCAGCAGCTGATTTCCCTAAGAGAAAACAGAATTTAACACAGACTTGCTGTTCTTTATGATTGACCATCACAAAAAACGTAGAACACTTTTAATAAGCACCAAGAAAAACCGATACAGAATGCCGTATGAACAATACAGAGCAACGCCACTTGGCAGACTACCACAGAGTACTGTAAGTATGTTACACCTAGCAGCGAAATTCGCAACAAAGTCTAGATTGCACACCAGGTTCACATTCCGGTTATTTTTGGGTACCCCCTTATATGTGCGTATGTATATATATTTATTTTATTGATATACAAAATATTACTATGTATACACAACTAAGTTTAAAAAGAAAATTGATTTACAGCAAATTGAGTTTGTTTGCAGCAGCAAATACACATATTTATTTTTTTAATGTATAGTTTATTTTCACTTATTTTTATTTATTTTTGCCACTGCATGCTGACATACATGCTAACATATCTCTCCACTAAATTCAGGAGCACACTGTGGAATGCTTATCACTAATTAAATATTTAAAAATAGAACATTTTTGCAAGCTATTTTTGGACACATTAATCTCTTTTTTGAAACAATATTCCAACTATAGCATTATCAAATTTACAAAATTGCCTGCTTTTTCCAAAGGACAAGAAAACAAAAATGTGCCATTCTTAGGAGTGAGAGAAAGACTTGTTTTCTTGAACTATGATTAAATGTGCCTTTTGTCTGAGCGCTCATTCAAGGGTAACCTTTGCCAAGTGGAGTGAAGAGAATATTGCAAGGAAACAAAAGACTACTTTTCCCGTCAAAAAAGTATATCACCAAACTGAAAAGTTAAACAACTGAAGTCTCAACAGCCAATCAAACCAAAATTGCCACTGCTAAAGTAAAATGTAAAACTGTACATGTGGGACTATTTTTCCTATATACTGGACTTACTTTCAAGTAATAGGAAAATAATCTCACTTGCATAGTGCAAAATTTTACTTTAGCACTTGCAATTTTGCCGTGATATTTTTCTAGGTCTGTCTTTAGGGTACAAGTACAACATTTACTAACATTTTTCTTTTTGTCAATTTATTTGCAGTTCCTATTTTTTAATTTTTTGATTCTTGCTTTATTATATTACTCAGATGCCACTGGTGTGTACAAGGAGCATTAACTACTTTTTTTAATTAGCCAATGAGTAACACATAAAAGTTGCAGTAGTTCTACTGTTCACTCCAATTAACTTGAGAGCAAATTCTAACGCCAGGGTTCCCCAATAACAGTTCCTTTTCTCATTACTAAATATATGTAGTACTAGTACTCTTCTTCTTCGTTCGGCTGCTCCCGTTAGGGGTTGCCACAGCGGATCATCTACATTGTCCGCATATTGACTTGCATGGATGAAAACTTTAACAATCTAATGTGTGTGTGTTTTTATATTTTCTTAAAATAACTCTACTTTGGTTTTCAGACCAAAGTTTTATGTAATGTAAACATTAATGAAAACACTTTTCATCCACAATTACATTTTCTAATCTCTCTTAGCTCAACTCAGGCAATGGAGAGAAAAGGCTGATTCCCAGAAAAATTGAGCAGAATTACTGATGGAACTGGGAAACATCTATTTTATTGATCATAACTGTGCATGAGGTTAAACAAAAGTGTCTATAAGGCAATGGTGGCAATGAAGCAACAGACAATTACCATGTATGTGCAATGTTTCATGTTTCTATCCATGTACTGAATCCATTTCTTCTATTAAAGAGTAAGAGTTCTATTTTAGAGTCTTTGGAGTGCAGAGTAAACTAGCATGAACCACATTCAAATGTAAAACTAAAAGGTCTGGGATTAAAACCCTTGTCAAGGGCCTGTCAAACACAAGCGCTGACTAAACTTGCATCCTCATAATTAGCTGTTTTTAAGTTGATTTCATATACTGTATAGAGTTTGAGTTAACACTTATGTGATAAAAAGACAGTCTCGTTTTATGTACAATTTGTCATATATTGTACTAGAACCTATATAATCTATACTAATAAAAGGCAAAGCCCTCACTGACTGACTGACTGACTGACTGACTGACTGACTCATCACTAATTCTTCAACTTCCCGTGTAGGTAGAAGGCTGAAATTTGGCAGGCTCATTCCTTACAGCTTCCTTACAAAAGTTGGGCAGGTTTCATTTCGAAATTCTACGCGTAATGGTCATAACTGGAAGGTATTTTTCTCCATTTACTGCAATGGAGTTGAGCTTGAAAGCCGTGGGGGCGGAGTTTCGTGTGACATCATCACGCCTCCCACGTAATCACGTGAACTGACTGTCAACGCAGTGTGTAGAAAACCAGAAAGAACTCCAAAATGCGCTGAAGAAAACATGCATTATATAATTGAGAAGGCAGCGAAACAATAAGAAGCGAGCGAGTGACATATACTACCATATTCATGAGTGCTTCTACTTCGGAAACAAAGCAAGGTGTAAACCTAAACTTTAAATTAAGTTAATAGACAGGCTGCCACTGGCGTTTTTCATGCCCACGGGTAATGCGGGATACAAGTTTAATGAGAGGACGCGGGATATAAACGAGAGTTTTGATCACTTTGTAACTAAGTTAAAATTGCAGGTGAAGGGGTGTGCTTATGCAAATTCCGAGAGACTGTGTTTGTGGGGGATTGACAGTTAAGGCGGGTGGGGGAGTCACGTCATCATCTCCCCTCCCATTTACCTCATTTCGCTCTGAGCTGAGCTCCGCGGCTAACGCCGTCTTCCGAAGCAACTTCGTCACACTGCCACCAAATATTCACAGAAAAATCCACAAGTTAATACACACGCTGTCTCTAGAGTTTCTCCACACTGAATCCTCCAGGCACTACTTACAAAAGGTTACATTGACAATCGCACAGCTGAGAAGCTTCGATGCATGTGCTCCATAACACGTTAAAAATATAAAGTCACTGTCGGAATAAATAAAGTCAAAAATTGTTTCTGAATATATAAAGTCAAAACTTTAATATATAAAGTCAGCGCTGGAATATATAAAGTCAAAACTTGAATATATAAAGTCATTCCCAAATATATAAAGTCAAAACCTGAGTATATAAAGACTGCGTTGGAATATTTCGGAATATATAATGTAAGCGCTGGAATATATAAAGTCAAAACTTAAATATATAAAGTCAGCGTCGGAATATATAAACTCAGCGCTGGAATATATAAAGTCAAATCTTGAATATATAAAGTCAGCGTCGGAATATATTGTCACGCTTGGGTCACAGATTTGCACAGAGACACAGGAGGTCGTAGAAACAAGAAGGCTGTTTATTCAAACACTGCAAACACATGAGCTTAAACGTGCTCCATGACAAGTCAGAGATGACAGTTCCGCTAGGAGCAGAGAGAGAGAGCGATAAAAGCAAGCAAACAATCAATTTTCAACTGACAGGCGCTGCACAAGGCTTTTAAGTTAGCGGAGTATCGCGCGAGGTTTGCATTACGCGTTATAGCGCAAGTGAGAAAGTAAGGAGCAATGTGAGGGTAGTCTGTGTTTCAGGGGTTGTAGTTTTCCCAGAGGCGTCTATATCTTCTTGGGGTGCGATCAGCCCTCCAGCTCACACCCTCCCCCTCAGCTTTATTCACATTTCCGTGAATCAAGCGACTCTCTGTACCAGGTTCATTTAGTCTTGATAATACGTCTGCGTTGACGTGTTCAGAACCTGGTCGATGTTTTACTGTGAAACGGTAAGGTTGTAAGCCCAGAGACCATCTCATGAGGCGAGAGTTTGTATCTTTCTGTCGGTATGACCATTGAAGTGGAGCATGATCAGTTACCAAAGTGAAGTTTCGTCCCCACACGTAATAGCGAAGACCTCCAGCTCACAATATAAAGTAAGCGCTGGAATATATAAAGTCAAAACTTCAATATATAAAGTCATCGTCGGAATATACAAAGTCAGTGCTGCAATATCCATCCATTTCCAAACCCGTTGAATCCGACCACAGGGTCACGGGGGTCTGCTGGAGCCAATGCCAGCCAACACTGGGTGCAAGGCAGGAACCAATCCTGGGCAGGGCAAATGCATCATTTTCAAAACATTAACCGAACAGTGTTTTTTTAATTTATTTTTCTGAATACATTTTTGTTAACTTACTTCAGTTCAGAGTCGTTTCAATCAATATATTTTGACTTTGAGTTTATATATTCAGGAATGAGTTTATATACTCCGATGTTGACTTTATATAATCAGGAATGACTTTATAAATTCCGACGCTGACTTTATATATTCAGGTTTTCACTTTATATATTCCAGCGCTGACTTTATATATTCTGACGCTGACTTTATATATTCAAGTTTTGAATTTATATATTCCAGCGATGACTTTATATATTCAAGTTTTGACTTTATATATTCCAGTGGTGACTTTATTTATTCAAGTTTTGACTTTATATATTTAGAAAAAAGTTTTGACTTTATATATACCGACGCTGACTTTATGTATTCAAGTTTTGACTTTATATATTCCGACAGTGACTTTATATATTCGGGAATGACTTCATATATTCAAGTTTTGACTTTATATATTCTGTTGACTATTGAATTCATCTAACATTTCAGCATCCTGTGGTTTTGTGCTCTGTGAAGCTTTCTGTATAAAACAAAAATTGAGCAACATGTGACACTGGGGCCAGAACTGTTCTTCTATATATCTCTTCTATGTTTGAATCTCAAGCTAATCCTTGTCTCTGTAGAGTTTACTTATTTCCTCCATGTTTATTTTAGGTTTCCTCCAGATCCCAAGATACTGTATATATGTACCAGGTAAACTGTTAAATCTAAATTGTTTCTGTGTGAATAAATATGGTCATGTATGTAAGTGGGAATTGCAATGGAATGTAGTCTTGTCCAATGTTAATCCCAAGTTGCTCCTTGCCTAACTCATTTTTACTTTAGAAGCAGAACATTATAACACAACACAACTTAAACAACTTTCAACTTCAAACAGTTGAAAATAGCACAGCAACTACTATAGTATGTTTCTAAAATAATCTATTAAACACAAGTGTTTAAATTCCAACTTGACAAAGAGAGCTATACAAAATTCCTCTCAAAACTGTATCTTTGCATAGGATAAAACAGCTAGTGAAATAAAAAGGTTGGGCACAGGCTAGGTATGCTTACTTCACAATTATATTAAAAACCTCTTGCTAAGTTCTGATGACATTGAGAGGTTAGACCTTGCTTTGCATACATTTTAGAAAATTTTGGATGAGATATATGTGATCGATGAACAACTTTTAATTGAATTATAGCATGTTATTACATACTGAACTTGAGTTTATTTTATGAATAGCTGAATTCCATTCTTAAATTTGTATTTATTTAATTGAGAGATTCCTGTCCCATAAGAACCTAAAAGGTGGTTCCTTGAAATCGTTTCATATACTTTGGAGATTATTATGCTGCTCAAAACTCAAAAACAGTCTGAAAACCCATGTGGGTACCCACCACCTGTTATCTTTTACAAAAATGGACAACCCTAAGCTTCCTACTGGTTTTTAATGAACCTGACGAGATGTGTATTTACTTCAGAAATAAATTTGAAAATAAATGATAAACTCTTAAGAGCACACAACTAGTTTTTCAAATCAGACAGCTTAGTCTTAATCATAGTCATAAAGGAAATGCAAAAAGTCAATCACCAAATAAATGCTATTCAATAACTAGAGCCAAAACACTAAAACATAAATCGAGTCAATACAAAGAGTAAGAGTCAAAACCAGAATATCGAATACTGAACTTTTTAGTCTATGATCACTTGAATATGAATATTGAGCAAAGCACATTATGCTGCTGCACTGCAATTAATCTGCTCATATTAGGAGGACAGAACCTAGTAAAAAGGCAAGATTCCATGCCAACTGTATTGGCCTACTGTGGTTTACAATGTATTGAGTTGCAGTTAAAATTTAAATTAACACAATACTCATATATGAAAATGAAGTTCCCAAAAATAAAATTTTAAATTACTCTCAAACCAAAATACACATTTTCTAAAGCACAAAAAAATTTTACGTGAAAAAATGGGTTTCCCAGTTCTCAATATGGATGCTGTCTGAATCTTTCTGCATACTAGCCAGTATTACCACAGGGATAGATATAGGTGAAAGATGAGGGAAGTTGGACAGATTGTGTTTTATGAACTACCTAATTTGTATACAGAAGAAAAAACTGTGTCATTGGAAGATTACACTCAGAGCTTAAGAGTTCAAAAGTGATTTCTAAATGCCACATTTCCCATAGACAAGTGTCTTCCATAGACTTAATACTGTATAGGTTAAAGAAGACTGGAATTGGTGAAGGGGAGTCACCTTAGATAGGTGCTTGTGTCCAAAAATGTGTCCTGTATTGGTTCTATCTTTTTCATACATGGATTGATAGTAAATTGATGATAATTATTATTGACTGGATTATACAGTAGAGCAGAGCATTTAATGAAGATTTAGAACAGGATTTTCTTTTCTTTGCTAACCAAGCAGGTGTAGATTAATGTATTTCCACCAGTTCCAACATTATATTATATGAATGTTTGCAGCTCTGTAATGGAGCTGAAAGATAAGGAGTGCAAAGCTGCCTTCTGGTTTACAATGAAAATCTTTATAAAGTAATCTTTTCAATGCATGGTCATTCTGAGTTCTGTATAAATGATGTTACCATTCAATCCATCTATCTTCTGAAAGAGATGTTTGTTGATGTACTGTATATAAGGTTGCTATTTGCACCCTGTCTAGGAAATTGTTTCTGCCTTGCACCCTGTGCTTGCTGGGATAAGCTCCAGCCACAACTGAAACTTCTGGAGTAGTATAAATTAATTTTATAAATGCTTATATATTGATGCAGAACCCAAATTTGCACAGTATGGGAAACCAATATCCCTGTTCAATTCTATCAAAGGCTTGCTCTGAATATAAGATAGTAACATATTTGGAGATTCAGATTATGTAGGTATATATATTAAACTAAACAACTGAAGAAGACTGGATTCTAAAAGTCTGTCTTTAATAACTTCAGTTTGATTTTGTGATATTACAAAAAAAAACATTTTCTATATTTTTCTAGCTAAAATGTTTGCCTGGGTGTCAACATCATTATTTGTGAATGAAATGGGTCTATACAAGTCACACTATTGTAAGACTTCACTTTTCTTTTGGAAAACAGTAATTGACACTTGACATTGCTGACAATAATGGCTCTAAGCTTAAATTAACAATTTTAATAAAAGTCCACTGGACAGATATCTGGACCAGCAGTGTTTCTCCTGTGGGATGAGTTTATAATTTCTTGAACTTCAGAGAGCCTTACAGGCTTATAAATCTCTTCTGCTCAGAAACTATCAAGCTGTGATATTGTATTTTATTTAGAAAGTTCTTCATATTGAAGATCACCTTCTTTACACCATGAGGAACATACCAACATATAAGAAGTTATAGTAATCCTTAACACTAGAATTCCTGAAGCCTACGAAAAAACCCATAACCCCAGTCCACCTTAAATCCCTTCACACCTCTCCATCAGCGTCTTTTGTTTTGTAAATGCATCGATCAGCACAAGCAACAAGCAGCCTGCTGTCTCATCCCCCTCCTTGATGGAGCTCAGCTCAGGCAAAAAGTTCTCCCAGCTCAAGCCAAGGCTCCTTATCTGCCTGTGAGGTTCCTGGAGTTGTATAGGGTAAATAATACAGTATATTGTTATTTGGAATACATGCATTTCATGTGTGTTCCATGTCTACAAAGATCTGGGTTAGTGTAGGATGAAAGGAAATAAATGAGAGGGAAAAAATGCTGAAGACATACCTAAAGCAAAAAAAAAATTTCAGTGTTATACTAATAATGACGTGAAGTGTATAATATGTGAAGAATTCAGACCAAATATCAAATAAACATGTGTGCTTTTACTCAAGAATATAACCAAAGAAAAAAAAACATTTGATTTACATATTGCTGTCAATGAGTTAAAAATCTAAGCTCAAATGACAATCGACAGAGAGTTTATAAGTGTTCTTGAATGGTGTAGAGATAACCCAAAGGTCCCAGGCTCAAGAGTGTGCACTTAGCATTTTGCGAAGTAAGCTGCTATTATTATTATTATTATTATTATTATTATTATTATTATTATTATTATAATATAATAAAAAACATATGTTTGATTTGAGTCTGTAACACCCAGTGTAAATTTCGGCTACTTGTAAAATTTAGCGCTTGTTTTTTATTATTCAGTTTTATTCTCTCAGTGACGTTCACGTGGTACAACGAACTTGCCTCAGCCTCTCTGAGTTAATGGCATTTATCTCCATTCTTTTCAGAAGAGCAGGGCTATGACTGATGCCTGCTCAGAACTATTTGTTGTGCCAGCAATGAAAGATACGATGTCCCGTGACCACTATCAGACTGGACAAAGGCAGGACCGTAACAACAGACAGCTTCTGCACAGTGCATTTGCTGGCTAATAGACTGCTGCACTCTGCTTGGCAGCATAAAGTAAAATGGGACTTCCACCTGCAGCTGAAGTTACTTCAGTATGTGAGCAATTCGCCACACTGCTGTTTAGATCTGGCAGGGCCATGATTTGAGGTCGGTCGGGATTACAAGTTTTTTGTAGGCTTCAGGAATTCTATTTTTAAACGTGTCAATTATCTCTGTATTTTCCCTCATTTTACTTCACACTAAATTTTTAATCTTCATTATTGCGTTCTAAACTTCCTGTTTATTGTATTTGTTGTACAAAAATTGTATTATCTTTTTCAAAAGTAACTTGTTCTGTTTCCTTTGTATTCAAATGATTACATTCTGATTGTACAGTCAACCATTTTGACTGAGGGCCTCGCTTGGCAATATAGCATATTCCCGGACAATTCTAGAACTCTTGATAACCATGTGTTACACTCTTCTAGTCTGCAATTTATTTTTATGTGAAATATGAGATAATTTATCATCTTAAAATTGCCTTCGGTGTTTCCTGTAATGTTTCTGCAGAAAGTTTTGGAAAAGCATAATTTCTACAAAAGCACAAATGTGTGTGTGAAGTCTACAATGTCTTCATCATCGAGTATTAATGGGTTAATCATTTTCAATTCAATCATTTTAAAACATGAATTAAGGATTGGAGCACGTTTGCAAATTAATTGCCTTGATTGAAGAAATCGAATACTTTCTGAATGCTTTGTTCAGTACATAATTATTTTCCTCTTTTTCTTAACTAATAGTACTTTAGTTTGATAGAGACACATATCCCAACCCTTATAAAATGCA
>JANRMT010062819.1:35010579-35072096 GCA_026402145.1 Polypterus bichir lapradei
TTTTTACCGTTCATCTAATGAATACACTGAGTATGGCTTTACCAAAACAATCATTGATTGCGAATAAAGTATTCATTATTCGAGTATGTAGATCGGGGTATATATATACATATATATATACCCGCGTATCGCAGCGGAGACGTAGTGTGTTAAAGAAGCTATGAAAAAGATTCGTTTCTTACTGCATCAATAAACAGCTCGTCTTCTTCTTTATCTGAGACCTGACACACTGCATGCACGGGTTTTTTTTTTAACACTGTCTTCCTTTAGCGGGACATCCACTTTTTCCACCGTGTGCTTTGTTTCTGCAGTAGCTGCAGTTATGAATAATATGCTTGTATGTATCAGACGCTTCATATTTTTTTGCTGCCTTTTCAATTGTGTAATTCGGTTTTTGTTCAGCGCTCTTTGGAACTGTTGCTTTTTGTCTGTGCACTGCGTCAGTTCACGTGAGCCGCTCGGTGTACATGCATCGAAGTTTCCCAGCTGTGCTGGTGCCATGTCGTGCTATGTCCATGGCTGTATCTAATGTTACCTAAGTCCCGGCACTTAAAACTTTCTCTCGCAGTTTCGCTGAGTTTGTGCCAAACACCACCCTGACCATCTCATTTTCCTCTGCATAAGTACAGTCCTTCACCCGTGAATATTTACCCGTGGCAGTGTTTCTATTGGATTGCCGCTGACGGACGGCCTTATATGGGCAGGCACTAAATTACAAACGCTAGCGGCAGCCTGTCTATGAACTTAATTTAAAGTTTAGGTTTACATCGTGCTTTGTTTCCGAAGTAGCAGAACTCATGAATATGGTTGTATATGTCACTCGCTCGCTTCTTATTGTTTCGCTGCCTTCTCAATTATATAATGCATGTTTTCTTCAGCGCTTTTTGGGCCTCTTCCTGGTTTTCTACCTACTGCGTGATTACGTGGGAGGCGTGATGATGTCACACGAAACTCCGCCCCCACGGGTTTCACGCTCATCTCCATTACAGTAAATGGAGAAAAACAGCTTCCAGTTATGACCATTACGCGTAGAATTTCGAAATGAAACCTGCCCAACTTTTGTAAGGAAGCTGTAAGGAATAAGCCTGCCAAATTTCAGCCTTCTACCTACACGGGAAGTTGGAGAATTAGTGATGAGTCAGTCAGTCAGTCAGTCAGTCAGTCAGTGAGTGAGTGAGTCAGTGAGTGAGTGAGTGAGGGCTTTGCCGTTTATTAGTATAGATTAGATCTAAGACAAGGTTCTAATAATGTCTGCAATTGTATTGTATGTTTTTAGACAACTGCAGCTGATTTTGGGTGGGTGGTCTACACTGGTGTCATTATTCAAGGAAGGGCTCTCAGATGAAATCAACAATGAGCAAGCCAGTCAAGATTTTAACACTCCTCTACATGAGGTTATGAATTTACAGCTCAAAATGGATATTCACATTAAAAGAATGAAGGATAACGCGCAAGCCCGATCTATTAGTTGCAGTCGAAGATGTTAATGAATGAAAGAATGTCAGTATTCCTAAGGAGGTGGGAAAAAAACACAGATTGTATAAAGGAAAGAAAAAGTTGGGCAGTACAGTAGTGAAGTAATGTTTCTATTGTAGTAACTATGGGTACATGGTTGCCTTGTGCCTGAAATTGCAAGAAAACTAATTACGGTGGGATCAGGTAGGAAGATGTGGACAGCCACTCTTGAATAACTGTCTTACTACACTTGTTAAGATTGCAGTAGCAGATCCAGGAGCTGCAGAAAAGTTCATAAGAACTGGATTATTACAGATATTATGGATTTCAAAAATACCTTTAAAATGCAAGCATAGAGTATTCTCTATAGATGATTCTATTGGTAGTTGCTTCTTAGAGTTCACAACCCCTTAAATAACACTTCAGATTAGGCTTTTGCATTTTGAAAACCTCAAATTTTTGTTATTCAAAGTCAAACTCTACAACTAACACTAGGACTTCCATCGTTAATGGAGCATAATCCCAAAATAAATTTGATTTTCAGATAATTTTGAAATCTCAGATGCTTTGAAAATTGTGTACTCCACATTCAAACTCCTTCTGTACCATATATTTCTGTACAGTCTTTTCACTTAAAATGTAATGACTTCGGGGATATGTTTGGCAAGTATGCATTAAATATTATTATAACTACTCCCAGGGGCACCTTTTCCAAAAAGAACAGTTTACGTATTATCACATCTGGAGTCTCTATTTAAAAACTAGTAGTACTCCTGGTGCTGTTTTTATTTTGTGCAAAATAAGAATGGCTATTTACCTACATGTATTGACTATTGAGAATTAATCAAAATCGTTTTGAAATATTGAAAGTTTCATTCACTGCAGCCCCTATATTAAGACACTCTTATGTATCTCTGCAATTTGAAGTCGAGGTGAAAGCCTCTAGTATGGGTGCAGACACAATTCTATTTCAAACCTTTTCAGATATGTGAAAGTTACAGCTATTACAGTAATGTTCTAAACCAACATCTATGGAGCAAAATTATGATTAGGAAAATTAGGTGATTTCTCTGTGTCCTAGAACGTGAAACAGAAGTGGAAGATGGTTGACTGCGAGCAACAGCGTGTCGATGAAGAACTCCAGGCCCTTGAGATTCATATTCAACAATGCCTTGCCAGACAGATACACCTGATTTGAAAGCTCACCTTTCGATGCAGCAACATCAACATTGTTCCATTCAACTCAATCCCTGGGAAAAGTGAGCTTTTTCCCCCACTCCTTGTCGAAGCAATGACAATGATGGAATCTGACTTCTCCGGTATTGCAGGCAGAAGCTCAATTCTAGATCACTTCCATCAGCTCAGGCAAGTGTTGAAGTCCATAACTGCTTTGACCCTCTCCACTCCCCCACCGTGCAGACAGACTTTGGTGATAATGTTATTATTGGGGATTCAATTGTACGTAACCTAAATATTTCATACCCTAAGGAAAAAAATTTTGTTTCTTGTTTTCCTGGTGCATGAGTTTGAGATATTATAAGAAGAGCACCAACAGTCCTCGAGAAGCACAAGGACATTGTCCTCCATGTATAAGTAAATGACGTGTGATATCGACAGTTGGAGGTCCTAAAGACTTTGAAGCTTTAACGCAAACCATGAAAGAGAGGACCTTGCAGCTAGAATCATCATTTTAGGTTGTCCACCATTAGTTTGGTTGGATGAAGCCTACAGTTGACTGCTGTCGTTGAACAACTAGTTGAGAGGCTTCCGCAGGAAACAAAACATTGGTATCATGGACAACTGGGACCTTTTCTAGGAAAGACCGCTTTCTTCAGGCAAGATGGACTGCATCCTAATAGATCTGGTGCCCCTGTCCTCTCCGACAACATTTCAAAGGCAATCTGTCCTCCCTGACTACATAATTTTGGTCCTCATGCTATGTTGTGATGTGATAATTCTGTAGTGAGCTTACCTGTAGGTGTACACTGTATTAGCACTATAATAAATAACCACAATTTAAATAAAAAACCCAGACAAAGTGGTGTAAATGCTAATAATTTAAATACCATTCCACCTATTGATGTGCACCATTTAGAACAATAACTACAGATTATAGATTAAATAAAATCCGCAAAAAAGTGGCCTTAACGTGATTAACATAATTACCATTTCAAGCTGCTGTAACACTCCGATTTAGCAGTGCTCTTCTGAGACCTTAAATATGGCTTTACTAAATATTAGAGTGTTAACCAGCAAGATGTTTTACATTAATGATCATACCAAAGATAGAAATATTGACTTTCTTATGCTAAGTGAAATGTGGCTCTGCTCAGAAGGTGCAGCAGTGTTAATTGAAGCAGCTCCTCCGAATTACAGCTTTGACCATGTGGCTTGCCAAGGCAAAGAAGGTGGTGGTTTAGTGAGTATTTACTCGAGCCCATTAAACTGTAAAAATGCTGGTTTTGGTACTTTTACATCTTTTGAGTATCTCAACGTTGTTTTTCAAGAAGTGTTCCAGTCTCTTAGTTTGACCGTTTATAGACTGCCTAAATATAATGCGTCTTTTATTGAGGAATTTTTGGACTTAGTATTGTGATAAACCCCAGGGCATCAGCGAGCCCCAAACCCCAACTCGAACACACTTATACAGTCCCGGGTTCAAACAATCGAAGGTTTTATTTTTAATATCTCCAAATGTGACACAAGCACAAGCAAAACACAGGTCTTCCTCTCACAATATTTCCTTCCTACCACACTACTCTCCTTCATTCAAGCATTGCTCCACTACCTCCCAGCTCCGACTCGCCTCAATAAGGGAGTGCGGTCCCTTTTATTACAGACCCAGGAGTACTTCCGGTGCCAGTGTTAGAGCACTACTGGGTGAGAAGTTCATAATAGGGACCTTGTCTCCCTACAGCATCTTCTCATGGCATACAGTGACGCCAGCAGGGCTGCTCTGCTGGACTACATATCCAAGCATGCTCTGTTGGTTCCCTACTGTGCACCGACCTCCGGGGATGCTACCATCTAGCATGTTGGGAGAATAAAAAACCTCTATCAACATCTTCTCTTTTTAATGGGCTGTCTGTCCACCCTTTCTGGTCCTTCCTTCCAGGTCTGCTCCCTCTCCTGGCCTGTGTGGCATCTACAGCATCTATAATAATAACTATGACAGGTTCCTAATTGTAGGCAACTTTAATTTTCATGTGGATAACCAGTGTGACCTGAAAGCCAGAGAATTCCTGAACTTACTGCACTGCTTTGATCTGAGCCACCATGTCAGCCAGCTCACACATAAGGGAGGACACATGCTGGATTTAGTGGTTTCAAACGGATTAAAAGTTGACACAAGGCAGGTTGTATACAGTCACCTAAAGGATTATTAGGAACACCTGTTCAATTTCTCATTAATTCAATTATCTAATCAACCAATCACATGGCAGTTGCTTCAATGCATTTAGGGGTGTGGTCCTGGTCAACACAATCTCCTGAACTCCAAACTGAATGTCAGAATGGGAAAGAAAGGTGATTTAAGCAATTTTGAGCGTGGCATAGTTGTTGGTGCCAGACGGGCCGGTCTGAGTATTTCACAATCTGCTCAGTTACTGGGATTTTCACGCACAACCATTTCTAGGGTTTACAAAGAATGGTGTGAAAAGGGAAAAACATCCAGTATGCAGCAGTCCTGTGGGCGAAAATGCCTTGTTGATGCTAGAGGTCAGAGGAGAATGGGCCGACTGATTCAAGCTGATAGAAGAGCAACTTTGACTGAAATAACCACTCGTTACAACCGAGGTATGCAGCAAAGCATTTGTGAAGCCACAACACGCACAACCTTGAGGCGGATGGGCTACAACAGCAGAAGACCCCACTGGGTACCACTCATCTCCACTACAAACAGGAAAAAGAGGCTACAATTTGCACGAGCTCACCAAAATTGGACAGCTGAAGACTGGAAAAATGTTGCCTGGTCTGATGAATCTCGATTTCTGTTGAGACATTCAAATGGTAGAGTCAGGCGTAAACAGAATGAGAACATGGATCCATCATGCCTTGTTACCACTGTGCAGGCTGGTGGTGGTGGTGTAATGGTGTGGGGGATGTTTTCTTGGCACACTTTAGGCCCCTTAGTGCCAACTGGGCATCGTTTAAAAGCCTACCTGAGCATTGTTTCTGACCATGTCCATCCCTTCATGACCACCATTTACCCATCCTCTGATGGCTACTTCCAGAAGGATAATGCACCATGTCACAAAGCTCGAATCATTTCAAATTGGTTTCTTGAACATGACAATGAGTTCACTGTGCTAAAATGGCCCCCACAGTCACCAGATCTCAACCCAATAGAGCATCTTTGGGATGTGGTGAAACGGGAGCTTCGTGCCCTGGATGTGCATCCCACAAATCTCCATCAACTGCAAGATGCTATCCTATCAATATGGGTCAACATTTTTAAAGAATGCTTTCAGCACCTTGTTGAATCAATGCCACGTAGAATTAAGGCAGTTCTGAAGGCGAAAGGGGGTCAAACACCGTATTAGTATGGTGTTCCTAATAATCCTTTAGGTGAGTGTATATTAGACTACTTTTGCATATCATTTAAAGTAAAAATACTGATAACTGCAACAAATGAGTAGCAGGTTGTTAAAAAAACATTATTTTAATGCATCTGCAGCTTTAATGTTCAACAGCAACAGTGTTAACATTAAGGTGGAGAATTTTTACGATGAGAGATGCAGCTAACACAGTGTCCCCTGAAAAGACAGTTAAGAAATCCTCCAGCACTATTATACCTTGGAAGACACAAAAAGTGTCTGATTTAAAGAGAACATGCCAGATAGCTAAGAATAACTGGAGAAAAAATAAACTGATATTCCACTATTTCCATTATGAAATACTGAAGGCTAAAATAACTGAAATAACAACATAGTCTGCCTTGAGAGGCAGTCCTATTTCTCTAAAATTATAAATTATAATGCTGTTAATCCAAGAGTTTTATTCTCAACTATTGATCATCTTCTAAACCCAGCTCTCTCAATGGAATGCCACCTAAAAATCACTATTGAAATTTGTGAGGCTTTTGCTATATTTTGTAAACACAAAACAAAATATTAGAAATAATATAGTACATCTCCTCAAAATTAATCTGATTGAATCCCAGCATTCAATTTTAAATTAAATTCTTTCAATGGAATAGATCTGCCCAAAATACATCTAATAATTTCTGAAATGTAACCCTCCACCTGTGCCCTTGACTCAATTCCAACAGGCTTTTTCAAAGAAATCTCCAATGTGCTAATTGATATTGTACTTGGCATAGTAAACTCATTATTAGATACAGGGGTCCTCCCTGACTGACTTAAGACTGCAGTTTTGAAACCGTTGCTAAAGAAAAATAATCTTGAATCCTTTGTTTTCAACAATTCTAGACCAATTTCTTACCTGCCTTTCTTAAGTAAAATTATAGAAAAGGCAGTAATTTAGCAGCTAAATGATTACTTGATTTAACATTCTGTTCTTGACACATTTCAATCAGATTTTAGAACAAATCACAGTACAGAAACTGCACTGGTTAAAGTAAATGATTTGCGCGTTAATGCAGAGAGGTCTATTCCTTGTTCTTTTAGACTTGAGTGCAGAATTTGTTAATCTTATAAATCACCTTAGACAATAGGTGGGCCTCTCTGACTGTGTCTTAAATTGATTTCAGTCTTACTTAACAGACAGAAAAGTCTTCTGTTAGACCGATGATATTGTTCATGGTGTACTCAAAGACTCTATTCTGGGTCTTTTTTCAATCTACGTGCTTTCATTGGGTCAGATTATCTCAAAGCATAAGGTGAGTTACCACAGCTATGCAGATGACACACAGCTGTATTTATCAATAGCACCTGATAACCTTGATGCTCTTGGCTCTCTGATCCAATGTCTTACTTGTATTTCTGAATGGATGAGTAGTAACTTTCTCAAACTAAATATGGAAAAAACAGAAATCTTAGTGATTGGTAAACATGTGACAGTATTAGAAATAAACTTGATCCCTTAGGCTTAAAAGTCAAGAGGGAGGTAAAGAATTTAGGGTTAATTATTGACTTTGACCTAAACATTAAATCGCATATTAACCAGATCACTAGGTCTGCATTTTTTCACTTAAGAAATATAGCAAAAGTTAGACCTCTGATTATATAGCAAGACACTGAAAAATTTGTTCACACCTTCGTTTTGAGACAACTAGATTACTGTAGCAAGACTACCTAAAAAAGACATCAATTGATTGCAAATAGTAGAGAATGCAGCAGCCAGAATCTTAACTAGAAAAAGAAAATTTGAGTACATCTCACCAGTTTTAGCATCATTACACTGGTTACCTGTGTCATTCAGAATAGACTTTGAAATACTACTAATGGTTAACAAAGCCTTAAATAATCTGGCTCAGTCCTATATTTTGGAATACCTACACTCCAAGTCATGACATTTGATCATCGAAGCGAGGTCTGCTTATAATTTCAAGAGCCAAATTTAAAAGAAGTGGCAAGGTGGTCTTTTGCTGTTATGTGCCACCACAACCTGATGAAGGCACCATGCAGCACCCTGTGTTAAGAGAATAAAAGCGAGTGTACCAGTTGTCCACAAGACCCACATCATTGATTACTGTGATGTGATGCCTGAAGAGAGAGAGGATTAATTTACAAACATTTATGTTAGGTAGAATGTCCAGTCTAACTAGAGATTTCTACTTTTTCTGTCCTCCTGGCCATCTGACCTTACCTTTTGTCTTTGTTATTTATTCTGTAATATTATTGCTTAATCTTATTTGTTTTAAATTTCATTTTACTTTCTTTTAGTTGTCTTGTAAGGCAATTTGAGCTACATTGCCTGTATGAAAATGTACTATATAAATAAATGTTGTTGAATTTTGCTATAAATTTAGCTTTAGAGAAGTGGCATTTCTGTCTGTAAGAAGCAGAACATCTCTTCTTAATCTACACTGACTACAGAAAGTTGCTTTATTAGAGAACCGCTAAAAGGTTAAATTCTGCACTGGCACAATGGGCATTATTTTTCAGTCTGTTTGATTCTGTTATTGATAAGATGAAAACAACAGAAAACCTGTTGTTAAGGGCTACAGTGTTAATTATATGCTATTTGTGATTATGACTGCTAAAATATGCTATCTGCTAAGAGTGATAAATACTACATTCCATTTAGCACTCCAACTCTGTCAGAGATCAAGCTTTCCCAGTTACAGACTCCTCTAAACACCAGAAATGTGCTGTCCTTCACCACTGATACATTCACTATGTGTGAGTACATTGGAGATTTTGAGGGACTTGCAACATGTAACTATTGTAACTAATCTAAATGGGCTGATTTTGATCTGACTGTGAGCTCATTCTGTGACATTATTTTGGTACTACCCAGGCCACAGAAGCATTATTAGTGGAAATTTGACTAAAGGATGTAACACATTTTGTAAAGGCCTATGAAAGGTGTTGTAGGATTAAACTCTTATGCCCTAAGAGGTTTTTTGCCATTATTAAGCCTAAATTACATATACAAAAATGAATGGCAATTATTAAGCTTATGTAGTAAAAGAGCTGCAAATGGGTGAATCATGAGTACAACACTCTAAAAACTTTTGTTTACACTTTTATCAACTAAATAAAACATATACAATATTTGGAGATTGAGGGATTTCTGTGCAAAAAGCTTGATTTTACAGTACATAACCAATACATTTTATGATTCATAAACCTGTAATCAATTTTACTTTATGCCTCAATCTGTCAGCTATTATTGTACCAAGTTTGAATGTCATATTCCATAGCACTACAATGTTATACTGTTTGGCACAAGGTGACTCCCTTATTGAAAACATTGTGTCCCTTTACAATAGATTGGGGCTTGTCATGTAATTCACAAATCAGGGATCGTCAAGGCTGTGCAATATTTTTTATCCAGATACTAACTGCACTCACAATTCTTCAAAGTTATACTATATGCAATATGTATAAATTAAGTGTAGTATTGTGTCCCTTAGAAAGTACGAACACATAACTCCAGTTCTTAATTCCTTACACTGGTTCATAGTTAAGTTTAGGGCATATTTCAAAATCCTCCTTTTAATATATAAATCCTTAAATGGCCAAGGCCCTGCTTACTTATATGAACTTATCATTACTTGCAAACCTGAGCATACATTAACATCTCAAGATGCCAGCCTGCTTATGATTCCAAAGATTAATGAAATTGTAGTGGTGCTACATGAATGTGTTCTGTGCTAAGTCTCATCTTTTAGAGCATTGTCCTGTTTATATGGTCAATGTGTGTCTGTTTAAATGTTGTTCCCTGGAAACACTGGGAAAGGATAACTCTGTTGAACCGTGAACCCTCGTGATAGTTTTCCCTGTCAAACACATCTGGGCCGTTGCTATTTAAACAAGAGAATGAAAGGGAAATAAAATCGTTTACAACACCGACACTTCACCAAAGAGAAAACAGCCAAGAGACAGCACTGATATACTGTAGATCACTTCACACCCTTTCCTGCTTGCCCATTTCAACCCCAGACATCAACAACTTCACCATTGCTATGCAAACCCCGGGGTTCTGGATTATAACGACATGCCGAGGATAATACAGTGAGACTGTTTTTTGTCGTCTGGGAGACAAGCAAGCCAACAATTTAATTTGAGTATAATTTCCATAAGAACAATTTCCAGCTGGACAAGATTCATATTCACTAATCATTCTCTTTTTAATCTTTTGGACTTCATGTGTGTTTCCTGTTCTCTGTGCATCTTATCTACTTCACGTTCAGTGTAGTGATAAGGGAGGGGCTTGTGTAGTATATTTATCGATACACTTTTTATTATTATGTAGCATCAGTCACTTTTGGGGTTGTGTGTGGTGTGGGGTTTTGGAGGGAGTGAAAAATATATTGTTTTGTTGTTTGTTTCTTTTCATAATCAATATATATTGTGGCGACCCGGCTAGGAGCAGTACCCAGCCGGGTCGCCCAGAAGGACCGGAGGAGGACTTACGACTCCTCCAGACTGTGAGGTGGGCGACCCCTCCTGGTGGCTTTGGGGACCACTGGTACAGAGTTTGGACGCTCAACCCCTGTAGGGGCCCGTGGTCACCGCCCGAATGCCTGAGGAGCCCTGGCCCTCAGCACTTCCGCCACACCCGGAAGTGCTCAGGAGAAAGAAGACCAGGGTCACCCGGAGTGCTTTCGGGTGCACAGACGGTACTTCCACCACACTGGGGAGTGTTGGCAGAGGTTTATCAGGAAGCACCTGGAGCTCATCTGGGTGTGGATAAAAAGGGGCCGCCTCCCTTCAGTCGATGGCTTGAGTCAGATGGAAGAAGGACAATGTCTTGGAGGAGAGGAGTGGAGGTGGCCTGAAGAGAAAGAGGCAATGAGTGAGAGGGCTGGACTTTGGGGGTTGTGTTGCACATTTGTAAATATAAATTATGCACATTAAATGTGTGTTGGGGGAACCATTGTTGTCCGCCTGTCTGTGTCCGGGCCAAGTTCCACACTGGCGTACCCGGCAGGATGCTCTGCCTGGTTCAAGGCAGGGACCTGCTAGAACAAATAATTGTGTGGACAGCCTGGCACAGCAGGGGAGCCCACACAAGCCCCGCAGGGACGGCATGCACACAACCCCACGGAGAAGACTAACCCCACAGACCGCCACCAGACCGCAGAAGGGCTGTTCCCACCTGGTGCAGGAAGACGACGGCATAGACGGAGTGCAGCGGGCTCCTGTGAGCGTACTGCTGCTGAAGGCATCTGGGACGGTGTTACGTCTAGGAAGGCCACACCGAGGCAGCTGCCTCAGACAGACGGGACCCTGGAGGTGTGTTCCCTGCTCGCCGGCAGCCGGTCCTGGGGGGGCCACGCATGTTTTGTGTTATGCAGGCAGGGACTGCCCGGATCCGCACTGGTGGCAGATGCGCACCGATCTGCTGGGCTGGGAGAGCTGCCGAGGAGGAGATGCTGCAGCTCAAAAAGCCATGGCAGCTGTGAGTTAAACAGTACTGTCACACCGAAACAAATGTCGCTAGTGGAACTGATCAGAAATAACAACATTGCGGAGGTGGAAGTGGAGCAACTGTGGATAAATGTTTTGGCATGTCTCAGCAATGCTAAGCCCCCGGCACCCAATATCAGTATTGAGGAGTGGAAGGCTCTCATGGCACTCAGTAAGGATGACAACATCATCATCCTTCCGGCAGACAAGGGGAGGTGCACAGTGGTGCTAGACCAGACGGACTATCATGAGAAAATGTCTCTGCTTAGTGACAAAAACGCATATGAACTCCTAAAATGAGATCCAGGTAGTGGTTATAAGAAAAAGGTGATAGATTGTCTCAAGTAGTTAGTGCATGACAATGCTATTGACCGGACCTCAAACCATAGATTATACCCAGGGGAAGTTACACCAAGTCTGTATGGTTTACCGAAGATACATAAACAAGATGCATGGTTAAGACCCATTGTCTGCATGATCAATTCGGTTACATATAACATCTCAAAGTTCCTGGCCGCTGTCTTCAACCCATTGGTAGGCAGCTCAAAACATCATATTAAGAACACTTTGGATTTTGTGGAGAAGGTGAGAGATGTCATTATGGAGGCAGATGACACTATGGTTTCGTATGATGTTACATCTCTATTCACTTGCATTCCAGTTACGGAAGCAGTGGAGGTGGTCCGTAAGAGATTACAGGATGACCCCACACTCAGAAAAAGGACCACTCTCAGCACCGACCAAGTGTGTCTGCTCTTGGAACTGTGTCTTCAATCCACATATTTCATATACAAAGGCCAGTACAATAGGCAGAAACATGAGTGCACCATGGGTTCCTCCGTTTCACCTATTGTGGCCAATCTGTATATGGAAGAAGTGGAAAAGAGGGCACTATTATCCTATCCTGGAACACCACCGAGCCACTGGTTCAGGTATGTGGATGACACCTGGGTGAAAATCAAATCTCAGGAAGTACCACAATTCACTGACCGCATCAACTCAGTGGACAAACACATTCAGTTCACCAGGGAGGACATGAAACGTGAAAGGCTAGCTTTCTTAGACTGTGAAATTTCCATCAGCAATGGGGGACATTTGAAGGCTGATGTGTACCGTAAACCAACGCATATGAATCAGTATTTAAGGTTTGATTCTCACCATCCGCTAGAGCACAAAATAGGCGTCAAGAGGACTCTACAACACAAAGAAAACACCATACCCACAGACACAGCGGCCAGGGAAGCAGAAGAACATCATATCAAAAACGCCCTGAGTAAATGTGGTTATCCCAGCTGGACTTTTGTCAAAGCAGGGAAGACACCTAAAAAATGCTCTAAGCAATCCAGAAGAGAGGAAGGACAACCACTGCCTAGGTGAAAATCTTAGGTGATCCCTTATGTGTTAGGAGTATCGGAACAGCTGAGACGCATTTTTTCAAAACACCAGGTCTCGGTGGCTTTCAAATCCCAAAACACAATATGGCAAAAATTGGTTCACTCCAAGGATCGGGTGCCCCGGCACAGACAGAGTAATATAGTTTACGCAGTTAAGTGCCAAGAGGATTGCTGTGAATCATACATCAGGGAAACCAAACAACCACTGGCGAGCGGATGGCACAACACAGAAGAGCTACCTCATCAGGACTCCACAGTCTATTTACATCTACAGGACAGTGGTCACTCTTTAAGTGATGAAGATGTGCACATACTGGACAGGGAGAAACACTGGTTTTAGCGAGGAGTCAAAGAGGCCATTTACATGAATAAGGAATGACCATCTCTGAACCGAGAAGGGGGCCTAAGGGTACATCTTTCACCATCTTACAATGCAGTGATTGCAGCCATTCCCCAACTCTCTGTGAATGGTACTCATGACCATTGATCAATGGACAATTAGCATATCATTGATCACACTGCCCATTGTTAGTCAATGGTGCTAGTTCAGTCATTAGGCCAAGGTACTGTTTATAAGGTTGGAGAAACCTGCAGTCAACTGAGACTGAGGAAGTCACTTGGATGAGTGATGAAACATATCAGAAAAAAAATATGTCCAGATAAACAGAATCAACTTTCTAGAATTACTGATATCTACCACAAAGATGTATTCATTTTACATAGTTTTCCAACATCCATAATTTCAGATACAGATTCTCAGTCATTTCCAAATTTTGTCAATTCCTCTGTTCTAACATTGGGTGTAAGATGAATTTGTCTTTGGCTCACTAACCCAAGGGCAAAGGACAAACCATGTGGGTGAACAGGGCTTTTACAGAAATTTCTATGATGCATCATAAATTATTTTCAACTGAACTATAAACTCCTGATACCACTGACAGACCTCATAAATGTTTCATATAATTCACCAATACACTGTTGCCATGTAGATGCTATGTGGATTTAAACTTCTGCTACTCAAAGAATCTCACTATCCTTTCACAGACTTGGAGATGTGTCTGGGACTATCTGTTGATGGCTGGGTCCTCTGAAAAATGTTTCACCACCAGCCAATGTAAAGTAGCCCCAGAATATTGAGTTGGGCAGAAGGTCTGGCTGGCCACATGAAACATTCATCTGAGGACAACAAACAGGAGTGCACTCACAGATACATCAGCCCTTATACCTCTGGATAGAAGGCTGGTCTGCTAGCATATAAACTGGTTCTTCCCAAGAGAGAATTCTTCTGTCATTTCATGTGCCATGTTTAAAAGCCATATATTTGTGTTCTTACAAAAAAATTCATGGCCCTCCTGAAACTTGAGTGAGAGGAGAAAGGAGTTTAAGGTTCAAAAAATTTTGGTTTCAGATCATTTGGGCACCTAGGAATTTTAGCAAGTGTAGTGATGTAATTAAGAATTTCAGGACTGTTTAGAGGGGCCTGGAGAGGTTTAAATACCCCCAAGTTTTTGTACCAGTTTTATCTTCTACACCCTCAGAAGACAGACTGGTGCACTTGTAGTCCACACCTTAGTTGGGGAGCTCTGTTATGAATTTTGAGTGTAGCATTTAGCTTTGAGGATGGAAATGTGGTTTTGTTTATTTTCCATCATCAATTTGTTTATATTACAAGTCCCCATTTTGTTTAAAATAGGCGTAGACATTTTATATTCACCTATTTTTGGTATCAGTTCCCATTTGTAGTGCATCAATTGGAAGTTACTTCTTCAGCAGTTCAGCACTAATTAAAATGGCATTGAACCAGTCCTCCTTTCCCAAGATTATGGATATCAGACAAATTAATTGAGAATTGCTTCTGAATGTTTTTCTAAAGTTCATTTTCTCAACTTCCATATCACTTTGATTTTTGTTCACATTTTGGTCTTAGGTGTTTGCCCTCTTTTCTTTCTGGTTTGTACCTTCACCCTTTTTAAAGAACACAATTCTCACTTGGATCTTGGTCCTTTTACTAAATTCTACTACTTTCTTTACTGGATTTACAACATCTAGATGACTCGTACTTGCAGCAAATGACACAGAAAAATTGGCCTAGTTGAAAATTGCATAGTTGAAAAGGTTATTTGTATCCATGTACTTATGTGAACATAAAGAATGTTTTGACAATAATGTTTCAACCTTGTTAGCTAACATATATAATTTCATTTGAGTTTTGTAAAAACACTGCTTCCTGACTTGTTCCGTGCATGTAGTGGTCTGTGGAAGAAATGATATTTCCAAAATTTACTTTTAAACATCTTCCATCTGAACCCTAGTAGGCATGTCAACAAACTGATTTAAGGTAACACTGGCATCCATTCATATTAACCTTGACATTAAAATGAAATGTCTTAACTCTATCAATTGTTTGTTATATCTCATTTGTCAGAGCTCTAATATTACTGCTTTATTGATTTCCACAATTGCTGTTGTGTTTTTCCTATAATACAGAAACAAAAATTACACACTGCATTCCAGATGTAACATCACAAGTATATATTCACACTTTAATAACTTCTTTTAACTTGTAATGAACATAATGTTAAATAGGCATGACATTATGCTTTTTAATTGCTTCTGTTGACTTTACTTAGACTACTAGGTCAATCGTTTAAGTGTTACTGTCTAACTCTTCACTTTCTAATTATACAGTATTTTTTTCTTCCCTGTGCATAAATTTATAATAAACATTCCTTCTCAGTATCACAGATGCCCCCATCATATCCTTGAATTTTTGTCCTGGTCCATCTAAAGTGGTTTTGCTGATTCTAGAATATATGCTAATTTATTAAACACTATCGCTATATATGTGAAAATGATATAAGACAACCTCCACCTTATTGTGGTTGAGGGGTTTGCGTGTCCCAATGATACTAGGAGCTCTGTTGTCTGGGTCTTCATGCCCCTGGTAGGGCCACCCAAGGCAAACTGGTCCTAGGTGAGGGATGAGACAAAGAGCGGTTCAGCAAACCTTCTATGAAGAATGAAAACTTTGGACAGCATTTTCCCTCGCCCAGCTGCTGGTCACCAGGGTCCCCCTCGATGGCGAGCGCCTGGTGACCGGGCCTACACACCCATGGAGCTCGGCCGGGCACAGCCCGAAGAGGCAACATGGGTCCTCCTTCCCACCACCTATGGGAGGGGCCAAGGAGATCAGGTGCAGTGTGAGTTGGGTGGTGGCCGAAGGCGGGGACCTTGGCTGTCCGACCCTCGGCTACAAAAGCTGGCTATTGGGACGTGGAATGTCATCTCTCTGAAGGGGAAGGAGCCTGAGCTAGTGCGTAAGGTCGAGAAGTTCCAGCTAGATATAGCCAGGCTCACCTCGATGCACAGCTTGGACTCTGGAACTAATCTCCTTAAGAAGGGCTGGACTCTCTACCACTCTGGAGTTGCCCCCGGTGAGAGGCACCGAGCGAGTGTGAGCATACTTATTGCCCCCCGACTTGGAACCTGTTCATTGGGGTTTACCCCAGTGGACGAGAGGGTAGCCCCCCTCTTCCCCTTTAGATGGGGGGACGGGTCCTGACTGTTGTTTGCATGTATGCACCGAACAGCAGTTTGGAGTTCCCACCCTTTTTGGAGTCTCTGGAGGGAGTGCTAGAGGGCATACCTTCTGGGGACTCTCTCCTTCTACTGAGAGACTTTAATGCTCACGTGGGCAATGACAGTGAGACCTGGAAAGGTGTGATTGGGAGGATAGCTTCAACTCCCACCTCCAGCAGAACTTCGACCACATCCCAGGAGGTGAGGGACATTGAGTCCGAATGGGCCATGTTCCGTGCCTCTATTGTTGAGGTGGCTGACCGGAGCTGTGGCTGTAAGGTGGTTGGTGCCTGTCGTGGCGGCAATCCCCGAACCTGTTGGTGGACACTGGCGGTGAGGGATGCCATCAAGCTGAAGAAGGAGTCCTACAGGACTCTTTTGTCCTGTGAGACTCTGGAGGCAGCTGATAGGTACCGGCAGGCCAAGCGGAATGAGGCTTCGGTGGTTGCTGAGGCAAAAACTCGGGCGTGGGAGGAGCTTGGGGAGGCCATGGAGAACAACATTCGGACAGCTTCGAGGAGATTCTAGTCCACCATCCGGCGTCTCAGGAGGGGAAGCAGTGCAGTGTCAACACTGTATATGATGGGGATGGTGCTCTGCTGACCTCGACTCGGGACGTTGTGGGTCGGTGGGGGGAGTACATCGAAGACCTCCTCAATTCCACTAACATGCCTTCCAATAAGGAAACAGAGCCTGGGGACTCAGAGGTGGGCTCCCCCATCTCTGGGACTGAGATCACCGAGGTGGTCAAAAAACTTGGTGGCAGGGTCCCGGGGGTGGATGAGATATGCCTGAAGCCTCAAGGCTCTGGATGTTGTAGGACTGTCTTGGTTGACATGCCTCTGCAACATCGCATGGACATCAGGGACAGTGCCTCTGGACTGGCAGACCGGGGTGGTGGTCCACCTCTTTAAGAAGGGGGACTGGAGGGTGTGTTCCAACTACAGAAGGATCACACTCCTGAGCCTCCCTGGAAAAGTCTATTAGGGGGTCCTGGAGAGGAGGGTCTGTCAGACAGTTGAACCTCGGATTCAGGAGGAACAGTGTGGTTTTCGTCCAGGTTGCGGAACAGTGGACCAGCTCTACACCCTTAGCAGAGTCCTGGAGGGTGCATAGGAGTTTGCCCACCCAGTCTACATGTGTTTCGTGGACTTGGAAAAGGCATTCGACCGTGTCCCTTGGGGAATCCTGTGGGGGGGTACTCCAAGAGTATGGGGTACCGGACGCCCTGATAAGGGCTGTTCGGTCCCTGTACGATCGGTGTCAGAGGTTGGTCCGCAGTAAGTCAAACCCGTTTCCAGTGATAGTTGGACTTCGCCAGGGCTGCCCTTTGTCACTGATTCTGTTCATAACTTTTATGGACAGAATTTCTAGGCACAGCCAGGGCGTTGAGGGGGTCTGGTTTGGTGGACTCAGGATTGGGTCACTGCTTTTTGCAGATGATGTCGTCCTGTCTGCTTCATCAGGCCGTGATCTTCAACTCTCTCTGGATTGGTTCGCAGCTGAGTGTGGAGTGGCTGGGATGGGAATCAGCACCTCCAAATCCGAGACCATGGTCCTCAGCTGGAAAAGGGTGGAGTGCCCTCTCAAGGTTGGGAGTGAGATCCTGCCCCAAGTGGAGGAGTTCAAGTATCTCAGGGTCTTGTTCACGAGTGAGGGAAGAATGGAGCGTGAGATCGACAGGCGGATCGGTGCGGCGTCCGCAGTGATGTGAGCTCTGCATCGGTCTGTCATGGTGAAAAAATAGCTGAGCCATAAGGCAAAGCTCTCAATTTAACAGTCGATCTATGCTCCTACCCTCACCTATGGTCATGAGCTATGGGTAGTGACCGAAAGAACAAGATCACGAATACATGCGGCTGAAATGAGTTTCCTCCACAGGGTGTCTGGGCTTTCCCTTAAAGATAGGGTGAGAAGCTAAGTCATCCGGGAGGGTCTCAGAGTAGAGCCACTGCTCCTCCGCATCGAGAGGAGTCAGATGAGGTGGCTTGGGCATCTGATCAGGATGCCTCCTGGACACCTCCCTGGTAAGGTGTTCCGGGCACATCTAACCGGGAGGAGGCTCCAGGGAAGACCCAGGACACACTGGAGGGACTATGTCTCTCGGCTGGCCTAGGAAAGCCTCGGGATTCCCCCGGAAGAGCTAGAAGACGTGGCCAAGGAGAGGAAAGTCTGGGTATCTCTGCTCAAGCTGCTGCCCCCGCGACCCGATCTCGGATAAGCAGAAGAGGATGGATGGATATAAGACAATATAATCGGACAGTTGTATTGAATCTGGGTGTCCGTATGTCTGTATTGTTTAAAAAAAGCCCTTCAAATTTTGTCTTCTTAGGAGACTGCCTAGTTAACATAAGATGCCCTGCTTAAAAATGTTACTAAATTAAAAAGTGTATGTGCTGTGACAGGCCATTCAACCGAAATATAGACATCTTTATGATGTGAAAAGAGTCCTGAATACTGTGGGAAAACACATGGACAAACTGCACACACAGTTGAATTTGAACCCTGTACCGCAACACTGATGCAGGAAAAGGCAGCAGTGGTAACCGCTGCACTGACATGTATAAAGAAATAAAAAGTCTTTCAAACCATTGTGTTCTTACCAGTGTGGAAATATTCATATGTTCCAAAGGCATCCTGAATGGAAAAAATACTGCTTTAGAGGTATCACATTGCAAACAAATTACTACTGGATAGTAAAGTAGAATTACATTATATGCATTATAAGAGGAATACTTTTTTGTTTTCCATATTATTATACTATTTAAATTGGTTACTCCTGTTGGAGCCACTATTAACAATTAGGAGTAAATTACATGATGGTTTCATTTTTACCATACTTAGTACTAGGGTGTTGTACCGTGTTAGCCATTATGAATGTAGAGAAAAGTCAAGCAAAATGACACATTTTATTGGCTAACTAAAAAGATTACAATATGCAAGCTTTCGAGACAACTCAGGCAACTGTAATCTTTTTAGTTAGCTAATAAAAGGTGTCATTTTGCTTGGCTTTTCTCTACCATACTTAGGTTATTTAATCATTGTTTACAATTTTGTGCTTTACACCACATATTACCATATAGTGTAAGTGGTATAGAATGGGACATGATTGATCATTTAATTTGTAGTTTTGGGATAGTAATGTATCACAGTTGTACTATTTTTAATTTGAAAATCTTGAAACTGTTGTGAAACTGTGCTCCTCAAAACATAATCTAACTATCAGTACAAGAGAAACTCTCTCTCTGGTTGACATGTAAAATTGAGTAGTACCAGCAGTGAGGCTATCCAATTAAAATATGTTTTATTTAAATTTTCAACTTGGCTTCTGGCTGACAGACTAGAAAATTTTTATGCAAATTGTTTGTTTTACTTTATGCCTTGCTCTACTTTAAAACTTTCAAGTATGCATAATACATCCTAGGTTTTATTATATTTCAAGTTGGACATTGCTGAAACTGCAGAATGCAGTTTAATCTCCTACTGTGAAATGAATGTTTTGCATAAAAAAAATATAATTTCCTATGTATATTAATCAGTATTAAGGTTGCTGAAAGGTCTCAGTGCAAGGTTTGTTACATGGGAGTTATATTTTTAAAAGTATCTAAAGTAAAAAAAAGGCTAACCTTTAGATAAGAAGTACAATGATGTTCTGAAAAAAGTACAGTGCTAGCACACACACACACACCCAAACCACACCTCTGATTATACTTGGCTAATCCCTGCAGCATTATTACTTAACAAATTAACAAGAGTAGTGACTTACACCTAATACATTATTTATAAGACGTGTATATGAGGTAACAACTTAAACTACAATTCTGGATGGATTGCCAGTTCTTCTGAGACGACGCTAACACATACACACCCACATAGGACCACCAATTTAATTGTCATACTAATTAAAATGGGAATATAATTATAATACTTCAAATTTTCTTTTGTTTTCATATTTATTTCTCTGGTCTTAACATAATTTATCTGTCATCATTTTAATGCAACCTGAAGTTGTAGTCTGCATTTTACTTTTTAACTTCTGGCCTCTATTTCATTGAGTCTGCAGATAACATATAATAAATGGTACACAACACAACCCATTCTTTAAGTATCAGAATCACACTCTTTCTTTCCAAGCGTTTTGTATTTGCTATTGCTACATTTCATTCCTGGTAATACTAACCTGGCTATTCTGTCCAGAACTTCATTCTGACAGTCAAGTCCTACAGAACATATATTCTTTTTTTTTTTTTTTTACTATTTTCATCCTAATATGATTGTAGAATATTTGCAGGCTCTAATAGGAGTCCTAGTGCTTTTCTGTGATGTTGTAAAATATCCTGAAATCTAGTTTATATGGTGTCTGGACTACCTTACTCTGCAAATGCCTTGTGAATGTGAAGGGCAATATAAAAAAGATTGACTTATCATAAATGTGTTGTACACATGGTAGGTGGAACATTTGCCTTTAAAAGCTATGCTATGAAAGCTATGTTTGACAAACAGGATGATTGTTAGAATGATTATTTTTATAATTATGCACACACACAAATATACTGTTTACAGTATATATAGAGAAATAGTGGAGTGGATAACACTGCTTCCACACATATCCCCTACCCTGACTTTGAATGCAAAGCATACATTGTTAATGTGGATTTTGTATATTCTTTCTATGTGTGACTGGGTTTTCCTACTATGACTCTAGTTTTCCTACCATATTCCCAAGAACATTTTTATTATGTAAACTGCTGATTTTAAAATGGGTCCTCAATGTGAGTGAACATGGGAGTGTGTTCTCTTAGAAGTACTGGTATCCTATGTATGGGTATTTACCTTGTGCCCTTTGTTGGTAAATATATATTTATATTATAATTGACCAGAGAACAGACTTGCACAAGTCACTTTGCAATGTTGGGGCAGCAACTAGGAGTTCCCATTTAAAAAAACCTACTAAAACAAAGCTGGATTTGATCGCATTATTAGCCAAATAAACAGATGACGTTTACAGAAGCTACAACAACAAGATGGATGTTGCTCTGGGTCCAACAGCAGACACTATCCTCTGGAGACCATTTTGCTTTATAAAGCCCTGACTGGAAAGGGAGGAGCCAGCTCTGGGTGCCTGTCTGATTTCACTGACTCAGTGGCTTCTTGCAACTGTGGGTGGGAAAGGAGAGACAGTTAGGTTGAGTGCCCCCTCCCCTCATGGATTGGTATCGCTTACCTCGGCAGAGCTAGGAAGGTGATCCCCAGGCACACGTGTGACTATATTATATATATGGTGGTCATCCAAGGGCATGATGGATCAAAAGAGAAGATAAATGTTGTGATGCCAACCCATTTTTCTCTGCTTACTTGCAAACTGAAAAATAATCAGTGATCGATGGAACGACTACAAACAAAAATGCTGCCCTCTGATGTTCTAACAAAATAAGGTCACTTCCTCACAAGGCTTCTTTAAATTCTTTTTTCTTGGCCTGAAGGAGCTCTGTCTCTTCTGCTCTCCAGTCAACAAGTGATGCCTACGTCCAGGCAGCTGAGCTGTTAAGATCTTGGTAACAGTATTGTCAGTTGCCCTCACTGAGCGGTTTCTCACCACTCTGGAAGCAAAGGAAGATGACACAGTTAGGGGCAGAGCCCCCTCTCAGCCCACGGTGGTATTACAATACCTAGGATGAACCCAGATGGTGACCCTCTGAAGTGCATGAATAACTATGTATATATGCATGTTTGTTCGGCTATCAGATCCAACTACAATTCAAATTAACCTATCTCCACCAAATTTTGCACCGATTCTGTACTTGTCCTAGGAAAGACAAAATTTGCAAAATGCATGTTTAGCACCAGGTACCCCTGATGGTATCTATATAAATGCATTGGCATTGTAATAACAAAACACACAAAATTGCCATCTCTCATAATGGAAAACAAAATGTCAACCTATAATATAAACAAAACATCAATAAAAAGTAAGTAAATAAAAGAAAAAAGTTTTAAACTGACAAGTATAAAAAAGAATTCTGCTTTAAAATAAACTAAAAAATTCAAAACAACCTAAGCTATGGTGACAGACATTCATATAAAAGTGTGATTCAAAGTTATATCAATGGTAATGCCATTCATAAAACAGGTACAATTATCTTAGATATTCATACTTCTAATCTGAATAATATTTAAACTATTTGTTTACACACCAGAAATTAAAGGATGAATACAACATTTCACTTTAAATATAGTTACTTTGTTATTACCATTTACAATATGAATTTAACTACAAGATAAATGCTCCTAGAACACATATGCTTGATTTTTTATTATTAGAAGTTTAGTTAAATAAACTGAAAAATTTTTTATAGATATAGCTCAGAGTCAGAGTCAACATAACTTCCCATCTTAGAACATCAAAAAAAGGCCACAATTACTGAACAATCATAAGTCAAAGCTAAAAATCTGAGCCTACAAATATATACCATGGGTTGAGAAGCACCAGGCACAACAGACTTCACTTACTGCATCATTTTAAAGTGCTTTGTAAATATGCCCCAGGTAAAAAGCTGAATTTAATATGAATGTGCCTTGTTGCTCAAAGCAATTGTGAAATTAACTAACTACTCTGGCATATGGGACATTTTCACTTTAAAAAGGAATGTTACATGTTAGCAGCAAAACAAATGAGTCTTTTCACATACTGAATTTACTACACCCTGATATAAAATTCTTTGAAATTCTTTAGACCGCACAGATGCTTAAAGAAAAGCATGTGTGATGTGGTGCTTATAAGACATGAATGTGTTTAGATCCAACTTCCAACAAATAGAAATACAAGCAAATCAGCTTTAAAAAGCATCTGGAACTTATTATTATAAATGGCATTTTGCCCGGGGCTTTTAGATCTCCTACAGTTTCAAATCCTGCTGTATTTTTAAACTTTACTAAGTTTAACACTAAGAACAGTGAGCATACCAAGTGAATAAAATAATATGCTTACATTTAAAAAGAAATTTATTTTATCAAAAATGGCTTCCACAGCCAAAACAGATTAAGTGGCGATAGAATTTTGAAGGATGAATAAATACTTCACCAAAAATAACTTTTTTTTCAAGCAGGTCCTGTTTTAATAGATTTGCAATTTGCCATAAAACAGATATTTTGTAGTATCTGTTAGCCTGGTAATTTAAAGTGATTGTTCGTCATGTATGATATTTGGTTGTAGTATAACACTTTTCAGAATGAGCACTGATACCCCTTTATATACACTGTTTATGTAAAAATATACACACTTAGTGCTGGGCAGAACACCGGTTCTTACCAAAAACCGTTTCTTATTTTTGTTATGATATGGATTTTTCTTATACTGCAACACCAGTTTAAATAGCCTAAACAACGTTCGGAACGTGGTGCAGTGGGAAACTGTTTAATGGGGGACCTTTTTCACTGCTGCACCGCTAAACACACATGCAACGGTGTACATGCGTTAGTGGAGGTATTGAATGGTGAAAATGGACAGAGAACATTCCAAAACTGAAGCTGTAGCAGACGATAAAATTGAACATGATGACACAGAAGAACTTTTGTGTCTATTGCCTGGAGATACTTCGGTTTTAAAAGATCCAACGTGGACCATTATGTTCAAATTTGGGAATACTGTTTTTATACTTCTAGATAATACTGCAAGCCAAGTTGTACTTGTTTCATTTTTTTTCAATACTGTGTAATGTACCTGGGTACTGTGTAATAGTATGACGACATGTTCACTTTATTCTCAACAATTCCAGCAGATCCCCCTGACCCTGTGTTAGGATTCAGCGGGTTGCCTCGCACACAATGCTTGGTGGGATGGGCACAAACCTTAATGGATGGCATAATTAAACATGTAAAACAAAGATTTTTTTTAAATTCTGAACACTCCGTGGTCTAAGTTTATATCTAGTTTTAATTTCACAAAGATGTTTATCGTGTGGTGATTGGTTATGTGGAGAAAGAAAAAGGAAATGGGGGTTTAGTACGTCAGACAGAGACGGCACACATGCAATAAAGAAAGCCCGCTCAGAACATCCATTGAATTCTCCGACCACCAGATTACGAACCCAACATTTACACAATATTTAAGTTAAACCTGTGCGATACCCATTCATACATCCAGTTTTTTGGAGCCTCGTCACACCTGTCATAAAGTTCTCTACACTGAACGTACACCTGGGGAACCCTTACTGCGAGGGAGCAGCACTACCGCCACACAACCGTGCATGTTTAATACCTGCTTTAATGCATTTCATCATGAAAATGATATCAAGTGTTTATCTTAGCATTCTAAATTTTCAGAGAGCAGAAATATCATGAAGTAAATGTATTCTGTGCAGCGATCGCTGCCTGCACCTCCTCTTATTGCAGAGGAAGTCAGTTTAAGAAGCACGTAGCGATTTGACAATTGGGTTGGGGAACACTTAACACAAAGCATTTAATGTGCTACATTAACTTATGATGGGGTTTGAGAAAATCTAGTAAATTAAACACTGATTTTAGTATGAAGTTTAGTTTACAACAATCTGCTTTAATGACAAAATAAACTATGAGAAAAAAGTGGAAATGTCGACTTTAATCTCGACATAAACAAAGTGCAAATGTCGAGAATAAAGTCAACATGTCGACTTTATTCTCGACATATAGTTTTTTTTTTCTTCACGGTGTCCGTATTTTTTTTTCTTCACCATGGCCTTAATATGCTTCCGTAGTGCTGTACCACAAATAGCATTATAAATGCAAGTTTCAGTTTTATTATTTATGTATATAGCTTAGCTTGAAGCAAGGTCCATATTAATGCAATTTTCCTTAATGATGGTTCAGTTGGTAAAGATGTCATCACCAAGTTGCATTTGTTTTACTTTATTTTATTTTTATTTGGTGAATACTGTGCCATGCACCTGGGCTTGAAGTCTTGAAGTAATCGAATTATTACTGGAAGTTGCACTATTATTTATTTTATTGTTATTATTTATTAGTTTAAATATTATGCAGTTTAATGATGGTAAAGTTGTTTAAAAAGTCACTTTAACGTGTTAGTGGACAGAGACTGTTAATATTAACAGAAAGTGTAGTTGGTTTACAAAAAATACTTACTATTTATTCCTTTTCTAAGACATGTTCAGTGCAATACAACTTTTGACAAGCACCTCTAAATATTTTACTAAGTCTAAATTCCTCTTTGGATGGTTGAAAATTTTTTCAATAAAAAGTGTGATATTTGGGCTTTATAGTGCCCGACCTGGCACAGACTTACACAGAGGTACGTGTCAAAGTAACAGAAACCTTTTATTTTTCTTCAGCCGTGGGGGCACGACTTTCCCGTGTCCCACAGGCCCAACACAGTCCCAAACACAAATAAGTCACAGACCACACTCTTTCTCTGGCACCACCAACACTCCTTCCAGGTAACCTCGTCCTCTTCCTCCCGATTCTGGCCCTGAGTGGTGGTTGCTGGCTCCTTTTATGGCCCTCCCAGAAGTGCTCCTGGTGCTTGCTCACCTGTTTCCAATCGCACTCCCAGGTGGGTCCAATAATTAGAGCAGCTGGGCTCAACAATCTCTGCCACGCCCCCTGGATGTTCACCATCCCAGCAAGGGGCAAGGGCACGCACAACTACATGTCCTGATGTGCCCTCAGGACGATGTAAAGACTTTTTTGCTAATTTTTGAGCACATAGCCACTCATCAGCAACGGATGCAGCGTGAATGGGCACACCTGCTTGCTCCTTTTTTAACAGGCGAGATGCAAAGGGTGTATTATGACCTACAGGAACAAGCAGCAACTGACTACAATACTCTGAACCAGCGAAGGCCCAAGCCTTCAATTTGCAGGGTAAGGTCACCCAGTGACTATACCCAGGTGAAATGACGGCTGAGCGTACCATCAAGATGGTGGCCAGCTGAGAGGAGGAACTTGACCATGGACAGTGACAACCCTAATGCCCCGCCAAGCAAAAGATCACATAAAGGCAGGATCACCCAATATGATGTGGCCAATCGGGGAGTATTGTCTGTGGACCCACCCCCCAATTCAGCCACATCTGCAGGAACTACACCTGACCAGTTGGTAAACCTGCAACTGAGGTTTTGCTCCATGCCCGCCTCATTTAAGTGCACACAATGGAATGATGATTCCCTTTAAGTTTGCAAGGACTGCAGTCGCTGCGGTAGACGGTCACCCAACTACAGGTTCCATACCACCACGGCCTCACTTTGTACTCAGTCAGGATCTATTGTACAAGGTGACGGAAGCTCAGGGAGAGACATGGAGTGAACTCTTGGTTCCCGGCCTTACCGCCAGGAGATCTGCAACTTGGCTCACGCCCACCTATTGGGAGCTCATCTAGAGGCGGATAAAACCCTAGAGAGAATCATTGCCCATTTCTTGTGGCATGGCTTGCATGAAGAGGTGTGTCATTTTTATAGGTCCTGAGCTAAATGCCAGTTAACTCAAATACCCTGGTGAGATTGTGCACCTCTTGTTCCCCTTCCACTAACTGACACCCCATTTGAATAGATCAGGATTAATTTAGTCAGTCCACTCGAGCCATCTGTATGGGGACATAAATACATTCTCATCCTGATGGAATATGCCACACAGTATCCAGAGGCCATAACCCTACAGGTGGCGATTATGAAAAGCATTGCCTGGGAACTAGTAGGGGCCTTCTCACAAGTTGGTATCCCTAAAGAAGTACTAGCAGACCAAGGGACTCCTTTTGCGTTGAGCCCCTTCAGGGAAGACGTCAGACTGCTGCTCATCACCCACCTCAGTATTTTTGTGTACTACCCTTATACAGACGGGTTGGTAGACAGACTCAATCAGACTCTCAAACAGATGCTGAGAAAGGTGGTGCAGGCCTAGGCAGGGACTGGGAAAAGCTTTTGCCTCTGGTGATGTTAGCGTTCTAGGAAGGTTTTCTCTATTTGAGCTTCTGTACGGAAGAAGACCTCATAGAGGGATGGGAGGAGTAACCAACACCCTGTACCTTAACATTATTGGATACGTTGCAGCATTACACGACTGCTTCTCAAAACTACAACCCCTCGTATTGGAACATCTTGCTTTGTCTAAGCGATTACAGGCCTTCAAGAATTCCGCCCCAGGAATAGGGTTATGGTGCCGGCCCTTACATCTCATTCAAAACTTATGGGCCATTGGCAGGGGCCTTATGACATTTGCAAGCGGAAGATGCTCATTGGCTATCTTCTGTATCAGCCTAATCGACAGCCCAGGGAACGCGTGTACCACATAAGCTTATTAAATCCATGGAACGATCATGACTCCGACGAACCCATGGCCACTCCCACCATGTTGCTTCTGATAGACACTGAACAACTAAATTTGAAGGACACCCTGATACCCAGGCAAAGGAAAGCATTAGGGGCCATGATAGATTCTGTCCATGAAGATCAACAACATATTTACAGAGCCAGGAGTAGTGGACAGAGAGAAGAAATAGGTGGAGCTGGAGATACAATGAATGCTGGACCTCAACTTTATAGATATCAGCCAATGTCCATGATCCAGTCCAATTGTGCTAATACCCAAACCTGATGGGAGCTGACACTGCTGCAATGACTTCGGTCATCTCATTCAGGCCTCCCAATTTGATACCTACCCCATTCCGAGGGTACATGACCTTCTAGAATGCCTCAGTGGCACCAGATTTCTGTTCAGCCCTGATATGTCCAAAGGCTACTGGAAGATTCCCCTGACGGACTCGGCTAAAGAAAAGACTGCGTTTGGCACTCATAGTGGCCACTGGTGGTGCTGAATCCTCCCTTTCAGGACTAAATGTGGCCCAAGCGACCTTCCATTGTCTGGTGGATAGAGTATTCCTGCCCCGCATTACTTGTAGTGCCACCTATATCAATGATATTCTCATCTATTCCAGCACCTGAGGGGGAGCATCTGCATCATGTCTCGGTCGTCCTCCGCTCACTACATGATCAGTCCCAAAAAGTGATATTTCAGGTTTAATGAAGCTAAGCACTTAGGTTACATGGCTGGGGGAGGACAAATCAAGCCTCAGTAGTGCAAAGTTGTGGTCATTCGCGACTGGCCCAGGCCTCAAACCAAGAGACAAATACAGGCTTTCTTAGGGCCACCTAGGTAGTACCGCAAGTTTATGCCCCAGCTCTCTAAGACAGCCGTGCCATTGACATCCATTTCAAGAATAAGGCTCATAACAACGTAGTATGGAACCCCGATACCAAAGCTGCATTCAATGACCTGTAAACGGAACTTACATTAGCACCCATTCTACTCTCACCTAACCTTTTCATCCCTTTCTTCCTCCAGACCAAAGCTTTCATATACTGGCCTCTGAATCATGTTCAGCCAAGTTGTCAACAGTGCTGAACACCCCATTATGTACATCGGCCAGAAACTGTTGGACCGGGAGACAAGGTATGTAGTGATTAAATGGGATGCCCTTACCATTAAGTGGGCCATCTTTCAACTCCAGTTTTTACCTCCTGCGATGTGAGTTTACCCTGATTACAGACCACACACAACTCCAGTTGTTATGTGCCCACAAGGATTCCAACCCCAGGGTGACTCATTGGTTCCTCGGTCTCCTAATGTGACAAATCCAAGGTGCATCCAATACAGATGTTACAATCACCCATAATGATAAGAAACAATGAATAGGTTAACACCAGATTTCATTATCAGTTTTATAGGCAAACGCTGGAAGGACATCATCCATTCAATAGTTATTTGTTTAAGGTTCAGTTCAGATGTAACACTTCCAACCATACTGCCATCCTGACCTGAATTGTGGGACATGGCAAAATAAACATTCCCAGACAGAGTCACCTCATTTAGAAATGCAAACTCCTCAGGTTTTTCTTTTGTTTGTTTGTTTTTATGTGACATATAAAGACTACAGCAATGATTCAGATAGTTCTAGTGCTAGTTTCTAGTGAAGAAAGTTCATTGAACACAGATCCATCACTGCAGCTTATTTCAATACAGATCAGATTTGGTTTTATTACTCTTGTTAAAATAAACCCTGTGCAGGACGGCATACTTCAGGATTAAGACTGCTGATGAAGTCCCAAGTACAGCCTGGTGATGTCATGATCTTCCTGTTGAAAACTTTGCAGTATTGCAGTATTACAAGTATGTTACGATTATTCCAGTCTAATCATTTGCTATTGATGAAGCATTTAACGTAGAGGAGTTCATGATAGTGTGACAAGACCTCAGTCTGCAACATCGCATCGCCCACGTTAAAATACCAGTACATAATAACCTGATCAAATCTAAATAAATATGTGAAAGTTCAGCTCAGTTGATAACACTGACTGCATGCTATAAGTCTGCGTAATCTGCTTAACTTGTCACTGTGAAAATACAAGCAAGCAAGCAATATCTTCTCTTGATAGGGCGGGCGGTCATTTCCTTTTTTCCCCCAGTTGTGTAAATATACATATGTAGCTAGCAACTACGTTCTGATACACACACTAAGATATTCAGGGATCTTTTTAATTCTATCACTTTATACTGATTTATAGCACATTACTATGAAATATAAGAATACCTTTTTTGCAGATAGCAAAGCTAACTAACAAATGTTTACAGTCATGTGTTTTCATAAACTGGAGCTGTAGGCCATAGATGGCGGCTGCTGAAATAACTGCCTTTTTTCCGTAAAAAGAAACATTTTTTTTCAGTATACTGTAAATATAGACTGAATTTGAGGCTGGGTTGGATGTTTGTGCTGGACAAATATTCAATGTCTCTACTTTTCAAATTACTTAAATTGATCTTCCAAAGTAACATATGACATGTTTCAAGCACCTTTTCCTTGAAACCTTATTCTAGAGGCCTTTGTTTTAACACAAACTAGAGCACTGTCTGTGTTGAGTCTGAGGGTACCGTAGTTTCCTTTCCACATACCAAACAGCATGCAGGTTTGGATGACTGGTGACTCTAAAGTGGTCAAGTAAAAGTCAGTGTGTATTGCAATAGGCTGGCATTTCATTCAGGACTGGCACCCATGTTGCCCCCATAACCCCACACTGCCTAATCCACTTAAATTAAATATACATTAATGTGAAACTGCAATAGCAAGTTTCAGTAACATTAATAAGAGATGTTTATTCAACCTGTCTTCTATGGCTATGAAAACAATGACTAAAGAAACATTTACATTTGAGTTGGACTGAAATAAAAAAAATAAGAAATCTCCTGTAAAAAACAGATAAGTTAAACTTACTACCACAACTAACAAAACATAAATAATATACAAAATAAGTACAATATAAATAAAAAAATTGGTTAAGCAAAGAGATCATGAGCTCCATCAAAAGATGTATTAGCAATAATATCTAGTAATCATCTGACCTCTGAAAATGAAAATAATAAATGAAGAGGAAAGCAATCTATCAACTGAAACATGAAAAATTTAGGGTAATGAAGAACAACAGAAATGTGGCTACTATACTAAAATTAATGTGTGAAAAACCTATTGAGTGTATAATTCTAATGGTAAAAGACTCACTGACTATATGAAAATGTAACTAGTTTCTCTTCACTTGGGGTTAAAGCAAGAAACAAACTTGGGTCCACATCCCACACAAAGTGCAGAATACCAGTTAAGTGAAAACAGAACTCCATTCGCTCAATTGACTAATTTCTGTGTGCCATTCAGTAGCAGCAGAGGACTACAGTTATTCTCCAATCAGATATATGGGTGGCTGTCTCTTTAAAGAGATAGCTACAATCCACTTAAGAGGTAAGGGATTAACTGGACACACTGGCTGGTCAATTGCCCATGACTCCAGAAATGGCCTTGCACCGACCTTTAAAAAGGATCTCTCACCTTCAGCCTTAAGAGTTTGGAGTCAGGAGAGGAGCAGTGACAAAGACTCACCTGGAACAATGATGAACTAACTCTAGAACAAGATGGGATTCAAGAGTCAAGGTAAGATTAAAAAGGGATAGTGTGCAAAGCAGAGATAAGCCTGAGTGAGACTAGTTTTGTCATGTATTATACTTCCATCCTTCTGTTTATTTTTTTTAGTTGTTATCTTATCCCAGCTTCAATAAAATCCTTTATTATTGGTGCCCATGTGTTCCTTTGGGTTTGGAACTTTTGACAACACCCCATGCAATTCACAAAGTCTATTAATGAGAGATCTGGGAGTACAAAATTGTGTTGATCTGAGTAATTACCATGTTTAATCAATGCTACAGATGCTTAAACTTCATGGACTGTATAGTAAAATCAGATGCATATTGTGAATATATAAGTTCATTAAACCAATAATAAAAGTTTTAAATCATAACAGTTAGCTTCAATTAACTGCACAGAAAAAGGCATTTTAGTTTTTAATCAATGTCAGTATATTAAACGAAGGCAGAAAAGTGTTTCATACTCTTGTGGTCCAATAGTTAAAATAATGCCTTCTGGTTAGGGTTTGAATGCACTATGCCTTTGTATTTTGCAAGTAACTTCCAAAATATGTTTCAAACTTTAGGGGAAAGAATACTACATTAATTTAACAATAGTTGTTAGACTTGTCTAAGGTGTATGAAAACTCTTCTCTTTTCAACAGCACATGGATGTTTGGCTATATTTATGAAGGGTTTAGAAATCTAGACATCTTTTAATTGCAAATCAAGACTTGCTTCTTTTTCTGTAAAGATTCTGCTCCAATAAAATATTGTTGTAGAAATAAGATAAGGACTGGGATGTATTAATATACAGTACTTCAATCCATAAAACATTTTAGTGAAGATGTCTGGAAAGGTTTATTTAAAAAATTACAAATGTCTGATATGGAAGAATGAGCACTGATAAGCCATGTAACTAAGTAAAATTTATTAGCTTCTTACTTAGAAACACATTGGCGTGAACCTGTATCTATTGTTGCCCCCAGGCAATGGTGTTTGACACATGTGACTTAGGCTGTCAGAGAAGAATATGACAAGTAATCCAAAGATGCACCTGGCTTCTCTTCCTTACATAGCTTCAAGAGATTTTTTGCAGAATAGTCCTGCACAGAATACTCCAAATGTGGTCTCATTATTTCATTTTAAAGGTTGGCTTATATATTCCATCTATTCATTATGAAAACATTTTTATCCACTTAAAGATAACAGAGATGACAAAGCTTATCCTGGTGGCATTAGACACAGTTTGCATTATATAACGTACTGGTTCCTTTGTCTTTTTTTTTTTTTTGATTTTATTGATTTTATTAAAAACAAACAGCATTCCATAGAAATAACTAAAGTTTAAAAAAAAAAGTTACAAATATATCAACCCCCATCCCTAAGAAAGAAAGCTAGGTCAGCAGAGTAAAACTTAAAGCTAGTAAAAATATGTAAATAAATAAATTAATAAATGAATAAAGATAAATGTAGTAAAAGAGGGGCGAGAACATGCTTCCTTAATTTAAATGCTTATTCTACAATGTCTTTGTGCGAATTTGATTTTTTAAAGTTTCAAAGAGTATATAGCATCAGTTACCCACTGACTTAGAATAGGAGAGTTAGGATTCTTTCACTTGACCAAGATTAAGTCTATGTGCCAACAGTGTAGTAAAGGCAATTACAATTTGTGTGTCTTTCTCCACTTTAACCCCATCTGTGAGTTCTCCAAACACAGCTGTTAGTGGATTAGTAGGGATTGTAAACACCAAGGCTGTCTGAAAGGCATTTAAAGATTTTGGTCCAGAATGATGTTAATTTGATGCAGGCCCAAAACATGTGGTCCAGTGAGGCCGGAACTTGACTGCAGCGTTTGCAGGTTGGATCTTGCCCTAGAAACATTTTGGACAATTTTAAACGAGAGATGCGCTTGATATGTAATTTTGAGTTGAAAAATTCTATGCTTTGCAGATATGGAGCTCAAGTGAATTTTGTGCATTGCTACCCTGTTTCCCCGATGATAAGACACTGTCTTATATTTTTTGAAATGCCAAAATATGCCCAGGTCTTATTTTCAGGGGGTGGCTTATTTATCCATGAAGAAGACTACAATACACATTTGTTGAAAAAAAGGAAATTTATTACCTGTATATGGTACAGTAATAACGGCAACAATACAACACTATGACTCTTTGAATAAAAGTTTTTAGGCCAGGTTGGCATTCAGAAATGCCAGATGCCTCAGCTTAGATGGGCTGATGTAATTTCTCCTCTCTGTGATTATTTGTCCTGTTTTTGAGAAGACTCTTTCTGAGGGGAGTGATGTAGCGACAATGCAAAGTCTTCCTACCAGCACTGCAGCAGGAGTACTACCGGTAAGCTCTTTTCCAGGGTCAGTGGATGGCAGGAGAGAGGGCACGCTCTCCTCCAGTTGCACGGATGGGTGGGAGGTTCTTATATGTCTGTGCAGGTTTGTTGTTGACACTGCTCTAACGGATATTTTCGTATTACAAATTCTGCACTTAGCTTTGCAGTTCCCAGTATCACTGAAATGCAGACAGATGCTGCTTCTTTTTCGGCTTTCACTCATTTCTTCACTCTTCTTTTTTTCTTCACGATGCGCTTGCATTTAAATCTGGCTCCTCGTCTGTCGCAGCAACAGGTACACAGAGCGACAGTGTTGCTCTGTGTACCTGGCCTGTACCAACAATCGCTGTCTTCGGAGCGTCTGTAACCCCTTCCTTCCTTCACATAATGGTACGATCCTATTCCGATGTGTCATTCGTGAACGAGCCGCCATTATGAGCCAATGTTCTGTGTGCCCATATAAATATAGTCCCGCCCCTGCCGAATGGATTTTCAGCAGAGCTGAGCAGGAGCGGCTGAAGCTTCGGCTCTTCTCGATGGGCATCAGCTCCTCTCGTTCGCTTCAAAGCATCGGCTCTTAGAGCCGGCTCGTTCGCCAACGACACATCACTAGAGCACTGCAGCCGGAGGCATCACACGCAGCTCCCCCACCATACCAGCCGAAGAGAGCCGAATACCAGCCGCAAGCAAAGGTATCGGTGGGGGGCCTTAGTGGGCCTTATTTGCGGGGGGGTGCCTTATTCTGACCAATTTTTAAAAAATGGGGGGTGCCCTAATTGTTGGGGATGCCCTATAATCGGGGAAACACGGTACCTTCCCCTCCTTTTCTGAAATGTTGAGTGAGAGATCCTTTTCCCACTGTACTCTTTGATCTTTGAAAGGGAGGGAATGTAAAATGGTTTTATATATTATGGAAATGCTGTCTGAGTCCTCAACACTGATCAATATTTTTTTCGGCATAGAGTTAGGTCGGAGGTGAAGAAAACTAGGCAGGTTTTGTTTAACAAAGTTTCCAATTTGAAGGTAGTGAAAGAAATGCGTTGCTGGAAAGTTACATTTGGAGTGTAATTGTTCGTAGGATGCAAAGATGTTGTCTATTTTCAGATCTCTAAGTGATTTAATCCTGAATGTTTTGCAGACAATAAAAACTGCATACGTTTAAGAGGGTGGGAAAAGGCTGTTCTCATACAGAGGTGCCACAGATAAAAGATTCTCTATCTTAAAATACTTCCTACATTGGTTCCATATTCTGAGTGAGTGAAGCACAATTTGGTTGTTAGTATATTGGTGATATCTTGTATTTATTGGGGTGCAAAGCAAGGAATATAAAGAAGTACAGCAAGATTTTATTTCTGTTGTGGACCAAGCCTGGGTATGTTCATAAATTTGTGTCCATGTCCATGTTTTTACAGCTTGTATATTTGCTGCCCAGTAATAAAATTGAAAGTTAGGTAGAGCCATGCCGCCTTCAGCCTTAGGTCTTTGTAGGGTTGCCCTTTGGTTACGTGGATGTTTTGAATTCCAAATAAATGAGGTTATGTTTGAATCTAATTTCTTAAAAAGATCTACTTATGTATATTGGAATGTTTTGAAATAAAAAGAGAAGCTTAGGAAGGATATTCATCTTAACAACGTTAATTCTTCCAGCTAAAGTGAGATGAAGGGTAGACCATCTATGCAAGCCTTGCTTATTTTTTTCCATACAGACAGCAAAATTTTGTTGATAAAGAGCTTTATGATTACTTGTGATGTTTACCCCTAGATATTTAAACTGATCTGCAATGATAAAAGGGAAGGTGTCCAATCTAATATTGTATGCTTGAGAATTCACAGGGAACAGCACAATTTTATTCAAATTGATTGTGACACCAGAAACCTTTTGAAGTTCTGTTAGTGCTGTTAGGACTGCAGGCACAGTATTTTGTGGATGTGATATATACAGTATCATGTCCTCTGCATGTAGAGAAATTTTCTGTTCCAGTCCTTCTCTGATAATTCCCTTGATCTCATAAGCATTTTGGCAGTGAATTGCCAGTGGCTCAACTGCAACTGCAAAAAAGCAGTGCTGACAATTGGCATCCTAGTCCGGTACCACGTTCTAGTTTAAAGTATTCTAAATTAATGGTGTTAACACAAGCTGAAGCTTCTGGATTGGTATACAGTAATTTGATCCATGCACAAATGTTCTAGCCAAACCCAAATTTCTCCAATGTAGTGGAAAGGTAGTTCCTTTCAACTATATCAAATGCTTTTTCTGCATCCAACGATAATAATATCTCCGGGGTGTTTGACTCTGTGGGTGAATATATTATATTAAACAGGAATTGAAGATTGGAAGCTAAATGTCTGCCTTTAATAAATCCAATTTGGTCTTGTGATATTACCAAAGGCAGCACTTTCTCCATCCTTCTAGTTAGGACTTTGAAGAGTATCTTAACATCATTATTCAGAAGTGAAATTGGTCTGTATGATGCACATTGTAATAAGTCCTTATTTTGTTTAGGAAAGATGGTAATTAATGCTTGGCAAAAAGTATGAAGTAGAATTTCATAGAAGGGGAGCTAGGAGAGTTGAGAATTTTTTATAAAATTCAGCAGGGTATCCATCAGGGCCTGCTGCTTTCCCACTCTGAAGTAAGTTTATAGCATCTAGTAATTCTGATAGTGCCAGAGGTTTATCCAATTCCTCTGCACTAAGAGTATCTATTTGTGATATCTGTAATGCATCCAGAAATGCATTAGATTGTGTCTTGTCTTCTTTAAACTGAGTATAACATAAGGATTTATAGTCATCTCTAAATGTGTGCATTATATTTTTATGGTCAATGATTTTGTCTCCGTTTGTGTTGGTGATTGCTGGGATTGTATTGCAAACATCTTGCTTGTGGATTTGTTGAAGTAATATCTTATTAGCTTTCTCTCCATGTTTATAATGATGTCTTGATTTAAATATGAGTTGTTCAGTTTCTTTAGTTGTTAAGAGGTTGAGTTCTGAATGCAGAGCCTGCCTTTTCCTATGAAGTACCTCACTTGGACACTGGGCATGTTCTTGATCTATTCTAGTAATTTTGCTGATTAGCTTTGATACCTTCTTGGTTTCCAATTTATTTCTGTGGGAAAGATATGAAATAATCTGTCCTCTTAAGAAGGCCTTCAGGGTTTCCCAGAGTATTCCTGCAGAAATCTCTGGGGATGTATTTGTTTCTAAAAAATATTGATTTGCTTGGATATAAATTCTGTACCGTTCTTGTCTGCTAATAAAAGTGGATTAAAACACCATCTTTGTCTCTTTAATTGTTTTTGCACTTCACCTAGAGGATGAAAATGCTCATTGTGTTTCACGTGTTTAACTTACAGTTATTGTTCTTGCAACCTTTGTGGAAGCACTTCACACTTAAGAGCATTGAGTTTCAAGAGCATTGACTTTCTTTTTTGCTTTTTTCCAGTTTTTACTGCTTGTTGACATGCTTATATGATCATCGAAACAGAAAGATCATTACAGACCAAAATTGAATAAGACACAAAAGGTTATATTTCAGAGGAATTCACATGAGAAAAGCCGGACAGGTTAAGTCAGTACATTTTAAATCATAAAGAAACCTATACCTAACTGGGTATGCCTGCTATAAGACAGGTCAGCTGGCAATGCCAGCATGGGTAACTGCTCATTGCTAAGTGAAGGTGGAAAAATCTGAGTGGATTCAGTGGAGAATGTTGAATTGAAGAAAATGAGTTAACCAGACTAATATAGTTGATACATGGCGTCCACTCAGAGTGAGTCAGAATTATCAGAAATACTGGACCAGGAATAAATAAGAAATACTAGGACCAGGAATAAGATGGTGTAGGGGAAATAGTAGTTGTAATCCACTTGGATTTACTATGAGGCTGCAAGCAGTAGCTGTTACTTCCATTTCAAAATTAATAGAGCTGGAAGGGAACCTGATGTTGCCGTTTGGTTGGCAGTAATACAGCAAGGTTTCTGAAAGCACTGCTTAAAAACTAAGCTACTGTTGAAGTGGGTTTAAAAGCCATTTAATAGTCTGATGAAATCGTTCCACACCCCAATTTGCGAATGGGTAACAGAAAGTTTGGCAGATAATATGCTTTACACCTCTCTGTAAATGAAAAGATTGGAATTTGATCAATATACAGTGTTATTTGTCAGTTATTATTAGCCCATAGGGCAATCCACAACAAAAAAAAAAAAAAACAAAACAATGAGTTTAAGTGTTATTAACTCCACCAATAAAATTGTAAAAACTTAGAATGCAAATTATCACAAAGGCTCATGACCTGGAGATAAGAGCAAAATCAAGTCAAAAACGGGTTTAAATGAAAATCAGAAAGCTGAAATACCAAAGCCCCCCACAGGTGTGGCGTGGCAAGAGTGCTACCATCATTTATAGTTTTGATGGCACACATTGTACTTTCTGCAACCACTTGATTGCAATCAGAGAGCTGTTGCCAACAAAAAATTATACAAAATGGCAGCATGTGCAGTTTTTATGTAGCCTTGACAATTATTCATGAAGATTGGGCACAGAAGAACTTACAGTAAAAGAGTTTTAAAACCATATAAACTTTCAAACAGAGATGTACTAATGGTTGAATCAAACAAAATATTACAGGCAACTCTGCTAATGGTAGCACAGAAATTCTAATTAGATTGGCAAGACTTTTCTAACTCTCGATTAACCTTTTATGTCTGAACATTACTTTCCAAGAAGTGAGGTTAAATTGTACTTCAACCTTGAAACAAAAGAATCACCATAGACAAGATTTAATTGTGGACTATTGTTTCAAAATAAGTTTTTGGTAAAACAATAGTTTCAAGAAATCCATGTCCCACTAGAATGATAACATAAATATGATGAGGTGGAGACAAAATGGCATCAAGTAAATAAAAAAAAATGATAACAGTAAAAAAAATCAGTACCTTTAAGATATAAACTAAAGTGAAAACTTAGGTCACAAATGAAATCTCCACATGGATAAACCTGAAATTAGACAAAAACACCTGCATAAAGTTGATCTAACATTACAAGCTGGAGGTATACAGGGTAGGATTCAAAAGTAATGAGCCTCATTTTGTTCTGACGCGAACATACCTCGCCGCGCACCCCACTTGCCAGCGACGGTGATGGTGGGTGTTGGTTTCACAACGCAATGGAGCTCCTAGGATCGGCCTTGACGGGAACCCCTGTGCGGTAGTGCGTTACACGGCGGAATGGAAAGTTCGTTAGAGCAACGGTACGCGATCAAGTTCTTCGGAGTGAAGGGGAACATCCACTACGAGTTTGTCCCGCAAGGACAGACCGTGAATGCTGCTTACTACTTGGAAGTCCTGAAAAGGCTGAAAAGAAGCATCGCGCGCAAGCAAAGGGACATCAAGGACAGCTGGAAGCTTCTCCACGATAACACGCCCAGCCACACCGCCTTCATCGTGAGCGCCTACCTGGCCCGGATGAACGTTCCCGTGTTCCCCCAGCCTCCCTACAGTCCGGACGTGTCGCCTTCTGACTTCTTCTTGTTTCCGCGCTTAAAATCAGCGCTGAAAGGAAAACGCTTCGACTCGATCGAGGACATCCAAGCAAATGTCAAGGCAGCCCTTGCAACCATCCCGGAACAGGCCTACGTGGACACCTTCAAGTCATGGAAAAGCCGCCTACAAAAGTGTATTGATGCAGGAGGTGCCTATTTTGAAGACTATTAATTAGTTGTACCGATTTGCTCAATAAATTTGTCTTTTTGAACAAAGGCTCATTACTTTTGAATCCTACCCTGTAGGTTGTCGCGTTTTTCTATGAAAGTTCACTTTTAATCTGTAAAATTCACTTTCCTCAGTGTTTCCTTAAGATAAAAAGAATTATTGAAATGCACCGCTCACTATTTAAATAGAAATTTAAAATATTATCAATATACACAACAAAGCGGATAGCTTAAAATGTCTCTCAAAATGTAATTAGCAAAGAAATGAAACACAACAGAAGCATTATCCAAACAATAGGGCATTACATAATATTCACAGAGCCCAGAGACAATATTAAAGGTAGTTTTCCATTCATCTCCTTCTCTAATGAAAATTAAATTCTAAGAACTTCTACCTTTGTGAAAATGGTAGAACAAGTAACCTGTTAAGGTATAAATGATACTTGCTCTTGATGCTAATATCATTCAGTTCTCTGTAATCTATACATGGGTGTAAGGTGCAATTTATCTTTTCAACAAAAGAAAAAACCCATCCCTTTAAACCTGGAGGAAGCCACAATGAAGCCATTCTCATAAATGGCTTCTCAGAAATTCACTTCCTCATAGCCTCAAATTCTAATCAGGATAAAGAATAAAATTTTCTCTTGGGCAAAGGCGCATCAGATAAGAGGTCTTTGCCACATTCATAGTGCTTAATTGGTGGGGATAACTTGCTAAAAACATCATCAAAATCATAATATGGAGAGGGTAGTGTTTCAGTAGTACCGCTTCATCAGTAATACCATATACTTCATTAGTTTTTCCATCACGAAGTGGGCTTAACAGAAATAAAACCATGTTTGAAACAGTTACCTATGCCTCAGTTTCTTCAGTAACCTACTTGATTTGTGGGTTGTATAGTTTAAAGTGTTAAAAACAAATAAGCAGAACATAAGAAAAGTAGCAAGTTTCAAGTACCAAACAATTGTCAAAAACAGTTTGACTACAACTGCACACCTCAAAAACCCTAATAAAGGGTGAGTATTCTAGTTTTCTACAGTTTGCAACAAAAAGTTACTATATAGCCTCAATTTCCACAGTAACAACAAAGATTATCTAATATACAGTATGTCTTTAATATTCTTTGACATACTGAAAATGCTATGTTTTTTTCTAGTTCCATAGGAACAAAAGAATCTTTTGAAACAGAAAGAGTATTAGGAAGTGTGGGCTTAATGGTTTTCCATTTCAGTTTCTCTCTGCCACTCTAAAAGCCTGTAATGACTGAACCAAACCGTCAAAGAAAAAGGCAGAGTGAAAACTTGGAGATGGAATGGAATCAAAAACAAAGTAAAGGTCAAAACTGGAAATCAAGGAATAAGTGTGATATACAGTAATCCCTCCTCGATTGCGGGGGTTGCGTTCCAGAACCCCCCGCGATAGATGAAAATCCGCGAAGTAGAAACCATATGTTTGTATGGTTATTTTTATATATTTTAAGCCCTTATAAACTCTCCCACACTGTTAACATTATTAGAGCCCTCTAGACATGAAATAAAACCCTTTAGTCAAAAATTTAGACTGTGCTCCATAAAAAGACAGAGATGACAGATCTTTCTCACAATTAAAAGAATGCAAACATATCTTCTCTTCAAAGGAGTGCGCGCATCAGGATCAGAGAATTTCAGAGAGAGAGAGCACTCGCTAAGAAAAGCAAACAATAAAAAAATCAATACGTGCTTTTGGGTTTTTAAGTATGCCGAAGCACCACGATAAAGCGGCATTTTTTAGAGGAGCGTCCGTATCCTCTAGGCAAACAGCCTCTGTGCAAACAGCCCCTCTGCTCACACTCCCTCCGTCAGGCAGAGAGAGTGAGAGAGACATAGAAAAGCAAACAATCAAGCACCGCGCGGGAAGCACATCTTATATCATTGAGGAGTTTTAGTTAATACGTAATACATACTCTGATTGGATAGCTTCTAAGCCATCCGTCAATAGCGTCCCTTGTATGAAATCAACTGGGCAAACAAACTGAGGAAGCATGTACCATAGATTAAAAGACCCATTGTCCGCAGAAATCCGCGAACCAATGAAAAATCCGTGATATATATTTAGATATGCTTACATTTAAAATCCGCGATAGAGTGAATCCGCGAAAGTCGAAGCGCGATATAGCGAGGGATTACTGTAAACCAAATTGCAAACCAAAGCCAAAGCCAAGAAAGAGAATACTTTCAAGAGTCAGAAATCAAAAATAAGGACAATCACAAATCATAGTATTTTAAACAAATCTCAAATACAAAATGGTTGTCAATATTTGGTATTTGGTATTTCGTACACTGTATTAATCCCAGAGAGGAACTTGTGTTTTCATAGGATCCTTGGAGGTCAGAGCGCCGGGTCAGCCATTGTACAACACATTAATAGATTTAATAGATTCAGTAATATAGCTAAACTCTAACAACCTTATTAATGACCATAACTGCTCTCAGGTTGATTAAGAAAAGTCTGAAATTTAATCGAAAAAGCCTTGAGAGAAAAACATCATTAGTGGTTTGATTCATAAAGAGCGGATGTCCAGAGACTTATCATTGAGTAAAAATATTATAAATGCTATATGCTTATATAGAAAATTACTATATACTTATTTGAAAAACCCCTAAACATTTGATGTGGGGTAAAAAAATCTGTAAATTTTAGTCTATATTTTCATTATATTTTACTCAAGACAACACTAGATGAACTTATAAACAGGACACATCACAGCATATCCTTGTCCCAATTGTACCTCACTTTTGAAACAGCTATTCCAGCAAAAAAAGGAAGATATGCATGTGCCAAAGGCTATCGATTAGTTTATAACCTGGGCATCTGGGACAACAAGTTGCTAAATTGGTTTACAGCCTGGGAAAGGAAGACATGCCAATAGGTACTAAGCAACTTCAAAAAGGTTTATTGTTTGGGAAAACGGACGAGTGAATTAATTCATCATATTGACAGCCAGCCAATCAGAATATCTAACAATCCCCTCTTGCTCAGTAGAATTTTATTATAAATATGCTTTGTCTGAGGAAGAAGGAGAAGAGAACAGAGCGACGTCACAAGAGAACAGAGCGACGGCAATGTGCAGCCGTTTCCATCTGATCGTCAGAAAAACATCTAATGAACAACTACGAGTGCCAGATCAAAAACCACCTAGGACATTCATCCTTTTCATCTTTACTTTTTCATAAGCTTTTTCTAAAGACTATATATATTTGTATCCAGACTTTGCTATCCATATTTTCAATTATTCTTTGTTCTATTTGGTATTATTATTCATGTAATAAATACCACGCTGCTTTTAAATTTCTAAGTTTTGTCTTCATGTCTACAGTGATTGAAGTAATAAGGTAGATTTGTTTAAGCACCTGGTGCAGCCGGAGGTTTGCCATTACCTCTGTGCTGCAAGGTTTATCGAGCTGCAAATGAAGAGCTCTGTCCAGTAATGAACAGTGCATTAAAGTAAAACACTCACTGGTTGATAAATGGCCTATAGCCAGGGATGTTGAGCTGTTGTATGCTTGAATATATTCTTGGAGACCAAAGGTAATATTTAGCTCTGAGATATGTCTAAGACATCGCACATTGTTCAAGCCTAAGATAAGTAAGTCCCTTGGAGAACTAGGGAAAGCAAACTGTGCATGTGTTATTCATACAGTAATTGTGTGGGTTAAAGTACTAGGGAATAACGTTCATGTGTATACATCTTTCATACGGTACGTTTGTGGTTAGGGTCTGTGTGTATGCGTATATCTATGTATGTGTGTGTTAATCTTAAGTGCAACAGTAGATTAACCTATTAACGGACTTGACGAGTACACTTACCCTTAAAGATAATAGGTAAAGGGTAAGTAGAGGGAAAAACCACTATAATACAACGTTTTTCAAACCTGATTGCACCATTAGCTAAAGAAATGGGATGAGGTAAGTCATCCACCTTTCTTTGGGGGTGAGCCAAATTCAAAACCATATCTTTATTTAAATTTTACAGATTCCCAATATCCTTATGTACTTGTTTTATGTTTGCAAAAATCAACTTCATCCCAAGGTCACTCACTCAGTTACTCTTTTTATCAGGCAGATCATAAAAGGCACAAATAAACAGGTCTATGGTCAAAACCAGAAATCACAACAGCAAAATACTAAAACCAAAGTACTAACCAGAAATTGAAGAATAACATAAAAAATCAAAACTCTGAGTCAAAAGCAAAACAAAATCACACAAAGGTCTTGTAGATACCAGGGCACACGTCAGACAACACTCTCATCTTTAGTATGTTTGACTTAATAACATCACACATCATACCGTAGATCCCGGAATATAAGCCGAGAATTTCGTCCTAGATTTTTGGCTTGGAGTTTGGGGGTTGTTTTATACAACGAACATTGTTTCAGATTCAAGATTTCCAGCACAATGCCGGTTTTGCCGATCAATACGGAAGTAAATAATGACGAAACCACAGAGCCATGTTTCAGATGAAGAAGTAACTTTGCATGCTGGTACTTTAAATTTAATAAAGAATTTATTCAAAAAAGTGTTTTAGTTGTTGATTTTATTAATAAAATTTATAATAAATTATCGGGAAGTTTAAAATAAAAATTTTTCTTTTGATTTACGACCAACATCTTGCGTTACAACCCGAATGCGGTCACGTGTATCCGCTTGCGCAATTGTAAACAAACAACCGAGAGCGTTAGTAGCAACAGTTGGAGCCCAGATACATGTGTTTGTGGATGTAATTTCGGTCATTGCAGTGATTTATAATTCACTAAGACCATGCAAGCAAGACACATAATTGCTAAGGAAGGAAGAGAAGGTAAAGAAAGCGATCACAATCGAAACGAAGATGGAAATTGTGTGGAAATATGAGAGTGCTGTTCGTGTGACCGATCTCACTAATATGTACAGCATGTCGAAATCCACCATCTCGACAATTTTACAAAGAAAAGTTTTGCATAAGGAGGCTCCTTCTATACAATAACCACCTTCCGTTTCATTCTCCTCCTCCTCCCTTCCTGCAGCCCAAAGATGTCAAATTAAATGGTGAGTACAGTATGAAATTGTTGTTTCTAGAATAGAATAGAATGCCTTTTATTGTCACTATACACATCTACAATGAGATTAAAAGCAGCTCCTTCAGTGCAGAAAAAAGTTCTGTATAGGGCTTGTATGGTTGTTTTTTTAGCCTTAGCATAACGCTGGATCTGTGGCCCCACTTCTGCTTTCTTTCCCTCCTCCGTCTGCGTCGTCTCCTAGACCCGACAACAATCCATGAAGAGCCCGCTGGTTTCGCTATGTTGTCTGGAATGTTGTGCGTGTGATGAAAAACACTCGAAACAGATGTCTGGCTCTGGACACCGATGTCTATAAGGTTCTGACGGGTGTAGCGGATGTTCGCCGAACCGATTGTGCACAAACAAGGAAAAAAAAAAGGTACAAAAACAACAAAAAAGTGCACTGAAAAGGACAGCCCTGAGCCGCTGCGCGCCGCCATGCTCCTAGCTTAATCTAGCCTACTTCTGGTAGGCTAGGCACTTTTTATAACTTTTTGGTTAGTACATTAAAAAAATTATTGGTGTTTTGGTAAATTATGCACATTATACAACCCTTTTTTATTATAAAAAAGGTTAAGTAAGTGTTGCAGTGGGAGGTTCAGAACGCATTATGGGTTAGCCTTCGCGAACGAATTAAGTTCTTAAGTCAAGGGTCCACTGTATTGCATATTTAAGTTAGTCAAATTTATAACGAGTCTCCGGAAATCCACCCGCCGATGTACCATATTTGCGTATATAGTTTCAACACAAAGGCTTCATTTTACCAAACTTCTCCGCAATCACTTCCTGGTTTCCATCAAAAATGCCGGCAGTCTCAAATTCTCGCCGATAAACATGATAAATATACCCAAAGAGACACTTTTAAGGAAATTTAGAAAATTTTGCTTGGAGAAGGTGGTCGGCTTAAATACAGGTCATCGGCAAATACATGTAATTTAGTAGGTAGAGAAGGGGGTCGGCTAATATACCGAGTTGGCTTGTATTCCGGGATCTACGGTACTTCCAGATTTCACAATTTGGACGTAACATTATATTTTTTTTTCTTGGCTTCTATAAATAATGTCTGTATCATTGCAGCGAGTTTTAGAGCCCAAGGAATGCAATGGTAAGGTTGGTTTTCTGATTAGAAGACTATTTTTTTAACTCTTTTAGGGCTAATTTTTTTTTGTTTCCTTTCTCCCAGGGCTGAATATTTTTCCAAAAACAAACTTTTTTTAAAAAAGAACACAAAGCAATTGTTTAACATATCAAATCAACAAAAAATATTTACTTTTGACTAATGATACTGTCTTGCATGTTGTATGAGCCGGCATACTATATGATTTCACATACTATGATTTCACATACATATCACATACATGTTACACAGCAAAGTCCTCAAAGCAGCCACATGCATGCATTGCCACATTGGACTGCTTACAATATGTGTTACACTGGTGTTTCCTTTTCATTTGTCTGTTGCTGCACTTTCTCACATATATTGTTAGTATGTACTGTAGGGAGACAAGTCACCCGTTTGACATTGTGCCATGCCACTGCCACCCGCATGAAAACCATATTGTCACCTCTTTTCATCTTCAGCCTGTCTGGCTTCAAGTGTGAAGGTATGTGTCTCCTGTTCACCCTTACTGTGCCACAAGCTCCAATTCCCCTGCTCTGTAGCTCTATGAACAATTCTGGGCATGTATGAAAATTGTCCATGTACAAAACATGACCGAAATGTTCATAGCCCTGAAGCAGCTCTAGCACAACCTGACTTGTCAAGGGACAGTTTTCACTTTGAAAGAAATACTTTCCTGTATATGTAATTACTTTCAGGCAGAAATCAGTGTTTGCTTCTGCCAGTACAAAATCCTTTATGCCATACTTTGTGGGCTTGTCTGGCATATACTGGCAGAAAAAAAGGCGTCCCTTTTATTTTATCATAGATTCATGCACAGACAAATCACGGCTAGGCTGATAAAATTGTGTATTTGTTGGTTCCACAATGTCAAGCAGGGGCTGAACTTTACACATGGGATTACAGCCTGGCTCACCCCTTTGGACTTGCTTCTGGTTATCACAGAAGTAAATAAAACTTTGCAGCAGCAGCAGCACATACCTATCACGCTGCATAACCTGTCCAAAGCCACCAGGGGACAAAGCACATTTGGACCAATGCTCCATGAAGTTATATCACCAGTCTAGTCCCATTTCTATTTGTAATGCGACAAAGCCCTTCATCTCATCTTTTGTTGTGGGTTTCCACAACAAAACGAGAATGCGGTGCAAGCGCAGCCCGTGATTCAAAAAATTGCTCTGCATACCTGTTTGTCTCGTCTGACAGTAGCCAAAAAGCAGTATAAGGAGAGAGCAGCCTGAAGTAGTCCAGCGGCTGGTAATCTGTCATGTCCAACAGCTTTTGAAGTCCGGTAGCCAGTTTGGCTCCCACGGATCAATGTCTGGGTATTCCTCTACACGAACCTTGCTGTAGGTGCGTCGGCTGCACGAATGCGTTTAGCTGGCAGCCGATCAGCTGGGGCGGCATCAGCTGGTGTGCGATCAGCTGATGTCAGTTCCTCACTCTCTTGCTTGATTTCCTGACCACTGTCAACAAAAACAGATTCTGAAAAATCAGAGTCCAACTCAGCGATAGTGCGCAGAACATCGTCTGCTGAGGATTTTCTTTTCTGCACTCGCTCCATTCCCTCGTGAGATGTCGATGCCATCTTGCCTTTGTTTACATTTGTTTACATTTCGTAACTCATGCACGCAAGGATTAGTTGCCGAGTCAATGAGTCTAACATTCCTCCAAGCAGAGAGGGAATGCCTGTGACATAACAGTGAGTTTTGTCACCATTAACAGCTGATTGTCGCCCTCTACCCCTAGATGTCGACTTTTGTCGACATGTGCCCTGAACCCGTCCCGTCGACAAAAGTTGACATCCGACCTAAAAGAGTTAATAAATCTTGCCACAATGCCATTTTCTTTTTATTACGGTTGCCACCACTGTTTACTGTTTCTAATGCATAGTTAGAATGCAGGTAAGACATCAAGGAATGTGCGACACACAACATCACTACCATGACTGTAAAAAAGTCACTGTCATCCACTTCATGAATGTCCAAATTGGTGGATAAATCAAAACACCAATATTAAAGGAGCAGGAAAATTGACAAAGAAGAGCAACAATTGTGTAAAATTCCAAAATTATAATTGCAAATAAAAAGAAAAAAGACCTATAAGATCTGTTAAATTGGGTGAAAGATAATCAACTAATAACAATATCTTACTTCATAAGTATATAAATAAAGTGTGATGAAAGAAATACTCCAGTAGTCAAAGATAGTAATGGACATGAAGATACACTGTAAAAATATATTAAACAGAAAAAAACAAACATCAAAAATAATCCAAACAAAACAATAACCAAGGAATACTAAGAGGACCATGAATGGTCAACATAATTCATCATGGAAAAAGAGTGACAGAACATTAAATGTAATTAACTAAATGAAGTGAAATTTGACAAGCATCATTGACAATAATAGGATTTATACAATAAACTATATTCAAAATTGAAAATATTAAAATAATAATAAGATACAACGTGGTTACATAGGAATACAAATATAACATCCACTAATTCAAAAGAGAAGGATAAAAAATGCAACAGAATACGAGATTATATAACAATGACAGTAATAACATTATCATTTTTTAACATTATCATAAAGTAATAACAAAAATAGCTCAAACCTCAAAACGGCAATGACCAAGATCTTTAATTATAATAATAAAAAGCCATGCAGTTCGCTGCAAATATCAAACTGGAGAAGGCTATGATGGTTGGTTGATTCTATTTATTACTTAGAGACCACAGGTTCAAGATAGAGGAAACACTACCAGTGATGCAGAAGTTAAAACAGACGGGGAACAGAAAGGTTATGAACTAATACATCAAACAAAACATAATTTCTCAAGCTATAACTCCTATTTGAAACAATTTTCATTGTAATGCAAGATGGTTTGGTAGAGAGTGCAAATAATAAGTTAACAATCCTGAGAAGGATGCAAACTTTGAGCACTTAAGATTTTAGACACATAGTGGATATACTCGGTAGTTAACAATAAATGGCAAAAACAGACATATACTTCAAGGGGCACAAACTGTGTAGCTCTCACTGCTAAAACATGATATTCAGACAGAGAAACAGACATCACACAAACATATCTACTTTTTCCAACAAACAACTCTTTTCTTCAATTCCAATAACAGCATAGATCATGTGTTATCAATTAATGTCCTGTCCCCCAATAGCATAACTAGAAAATCTTAGAATGAAGGTGGAGGTGGTTAATCAGAATAAAGTCTTATCTGGTAGCATTTGTTGCAATGTTGGAATCAACCTTAAAGTATTTCATTGTTAATTATGGCTGTAATATTTAAATCAACCCACTTAGAAAACCATTTACTGTATTTGGATTTGCAGAGTGAGCATATGCAGAAATGCTAAATTAGACAAGGCTGTTCTGCACTGATGAATAAAATGCCACATCATAGGATTGTGAAAGTAAAACCAGCTATCTTGAGCAAAGCATTACAAATGCAGAAAACATGCAAGCTTCACACAGAAAACTTTGAAAGCCAGATTATAAACTTAGAGTAACACTGAATGGATTTTCCTTAACACCTACTGACAAAAACATAATTCAACAAGAGTTATTGCTTGGTTACAGGCCAAAATGTGAAGATACAATATGCTGGTTTACATTAATGACCAATGATGTGTTTTTGTAATGTTTTGGCAGCTCTGGAATATTGAAATGTAGCATGTTAAGGAGGTTAATTTTGTTGGAATTTTAACAAGCAGAGGTTAGTCACCTGTCAAAAAAATCTGAATTTTCCTAACATTCCAGAGACAAGCACTAAATCTCACAAAGACATCTCGTAATAACAGCTGTGTCTGAACAAGCATAGGTAATCCATTTGTTGTTTGGTACTGCCACAGGCTAAAATACTGGGATTTCTCTCTTTCGTTCAATGTATTAAAAGCCTAATCCATGGAAATTTTAATAGCAACACTTAAAAAACTGAATGCTACTTTACACACGAAACTACATTGCACATGATTTAACTTTAGAGAAAGGTGAACCAAAAAGTGTAATTCACAGTTTGTCTGCTAGTATCTGGATTTACCCAGACAGTTGCAATAAACATTCCATTCTTATTAAGCAATATGTACAGTATATGTACAATAGGCTGACATTTATGTATCTTTTGTGCTTAATAATCTTGCAGCAATGTTTTTAAAGATTTCATGAGGTGAACATAAGAAGGTACAGCAAAAAGAGATATGCTATACAAAGCGGCTATGTGATGTCACAATACAATTGACTTGTAAAACTGAATATTTTAAGACATACTTTAATGCCAAAGAGGAACAATTACTTACTAAGGAGATTCCAACTCCTAGGTGTATTTCATTATATAAACTGAGAGATTGGTGGGATACTGTAGACATTCTGGATGTGTGCTATAAGAGTAGCATCTCAAAATAGTATTAAGTATTAGACACAGTTTGTTTTCTTTAAGTACTTAAGTATAACCATCTGCCTGCTTTCTGAAAGTATATTTTATTATTTGGAGTTATGCCTATCATTACAAAATTGGATTCAGCTGAACACTGCATCGTGCCTATGCTCAGGTCAGCTCATTCAGTTCTGCACTCACACTTTACAGGGCGATGCAATGTAGCAGTTTGCAACAATCGACAATTTAGGTCAGGTGGGCCAACGCTGAGAGGTTGTGCTTTAAGTTTTGTCATTTCTGTGGGCAAGCATCCAGACTGAGTAGTCCTTATAGTTACTATAGAGGGCACTTTGATCTGGCAGAACTGTGACATAATTCTATAGAAGGCTCAGAACGTAACTATACGGTTCTGTTTGTAAGGCTATTCTATACCAGCCAGGAAGATTTAGAACTATGCTTTGATAAGCAGAGAGGTAGAAAGGCCAGACAGAAACAGAAAATGTCAAGTTTGCCTGGAACAAAAAAAAGACAGACTTCAGACTTATAATTTATTGTACTCATGTTAGATAATACTACAATGACTTAATACTAAAATTCCATCTTGTAATGGTACCAGTGGGCACAGCATGTCATTGAGAACATTTTTTCAATAGCTTTTTAGAACAAACATAAGACAATATGGAAAATAAACAAAACAATACAAAAAGACAAGATGACACAACCATGGCCTCTGGCGAAGTGGTTTTCATGGCCTCTTAATTAGGATCTTAGTCAATATACCATAAACTGTTCCATCACAAGTACGGCATCTATACACCCACCATAATACTGTGCTACAGAAAACAACAGAAATTAAAAAAATGCAAATGAGAGAATGGAAGTTAATGAAGGAGGCAGGAAAGAGGATAGAGGGAGCCCATGCTACAGTGATCGGAGGCAGGTGGTCGGGAGTGGAACCTCAGGGTGAGGAGCCTGGGGTTGAAGAAGGGGTGTTCCTATTGAGCGATTGTCAGGGAGTAGGAGAAGCTTGATATGTGGTGTTTCCTGCAGATGCTGAGGGCCAGGTAGCAGGAGGCATGTTGTGAGACTGACATTGTGAGACTTGGCACTGCGCCCCACTTTTGCCGAAGACCCAGCAATGGTGACCCCAGCCTGGATATAAAGGTTGACTGCATCCGTCAGTGGGCATCTTCTCTTACTGCAAGGTCTGGATAGGATAAGTGAAGGAGACACCAGAATTTAGAGGGAAGCACTGGGGCTCATGTTTGAGAAGGATTTTATTTTAACCTCATTTTTTTGGAATATTTATTGACCAGGTTTTGATCTCTACACATTCTCACTAGTTTTTACAGAGTAATTTATTGAAGAACATTTTACTTGAATTACTACACTTTGGACACTGTTTGTTTTTGGATTATTTTAATAAAAGCACTTGAACACTTTTCAACTACCCCTCGGCTGGGTGCATGTGTCCTCATTTGCCTGGCTCATCTTGGTTATGACTATTGATGGTGGCAGGTTAAAGAGGCTCCTAAATGGAACAGGGAGAATGGAGCTGACCTGCACCACCTGATACATTTTATATGTTACATTTTGAAACTGTAAATTAACTCTGACTGAGAGTGGACACATGAATGAGTGTGCTACATGGTGTATTTATGCTATGCTCTGCATTGGTTCCTACCTTATTCCTGAATCTGCCAGGGTGGACTTAAACTCCCTGTAACCCTATGCTGAATTAGCAAGTTAAAAAAAGAACAAGAACAATTCAGAACAGTATCTTCGAATCTGGAGCTAATAAAAACTGAGCAGATCGTTAATTAAAATAACTATTCTGATTATATGAATATTTGAAGTTGTTTTATGGTCCATAAATTTAGATGTGAGAGGTAGACCAGAGTACCATTTGAAATAAACAGTGAAATATAAGTCAATGCCCCAGTTAATTAATGAGTTTTCAAATATGTTTTTAATGAACAAGAACATTTTACAGAGCCAATGACATTATGGTTTGATGTATTTCATAAAAGCTTACATCAATTAGGGCTGTTGCAGTGGTTAATAAGTGTGTGTTCTGGATTTGAGTTCTACTCTCTGTCACTGCCGGCAAAATCTGCACATTCTCCTCATATTATCTGTGTGTTTATTTCTTCTGGTACTCTGGTCTACCTCTCACATCTAAATTCATACATGTTAATCTGATTGGTGATTCCAAATTGGTCCTCTTGGTGTGTGCTTAAGTGGGACTTGCAATGGACTGGCAACCCATTCAGGACTTGCACCCAATGTTGCCATGATAGGTTTTGGTTCCCTGTCACTTTGTTGGATTAAGTAGATATGAACATTTTATTTTATGTTCAATTGATTAAAAAATTATGTTCATCACAACAAATACAAACAAAAAATTATTCATAAATCTAAAGCCAGATCATTTCAATATCAGATTTTTCATTACAAAAAAAGCAAGTAAATAATTTTTGATAACTACTATTTTTTATTAATTTCTATCCAAAAACAGTGTATTACACATCAAAAGCAACTCTATTTTAAAATTTACTTTTGAAAACACAATAAACCTGCAAAATTCTAAACTTTTCATATGTGCCTACATTGCAAATGTAAAAACACAATATCAGCTATTGTCTTAGCATTAATTTTGTTATAGGTACTGATCCCACATTTCAACAGTTATTTCACAGGCATTTTCAAAAATAACTGCTTTAAAAATGTAAAATGTAAAAATGCATTACGAGCCAAGGATCTGGACAAATCAATGTCTGCCTGGATTTGATTCCAGTCAGAAACAAATCAATTGTGGCTAAACACTTACTGAAATAAAGAGGTACCACCCACTACTTAGAGTAGGTAGCAGGTGTTAAATAAAGAACTTCTCTGTTCACATGGTACTTTGGAAGCAAATCCAAACAACACTTACTACGCCTTAAACAGCTTCTTACAAAAGATGCAGATGCAGTATATTTCTCTGAAAAGCAAAGAGAAGCAAAAAGATATGTTGACATGTCCTCATATTGCAATTTCTGCCAGACAGGTGCTTTACAGGGCCAGATATTTGAAATGCTGAAAGATTTGTTTCTTTTTTTTAAGCTATTAAGGAATATTTTAACATTAAAACATTTGCATTTTGTTGTCCTTTTTTCCAAGCTTTGAACTAGTTTGGCATTTGTGACCATCATTCTTTACAGCACATCTATTATGAAATATTCGAAAAACAGTGTAGACAATGTTCAAATCCTAAATTAGAAAATTAATCAATTTTCCCTGAATATTCATAAGCAAAGATTTTCACAGATGTACAGCATACATTTAGAAGTGAACCTGAAAGGAACACCTTTATGATAACACAATCCAGGAAAAGAACAGGGCACATTTATACAATTTTAGGAATTGGTCTAAGTCTTAATTTCAAAGTCAAAATTACCAGCTTGGTTCTATTGGCTTCATCGGACAGTGACCTCCAGCTCTCACTGGAGTGGTTCGCAGCCGAGTGTGAAGCGGTGGGGATGACAGTAGGCACCTCTAAATCCGTGGCCATGGTTCTCAGCCGAAAAAGGGTGGAATGCTCTCTCCGGGTTGGGAACACATTACTGCCCCAAGTGGAGGAGTTCAAGTATCTTGAGGTCTTGTTCACGAGTAAGGGAAGAATGGAGCGGGAGGTTGACAGATGGATCGGTGCGGCATCCACAGAAATGCGGGCTCTGCAATGGTTCATCATGGTGAAGAGAGAGCTGAGCCAAAAGGCGAGGCTGTCGATTTACCAGTCAATCTACGTTCCTACCCTCACATATGGCCATGAGCTTTGGGTAGTGACCGAAAGAGCAAGATTCAAGCGACCAAAATGAGTTTTCTCCGCAGGGTGGCTGGGCATTCCCTTAGAGATAGGGTTAGGAGTTCAGTTATCCGGGAGAGACTCGGAGTAGAGTCGCTGCTCCTCCGCATTGAGAGGAGTCAGTTGAGGTGACTTAGGCATCTGGTCAGGATGCCTCCTGGGGGGGTGTTTTGGGCATGTCCCACTGGGAGAAGGCCACGGGGCAGACACAGGACACGCTGGAGGGATTATATCTCCCAGCTGGCCTGGGAACGCCTCAGGGTTCTCCCAGAGGAGCTGGAGGAGGTGGCTGGGGAGAGGGAGGTCTGGGCTTCCCTGCTTAGGCTGCTGCCTCCGTGATGCGACATTGGATAAGTGGTGGATAATGGATGGATGGACGAAAATTACCAGCACATTAGTAAGGAACTTCATTTGACATAGGTAGTGTAGTCTCCAAGGCAGATGCTGAGGAAATGTTAGGAAGTTTCATCAGTAAAAAAAATGTGTCAATGAAAGATTACATTTGAGGTATAGTTGTTAACAGGATATACATATTGTCAATATAACAATATCGTGAAGTCTCATCCTCTTACACTTTCCATGTGATATAAACTGTGTAGTTTGTGGATAGTATACAGTAAATGTATGACTGCCTTGTGTCTCCTGAACTGATACCATATTCTGAGTGAGGTATTTTGTGCTAATTAGACCTAAACTTTCAGGTGTTATGGGCCCACCAGAGTACAGGTATTTTCATCTTTAATAATATTAAATTACTTTATTCCATTCATGTACTGTAAAATACCCAAATGGGTCTGGGCAATCTTGTGGCACTGAAACCACTAGGGGTTTATTTTTTCCAGCACCCTTTCCAGCTGGAGTTTTTCTTTTCCTATTCTCTCTAGCCAACCAACCTTATTAATGTATGTACAGTACTATCAAAACAGACAATGACTTTTACTGATTTAACATTGAGAGACTTAGAAAATAGAAATTCTTCCATTTTACCTCTAACTTTACCTTTTACTTCTTATAAAGCACAATCAGCTATATACTTATGTAAAGAAATGTGCTAAATAAGTAAATATTGTTGTTATTGAATTTGCAATTCTAACTTTTAGTTGCTTCTAATTGTGTTTGCACTTTGAATTTAGAGTTTAAATACCATATGGCATAGACCTTTCAGAATAAGGGTATTAAGTGTTTTGTTTATCTGTCTGTTTTCCCAGCAGGTTCTCCATGGGTTTTTTAACTAGTGTGTTAACTGTGTGATAATTATTCTTCTGTTAATAAAAATGTAATAATTTCATACTTTATTTTGTTAATTGGACATGTTTATGTGGTAAGGTGTGATGCTATTTTAATAATAAATGGCCTTCAGGATGTAATAGCAACACATTTTTAGTAATTTCAACAATATAGTCTTTGAAATAGCACTTTCTGTTTTTCATTCTAACCTTGCCCTTTTCATTTTTCAGTCACCTTGACCATGAAACATCTGCAAGCTGCACAACCTTGAATTGCTGTAATAATGTGAAAAGAAAAAAAATACTCTGCATAGGTCAGTCTGATCATGGTCTCTTTCAATCAGTAAGGTAAATCATGAAGTGTAAAGAAAATAAACTTTAAAAATCCATCAATCCACCACTTTTTCAATATTGCATCTTTCAGTTATGTGATGAAGGAGCTAGAACCTGTCTGAGCAGCACTGGGAGCAAGGCAAGAAATATCCAACCCAATGTTGGACACAATCATGTAGCCAACCTACTCAATCTCAGACTGCAACAAGTTAAATTAATTAATTATTACTTAAAACATTGTTATAAGTGTCGAAACAAGAACTACAAAGAACTACACATACGTGAAATAGCAATAATGTACCTTTCAACAAAAAATTGATATGAGTTTTTTTTATTAAAAAGATATGAATACATTTATTTACAGTTGTTTCAATGAGAAAAATGTTTTTACTTTTTATTTAATGAACTGCATTTCTGCATTTCTGTATCAGGAACAAAACTCTACTGCTTGTGCAAAATTTACCCTTACCCAGTTTTCATCTCTGCCCTTGTGTTCTAGTTGATGATGCATGTATACCACAATTGTTGCCAAAAGAATGTGTACTGTCAAATAATGCAAAGAGTATACGACACATGTTTTGCCCTTATTTGGACTCATCAGGCGTACACACTCAACTGCACCCCTGGAGGGCGAAACACGTGTTGCGTACTCTTTGCATTATTTGACAGTAAACTATGTAACATTCTATGATCTGCTTCTCACAACTGAGAGGGCCTGTGGTGGATGTTTGCAGACTGGCAGACAAACCACATGCGTTACCTGGTAGGTAATCACCCATACAATCAGATCGAGACTCAGACTACGGATGCTATGAGTGCAATTACTCCGATCTCCAGGCTGTCAAATAAATGAGCCACATGTCGTGGCACAGCGTAAAGAGACTTTGTCTCTGATGCTGACGTCCAAGGTTCAATCCCCGCGAGGGGTGCAGTTGAGTGTGTACGCCTGATGAGCCCTCGTAAGTAACCATCCACACAATCAGATCAAGAATCAGACTACAGATGCTATGAATATATATATACTGTATATATATATATACTGTATATATATATATATATATATATATATACATACATACATATTTATTTATATATAATGCTCAAAAAAATTAAAGGAACACTTTTTAATCAGATTATAGCATCAAGTCAATAAAACGTCTGGGATGTTGATCTAGTCAGTTAAGTAGCAGAGGGGGTTGTTAATCACTTTCAGCTGCTTTGGTGTTAATGAAATTAACAATAGGTGCACTACAGGGGCAACAATGAGATGACCCCCAAAACAGGAATGGTTTAACAGGTGGAGGCCACTGACATTTTTCCCTCCTCATCTTTTCACTAGTTTTGCATTGGGCTACAGTCAGTGTCACTACTGGTAACATAAGGTGATACCTGGACCCTAGGTAGTCCAACTTCTCCAGGATGGCACATCAATACGTGCCATTGCCAGAAGGTTTGCTGTGTCTCCCAGCACAGTCTGAAGGGCATGAAGGAGATTCCAGAAGACAGGCAGTTACTCTAGGAGAACTGGACAGGGCCATAGAAGGTCCTTAACCCATCAGCAGGACCAGTATACGCTCCTTTGAGCAAGGAGGGACAAGATGAGCACTGACAGAGCCCTACAAAATGACCTCCAGCAGCCCACTGTTGTGAATGTCTCTGACCAAACAATCAGAAACAGACTTCATGAGGGTGGCACTGTGGAGCTCAATTGGCATTTGCCATAGAATACCAGAATTGGCAGATCCTCAACTGGCACCCTGTGCTTTTCACACATGAGAGCAGGTTCACCCTGAGCACATGGAGCATACATAAAAGGGTCTGGAGAAGCTGTGAAGAACATTATGCTGCCTGTAACACCATTTAGCATGTCCAGTTTGGTGGTGGGTCATTGATGGTCTGGGGAGGCATATCCATGGAGAGACGCACAGACCTCTACAGGGTAGACAACGGGACCCTGACTGCCATTACGTTTTGGGATGAAATCCTTGGACCAATTGTCAGACCCTATGCTGGTGCAGTGAGTCTTTGGTTCCACCTGGTGCACAACAATGCCCAGCTTCATGTGGCGAGAGTATGTAGGCAGTTCCAGGAGGATAAACAAATTGATACAATTGAATGGCCCCCACACTTGCCTGACCTAAATCCAATAGAACACCTCTGGGACATTATGTTTGGGTCCATATGATGCCCTGATCCAGATCTGGGAGGATATCCCCTAAAACACCATCCATCGTCTCATTAGGAGCATGTCCCAACTTTTTCAGGCATCGATACAAGCACATGGGGGCCATATAAACTACTGAGTATGATTTGGAGTTGCTGCAATTTTTGGGAAAATTAAATTTTTTTCCATTTTGGGAAAATGGACTGGCCTGCCACATCATTTTTTCACTTTGATTTTCGGGGTGTCTCAGAATTCAGCCCTGTTTCCCTATTCTTTTAATTGATAACTAACTGCAAACTGAGCTCGTTTTACTTCTGAAAGAGACATGTTTGTTTGAAGTGGTTGAATAAAGTTCCTGTCTCTACAATCACCTGTGATTCTGTGCAATTCTGTGACCCAAGCGTGACACCCTGCAGCACTGCAGCCTGACTGTCTCTGGGATTCAGCCGCTGCACTATAGCCTGCTAGCATCAGCGCTTACATCTGTGTGCTTTCGTGCAGCCAGTTCAAGCGCAGTTGGCTCGGTGATTTCATTCATGGCATCAGTTACACCTTGTACATATTGTTCCAGTAATTTTTTAAATACTTTTTACAGTTCATTAGCAGTGTGTAAAATGATCAGTGTTGCAGCAATTGTGATGCTCTTTGCATGAAAAAAGTGTTCCATTAAAATGTACCTTTTTCTTTGTGAATTGTGACTGTGTCCAGGGATGCATTAACCCCCAAGTATGTGGCAGAGTTAAAGCCCCAAGATGCTGCCAAAAGGCCCTGCACTTTCTAAGGCTTCTGACAATGAAAACGCACTTGCATGAATTACAGTACATATAGTGATAACATCGGTATTTTACATTCTACCACTGCGGGAGACATAGCAGTACAGTACTGTGCAGTATACAGGTTTACCTTAAAATTTTTTTTAGGTAATGTATTAGGCTGAGTTTGAAATTAAATTAAAGTGTTTTGGGGGCAAATTTAGAGTTTATACTATAAAAATAGGCATTTTTTTTAACCACATCCAAAATTCGCAGTTTTTCACAATTTGCGGGTGCTCTAGGAAAGTAACCCCCACAAATTTTGGGGGTGTACTGTAAAACAAAACAAGTGTGCTTTATTTCAAGAATTTAACAAAAGTAAAAGAAATTGGGATAGGGTACGACACACACCCACCCACATTTATGTCAGCTTGACTGATGTAGAGGTAAGAACTGCTGTCTCCAAGTTGAGAGGTGGCGGGTTCTATTCCAGCTCTTTCATTACTATTATAAATAAAAGCATACATTTAATTTATTTCAGTCTGTAACAGCCTGTGTAAATTTATGGTACTTGTAAAAGTTAACATTTTGTTTCATTATTCCTCATCGGAGTTCACTTCTGTTATATCATGTGTTTATGTGAAAACTAACAGTGTCAGATCAGGGGAAGCACAAACGTGACTGAGAGAATCAAAAGATGTGCAAGGGAATTTAAGGTGGCCTGGGATTACGAGTTTTTTTGTAGGCTTCAGGGAGTCTAGTGTTAATGCCTTTTCTCCCTCTTCCAGAGAACACCAAAAGAGAAGCACAGCTAGAGCTCCGCCCACTTCCATTCCCAGACCATGCCCTCCTACCAACGTCTGTCCCATATAAACCAGCCCCTTTCTTTCTATCCTCTATAAAAACCGAACCCTTCATCCTGCAGTCAGTCATTGTTTTGATGCAGTCCTTTGTGGTTTCTCACTTCTTCCTTTATTTTTTGCTGCATCGTGGTGCACCCCCCAAACTTTTATATTTGTTCTTGTGTCTTTTACAATATACAGGTAAAATTCCATTACAACAAACTCCCAGGGACCTAAAAAATATTTCGTTATAACGAAAATTTTGTTGTAATGAGATTCTGTATTTGTTACTATAGTGCTTTCTTTAACTTGCGCCCCGGCGTTTGCAATCATTTCAATAGCTTCTTTTGTGTTAATTTTAATCTCCTCCTGCCTACAAGTTATGCTTGTTTGCTGATGAGAATTTTTCTCAGCATTTCCTTCCGATAATACACTTTCCCAAAGCACGATTGCAGCATCTGCGGAAGATAGTTTGTCCGTTGCCGGGGCAGAGCAAAAACAGGCTTATAGCACTGCAGTGAAGTGACACAGAAGCAAATCATAACAGATCAGGGTTGCGCTATAAGTCCCTGTCTTGCACCCCAAAACAAGAGGCTGAGTCTCAGTACTTTAGGAAAACCAACTTCATTCAGCTTGAAACAGGAACGGCACACTTATTTCTTGTAGCGTGATCTGCCACTCTGCTATACAAAGACACAGCAGTCAGGCTGCATCACCCATCGATACTGTATCTTTTCTGTTTGCTTTGGCGAAGAGACGCAGCATAGCTGAGAAATGCAGAATATCTTTGAGCGAGCTGTTGCCCCGGCAACAGATAAACAGTCTTCCATAGACGTGGAGATCGGACTTCGCAACGCTCTTCGGTGTGTCGTCCAGTTAGGGGAGGTCACAAGGGAGTGTAAACCTCACATTTTCTTGAATGAGTGCCGCATTAATAGGAATGTTTCTTGAATGAGCATCTCTGAATCACATAAAAACTGCTTTTTAGAAAGTTGACAGCGTAGATGGAGAAATTCCGAATTCACTGGCAACGTCTTTTTTTTGCCGCAATGGAGAGCTGCAAAAATGTAACATTTTTTTTCTAATATGAACTGTTATCATTTTTTCGTGTCTGCCGTTTCTATAGGAGGATGACAATGAGTTAAATTCGAATGGATGTTTTTTAAATGTTGATGAGCAATAAGCAAAAGGTATCACTGAAAACCACAGGAAACAAAAAGGGCAAAAAAAAACAGTACGAGGAAAGTTCGAAGAAAGAAAAAAAAAATTACAATGTTTTTGTTTGGGGATCATTGTGCACAACTGAGCTGCAGCCACAGAACTAGCTCCTGCTCTGCGGATGATTCATTCAGGCATTTCAAGGTCTTTTGGGCACTTCGTTATAATAAAAGTATCTGCTGAATGTACTTCGTAGTAACGAGATTTCTATAGACTCTATAGTCATACCACCGCAGGGAAGCTGCCTACCAAATTTCATGAAGATGGGGCCATAAATAAGAAAGTTCAACATGGAGGACGTTGTCAATCGTTATGACCGTTACGCATAGAATTTCGAAATGAAACCTGCTTAACTTTTGTAAGTAAGCTGTAAGGAATGAGCCTGCCAAATTTCACCCTACTACCTACACAGGAAGTTTGAGAATTAGTGACGTTGGAAAGTTCAATATGGCGGCCGACAGTGGCATCATACCGCCGAAATAAGTACGTACATCAGTTTCGGTTAGCGCAGGGAAGCCGCCTACCAAATTTCGTGAAGATGGGGCCATTATAAGAAAGTTCAACATGGCGGGCGTTGTCGACCGTTATGACCGTTACGTGTAGAATTTCGAAATGAAATCTGCTTAACTTTTGTAAGTAAGCTGTAAGGAATAAGCCTACCAAATTTCAGCCTTCTACGTACACGGGAAGTTGGAGAATTAGTGATGAGTGAGTGAGTGAGTCAGTCAGTCAGTCAGTGAGGGCTTTGCCTTTTATTAGTATAGCAGGGTGGGCCATTTATATGGATACACCTTAATAAAATGGGAATGGTTGGTGATATGAACTTCCTGTTTGTGGCACATTAGTATATGTGAGTGGGAAAACTTTTCAAGATGGGTGGTGACCATGGTGGCCATTTTGAAGTCGGCCATTTTGGATCCAACTTTTGTTTTTTCAATAGGAAGAGGGTCATGTGACACATCAAACTTATTGGGAATTTCACAAGAAAAACAATGGTGTGCTTGGTTTTAACGTAACTGTATTCTTTCATGAGTTATTTACAAGTTTCTGACCACTTATAAAATGTGTTCAATGTGCTGCCCATTGTGTT
>JANRMT010062819.1:35072106-35096563 GCA_026402145.1 Polypterus bichir lapradei
AACACAATGGGCAGCACATTGAACACATTTTATAAGTGGTCAGAAACTTGTAAATAACTCATGAAAGAATAAAGTTACGTTAAAACCAAGCACACCATTGTTTTTCTTGTGAAATTCCCAATAAGTTTGATGTGTCACATGACCCTCTTCCTATTGAAAAAACAAAAGTTGGATCCAAAATGGCCGACTTCAAAATGGCCACCATGGTCACCACCCATCTTGAAAAGTTTCCGCCCTCACATATACTAATGTGCCACAAACAGGAAGTTAATATCACCAACCATTCCCATTTTATTAAGGTGTATCCATATAAATGGCCCACCCTGTAGATATGTTGCACTATTTGAGACTATTTGAGATAGGCCGTTACTAATTGAACCAGCACTGTGAGAAATTCAGGGAAACTCAGCCCAAAATATTGTGTATAAAGCTGCCATTTTTCCCACATTGACAAATTTATTGTACAATGTCAAAAGCACAAAATTGCAAATCTTTTTATATAAAAGGCTGGTTACTGTATGTCCGCCTCCACTAAATATTACAATTTGGCCCCATACCTTCTCAGATAATGCATTTGAAGAAACTGTTTTATTGTATCTATATAAATTGCATTTGCCTGATATTTGTACAGCACGATTGTCTTTTTCTGCAATACAGATTGTTGATTTTCTTCTCCTCTAACTGGCTGCATCCCATTTTGGCTGCAAATTAGCTTCAGTAATTTAGCCTCACACTTCTGGAATTTTTGTCCGGGTAGGGTTACTGATCCTACTGTTTAGCAGGAACATTTTAAAATACCTCAGTAATATCTGTTCCAGATTAATTGGGGATAATGTTAACGCAGTCTGAGGTTTCACAACGTTTATTTTAGTAGTTTTAATTATCATGTGGTGTTCCTTTATGGGTAAAATTGTTATGTGTAAACACAAATACAGCTGGATTTTTATATATAGTTTTAAGACAAATTAACCATTTCTTAAAAATCCAAATCATGACTTTTAATCTCACTATTTTACTGTGCACAAAGTTTAAAATTTTGAAAACTGAATTGACTCAGTAGACTAACTTTGTACCAAATAGTATTAAAGAGGCTGAACTTTACCGGGCCCTTTCCTGTGTGTATGTGCATTTTACAGTTATACATTAAGCAGAGTAAAGCAATCATATTTCCTGTAACAAATACCTACTAATCAATATTTTAATTTCATTTTGTAGAAAAATGTGTAGAAATAGTGATTTCTGTATAATTAAATTGTACTGTAAATCATATGACATAATATTTTTCGCATGCAAAAGTTCTACTTCTTTTCATCTTACATAACATTTAGATTTTTATCTAGCAGAAATGTTACATTTGATCAATTTACAACAGGACAGCATTTTTTTCATATACCATGCTTGTCAGAGTGGAAGGAATTAGAGGACACATGAAGAACTGGGAATAGCCAAAGAAAAAACATTAAGGCCAGCCATGATCCATTACCCCTTCAGGTGTATTACTAAAATCTTAGCCATCACTTTAATGGACAATCCCCCTTGTACTTACTTAGCACAATTAAATACCATCTGTGGATGTGTTGGATATATAAGAAAAGTTGATTTGCTTAAGTAAAAAAAGACTGTCTATACTGGAAGTTTAAAGTAATGAAAATGTGTTATCTTCTCTTTATCCTATTACTTATACTCTATTCTGAAAACACACATACTACAAGTGGTATATACACATTAAATTTATTCATGCTCACTCTCGCACTCTCTTTAGCAGACTGCCTTAAGTGACTTTGGTGAAATGAATAGACTGGTGCCCTGTACAACTGGTTATTGCCCTGTGCATATTGTTATGATAAAGGCTCTGCCCTCTACAAATTATTTATTAACTAATTCCAGCAACAATTCAAAAAGCTGTAGCTGAATGAGGAGCTAATTCTACTACCTTATTTTGATGTCCATGAGATCTACCACCATAATCTTTCAGGTTTAATTCCTTCATTCTCAAAAGTTGTGTTGCCTATTGTAAAATAATGTAACATTTTGAAAAATATTTTGGAAATCTTTTATTATTTTATCTTTTCTACTGTTTTTGGCACTACTTTAAATGGTGGTTATATGCTGGATAATTTAAGACAATAAGTCTTTATTTTATAATTTTGCTACATAATGAAAGTAGTACTTTGCAAAATTCAGAAACATTCTTTCCTGGAATTACATGAAATGGGAGCAATTGGATAATTTTTCAGCTAAGGTGCAAATGATTATGCAATTTCTACTAACATTACCACTACTACTACTATTACTACTACTATTACTACTTCTGTTGTTTGTAATTTGCATATTATGCCATGTGTTCATAGGTTTCTCCCAGTTTGCTACCACAGTGCTAGTACAGTGGAACCTCGGTTTGCGAGCATAATTCGTTCCGGAAACGTGCTTGCAATCCAAAACACTCGTATATCAAAGCGAATTTCCCCATAAGAAATAATGGAAACTCAGATAATTCGTTCCACAACCCAATACTATTCATATAAAAATGATTAATACAAAATATAAAGTAAAATACATAATACAAATGAACCTGCACTTTACCTTTAAAAAGAATCATGGCTGGTGTGAGTTTCTAAACTCATGTGGGATTCCACCCAATGGGACAACACGCGGAAGAGCGTCCCAAAGCAATCGCAGTCTCCCAGCGCTGTAGCAGTTCGCCGTATAAGCGCATCCAAAAAGATCGCAGACATGCTATAAGCGCCTGTCGTCAATGTGGTCATACAAGGAACATTATAAAGATCCCGGTACAATAAATAACAGCGCTGTTGCTGTTTCAAGCTGAATAAAGCTGGTGTTAAAGTACTGAGACTCAGCTTCGTGTTTTGGGGAGCAAGATGGGGACTCGCACTTCACAGCGCACACACACAGTCACAATGCTGTAGTAAACAGATGTTGACTATATGAGTGAGGCACACAGACTCAGACGGAGAATAGGAGATGATTGCCAGAGAGAGAGAGACGCACTGGGCGAGCGAGATAAGGAGAGAGAGAGACGCGCTGTGTGAGCGAGATAAGGAGAGAGAGGGAGACGCGCTGGGCAAGCGAGCGAGATGAGAGAGAGAGAAGAACCATCAGCTCAGTTGTGATCACATGACACTCAGCAGACAAAGTGTATCCATACTACTCGTATTGCAAGACATCGCTCGTTTATCAAGTCAAAATTTATTAAAAATTTTTGCTTGTCTTGCAAAACACTCGTAAACCAAGTTACTCGTAAACCAAGTTACTCGTAAACCGAGGTTCCACTGTATATGTAGTAAGGTTAATTTGTGCCTTGTGCATTTTCCTATAATCAGTGAGTATTTCCTGCAGTTGAACTTGAAAATTATCCAGGGTTGGCTCCCTATTACTCTGTACTAGAAAAAAACTCACAAAATTAATGGGATGAAAAGATAATCCTGTGAGTTACTGTATGAAGAAATAATAGAATGTACCACTTAAATACTGTGTACAAAATATAAAAAAACAAAAAGACAAAAAATATATATTTTTAATATTTTAGGTGGCTCACTATCCTTAAAAGGACTGCTCACCTTTTGCTGCTTTAGCTGAAAAAACATTCAACTTTGCATGCTTGCCGATTGTTATAGGCACACCTTCCACCAGTGATGCAATGCCAGCTCATACATGGGGGACTCATCCCTGGCTGATGTAACTTGTCAGTGCAGTTGCAATATTATACCTTAAGCAGTCAACAGGGTTGGGTGGGTAGAAGTCACTTTTCTGTCACTTAAAAAAATAATTTTCTTTGGCAAGCTGTCCCGCCCTACTAGGGACCCTTTATTTAAATTTTGTCTTTTCCAAAACTTGATGATTCATGAAAACCAGCAGAGTGTTTGTGGTGTCATAGCTAGTGTAATAGGATTCTCCTCTTTATACCTTGCTCCTAGCCATGCCCAGCTAGCTTCACCTTCCCCTGGTCTCACCTCCCTCCTTCCAAATCATTTCTTGCCCTTGTGACTATTTCAGCCTATTTACTATTTGCCTCAGTGTAGTGTGTAGAACAGAAATCTTTCCTGAATGAGACTTGTATGTTTTAAATTTTGTGTGTATTTTCCTTTTTTGACTTTTATTTAGCTTACAGCTTTTTACCTGTTTCTGATGACATTCTCATCTGTTTCTTTGTATCTGTATGTTATCAAAAAAGCTTAATAATCTTACTTGTCAGTCTTACACATCTACATACATTTATACAAGGTTGAGACCAATGAACTCTCAAACATCAACTCCATTGAGGACTAACAGAAAGTTGAGGAAATCCAGTATGGTTTGTTCCTAGTGTACAGCAACGACTGTTCCCTTCCAATTTAAAGAGTTAGGAAACCTAAATATAAGTACTGCTCAAAGCTGTGCCACGTAATATTCTAGGATTAATCACATGGAACAATTTTCTGTAAAACTAAGACCTTTACTGTTTCACCATTGTGGTAAGACCTTACCTTAAAATCATGATATTATTCCACCAAATAACAAACATACATGAAACCTACAAGTCAGAATTTATTGCACGATGTGTTGTTTTTTGAAGTTAAATCAAATGTGTACCCCCAGAGAAATATCAGGTATTACAAGGGAACCTTCTCTTCTTCCCTTGTGGTGGGTTATGCTTTTGCATGGCCTGTGACATGTTCCTACTAAATCCCTACAAAAAGACCAGAACATAGTCTTTTGCTTTTGGCCAGTTTGCTGACCATGGACACAATATTAATACTGACATGAACAGTCATAACTATACACTTGAGAGAGTTTAGGATCACAACTCTTGTAGCAGTCATTATTGTTAAACTTTGTGTCATTTGTTTGTTCTTGTCAAAGCCTGAAGAACCAAATTATGGTAGAATTATAGCATTTTTTAATAAAATTCTGATTAGCACTCTGTCAGCAATAATGTTTTTAATTTTTTAATTTTGCTCTTCCTATAGTGCATCTGCACAGTGCATTCAACCACTATAATAAGTTACTATAAGTAGCTGCTAGGGCTCACTTTGTTTTTCTGCTGGGGGATATCTTTTGAACAATACCAAACAAAATATGCACAAACAATGGCTTTAACAATTATTTCTGCTACTGGTACTATGCAACACTAGAAACAGAAAAAGAGGTACCAAACCTAAGCAGATTTTACACAATAAAACATGTACAGGTAAGTTATGTTTTGCTTTGAAGATGATTCACAGATCTGACATGGAGCAAGGTTTACTTCCGTGCATCATGCTCAGGTACATTTCAACAAACAACATTTCAGACAAAAGTGAGGTTAGGCACACAAAGTTGAGCACAGATCAACCCAAAAAACAGAATCAGACAATCAAAGTCTAATTACTTTCCATTGGTCAACTGACCTTTTTAGTTACAAATCAACATTTTCTCTCTAAAAATGTAAGTATTTCTAATTATCAATCATCTGAGGGTTTCTAGTGTGAACTTTAACCATCCAGCAGTACTGCAATACTTCAAGGTTCAAATTTCAGCTGAGATCACACCCAGATCTTTTTCCCTGCTGATATACTGAAAGTCTCAGAAATACCCAAAATGTGATAATAAATGTAAACAGTCAAAAATGTAAAAAGGCTAAACCTGTTGACAATTTTCTGTTTAGTATAATGCCTGCTTTTTTATAAAGCACTTAAAAGCTACATCAAATGCACAACATATGTAATATCAATACATGATGATGATGATTATTTTCATTAATATAATTTTTGTTATTATTAACAATAATAATTTCAAGTACATGCACCTGATAATCAACCAATCAATCTGTCTTTTGCCAACTGATTATGAAATTGTTCCTGGAGAGTTTATACATTTTAGAGTAAGTATTCCTAAAGAAAATTCAGTATTTGTCATATCCTGGCCAGGATAAAGAAAGAATTTGTTACCGGCCAGGGGGATCATTCCCCCACGCAACAGTTGGCAGTGTCCCTCTGAGCTAAACCTGATCAGGGCACCTGCAGGGAGGCATGGAAGTTGAAGTCCAGAAATTCAGCCCTGACGGGGGAGGACTACCCTGGTTTCCACACTACCTGGTAATGCTCTGGACATCCTGGACAGAATGCTGTAAGAAGTTCCCAGGTCTAGTTTAAATGGAAGCCTGCTGCCTCATTTAAATGGAATCGGAGTCGGGATGCAATGGGAAAAGCTTTTTTGAAGAAAGAAGAAGAAATTGTGATTGGTTTATTTTGCTTGAGTCTGTGTGAAGAAGGTGTCAAATAAGAAAATCTGAACGGTGGAACTCTCTTGGGTATTGCCGTGTCTGTGGTATGGGGCTCAGTGGCATACTTTTCAACAGCCATTTCCTGATTGCTGAAATTAAATTTTAAATGTGCACAAAGAACTAAATTATAAGTGTTAATTCCTACAGAACTGAAAAGTAGTATGTGATACAGTACTTGCCAAATAATACAAGGAGTACACAACACGTGTTTTGCCCTAATTGTGGCCATCAGGTGTACGCACCTTTGCTTCCCCTTATGGGGATCAAACATCTGTATATATAAATGTATATACTGTAGACACCAGGAGGCGCACAGCTCCCCAAACCCCCAACACAACAGACAGAGGCACAAGTCCCAGCACAACACAGGCTTTATTTCAGTGGGGAAGCGCTTTTCCCTCACTCCTCACAGCAGTAAAGTACATATAAGTATCAGAAAACCCCAAATACACAGTCCCTTTCTTCTCCTTGTCTGTTTTGCCTCCACTCCTCCCTCAAGCTTCATCCTTTACCTCTGGACTCTGGCTTCCTGAATGGACCCAAAAGTGCTTCACGTGTTCCACAATCTCCTTCTGGCTGCACTTCCAGGTGTGGTGGTGGCCTTGCAGAGGAGGGCTCAGCCATTCCCCATGCACCCCCTGGCCATGGGCCCGTGCTGGGTTGAGCTTCCATGCTTCAAACCCGTAGCTCTGTAGCAAGCCAGGGGTCAATTCTATCAACAACCAAAGCATTAAATTTATACGCGTGCTTAACTATATGAAGGAGATTGCCATTCGCAGACACAGCACTATGTGAGCATTTTTGGAAGCATTTACCAGTTGCTTTGTGCCTTTTCCCACTCATAAAGGTGATCCTCTCTCTGCCTCACTCCATTGACCTGTGGTCAGAGCCAGCTCGTATGCCTACTGTCCCTCTGGAACATGCACCCAGGCAGACGGACCTCCAACACGTCTCCTGACTGTTAAAGTGCTCTCCAAGTGCTGTGTCTGAAAAACAGCGATCAAAGAGCTGCTTTTATGTCAGCTTCTCCAGATAGTCCTGTCCTTCTCAGACAGGTTTTGACCACCTGAGGAGTGTTGTCTCTCTCAGGTAAGGACCCAGGGGCACCACACAGTTATTTCCATGGCACACCAATGGAAAAACACTTGTGTAGAGTATAATTATCAACTCGCTGATGGTGATGAACAATTGAGGATGGTATTTAGTGAGTTTTAACACAAGTTTTAATGTATGCCTGTTTAAGACATGCGTATTATTTCAATAAAATCAGTCTTCAGCAGGGCATTCAATGTCAACAGTCGTTTACAACAACAACAACAGTTTTATTTTAATCACCTATTTTTGTGATTTTCTCTCATATAAGTATAAATATACAGTATAACAACCACAACTGGAACAACTGTGGAGATCTAAAAGTAGTGGCACTGCTACTAGGAATGCAGCTCAGTTTCTTTTGCAAATGAGACAGCCATGCTAAAGAGTCTCAATACATTAAAACAGCATTTCTCAACCTTTACGTATTTGAAACCCGAGTTTTCATAACAGTTTTAATTGCACCCCCCTAACGTTTTTTTGAAAGGAGCCCACTAATGCCAATTAGTTCTTTTTTAATTACTGATAGATAGATATATCATAGATGCATATTTTATTATACCTACTTATCTTTTATCGACATTTATCTAACTCTATATTTATTTTTCTAGTATCAGAATGTAGTTTAAGTTAATTTGTTTAGGTTTCAACAGATGTATTTTTCATATTTTCCATTCTTGCTTTCTTTTTTTCACATCTTCGCGCCACCCTTTTTGTTACTTCCTGCCCCATTTGGTTGGCCCGCCCCACAGTTTGAGAACCACTGCATTAAAAAGAACTGGTCATTAAGGAAGACTTTTTTGTTTGTCCACAAATAAGACAACTCATCAGTGCTCTGTAAATTGGCAGCTATAAAAAACACTATTTTATTCAGTATCTGCTTTTCTAAGCTTAATTGTAATTTAGTTGTAATGTTCCTTTACACATAGCATTATGGAAATTGAGCCTATGCATATGTCTTTTTTGCTGTTGTAACTTCCTGTAAACAGAGAAGGTGGACTTTAGCAGAGAGAGAGAAAAGCAAACCACTGAGTTTTACTTTAAACAAAGTGGAGTAATAAACTTTAATTAAAATTAAAACCATTTGTCTCAATGTAAATGGTGAGCAAGCTTGTGTTTAGGATAGCATCTCAAATTTTCAATTAGAAAAAGAACAGATACAAAAGAATTTGAAATTGCTGCTTAGTAAACAATAGGCATGTTAGCATAAGAGCAGAATTTGTCTTTTATACTTTTTGAGCATATTAGCCTTGTATCTTCTTGTTAAACAATATATGAACATTTGATTAGATTAGCAGCTTGTTTTTAAGAGTTTGTAAATTGTTTATTATTTGTGTGTATCATACAGTACATTATACAATTTGGTAAAAGACAATTACTGCAGAATTAAAAAGCTAATTCAAATTTATAATTACACTTCAAAAATTGGGAATGTCCAGCTGGTCCACTAAAAAAACACCCACATAAATACAGTAAATGTATATTTTAACAGCAAAAAACTGTACTGCAACTAATGTTTAAAAAAATTTAACATGTATATGTGAAAGCATATTTACTGTACACTGAAGCAGTGCTTAATTGTTGGTATCAATTATTTAATCAATGTGTGAGAATTTTTTTATATTTATATTCTGGAGGACAGCTGGGGTCATGCCCAGCCAGAACGCCCATAGAGTGAAAGGACCGGGAGAGGAGCAGTATCTCCCCTGGAACACGAGAGGGCAGCTGCCTTGGTGGGTTTTGAGGGAACAGAGCTTGGAAGCTCAACCCTGTGGGGGCCCGTGGCCACTGCTAACTGACCATTTGCTAAGCCCTGGACTACAGCACTTCAGCCACACCAGGAGCTTGTGAGTGGAGGAGTGAAGCTGGCAGAGAAGAAGAAGAAGAAGAAGAAGAAGAAGAAGAGTAAAAAAAAGAAGGACTGTGCTATATTGTGGCTGTTGGTGCACTGTGTTTGGACTTTCATGTGTCCTGGCGTCTGTCTGTAGTCGGGCTGAACCTCCACAATGGCATCCCAGATGGGACTGCCTGCCTGTTAACTGGCAGGGGACATGTTTGAAAATAATTTTGTGGGCAGCCCAGGCACAGCAGCGTCAGGCACGCGCGCGCTCAAAGCAGAGCAAAACACACATGCTCCTGCGCCACACACACGCACTTGCTCTGCAATAGCGCCGCACCTTATAAACCGCCATGGCTTATGGAAACACACAGTGTCCCCTGATGAGAAAAAAGGCAAGGTGTAACCGGAAGACAGCAGGCTATTTGAAAAAGCCTGTCGTTGGCAAAGGGATCGGTTTACCTGAACAAGTGGCCAGGCAAGGGAAGCGGCCTCCAGGAAACGGGATCCAGGAGATAGGTAATGGACCCAGGGACTGTTTCCCCTGGGAGAGCTGTAGCTCTGTTCCATGCACCTACCTTGCAAAGGGAGACCATCCGGGTGGATATTGCTGGCCGAACGATGCCGATTCCAGGGAGGATAAGGGGATGAGGTCCGGGGAGGACAAGGAACTGCTGTTCACAGAGGAACCGCAGCTGGCGGATGAGCATCTGGAGCCTTGTCCCGACGGGAGTAACCCAGCAGAGGACCGGGTGGTGGAGCGCCAGGAAGCACTCCAAGAAGCAGGTAAGGGGGTGGAGGAGTGTGTGCTGAGATCCCACCGCCAAAGTTGTACAGGTGGGGACGGTGAACCGCCACACTACTCCTGAGAAACACCCAACAGAGCCTGCGCAGGAAGCACACAGCTGTAATGGCTCCCAACCGGTGGATTTTGACGTAAGAAACCAGAGTTCCCCGCCCGTCAAGAATATTAACGGTCCTTCAGCCTGTGCAGTCTTTGTTGTAGGTCCTGCGTCTGCTGCAGTAGACGATCGTGAGGCTGGAGAAGAAGGTCAAACCACATCCTTAATTGGGCCCAGAGGAAATCACATGGAAGGCATTTAAGGATGTTGCTGAGAATTTTCTTGGCAACTACAGACCAACAAACTATATCCACCTGGTTAACAGTATGCTGTAAACATACAAAACCATCAAGTGCAACATGTCTAAAATGATTTACTTTCTTCATTCATGCTCAGACTTTTCCCACACTAATCTTGGTGTACTCTGTGACAAGAATGGTTTAAGATTTCACCAGGAGCACTGCAACAATGGAAAAGCAGTATCAGGGTAAGTGGAATCCATCAACGCAGGCCAACTATTATTAGACACTGAAAAAGGAAGCATTAGACACTGAGTACAAACAAAAATCAACAGCAACAAACTTTTAGCTCAGCTGAACTAATGCAATGTGCCAACATCATTCAGTGATCAAACTCACTAAACTCAATGAAATGTTTCTCCAAATTCCTAAGTAATATAGTCCGATCTGAAATTATATTTGTGTTCAACCTGAAACTGTCTATTATAATAATCAAAAAAATTTTCTGGAAGGAAATGTTTGAAAAATTTTTATGTCCATTACTCTTGGATTTTAGCAATGCAATCTTAATTTTGACCAGAAGACTAGACAAAGCTTAAGACTTGCTTCATTACTGTAGGCCATTTAAATTCACACTTGGTTTTACTTGCGGTATCATGAGCCTTCCAAATTTCCCATGACCAGTAGTCCCCACTGCCTCTTGACAGTCAGTGCACATATTACAACCCAAGTTACACATAATGTCAGTAAAGCCTCTGCCTGCACTACCCGTTAAAGAGGTACAGGGGACTGTTATTTTCTAATTTATGATTTCTCTCATACTCTGTTGACATTATTCCTATCATTTTTGTTTTTGGGCTCATTACAAACCTCATGGTAAAGGTGTTAATTATCACAAATTTCACATCTACATTATTTTATTGTTGCTAATTAGCCTTTCAATATGTCTTTCAGCTGTGGAAAAAAATGAAGCATCCAGACATAATTCACAAGAACACCAGTAATAAATGCAAAATTCACATACTATAACAGTCATCACCATACACACTCATTCCTGGGGTGTAAACACTGTGAAGCAAGCCACTTTTTCTGTTCCTAGATATGTACCATAAATAGTAATTTAAGCAAGGGTCAGGGAGTTAAAGTTCTTTTTTTTAATTTGCCAGTAGTTTTGGCTTTCAACTTTGCAATGTTTCTAAATGTATACACATAAATGCAGAGTACTCCTCATCTTTTTAAAAAAACCTTTCTTAAGTTTAATATGTACTGTTCAACAATGAACAATATATGATTTTGTTTGAAACACCTTTGAGAGTTCAAACCTCAGCATGTCTTTTCACTATGCTACGTGTTTAATTGCTTAAAATGAATTCAAAATGGGCAAGCAGTGGAACTTATATACAGTATTAATTCACATTGCTAATTTTGTTTAAATAGAGGTGTTGTCACATTACTGACAGGAAACATTTAAGATAAAAAACATGAAAGCTCTCTTTATGCAATAACACTCAGTGGAGTAAAAATCATAATTTAGCATGAAGGCGCTCTAAATCAGTCATAAGGCAATGTCTTACTTATACAAGCAATTGCCAACTACCCTAACAACCACAGACAAAGAAAGAATCTGAAGATCTTAAATGGATTGCAACCAGGCTATGTGAATCACACCCAGGTCCCAAAAGCAGTGCAGCAGCAGCATTACCATGTATCATCATGTCACCCATATTAAAACTACTGTTTATCATTCTGTACATAAACTTCCTAAGATATTTTATCACCTTTAAAAAAATATGATTCTGAGCATGTACTTTGTCTGAATCTGTGTTGCTTTGTATCAGTTTCATACTACTACTACATATTGTAGTAGACCATTTATATAAGCTTTTTGATTAACTGCATTTAAAAGGGAGGTTAGTGTGGTGGGCTGCTGCCCCAGGGTTTGTTTCCTGTCTTGCACCCTGTGTTGGCTGGGATTGGCTCCAGCAGACCCCCGTGACCCTGTAGTTAGAATATAGCGGGTTGGATAATGGATGGATGGATGGATAAAAGGGAGGTTAGTTTCTAAGATCATGTGGTACTGAAAAGGTTAAGAACTGCATTCAGAAAAATAGTGTGCACAAAACCCAATAATAGATGTTTAAAAGTACAGCCCTTAAGGGCAGATTCCACAAGCAAAACAAACTTGAATGGCTCTTGGCTTATACTACACAATATGTCAAAATTGTGCACACAGAAATGCACATGCATTTTAAATGTGATAACAGCTATTCATTTGGATGTTTACAGAAGACTAACAAAAGAAAATGCTTTATGTAGTTTTGACAAAAAATAGAATTTGACTATTTTTTTAAACATGAACAAGAAAAATAACTGAATGAAATGCTTTGTTTATGTGTGGCTGCAAAATTTGTTGAAACGTATTACTACCTGATGCCTGGCAAACTCCTCCACAGTTAGACCACAACTTTTACTCTAGGCCTGAGAAATATTTTTAGAAATATTGTTTGTGGCCACATCATTATACAGGTAGACGTTTATTGCCATCTATGGCACCAAAATTTTGGCATATCCAATCTAAGAAAGTGATGTTTATTGTGAAAGCAAGGAGCACATTGCAAATAACCCTCTTTTCATCAATAAAAAAGGCAATGCCTTATCCTGTTTACTGTTCCACTAGGCTCCTCTTTGTGGTAATATTTAGCTGACCTGTAACTGCAGATGTTTTTGCTTGAATTAGTGACTCACTGCCAGTACCAGTACTGCAAAGAACATTTTTGTTAGAGCAAAACATGGATCCTTCAGTTTTTCTGAACTACACGCCCCTGTTTTTAATACAGATATTGAAAATGCAATTATTATCATGATTCTGTTATATTTTTCTTTATTTTCTGTTAATGGATACATGTTTACCTGAGCTCTATTGTTTTGCTCCTAAGCCTCTGAATCATGGTGATTTTAGATTTATTTTTGTTTTGTTCCTTCATTTTGTTTTTAGACTTATACATTTCTTTAATCATTATTATTTACTATTGGATATTTTCACCCTTGGCTGTGAGAATGCTTGAATCTATTGCTACCGCTGTATTTTCCAGACATCATTGTGTGTAAGATCTTCAATGTGATGCTACTTAAGCCAGTGAAATTCCAGTTTTTGTATAAAATCTAAAAATTCTTTTGTGCATATTCCTTTAAAAATTCTTTGGTTATTGACTTTCTGGCTGGGTTATTCTTACTTTGTTTGAGATTTACATATTGGACTTCGAGGCATTATCATCAGATTTCTCAGTTTAAGATGCACTTTCATTAGAATTGTTCCTGTGCTGATATAAAACTGACCAGAAGGTCAATTTTCCGTCAGCACTGGCAAAACAGTCATTCATAAACTGGCATACCAGGATCTAATAGTCAAATTTTTATCTCTATGATTCTGCTTCATGTCCATATCATAATTATTGGTCTATGGTAAAGTTATATAGACTCCTTATACTCCAGGTCCCTTATTGTGACCCCTCTTGAAACCAGGCCAGAAGATCACTGGTAAGACCATACAAATTAAATGCGATGCAATTTACTAATATCATTCTGAGATATTTATGGCTTTGTAAAGGTTTCATTCCAAACACAATATCTTGTAAGGAAATTGCTAAGCTAATATAATGAAATAGCACAAATACATTCCCATTTGTAATAGTAGCCTAATGAGTGGCTCATGTGCTAAATATCTGCAAAAAATGTTGGGAAATTAAGGCGTTCTCTAAATAAGCAGGATTCTGAGAAATTAATTCATTCCATTTATTTCTAGTAGGATTGACTACTGCAATGTGGTGTTCACTGGATGTTCAAACTGTTCTTTATACAGCTTCCAGTTAATCCATATAAAGCCTTAAATGGCCAAGGTCCAGCTTACTTATCTGAAGTAATCATGACTTACAAACCAGAACGCACATTAAGATCTCAAGATGCTGGTCTGCTTATGATTCCAAGCATTAATAAAATAACAGTGGGTGGTCATGCTTTTAGTTACAGGGCCGTTAAACTGTGGAATGGATGCACCTTCAGTCTCAGCTTTCAAATCCTGGATGAAGACTCACTACTTCAGTTTAGTATATCCTGACTAAAGCTGCTGATTAACTGTACATACTGCATCTCTGTTGTAAGTCATCTATATATATAAAAGTCAATGTGTGTATGTATGTGTGTTCCAGCATCACTTCCAAATGGCTAGAGCGATTTTCATGAAACTTGGTACACATGTTTCTCAATGGTCGACTAAAAATACTGTAGGGTGAAATGAGCCATAACCTACCCCCTTCTGGGTGGAGGGGGGGAGGTGATCTTGTGGTCTTGAATGCATGTTATCATCCAGTTGACACTCGGAACGACCACCAGAGGGCAAACTGGAGGTGACTGCCAGGATTCTTTATGTTTGAGCTCCACCGCGCCCCTGTTGCTTTTCAAATTAAATAGAGTTCGCTGGTTCCATCCGTCAACTGGATGATAACATACATACAAGACTATAAGACAAGCACATTAGTGAGTCTTCATTGTTTGTTAATTAATTTTTATTTTTAAAGTTGTGTTTTTTTTAATTATATCTTTCTCAAACAATTAAAAAAAAACACTTTATTTTCCTCCTGGGCAACGCTGGGTAGTTCAGCTAGTTAGCACTAAAACACAAGTACTATGATGTTATAATTGTTGCTAACCCTTACATATTCTGTTCCTCTTCTTGTTAAACTCAAATGTGTCACTTAATGCCGTTGCCCTACTGCAAGGTTGTTTGGCCTGCTAAGATACAGTAAAGTCATCTCTGATGGAGGATTGCAGGAATTGTCAGGTAGAGGGGTCCTTTCATTGGATTGGCTGGCCCAGCGCTGACTCAGCTGTGGAATGGCCAATAGTGGGAGGTGGCTTGATGGCCAAGGTCTTCAGGACTCTGAACAAATCTGAATCCTCTTATGTGATATCATCAACTGTTGAAATCTACTCTGTACTTGTAATATTTCTATTGCACTATTGTATTGTATTGAGGATTACTTGTGTTCTTTTCTGTGTATTGTATTGTATTTCTCCCCCTTTTTTGACACCCACTGCACATCCAACATACCTGGAAAAAGGTCTCTCTTTGAACTGCCTTTTCCAAGGTTTCTTCCATTTTTTTCCCCCTACAAGGGCTTTTTTGGGCTGTTAAAAGCCTGGAAAAGCCCATTGCGACACTCCTTGTGTGATTTTGAGTTATACAAAAATAAATTGTATTGTACTGTATTGTACTTGTAAATACCCTCTATGGTCTCTTACGGGTGTATACTTTTTACGCCGCATTTTTTTGATGATGCAGAGATACATAAATTCCAAGAACACCTTTCTCCCTCATTTTTCACTCTTCACTATGCACTGAAAACTTCCCAATTAATTTTACTTCTCCATTTACTTGCCACTAATGCAGGATTTTAGTTCCTTCTTAATTCTTTATTACATAAAGCTTCCTAGAAAACTCTCCCAATCATTAAGATATAAAAATTAAGGTGCCACACTTCTAATGCTACTTTCTGCATAGCTTGTATATTTTATAATGTTTCTGGCTGATCCAGAAAACCCAGCTACCAATTAGGGCTGGGTGAGAAATTGATAAAGATAATTATCACAAAATAACTTTTCCTCAATAGAAAAATAAGACATGGTCGAAAGAAATTCCATGTAACTTATTCCATCCATGTTTTGACAGACAACACAAAAAGCCAATGGTGATGATAGCAGCGTCATGCTGAACCAATTATGTGGTGGGAATAGAGTTACAGCCACATCAGGCTAGGCTGATGCACATAGCACAGACCTGGCAGCAGCACATGTGCTAATGTTTTGGTTGCAGCAGCCACACACCAACAGGTCAAGAATGGGAGCAAGATAAAACAGAAAATAATGCGGAATGTTAATGAAAACTCAAAAAAAATCAGCATTACCGAAGAAGACCCCCAATGAACACAACCGAGGCTCAAAAGAAAAGGACAACGTTGAAAACAAGATGCAAAAAAATTCAGTAGTGTGGAGATATTTTGGTTATTTAAAGTCTGACAAGAAGCAGAGTAGTGTGCACTATAAATTGTGTTGAAAGCATGTTCCCACAAAGATAGGTAATACCTGTAATCTTTTATACCATTTGAAGCAGTGCCATCCTTTAGAGCATGCACAATTAAAGACTTTACAGTCCCAGACCTAAGCAAGTACAGCACTAATGGGTATTTCTTATGCCTTTCTTTTATTTTGCCTTGGAGTATAAGCTGACCAAAATTGAGTGAATATGTCAGTTTTGTTTATGTTGTCCTTCGTTTACATTTGAAAGCTGCTTGAATTTGTACTGAGGATATATACAGAATGTGCTTTGTCTATTTATGAGTGGGTTTGTTTCCCAGCCATTTAAAACAATTTGAATCTATACAAAAGAAAGGAAACAGTACAGATGTAGTTTTTTTTAGATTTTATTTTGTATTAATACCTACTTTATTTATTTGGAACTGACCAAGGAATTTACTTTGTGTTCTCCTGTAAAACTTGAAAGTTTTAAGATATTAATTTTAGATTTAAGATTTTAGAATTTTAGAATTAAGATATTATTTTATGTAGTGTGCTATCCCGTAAAACTTGAAAGCTTTTCACTGGTCAGAACTGAGACTTTTTTATTTTGTATTACCTATTTTATTTATTTGGAATTGACCAAAGAATTTAGTTTTGTATTTTGTTCTTGTAACACCTGAAGCTTTTGATTGGTCAGCATGAAGATTTTATTTTATTATATATACCTATTTCACTGACTTGAAATATAGCTGTATAATGTTCTATAGTACGTTTTATCACGTTCAGCTTCTGACAGAAAATAAATTATATTTAAATGTTTTAAGTTTGCCTGAAATATTGATTTAATTTATAACATAATATACATCAATATTGACTAATATGATAAAAATTTAACCCATATCACCCAGCCCTACTACCAATATTCAGTGATCCTAATAAGTACACATTCCTTGGCAGAAATTGTGAAACATTGGCCATTGTTTGGAAAATATAATTAATCACACAGAAAGCTTTCCTTTTAATTAGGGAATGTGCTTAGGCGAGGTAATTTATTATCACATAACTGTGTGTACCTTTTTAAAACATAATGATAACTGAAATCACCCAAATAGGCTTGATCAAAAGTTTACATACCCTTGAATGTTGGGACTGATAATATAACACAAGTTGTCACACACAGGTTCAAATTAAGAGTAACTCAGGGAGAGTGTCCTCACCTGTAACCTCTTAGATTGTAATCAGCACCTGTGTAGTCAGTTTACATTAATGCACAGCTGCATTGATTTGGCTGGATACCAAGCCATGAGGAAAGCAAAAGAACTGTCAAAGGACTTGTAAAAAAAAGGTTGTTGATTTGTAGAAATCAGTAAAAGGATACAAAAAGATATCTGGAGTTCTGAAAATGCATGTCAGTAGTGTTCAGACTCTGATAAAAAGTGGAAAGTTAAGGGTTCTGCTGTTACCAAGCCACGTTCAGGTAGACCAATCAAGATTTCAGCCACAACTGCCAGGATCATTTGTCAGGTTGCCAAGGAACACCCACAGGCAACTTCAGTTGAGATACAGCCTTATCTACAAACAAGTGCCATTGCTGTTTCAAGATGCAAAATAAGGAGGTACTTGAACAAAACTGTGCTTCATGATCAAGTTGCAAGTAAAAAAGCTTTTACTGTGCCAACATCACAAAACAGCCCACTTACAATATGCAAAACATCATCTAGACAAGTCTCAAAACTTCTGGAACAAAGTCCTTTGGAGTAATGAGTCCAATATTGAACACTTTTCCTTCAGAGTGTGATAATTAAAACATCTTTCTCTGTCTGCAAAATCATTCTTGTGTATTCCTGCTACCTCTACTCCCTCTGAGTGTCTCTTCTCAGCAGCTGAGAACATTGTCTCAAAGAATAGCGGCAGCCTCACACCAGAGCATGTCGAAATGCTCACGTTCCTGCACTGCTAACAGGAATATATGAACTGAATCTTTTATAAACTGTACATTATTGTTTTATTTTATTTGTATTGAAGCTTTATTTAAACTTTTGGACTTTGAGACACACCAGTGGCCATTTTTGCTTAAGTTAAATGCACTTTTTTGTTTAAAGACTATGTGCACTTTAGTTTGTATTGTTTAATATATTTATTTTTTATTGTGATGACAATGTTTAATATAAAACATTGATTATTTTCAAATTCATGTTTCACTGGTTGTTATTTTAATTTGATTACTTTTTATTTTTAATCGTGTTAATGTTAGAGACATCAGGGTGACATTCACAAGTGGACATACGTGAGCAGATGAGTTAAGACATGCACTGGAGCCTGGAACAGGATGTGCAACGACAGGTCACAGGCATCAAAATAGTCAGGCATGAAATAATCATGACTAACTGACTAATCGGTAAAAAAATTGAACAATTAGTCGACTACCAAAATAATCACTATTTGCAGCCCTAACAATAAGCCAAAAAGATATGGTGAAGCTGATCATTCAGTGGCTTCAGCAGAAAAAAATGAAGGTGCTGGATTGTCCATCACAATCTCCTGACCTCAATTTCATTGAGCCTCTTTGGAGATATCTCATACATGCAGTTCATGCAAGGCGACCCAAGAATTTACAGGACATAGAGGCTCTTAGCCAAGAAGAATGGGCAGCTCTACCATCTGAGAAAATCAAGGGCCTCATTCACAACTATCGCAAAACACTGCATGCCATCACTGATGTTAAAAGGGGCTGTCACACTCATGCACTTGGGAGGCAGCTGAAGGGCCTGAATGAAAGTAATTCCACACCAGACCAGGAGGTGGCGGAGTGCACTACTCTTTTTCTTGCTTTCCTTGAGACCGTTCATGGGAAATTCCGCCTGATGACATCACTTTGCAGTTCCGGGGCCCTGTGAACATCACTTCCAGTTCCGGGCCCTCTGATGACGTCACTTTCAGTCTTCAGTCTCGAATACATGGACGAAAACCCTCCCAGTTCCAAGCACTTTTGATGACATCACTTTCAGGTCCGACTCTATGGAGGAGGAACCCTCCAGTTCTGCCCTAGATAACCTCATTTCCTATTCTGACCTTTAAAGCCACCATCTTACCTCCATACCATCAGTTCCGTTTTGAACTCAAACCTATGCATATCAGTAGCATAACATATACCATTTTGCAGTCAGGGACCAATATACGGGTGGCTTCTCCAAATCTGTTTTCGACTTTTTGTGTCTACTTATTGTGACAGTGCAATAAACTGTAGTAAGAACTAATGGTATGCAAACTTTTGAACAGAGAACATCTTATTATTTTCCATATTACTATGTTTGTTTAGTAGTTGTGCTGGTCTGTGATTCCTTATAGTTTCATTTGGATTCCATTAAAAGTAAATGAAATTTCTTTTGCCTGATCAGTCTTTAATGTATGATACACATCTTACAAATTCTGCAAGGGTATGTAAACTTATGAGCACACCTATATGTAGAGGTATCTGATTTCATGAGAACCTCATGAAATGTGTTTAGTTTCTAATCCCTTATATCACTTTTCAGATGGCTCCTGGAACCTTCTTGTAGATGATGTGGTGTGTATGTTGGTCTTTTCTTTTTTTACAAAATTTCTTTTCTGGTTTGACAGAGCTTGTTCGCCTTTCCATTACTCATTTCTTCCTGATCATCATCTTGCTTTATTTATTTTTTCAGTTTAATTAATTTCTCACCAGTGGAAGCCTTTCTATATTAGATCAATTACACAAAAACTTACCATGGTATATGTGAGTGGACGTTTCTTGCGGGGAGGGCTTCTGTTCTCTTTCTCCGATTTAGAACCCTCATCTGCATCTGAGTTCATCTATTATAGCACGTCTTCATTTGAAAACAGCAGTGTCAGATCAGGGAGAGTGTGAAAGTGACTGAGAGAATAAAACTGAATAGAAAAATATAGAAAAAAGCTAACCTTTACAAGTACCAAACATTTACACTGGCTGTTACAGACTCAAATTAAATGTATGTTTTTATTGTATAATAGTAACAATAAGAGCAGGTCACTACTCAAAAGTTTTATTTTGGGAAATGGCCAGGATCAAACCCATGACCTGTTGATTATGAGTCAGTAGTTCTTCTTGCTGTACTACTAAAGCAGTTGTGTCAAAAAAGTATACTAACCCAATTTCTTTATCTTCAGTTATATCTATACTAATAAAAGGCAAAGCCCTCACTGACTCACTCACTCACTCACTCACTGACTCACTCATCACTAATTCTACAACTTCCCGTGTAGGTAGAAGGCTGAAATTTGGCAGGCTTATTCCTTACAGCTTACATACAAAAGTTAAGCAGGTTTCATTTCGAAATTCTACACGTAACGGTCATAACGGTTGATAACTGTCGACAACGTCCGCCATGTTGTACTTTCTTATTTATGGCCCCATCTTCACGAAATTTGATAGGCGGCTTCCCTGCGCTAACCGAAACGGATGTACGTACTTATTTTGATAGTATGACGCCACTGTCGGCCGCCATATTGAACTTTCCAAGGTCACTAATTCTCCAACTTCCCGTGTAGGTAGAAGGCTGACCTCATCTTCACGAAATTTGGTAGGAGGCTTCCCTTCGCTAACTGAAACTGATGTACGTACTTATTTCGTTGGTATGACGCCACTGTCGGCCGCCATATTGAACTTTCCATCATCACTAATTCTCCAACTTCCTGTGTAGGTAGAAGGCTGAAATTTGGCAGGCTCATTCCTTACAGCTTACTTACAAAAGTTAAGCAGGTTTCATTTTGAAATTCTACGTGTAACGGTCATAACGGTCGACAACGTCCGCCATGTTGAACTTTCTTATTTATGGCCCCATCTTCACGAAATTTGGTAGGCAGCTTCCCTGAGCTAACCGAAACCAATGTACGTACTTATTTCGGTGGTATGATGCCACTGTCAGCCGCCATATTGAACTTTCCAACGTCACTAATTCTCCAACTTCCGTAGAAAGCTGAAAGTTGGCAGGCTCATTCCTTACAGCTTACTTACAAAAGTTAAGCAGGTTTCATTTCGAAATTCTACACGTAATGGTCATAACGGTCAACAACGTCCACCATGTTGAACTTTCTTATTTATGGCCCTATCTTCACGAAATTTGGTAGGTGGCTTCCCTGCGCTAACCAAAACCGATGTATGTACTTATTTCAGTGGTATGATGCCACTGTCGGCCGCCATATTGAACTTTCCAATGTCACTAATTCTCCAACTTCCCGTGTAGGTAGAAGGCTGAAATTTGGCAGGCTCATTCTTTACAGCTTACTTACAAAAATTAAGCAGGTTTCATTTAGAAATTCTACTGAACTTTTCAACAGTCTTTGTTACTTATGGGCCCATCTTCAAGAAATTTGGTACACGGGTTCCCAACGCTAACTGAATCCTACTTACGTACATATATACATCCATAGCCTGCAGCTCGGTCACCGTGTGAGGCGGAGTTGGGTCCCCCATCCCAATGCCTCCCACGTTGTTGGCTGCCTGCCTATATAAGGCCGTCCGTCGCTCCGGTCTCTGCATTCTCTTCCTTGCTTCGCCACGGGATTCACGTCTCCCTGCTAATAACTACAGCCTTTTTATTTAATCCACGGCTTCTCCACTGTTTTATTGTTCGTTTATTACGATTATAGTTATTGTGTAGGTATTTTAGACTTACTTTACATTGCTCAGGTGCCCATTTCCTTTATCATTCCAACCGTACCCCCATTACCATGTCTATCGAGGTGATCACCATCGATCAAAGAACTGTCACTTACCGAGTGGTTTCCATGCCCGGAGATGGCACCTACCTTTTCCATTCTCTTTGTTACATATTGCACGGCCATATCAGGCTCACTCTTGATATCCGGAGGAACATTGTGTCTTATGTATTGAATGACTGGGACAGGATCAAGGTGTGGACTGATGACGGTACAGGAGATAATTATACTACACAGCAGCACTATAAGAGTGAAATGCTTAAGCCCTTCACCTATGGTTCTGCGTGTGAGTTGATGGCTGCCGCTGAATTGTTCGGTTGTCGCTTTCAAGTGTACCAAAATGGCCAAATATTTTACACCTTTCGACAACCGCCAATGCCACTTAAACATCTTAGATTCACAGGTGATGATTTCAGTAGTGGACGCTTTGATGTTTATGAATGTTTAAACTCTCAAAAGCTGGATGTGAAGTTATCGATGAAACCGGTTGTATGCTTACAACGCTTGACAGATGCCGAATGTCACTTCAACACAAGTCCTGCAAATACTGTTGTAATTGAAATAAACCATGAAACTCAAACCGATTATGACAGCAGAAATCCAAGCTGTGAGATTTGAAACAAGATTACTGTTCACATGGCCAACTGTACGTTGCATGCTCAAGAGTAAGCTCAGCGCACAGCTTGGTCATATTACAACCGGAGGGCCGAACTCACAATGTGGTATACAAAGAGATCCTTAACAAATAATTATTGGCATATTTTCCCTCAGTTTAAAAAGGTTTAATTTTCTTCTTAATAAAAATTTTAATGCAGTACTTCGCCACTGCGAAGCGCGGGTATTTTGCTAGTTCATGAATAAAAGTGGACTTGTTTTGTTATACTTGTAAATTTTGTGAAAGTGCTTATTTGATATTTGGACTTCAGTCTTCATCTTCACATATTATACACTTCATGTCAAAATGTTGTTGTTAGTAACAAAACATGAAAAAAAATGGTCTTTATGGTATGTGTTTAACATTTCTTGCATTTCCTGTCATCCTACATTTACATAGATCTTTGTAGACACAGAACACACATGAAATGCATGTGTTCCAAATAACAATATTTTATTTACCCTATACAGCTCCAGGTACCTCACTCCCAGATAAACAAGGCTTGAGCTGGGAGACCTTTTTGCCCTTTCTGCGGCAGTGGGGGAATGGATGGGGGGCTGCTTGTGCTAAACGGCACATTTATAACACAAAAGATGCTAAATGGAAAAGTGAAAAGGGATTTACAGTGGGCTGGGATTAGAAGTTTTTTCGTAGGCTTCAGGAACTCTAGTGTTAAAAGTTTAGCTAATTTAAAAGTAAATGCTATGTACCAATGTATTCCAGGATAATAAGTTTCAGAACCTTATATAAAAGCAAAGAACCATTTGTAGCCAAACACATGCCTTAAACATGTAACAAGAATGTAACTGACAACATTATGAAGTAAACAATTCGTTAATTTGCCAAACTATCTTCAAGCTCTGGGCATAAATGTATTCTTACAAATATAGCAACACTGATATAGAATACTCTCTTATGTTACCCAAAGGGATTTTCATCTTAATACCAGTGTTATATACTTCAATCCAAACATTGAGCCTGTAAAGTTAGATAACTTAAAATGATTTGATAGTTTCAGTATGAAAGAATTTGTAAATGATTGATTGATTAATTAACATCTCTGCTCCCATAATATCAAGTATTTCCTGAGTAAGTAACAAAACATCAGTTTTAGGTGTTACACCAAGAAATACACCAAAATGATGTATTTCCTGCTCCCATCCACACACTGTTACAGAATTTTTTTTTTTTTAAATGTTATCATAAAAATTAAAATGACTAAAAATACAATTAATTGTCAATTAACAATACACCATGAACTGAAAATATTCAGGTCACCCCATTATCTTTAATTCAATAATTTCAGCTTAGGCTTTAAAATTTCTTAACGCCACAAGGAGATTACTCATCACTTTGTTTCATATATGAAAAGCTAAATATTACTCACAGGGCACCATTGAGCAATTTGCACTTTAGGTTTTTTCAGCTGTGTGTGAAAAAAGAAAATGCATAATGGTAGTTTTAAAGTAAACAGGATACAATTCTGCCATATAAAGCGGGCGACAGAATTCAAGTAGACTAGGATTTTTGTTTTTATAAGGGATTTTCTCACTGTACATAAGAACCATTCTGTAAAAAATATATGTAACTAGCAGAATACCCGCGCTTCGCAGCGGAGAAGTACTGTGTTAAAGAAGTTATGAAAAAGAAAAGGAAAAATTTAAAAAATAACGTAACTTGATTGTTAATGTAATTGTTTTGTCATTGATATGAGTGTTGTTGTCATATCTATCTATCTAT
>JANRMT010062819.1:35096963-35111340 GCA_026402145.1 Polypterus bichir lapradei
TTTGTTTCCGAAGTAGCAGAACTCATGAATATGGTTGTATATGTCACTCGCTCGCTTCTTATTGTTTCGCTGCCTTCTCAATTATATAATGCATGTTTTCTTCAGCGCTTTTTGGGCCTCCTCCTGGTTTTCTACGTACTGCGTGATTACGTGGGAGGCGTGATGATGTCACACGAAACTCTGCCCCCACGGGTTTCAAGCTCATCTCCATTACAGTAAATGGAGAAAAACAGCTTCCAGTTATGACCATTACGCGTAGAATTTCGAAATGAAACCTGCCCAACTTTTGTAAGGAAGCTGTAAGGAATAAGCCTGCCGAATTTCAGCCTTCCACCCACACAGGAAGTTGGAGAATTAGTGATGAGTCAGTCAGTGAGTGAGTGAGTGAGTGAGTGAGTGAGTGAGTGAGTGAGTGAGTGAGTGAGTGAGTGAATCAGTGAGGGCTTTGCCGTTTATTAGTATAGATAACTCTAATGCAAATAGGAAGAATGTAAGCAAGTTAAATCGTTGATATAACATTTTTAATAACACTGACCTAAAAACTGTGTTTAATGGGTCAGAGTTTAAACCACAAAATTACCATTTTAATTTCCCAACTCTGATTGACTGTATAACACTCAATCCTTTTTTAAAATTGTTACATGGCTTTGTACATTTAAAGAGTATTGTGCGAACATGAGAGAAAGGTGTTACAAAAGACAGAAAAGAAACAGTTCAACTTTTGTAAGTTAACTACACCAACATTTTTAATTTGTTGAAATGCTTATAGATAGCTATAGCCATGTGAAAGAGGAACACAAATGAATCAAATACATCACTACCAGAAGAAGCAAAAGAAAATTACATAGGTTGCTTACCATGAACAAAATGTATGAACCCTTTAAGTAAAATAAAAAAGAAATATTGATGAAAGTATAAAAAGACAAACAAGGAAGACATAAAGGTCAAATTTTGTAATGGAGGAACCAAACACAAACATTTGTTAAAATGCTATCATCATAAAAATTTACACAGTCATTGTACAAGAAATATTGAGAACCGGAAATGCAAGAAGAAGGGAAACAAGGTTGAGTATGGGCAGAGGAAATTAGATTAAATTTAGATTAAAAATGATAAAATATTTGAATATAAATTCAATAAGTAAGGTCAAACTGAAAAAGTATATAACCATAACCATTGTTGTAAAGAATACAGGTTTAGCAGTGGAAGATCTTGAAAGAGCTAACTGTCATGAACTTTGGAGTACCTTAGAATACAACCTTGTATACATAAAGGGAAATGAGGATTCTTTAAATATAAAATATTTACTACATAAAAACAGCACAGTAAGAGTTGCCTGAAATAAGCAATGCCATAACAAAAAAGCCCCAACACACAAATCCACAGAAAACTGTCAGAAAACAGAGCAGAGGTCAGAAATCCAGAAAATTCACAAAAGCATAATAAATCACTGAAACCACCAAGCACATTTAAGTAACCACAAGGGACTGTTTGTTTTCTCATCCTTTATAGGACAGAGGACAGTCCCTAGATGGTAATAGTCAGGTGACCTTGCTTCTTGGCAGCAGAGGCAGCAATGAGTGAAGTCAGACTAAAGTGAGAACTGTACTAACCTGCAAATTCCTAAATTAAAAATGTTTCAATTTTAAATTACCATGTGTAAGATAGTACTAGGGTGTTGTACCATGTTAGCCATTATGAATGTAGAGAAAAGCTAAGCAAAATGACACCTTTTACATCTTGCCTGAAGAAGGGGCTTGAGTTGCCTTGAAAGTTTGCATATTGTAATCTTTTTAGTTAGCCAATAAAAGGTGTCATTTTGCTTGGCTTTTCTCTACATGTGTAAGATGAAAGGGGTAATGTGATATTCCTTTATAACTATTCTTTTCCTTAATGTTTGCTAAATGTAATGCACAACTATCAAATACGATTTTGTTAAATTCTTAAATGCTTAGTAAATACAAGTGTGAAGTGCTATTACTGGTACTCCAAATTAATGCAGCCCTCCTTATAGCCAATGTGACAGACAGCTGACTTTCTTTATGACCCCACTTCCACACTCTTTAACCAAAATATCAAAGTTATGCATTTATTAAACATTTCTATAAAAAAAACTTTGAAACCTTATCTTTGGGTATGTATCTCCTATCTTTTAATTTTAATTGAAGGACAAGGCTTTACTGACAAATCAACTACTTAGTAATAGCTATAATTAATTAATAAAGAACTTGTTGCTTTCTTAGAATGGTTGTAAATGATAGTATCATCTTTATACATGACCACAGGTCAGGTCAGGTCAGGTCAGGTTGGAGAGCATGCATGTGATCCTGGTTGACAACCCCCCCAGGCAGACACACAGTCCAGTCCCACCTCCCAGGAATGACCATCTATCTGCCACAGCCAGGTGTTATGTGAGCATCCCCTTGGCCTGGTCCAGCCTCTCAGGTCTACAACAATGAGGATCCTGTGAAACAAATCACCCTTGGGAAATCAGGCCACATGGCCATAGTGCTGTAACTGATGCTTCCTCACAATGCAGGTAATATGTTTCCATGAGGAACTGCTCGCTCGACACCAAGTCTAACCAGTGGTACCCAAGGGTTTTCCGAAGAGACACAGTACTGAAGGAGTCCAGTAGTCTTCATCTCAGGTCACTGGATAGTGTCCATATCTTGTAACCAAAAAGCAAAACAGGAAGCACCAGGAGTCTAAACCACACACCCCTTTCCAACGACCTCATAACCCTTATGCTCTCCCAATTCGTCTACTGACTTTATAGGAAGAGTCACCAAAGATATGAATGTCACTACCGAGGTAAGTAAACCTCTTAACAAGGTCGACGCTCTCTTTGCAGATGGACACACTGCTGATAGCTGTGCCCAAGAGGTAATTAAAGGCCTGGATCTTGGTGTTTATCCAGGACACTCGCAAGCCCAGATATTCATACTCCATGCTCAGTCTCTCAAGATCCTCCACTGACTCTGTGAAGATCACAGCATCATCGGAGAAGTCAAGGTCAGTGAATCTTTCTTCACCAACAAATGCCCTACAGCTGCAGGACCCCATGACCTTGCCCAACACCCAGTCCATGCAAGCACTGAACAGAGACAATGCAAGAACAGTATGCCTATATAAAGACAGGGGAAAAAACTGGTAATGTAGCAGTTGTTTTACTAAACGCATCCTGGACCATTTAATTTCCAAACAATACTGGTTGCAAATTCTGACATCAACCATTTATATGGCAAATTAATGAGTTCAAATAAAAAATAGAATTTCTGAAATCAGAATAAAGCTCAGAAAGAATGTTGGTAGAATTTGTCAGGGAAACTGGTCATCAAAAGAGTCTAAGTGAACTGTAGGAGTTCAACTCCAAATTCAGGTTTATCCTCTCGACTTACAGTAATTTCACTGAGAACTTTAAGTTAGTATCTTCATTTTGTGAGTTTAATTCATTAACGCCTTCATCCTTTCAATTGCTTTGATTAATTTTTAGAATTTTACAATTTTTAAAATGCCAAACAAAGTGCAGCTGAAAGCTAACTAATCTTAAAACATCTTCAAGTCTGAAAACATTTAAATAAATTCTTAAATTAGTCCAGCTGTAAGAATTTTAAATTATATTAACTATACAGCACGTACTATAGAAGACACCGCATTTGTGATTAATTAACAGATTCTGAATATATTTTAGTACCTGCCTAATTTCATTCAATAGGAGCCATTTCAAGAAATGAATAAAAATGAAGTAGCAAATACAACAGACAAGAATGAATATAGATTCTACTTTAGTGGCCCCTTCATATTCCATACTTCATCAAAACTATTTAAGCAAGGATGATCAATACAGTGGAGCTCACAGAAATGTGTTGTAGTGTTCTCTGAGAGAGCAACCTTACATACAGTGCTGAAAATGGTCATTTCAACTGGTGTGATGTGTGAAATAGTGCATGGTGTTTAACAGTTAACTAGTTTACAGTCATCATGATAATATAAATAAATTAATGTTGACAGCCTATAAAAACTAATGATGGCAAATGTACCTAGTTACTACAGTAACTAAAATGACTATTTGATATTTACTTACAAACATAAATGCCTCAATTCTGCCATTAGGCCAGAAAAAAATCTAAAATTCTGATGATTATGCTGGATTCGCCAGTGGGGAACAACTTCCTCCTTGGTGGGTTGCAAAGACATTTATATGGAAAAATGTTGGTTGTGACAGAAAATGTTTAAGAAACACTGCACTTCTCATGTTGTGCTATAGGGTAGAATGGTGATCCAGTGGTTGTCACTCCTGCTGAGTTTGTTTTCTCTTACTTCTGGAAGATATGCATGTCTTGTGAACGGTTACCTCCTATTTGACCATGAATGAATGAACCACCAGTCAAATGTTTTAGAACATCTTCATCTTTACAGGTTTTATTACAGTTTAAATGTAAGCTGTAAATTGTCAGACCTTAAAAAAGTACAGTTACATTACCAAAAAAATGGAACACAAAGCAAATTTCAGATTTATGCAAAAAGTTTTTTTCAGGGACTGTTGTAAGTACAAAAGTTTCAAAAAATGATTTAAAATGCCTACTAGAGGTGAAAAAACCATCATATCCCTGCTAGTCACAAGCAGGGCAAACACTGAATCTTTATAAATAAAAGATCTACTATAAAAATCCTCTAAAACAGGATGCTACAAGGAGCATAAAAAGACACAGAAGACAATGCCTTCAAAATAGGCAAGCCAAATAGCAATCTCCATCCCAACGCAAAATCCAAGAAGCAAAGTCAAAAAACAGGCCAAAAGATCATAAAAAACAGAAAATCAGTAATTATCAAAACAGCAAAAAACACTGAACAATTTACTAACTACCTAACAAATTCAATGAATGGCTAGTCTTTCTAAGGCTGAGGGCAGTCTCTTGATGGTGATCAGCAGGTGGTTGCTACACCACTCAAAGCAATATTTGGAGAATATAGCACTGTATGTTGCTATCATAATGGTGAGAAAAAGGAAATTAACAAAGGAAGACACACTGATCATTATCACCCTTAAAAATGTAAATTTTTCCTTTCTCGTATACATAGTATAGAGAAAGTATAGGAATCATGAAAAAATTCGACCTAGAGATTCTGATGAATCTTGACGTTTTTGACCTTGCTGACTCTGAAAATATCATGTATAGATAAATTATAGAATCGTGAAAAATATCAACCTCAAGATTTTGATGAATCTTGATGTTTTAGACCTTTCTTGACCTTTCCGAAAATACCATTTTTGAAATTATGTCCGTCTGTGTGTAAACACAATAACTCCAAAGCGCTTTGACCTAGGTCAATGAGATTTTGTACACCTGCTTTATATCAAAAATAAGGAATCCTGTCAACTTTTCGGCGACATCCGGCAACCAGAAATGGAACTTTAACAGAATACTTTTACAAATTTTCAAGTAAACTATGGTTATAATTACAGATAAATGATTCAAATTTTGTATAGATATTTATAATGATAAAAAGCAAACAGATATGAAATTTGAGAAAAATTACTCAACCAGAAGTAGTATTTTATTTAAACAACCATCTGAATTTTTTGTATCATGAAAATATGTGTATTCAATATAATGCATATTCTTTCAAAAACTATTAATTTCATTTTAATTTATACATCATCAGTTTAACAATAATATGTAAACATTGAACATGCCTTTTAAATGTAAAGATGTAATGGGAACAATAATGTCCCCATCGTGTTCCTGGTAATACATTTTAATTTTTTTTTTTTTTTTTAATTTCCACCAACATTATCATAATTAAATGTAGCTAAATGCAGTTTAACCTATAGTAATTTATTGCAACAAATATTATATAATACTAACACTTTTACTATATTTTTAGGTGACTATAACTCTTTTTACTTTGCACGTAATCTAGGTAATGCAAATATAATCATGAAAAACTTGTACCACCGTTTTCAACCTCCCTAAGTCCGAAAATATGATTTTAATATAAAGTTTGATTATAAAAGAGATAAATAATTGTGTATCAATATTATCAATTAGTTATGATGAGAAACAGTGACATATGATATTTGAGAAATATTGAAAAACTTGAAGTGGTTCTGATGGCCTTTACCTCTAACTCAGTATATGAGAAAGTCAAGTGGAGCACACTCCTTATTTTTCTTTTAGAGAAACTGCAAAAAAAGCCAAAGTGTTAGTGAGTATAGTTTCCTACACCATCAAAAGGAAATTGGAAACTGGAGGACACTCAAATGGGTCAAAGCAGGCCAAAAGCCACAACAGAATCAGGAAACAAATTTCTGAGAATAGCATGCGTGATAGGTGCTTCATATGGTCAAAGTAAGCAAGTGTCACTTTCAACTGTGAAGAGAACTATGTGTTATATTCTTCAGTTTCAGAGTACATTTAGACTGGCAGTTGCACTTGGCCCATGTCAGCCTCTTTTTCTTATTTTGCAATTTTAGCAATGGCCTTCCTACTGCCATGCAACCTGCCAAACCTGCATCTCAAAGTCTTCTTGTCACAGAGAAGTGGATCATAGGTTTTTCCACTTCTGACTTCATCTACTGAATTTATGCAGCACTAACTGCTATATATAATTGTAATAAAATCATATTCCACCATTCCTATATACCCTCCATTAATGTTTGCATGCTGAGAGTGTCTATATGTTACCTTAACATTCAACTTCCCACAATTCTCTGCAAAAGCTTTTGCTAAAATTGAAAGAGGATGGTACATTCAGCATAGGGTTAACTTTGCCATCATATAAGCCCTGTTTTTTCTAACATATCTGTTCTATACTGTAGTTTATATAGATGTATGATATCTTGTTCAGTTTAAAATCCTCAGGTAATGAAAAATACATCCTGAGACTTTTCAGGTAATCATGATTCTGGAGAATGGTGTGTGTTGCATGTTAAACAGGACATAAGCAAGAAGGCTCTCATACCTGCTTCGGAAAATGAACCAGAGGATGCTGTACAGGTCATCACATGGCTTATGTCAATGCTTATCACCATTTATCAATATGAAGTGGCTTAAAGGTCTTGAGTTATTGGTTAATTAATTACTATGACTGGAAATCTACCAGTAACTGCTCACAGTTGAGGACTACAAGTCCTAAATTGATCCTAAATTGTCCCTAGTGTGTGCTTGGTGTGTGTGTGTATGTGTGTGTGTGTGAGTCCTGCGGTGGGCTGGCGCTCTGCCCGGGATTTGTTCCTGCCTTGTGCCCTGTGTTGGCTGGGATTGGCTCCAGCAGTCCCCATTAGGATATATGGAAAATGATTGACTAACTGACTGACTAATCACTGTATCATCTCATTCCAGAGACATAGAGAATGAACTTGGTTCAAGCTGCAATGGCATCTAGCCACATAATAACATTACACTATTCATGCATCCATCAATTTTTAGGCAAAAAAAAAAACAATGTTTTCCCAAAATACAGTTGAGGATTGCCAGAGCTTATCACTGTCTCATCAGGTCTATGGGAACAGTCAAACCTAAACAGGATAACAGGGCACCTGCATGTACACAGCCACTTGTGCCAAACCAATTTAAAGTCACCAATTAACCTTGAACTTGGCAACCTATTACCAGCCTTTCTTCCCCTTAATGTATATTTAATAAAGTATCATACAGCTGAAAAAATGTAAAACCTTGATAGATAGTTCATTTCAAAGAGGCTGTATATGAGAGTGTTGGTGCATATTTTTTTGCAAATATTTATTATAGAGTCATACTTTGAATAATATTGAAACTTTGAAGAGCTACTTACCTATGGAACACATAAATGTGTGTATGCTGTAAGTGGTGACAGAAATATGACCTTCAGGAAAAAGGTTTTCCAGTGTACACATTACCTACAACCATCTTACCACATCTTTCATTGCTCATTAATTACTTCTGTCACTTCAGCATTCAGTTTGCTTTTTTTTCACAAACCAGTAATTAATACAGACACCCATAGAAACATTTTATGTGGAGTATTCTCTTTTTCCCCTTAACAAATGTTTTCATTTCAGGCAACCACACGTTTTAAATGCTTTATGACAGAAACACAATTTTGTGTGAGCAGCTTTTCTGTCTCTTTAAAGACAACAGCTGTTGAATTGATTCTTAATAAAAAAAAGTAACATATTAAAATTATTTCCTTTGCTAAACAATCACAAAGGAAATAAAAATTTCATGGATCACTGTTTACTGCTTAAGGAAATGGTGCATTACTTAATGTGTAGCATGGATGTAAACTCAAATCTAAATCTGGTATATTATGTTTTGTAACACCACTTTCCATATGAATTCAAAACAAATCAAATTCAAAAAGGAAGTTTAAAAGCATTTAATTTATACTCCAATTAATAATACACATATATATAAAAAGACTTTTGGGTAATTCATTTGTGAAAAGAGCTTATTTAGCTATCATTGTGTTTTAGAAATTTTAGTATTGAACAGAAAAGTTTTGGCCTTGCTCATTTGCTGTTTTCATTACAGCAATATAGTCACTAGGTGACAACAAGAAGCAATAGTCCAATTACTGTAAAAAATCAGTATGTGAGATCAACATTACAAAGTATGCCAATGATTAGATCTGCATATCCATACACATTATGCAGTAAAAGGTGATTGGATCATTGTCACCTTGAAACATGTATATTCCCACTACAAACACCCGTGCCCTGTTGATTATGCAATTGGGAGTCATACAAACATCTGAGCAAGTTTCATAAAGAAAATTAATAGGTCACTGTGAGACTGGGTGGTCAGGCCAACCTACTGAGCACATGCTTGCTGCATGAAGTTTACAATGGGTCAATGCTGATGATTTAAAAAAAGAAGGTTTTTAAACCTATTTGAGCAGATGCAGGACACCTAAATAAACAATGCCATCAGTGTTGTTACAGACCATCACCTTTGTCAAGGCTTAAGCCTATTAATATATGGTGGCTTACACAGTAATGCATTGAGTTACATGTGACTTTTAATCAATTAATGCATTTACATGCACATCAATAACCTGATTACTCAAAGTAGCTAGATTTCTAAAATACCATATAAATAATCATTCAGATTAGAGAAATTGGGTTATTGGTATTTGAGCAACCTGATTAACAGATGTACATTTCTCAGCAAATAATCTGATTATGCGGCCATATAAACCAATAACCAGGTTATCGTTAAGGATTTTGTAGCCTGCGCATGTTTGTTGCATTCTACAGTATCAGCCTGCATATTTATTTACATCGCATATGCTTTCAGCAGCTACAGGTAGAAAGCATCCAAAAAATACATCCAAAGGCAAATGTTTGGGTGATTGCATTATTGCTTTTACTGGCTGAAATAATCTGTCATAATATTTCAGAAATCACAAAAATTAGGCCTTGTCTACCTGGGCGTTCAACTCTTGGTTAAATGAATGCACCCTGAGCGAACTAGGAGTTTAAGTTGCATTTTGTAGTGGTGCTTAACTGACTTCAATATGATGTTACATTCATGTTTGTTTGTCTCTGTTAAACGACCACCTGCAGCCCAAATTGTAGTTTTGTGTGTTTTCCCGTGGGGCAGTTATCAGGCAATCTAGAATGCTTTTAACCTGTGGGGTTTGTGGCTCATCCTTCATTGGATTCATGAAATATGGATCAGTTGGCTTTATTAGACCTGAACATTGACTTCCATATGTTAAAAATCCTCCTGATACGGCGACTTATGCAGAGAAAACATCGCCACCACTACTGGGTTCACCATCTGACTGCACAGTGTGTGTATGTAATCTATGAAGAAATGTTTAAAAGAAAAGCTTGTACAACACCATATTACACACCAGTCAACCAATATGCGAGTCATTGTTAGCTCTGAAGAGAGGCTACTTGTCATCTTGAAGTAAGCAAATATACAAACAGTACATATGCACTCACCCACCGGCCTTAATAATCCATAGTAGCTAAAGTTACATCATTAGCACAGACCTACAAACTGTTTTGAATTCTCCATTATTATCATTGTTATTTTGATTATAATGTGTGTAAATGTGAGTGTGGGTGTGTATAATTGTATAACCTCAATTATCCATCACTCAATTAGCCGTCAGTCTCTGTTAACCGTCAGCTCTGTGAGCTCTGCACATTAGAACAACACTCCCTTCTGCTAGCATGTAGTGTTCTTCCCCAGCACCACATGTCTGGCCACAATTCGAAATCACAGTGTCAGTTACGTACCTTCAGTTTTAAAAGAGTTTCATATCTTTTCTCTTTTGTTATTATTAATCTTCTATACATTATTATGAATGAAAAACATATGCATGTGGTGTTGGAATTGTCACAAAAAACTGAAACATTTACAAAACAGCAAAAGTGCTTCAAGTATTGCTTCAATTTACAGAGTAGGAAGAACAACAGTTAACAATACAAAGCGTAATGCCGACATAATTGAAAAATATGTTGAAAATGGAAATCACTGATGGTAATGTTAATACACATCTGTTAGGAGATGAGTGACAGGAGAAGTCAGAAGAAAAAGGAAATCGCGGCAGAAGGACGTTTTGAGTAGAGAGTCAGGAGACAATAGTCAGGAGTGTTTGCGGTACAGAGAAAAAAATGCATATGTTTATCAACCATAGCAATATGTACTACCTGTAGTTTACTTATAATAAAACAGAAAAGCTACAAAACGCTATTAAAGCTGAAGGTATGTAACTGACACTGTGATTTCAAAATGCGGCTTGACACGTGGGGTTGGGGAAAAACACTATGTGCTAGCAAAAGGGAGAATTGTTCCAATGTGCACAGCTCGCAACATATTGTGCTGCATATAGTGCGACAATAGTAATATCGCTGTGTGCAATGTTTTTGGGTTTTTTTTTTGCCTTGATGGTTAATGGAGACTGACAGTTAATCGAGGTTTTACTGTATATAATTCTGAAATTCTTACAACTTTTTCAAAACTCATTTCATATCCTGAAGTAAGTGTCCAGTGTCTATCATTGCTCAGCTCATCACCTCTGCTGTGTGTTAATGTTTGTTTGTTCATACAACAATATACCAAGCAGGTTATTGTCACCCAATTATTTCGGTGGCATGCCTGGTGCCATTTTTGAAAAAAATAATGCCTAATGCACACAAGTTCTTTCTGCCAATGATACCAGCATTGGTATCAATTATCTCTTTTGTCCCTGGTCCTGTGCTTGATAGATGTGTATATTATTTGGGAATGCCTGCTAAATTTCACTAGATGTACTCTAAGTGCCACTGCCTTTCTCAAGTCAAATCTGCACAATGATTAGTTAACCATGCTATAGGACACCAATTGACACCTGAATGGTTCCATGCCTAAATGCACAACGGCAGTAATTGTATTGTAAAGTAAACCATTATGTTTTTACCTAATACAATTGGCCTGCATATGTGTTACCATCTGTGCCAGTGAACAGTATAGTGATGTTATTTTACAAAGACTTCTTAATCATCTCTTACTTGGACTCTTGATTCTGAGTGTCGCTTCTGTTTTAACAGAATGCATATGTGAATGCATCTTTCAACATAACCATTGTTTTTCTACTAATTGTAGAATCTCTTATTTTAATTATCCTTCTTATTTCATTTCAGGGTCAAGGAAATTCCTTAACTCTCTTAAAAACTGAAAGCTGGAGCATTCTACAGCCTGGTCCATGTTTAATAAATGCAAAAATACTACAGAATTCCTCTGTAGTAATAAAGGCAAAGGCTAGTTTTATGGAAACGCTGACATTGCAAGGTACTAATCCTGACTTCTTGATTGACTGATGAGTAGGATACTACTTGATTGAATCAGAATGAAAAAGTATATCTTGTCAATGTTTCACTGGCATAATTACAAATCACACAAATAAAATCCCCACTGGATTTTCTTCAGGCATTCCAGTTACCTCTCATTTCCCAAAGATGTGACTGTTAGCATTACTGGATGTCTTAAACTAGCCTGGTATGAGTGCATATGAGTAAGAGCTTCATCCTGAATTAGTCAGGCAATAACATCCTTTACAACAACAACAAAATACAATGACTTGGTAGAATCTTGGAACCTTTCTTTCAGATTTTACCCTACAGCACAAATAGACAGTGTAATACACTGTTAAAGGGCTTAATTTTCCCAACATGGTAACCCAAAGAGACAAATTAAATGATGTAAACAAAGGCTGTACAGTACTTGGATTTCATGCTCTTAGGATCATTAAAATTAATCCCATTTAAATTCCAAGAACCTAGTATCTGAAAGAAGCCTATCCCTGAAGGCATGAAAATGGCTCCCATGGTTAATAATTTAAAACAATTTACTTCAGAAGACATGTGCTGAACAACAGACTCTTTAAATCCTTGCTAATGGAAAGAGTATGCAGCAATGAGCTGGACCTACATCACCAGGGACTAATGCACAGCAGTGGACAAAACTGATGTTTTCTGTTTTAGATTTAGCTACTGAGGATTTATACACTACTGGAAGAAATGCCGGTATAGTGGTATAGGTATTCCTTACACTTTATGGCTCCATGAAATAACTAGTTTTGCTTTAATGCTGATGATGTAACCACACATGCCACACAATGGTCTGCTAGTCTTCTGCATTTTTACAGAATGTTGGTAAAAATGCATGAAAACACATCTATAAAATCCTAAAAATAGTATCACAGTCATTAAACATTTCTTCTCATGTCTGTGTGAGTTTTTCTCTGGATATCATTTTCTTTCCACTGCTCCTCCTGCTATGTTAATGTGTCCTATAACAAGCTGGTGCCCCATTTTCAGGGTTCACAGCTTTCTAGCACAGGCTCTGGCCACATGGGACCCTACACAGGATTAATCAGGTTTGAGATTGTGATGTCCAATTTAATATTAAGGTTTTACTTATTTATTTTTCGTAAATAAAAACATTATATTATGTTCACACTGCAAATTCAAGCTTGCAAACTATTTTTTGTGTTTTTTTACAAGTATAGCAAATATGTTTTTAACTAGCACTACATGTACAGAATAGCAGAATTTTTTTAAATATTGCAATGTTTAACTACCTAGTACCTCGCATATAAAACTTGGTTATGCTCAAAAATATGTTTAAACTATTTCTTAAAAGACAACCATAAATAACATTTGAGTAAAAGTCCAGCGGGTCCATATATCCAAGGTATCTAAAAATGAACATTTTGTTAGTAAATATTCATACGATTGTCCATCAGGCTGATGCACTTCAGGACTCAGTACTAGAAACTAAAGACAAATAGATTTCACATCTTATTAAAAAAATAATTCTAAATTTCAGTTCTTGGATACTTTTGGTATATTGCCCTCTGGACTTTGTTACTTGCATGTCATTTATGGTTGTTTATCTGACCTGTTTATATTTTAAAAAATGTTTATAATAATGTTTGAAATGTTGGAAGCCTTTATGCTCAAATGAATAATGTTAAATATTTAAAGCATTCTGTAAAATGTTTGGGTGGGTGATCTAATTGTTAGATAAAATGATTTTTGATGAGTGACCTGGCTGTTCCCTAATATGTATTTTTGTAAACTTGCAGCTGGTTTGGCATACGTGGATGGTTTTTGTGATTAAAACTTGTAACAGAACATGGATCATGTCTCTTCTACATGACAGTCTCTGTGATGTAGGCACCACTTCAGCAGACAACTCCAAGAGGAAGTTTAAATTTGCTTATAAGCAAGTCATTATCATCAGCTAAAATTCATCATAATCCCTGAAATCTCATTTGTTGCATAACCTGTCCCACTGCTGCAGAGCCACACAAAAAATTGGCCAAGATGAGCATATGGATGGCCCACATCCTGCACCTTAAGACATCAACACAATGGCAATTCAAAGATGCCAAATGTAAAGAGACTTGTATGTAATGCAACTTTGACATTTACTTAGTAACATTTTTTTGCTCTCTCCACTCAACTGATTTCACTTGCTCCCACTCTTGCTTTTTTCTCTCATTTGTGACACATGCAGAGATAATGGCAAAAGGAATGTTTTTGCAGTCTCCATTTCAGCCAGTAATACCTGAAGTTCACATACACTGAAGGCCAAGTCTTTAGAGTCCTAGTGTCCCCTGTTTTGCTATATGGTTGAGAGACATAGACATTATCCAGTGACCTGAAACAAAGTATGGATTCCTTCGGTACTGTGTCTCTTCAAAAAATCCTTAGGTACCACTGGTTTGACTAAGTGTCAAATGAGCGTTCATTCATGGACTATCGAATGAGACACATTACCTGCACTGTGGAGGAGCTTCTTTTACAGCAGTATAGATAGATAGATAGATAGATAGATAGATAGATAGATAGATAGATAGATAGATAGATAGATAGATAGATAGATAG
>JANRMT010062819.1:35111350-35129528 GCA_026402145.1 Polypterus bichir lapradei
TAGATAGATAGATAGATAGATAGATAGATAGATAGATAGATAGATAGCATGATTCACATAGGGTGATCCAGCTTACAGGATCCTCATAGCTGAAGAGGTGAGCAGCTGGACCAAGCCAAGGGGACACCCAAGTATAACACCTGGCTGCGGCAGAAAGATGGTCATTTCTGGAGGGTGGGACTGGACCGAAGGTAGCGCAGGTAGATCGCATTGCATTAAAAAATAATTTTTTTTAAACGTTCGTTTATCATATATCCTCCCTATGCCATTTGCCACTTGATTGACATACAGGGCGGCCAGTCTGAGATCTCTCTTCTTCTCACACACTGGTCATCCCGCACGCACGATCAAACACGCGAGCTACTGCAAAACTCTGGATGTGATCTAGTTAGCCTTCCAATTTATATCGGCTAAAGAAGGGATTTAAAAAAAATTGTTTAGGGAGGGTATGGGCTGGATGTGGAATTGGAAGAGAATATTTTTTCTCACAATGTCACAATCGAAGTGCGTTTGTCTGACATCCGAGGTTCGATCCCCAATGAGGGGCGCAGTGGAGTGTGTACATCTGATGAGCCCAAAACAGGGCGAAATACGTGTCGCGTACTCTTTGCATTATTTGACAGTTAACTATGTAACATTCTATTATCTGCTTCTCGCAACTGAGAGGGCACCCGTGGCGCTTGTCTGCCGACTTGCAGACCAACCACAAGCGTTACCTGGTAGGTAACCACCCATACAATCAGACTGTGATTCAGACTTCTAATAATATATAAATATATATATATAATTTTTAATGTAGGTAGATCATTTCGACCTGGTCATTTTAAAAGTAACTCGCAAGCCAAAAAAGTGTGGACACCCCTGGTGTAGATCTTATTTAGTAACCTTTTGTAATCATTAAAATTTAGTTCTAAGTAAACAGCAGAATAGAAAAACTTAAACTAAGATAAAACTGGCTTAGATAAGGTCAGTTTGCAGGAACAAAATAACATAATGAGTTACACTCCACTCCTTTCAGCACATGCAAATTTCAAAATATGTGGACACCCTTCCAATTATTGAGTCCAGGTTTTTCAGCAGCAACTATTGTTAACAAGTGCATAATATCAAGCACATTACCATGCAATCTCCACTGACAGTAGAATGTGTCATACAAAAGAGCTCATTGACTTTAACAATGGCTCAGTCATAGGATGCCACTTTTGCCACAAATCAGTATATGAAAATCTGCCCTGGTCAACTGTAAGAGCTATTGTGAAGTGAAAGTGTCTAGGAGCAACAAAACCTCCACCACAACGTGGTAGATCACACAAATTCAATAAATGGGGCCGCCAAGTGCTGAAACGCATAGTGTGTAAAAATCGCCTATCCTCTGTTGCATCAATCACAGGAGAGATTCAAAATGCCCCTAGAAACAACATCAGAACAGGAAACATAAGCTTCATGAAATGGATTTCTATGGTCAAACAGCTGCACAATTCTAAGATCGCTTTGTGTAATACTAAGTACAGACAGGATTGCTGTGAAGCAAGCAGCTATTGCACTCTGGATAAATGAATCATGCTTCACTATAAGGCAGTTAGAAAGATGAATCTGGGTTTGGTAGATGCCAGGAGAACACTACCTTCAGGGGCCTCAAGCATAACGCCGTGCATAGAATTCACACTAAAACATGGCATACGGACAAAACGGAAATGTGCGTACACACAAAAAATCCAGATGCATAAATCTGTGCGTACGCCAACTTCCATGTTCTTACGCTCCATAAATCCCAGTCTGCATGAAAAGTAATGCTCGTGGACGTGTCTGCCACCCCTCCCAGACTCCTCCCAGAATTACACCTCTTTGAATATGCAAATCAATATAAATAGTCCCTTATGTTTTGCGTTCTGTGAAAAGACAATGGCAAAAGCACGGGGGAGAAAGAAGAATTTCAGTGAATACCAAGTAGAGGTAAGGAAAAGCGTACTATTTTTTGGTTTAAACAGTGATATAAACAACAAAAGGAAGTTGATCGAGTAACAGAGTGGCGGAGAAACTTGAAGGTTCAAGTTTAGAATGTTGCAAAGTACCCGAAATAAATAAGTGGTCAGATATCAAAGTCACTGTAAAAAGGCAAGTCATAGCCCACCGTCTGAGTGTCATATGGAAGCATATTAGGGAACAGAGAAAAGAAAAACAAAATAGGAACACAGTTGAAAAAAATATCCACTTTAATCTTGAAATTTCCACTTTAATCATGTAGTTCATTTTAGTTTAAAATTGTTTAATTTACTAGTTTCTCAGATCCCATCGTAACTAAAGTAGCAAGTTAAATGCTTCGTATTGTATATATTCTTCTATGTAGTCTATGTGTGTGAATCACTGCATGCTTCTTAAACAGGGTTTCTCTTCCGCCGACAGGACACAGAATACATTACATTCATGATATTACAGCTCTCTGAATAATTTAAATGTTAAGATGTACACTTGATGTCATTTTCATAATGAAGGAAATTAAAGCATGTATTAAACATGGGGACACGGTGGCGCAGTATTAGCAATGAGCTGGCACCCTGTTCAGAGATTGTTCTAGCCTCCCACAACATGCTTGCTGCGCTATGCGCAACCTTCAATGAAATAATTTATTGCAGCAGTACTGTCTCTCTCAAACATACCAACCCCCAATTCCTGTCATTCCTTTTCTTTCTTCAAGTAACCAGTCACCACACGATCAGCTCTGTAATAGATGCCAAGCCATCAGTAAGTTTAGAATGCCGATTCTTCAAAACTTTTATGGAACATTGAAATATCTTCGCAGTACATTTAATTATTCCATCCATCTATCCATCCAGGGTCGCGACAATCCCACCGAGCATATACTGCGAGGCAGGAACAGTCCCTGAACGGGGCGCCAGCTTGTCGCTACCGCTACCCACCATATCCTAACGTGTTTAATTATCAACAATATAGATTATTTTAATGAAGTATAAAACATATGTGTATAATGTAATAAACATGCTTTACTGCTTTTCATCTTAAAAATGATATGAAGAGCTCCAAGAAGATAGCACTTGGAAATCTAAATCGACTTAGATGCCAGTCGTCATCATATGTAAATATGCGCTTTATAAAGTGGCTCAGGTTAGGTAATATAATAACTGTAGTGCAAGTTTACTTATAAGTACAAACAGTTCTACCTTGAACAATTGATGGACTGATTGAGTGCGTTTAGACCACTTGGGATGAAACTGTTTCTGAAGCGCGAGGTCCCTACAGGAAAGGTTCTGAAGCGTTTGCCGTATTGTGTGGAAGAGGTTCAAACTCTCTGTGTGCATGGCTGAGACAGCATGTGCTAGATGCTGTATCACGATAATCTGATCAGCTGCTGTACAGCTGTGATTCCACACTCAGATACAGTGGGTTAAATACTCTGAATGGTGCACTGACAGTGACAATGCTAAAGCAGCTATAGTATTTGGAATAGTTTGGCCATTCTGTGCGTCATTATATGGTTATGTGTTGATTACAATCAGATGCCTTAAACTAATAAATGATATGCGGTTAATTTCAGTGTATTTGATAAAGCCGCGTCAGGGATATGAATCTAAAAAATAACGGGAAACCACATAGGAACTGTAGCACTGCTTTGACGCCTGGTGCTGCCAGTTTGCAAAACTGAGCGGAGAACGTGAGTATGCCAGGGATTGAGCTGGCGTGAAAATGTGCGTGGCTTTACGCCAAGTTTAGTTTTTATACATCGAGATGTGAGAGTGGAAACGGGCGTATGCAACATTTTTGTGCATTCGCACCATTTATACATAAGGCCCCTGGATTCCTGTAAAGTTTGGTATAGAAGAAATAATGTTTTAGAGCTGTTTTCCAGTGTTTAGGCTAGTCACGTTGATAGCAGGGAAGGGCACGGTTATTACTACAGCATAAAATGAAATTATAGACAATTGTGCAATTTCAAATTTATGGCAACAGTTTGGGGAAGGCCCTTTTCTGTTCCAGCCTGACAATGCCCCTGTGCACAAAGCCAGGTCCATGAAGACATGGTTTGATGAGTTTGGTGTGGAGGAACTCAAATGGCATGAACAGAGTCCTGGCCTCAATGCTGCTGAATACTTTAGGGATGAAATGAAATGCTGATTGTGAGCCAGGCCTTCTCGTTCAACATCAGTACCTGACCTCACAAATGCTCTTTTGGTTGAATGGGCACAAATTCCCACAGACACACTCCAAAATCTTTTGATGCCTTTCCAGAAGAGTTGAAGCTGTTATAGCCCCAAAGGATAGGTCCATATTAATGTCCATGGTTTTGGAGCAGGATGTCCAATAACCTAATATAGTTGTGATGCTCAAGCCAGAAATAAAATATTTGATTTTCATTAGAAGTGATGTCTCAAAATAAAGAAAACTCTTTCACTTACCACATGGGTAGTTTTACAAGAGTTTTCATAAATAACAGAAAAATCTCTAGAAATAATTCTTTTTGTTAAAATTAATTTTTTTTAACATGTCTCCACTAATAGCTTTTAGTCTTACTATCCTGTACTAATAAACAAGTTTGGAAAATGCATGGCTGGGTAGGTGACTAAAGTCACATAGATTGGTGATACTTACAGTAAATCATAGTGTGTTCCTGATTGGTAAACAGAAATGGTTGTTTTTTAAAATGGTTCCAAAAACTCTAAAATGTTCTTGTCCAACCATCTCACAGCATACAGAATCCTTAACACATTTTTTGATGTATTATAACTGTCATAAGTGCCATATAAATCCTTCAAAGTACAAAAAGAAAACTTTGGTTCTTATACATAGAAAAACTGGAAATGACTTATTTGCCAGTTCAAAGTGTAACTAAATATTTTTTTCAGTCCATTTTTATCAATTTACTTACATGGGTTTCTTGCTGAATTTAAAACTGAACAAAAAGCTAAGAGCTATTGCAAAGAACAACATGAAATATTAAATGTATGTTTATGACAACAGGAAACCCATTCTTCTCCACATTATTAATTTACAACGTTAAAGCCACTTCCCATAAATTAATGGCAATGTTTTCCTGCCATAGTAAACATCATGAATGGCCAACTGGATAGCCATTCCTTTCAGAATGTAAATGACTTGTACATATTTTAGCCTTTTCTTCCTTTAACCGCATAACCCCTGGACAACAATGGAATTGCATATTTCTTTGAAAATAAATAGCGACGACCGCAGAAATTAGTCACAGCTCTGTATGAAGTTGTAAGTGATGTGATAATGCACAATGGTTTACCATTCCATTAATTATTTTGCATTAATATGATTTCAAGGGACCCAGCGGTTAAAACAGATGCATCAGAACTCCAGAGACCAGGGTTCAATTCTCACATGGTGGAGTTTTCATATTATCCACAGGAATTTTTTATGTGTAATCCAAACATGTTAAGTTGATTCCAAATCATGAAAGAGTGTGGGCATATATGTGTGTACTATGCTCTATAATGGCATTGTGTCTAAGGTTGCCTGCGGCCTTACATTAAAATGAGGTTCAGGCTTGCACCAACTCAGTAATGAAATAAAGTGAATAAAAAGGTTTGATTTTTATAAATCTAAAAACATGGCAATTTATTTCTGAAAATGAAAACGTAAAATATGCTTTGGGTTTCCTGTTTTTGACAATTCTATATAGTCTTAAATCCAATTAATCTAATTCAGGGTTACAGGTTCCTGTACAGGGGAACAGTTGATCACTAGACGCACTCATACACTTACCCATAGAGGGTCATTTTACAGTATAATCTCCAATCAGTCTAACACATATGATTAGGGAAAAAAGTCGAGAAAAACTAACAAACCTGTAGAAAAACCTACACAGACTTGGGGGATGTACCAGCTCTACACAGACATTGACTGGATATTGGATTTGATTCCAGGACATTGGATTTATAAAGCAGCAGTACAAATTAGGCTGGCCTAAATTTTCTGTCAATTTATTTAAAAGAATGTCTACAAAACACTGTTAAATAAATTGATATTGGTGTAATCAAATTTCTTTGTAAAACTACCACATATAGTATATCTCTGCATGCTTTCTTATATCCAAATAATAGTATTACTGTAAAAATAATAAATGAAAATATGTTTTTTGCATTCCCATCTATGGTAGGTTCTTTGCAATCACTGCTATTGGTTACCTTATATGAATTATTAGCACTGAAAAAGAATGAACCAGTGGCAAACATGTTCAGGACAGCTCAGGATAATGTGTATCACTTTGGACATTGATATTAAAATTCCTTAAATCCAAATCAAACCCACTTAATTGGTCACAAAGCAGAACTGACCTTGCAGGACACTGTCCCACATGGGTCTCCTTTGGGATTTTGATGAAAATTCAGTCTACCAAAAGAAAAATCTGCTTAAACATGGGGAGAAGATCCACATTTCGCATAGACATGGACCAGGCTAGTATATGATACTTGGACTCTATCATTATGTTACAAATGCCCTAATTACTACAGCAGTTGTAGTAGTTAATACAATGACACAAACTCACATCTCAGCACTTATTTACAAATGTCATGTTATCCTGTTATATTTAACCTGAAGCACGACACAATCAGTATAATGAAAGAGTGGAAGCACAGATTGGTAGTATCGCACATATTGTTAATTGGTGTTCTTATATCAATATAGAGCAGAAAAATATTTAAATTATTCTTGCTATTTCCCTTTATTGACACTTTCATTAACTACATTAAAATTAACCTGACATTGTAATAGTAGTAAATTACATTTATAATGTTCATATAGTATTATATACATGAAATATCTGGCCCAATAATATGGAGGATTATTTGTGCCTAAATTAAATGCAGTTCAACGTGGTAACTACATTGCAATGCAATATACATGCACATTTCATTTTGGCAGTTTTGATGTTTTATTCTCTGCTGGCTGATGTGAAGGGCCAGTGTAATAGATGTAGCAATAGTAGAAGAATTTGCAACTGCTACAGTAACAGCCTTAGAACATATTCAATAGCTAATGTCAAAAGGACTACAGCATAAGATTATGTAGGTTATCAACCAGGGTGCCCGTACACCAATAGTCCCCTCAATATGGGTTTTAAATACCTTCAAATGGGAATGGCAGTACCAGTATCAGTATCAGTTGGGACTATCAAAGGAAGAATGGAACAAATTATATAGGGCAAGCATAACACCTTATTTAGACAATGTAAGAGTGAACTTTTTTTGTGAGACTTAAAAAATACTTCATTGTTTCGGTTAATCATTCCACATTGATAAAATATATGGTTGCCGGCCAGAACAGAGAAATGTTTAGAAGTGGAATGTCTCATACCCCAACTGTTGATGCTTCTTGTGCTACCTTTTGATGCTGCTTGGTAATTTTATTACATTCAATTTTCGCATGACTAATGTGTGGTCTTGATTTGAAATGGAAAACACTCAGATCAGCTGCTAACAGGATTGCAATATGTTAGCTTTGGTCTATGGACATAAATTAAAATGCAGTATGCCCTTTATTGCATTTTAGACTCATATGAACATTTTGTGCTATATGAAATGAAACAAACATTGGTCATTTGGTTGATATTTTTATTCATGTTATGATAAAAAAAAACAGTGCCAAAATTAAATTCACCATGTGCAAATTTTGATTCTATTTGTTTTTATACAGTATGCTTCTATTGACTGAGGCCAAGCTCAGAGGATTAATACAGACTTAAAAAGTAAGATAAAAGTACAAAATCATGCAGAATTTGTAGCCAAAGCACAAATATGTATGTAAAGTTTCAATGATAAACTAACTAAACTTCTAGAGAATGTGGTCTTCAAACTAGCAACCTGAAAAACATCCAACACAAAGACAAAGAAAAAATAGTTATATTATTAATATTATGATTACATTATTAAGGATACTAGGGAAAAAGAAGAAATGACCAGATAGCACTGGATTAGAAGAAAGCAAATGTTCCATTTAGCTTTATTCTAAAAGAAAAAAAACCTTTAAGGTATCATAGGATGGAATAGGTAGTCAAGGTCAAGTTCTTGCTAATGTAGATATACTAGCCAATCACCTCTTTCCAGGAACACTGCATTAAAGTGTAATGGTCCACTTGTCTTTTTCAGTGCAGTAATTTATCTGCCATTAATACATCTGTTAATTTTCTATAGCTACTTTTTCTAAATCAGGATTATTGGGGTACTAAAGCCTACACTCCAGCAGCTGCATTAAAAGCAAAAAAGGAACCAGATGAGGATATGTCACTTGTCTACTGTATGGGACACTGGCACACTTGCCCATGGAAGCTTTTTGATGCTTAAAAAAATTTATTTAGACTCTCCCTTTAAATGGCTCCATAAAGAAATTCAAGCAGAAGCCTGGGATCTTCTTTCCAGTTTTTATAAGGCAAATGCATACATTCATTATCAATCTCATTTAATCTAATTCATGGTGGTGACCTGTAATCTAGAGTGCAGGTGGGATGCCAAGTGTCTAGGAGCAACAACATCTCAGCCACAAAGTGGTAGACCATGACAACTCACAGAGCAAGGCCACCAAGTGCTGAAGCAAACAGCACATAAAAATCGTCTATACACTGATCCAAACCTATGGAAGCAACATAAGCTAAAGAATTGTACATTAGAAGCTTCATGAAATAGGATCACTATTTGCAATGCTAGTGGTGGTGTGTAACACACACTGACATTGGACATTGCAGCAATGGAAATATTCTCTGGAGCAATGAATCATATTTCACTATTTGGCAGTCTGATGTTCAAATCTGTGTTTGGCATCGGCAAGGAGAATACTACCTTCTGGACTGCACAGTGTCTGCCATAAAGATTGGTAGAGGAGGAATAATGGTCTGTTTTTCACTGTTTGGGATAGGCCCTTTGGTTCCAGTGAAGGGTATTGTTAAAGCCACATCATACAAAGAAATTTTAAACAACTTGCAACTTTGAGTTTGGGGAAGGCCCATTCCTGATCCAGCACTGTGCTCCCATGCAGAAAGCCAGGCCAATAAAGACATGGTTTGAAGAGTTTGGCATAGAGAAACTCAAGTAGCCTGCGCAGAGCACTGACCTCAGTCCTGCTGAACACCTTTGGGATGAACTGAAAAAATGATTGAGAGACAGATCTTCTTATCCAACAACAAATGCTCCTTAGGCTGAACAGGCACAAATACCCACAGACAAATGCCAAAATCTTTTGTAAGGCATTCCAAAAAGTAAGAAAGCTATTACAGCTGCAAAGAGGGGGACAACTCTATATTAATGCCCATAGTTTTGGAATTGTTTGTCGAACAAGCTCATATAGGTGTGTTCGTGTTGCAGAGTATTTAGAATGGGTAGAGGAATTGATCGAAAACCATAGATTTTTAAGGAAGTAGCACTAACCACTGAGTCACCGTTTCACCCAACTAATATGCAAAGGATATTTGCTCTTGTAATGATTCAGATAATACACAGTATTAGTATATCAATTAAATGAGGTATGGGGTAACATAGTAGTAGTGCAATGGTTATTGCTGCCACTTTATGGACCCAGCAATCTGAGGTTTGAATCCTGCCCGACGGTTTTCTTTGTGGAAATTGCACATTTTTGCTTTGTCTATGTGGAGTTTCCCCCCCACATTCCAAACGTTACATAGGTTAACTTAAATAGCAATTACAAAATGGCCACTGTGTGTGAGCAACAAAAAAAACAGTGCCCTAAATAATGTTTGGGACAAAGACACATTTTCCTTGATATACCCCTCTGTTCCATAATTTAAAATTACAAATCAAACAATTCAGATGTGACTGAAGTACACATAGCAGACTTGAAATTGAGGGTATTTTTATATACATGTGCAATCCCATTGTAATGAAATTCATGTAACCATAAAAATATTTTATTATAACAGAAATTTCATTATAACAATTATGGGGAAAATACACTATTGTGACTGGGGTTGCTGGTGAGTTACCATCTCTAACGGCAGCAGCGCAATGACAGCTCCATTGCTGCTCTGCTCCGTCTGGTAAGCAGTAAACCAAGGGCAAAGCAATTGGTTGTCCTCTGTAGGATCAGGCTTACTGCTTAACGTGTTGGTCGCACAAAATGTTTAGCGCATTTAACACTGGGCTATGACTTGCTCTTCCTCGCTCTCTACTGGTCTGCAGTAGTGGTGATTACAAGCTGCTGGTGTTCTTCTAATCATAAGAGAGCTAAAGCAGGATGATTGCCCCATGTTGTGGCTTCTATCTTGTGTGCTTGAGTACTGAAGCAACAGCTCCTATTTTAAATGAAGGCTTGAAACTGCACCTGCCTTCTCTATAAAGTAATAAAATACCTGTATTTTCCTTGGAAATCTGGACTCAACTTCCTGTCTCTCATGCAACTCTGGGACCCAATCTTGACAATACTTGTATAAAAAAACTGCACTTCTTAAACTGCAAAAAATACTGTATTTGAAAATGAGACATTAGATGTAACTTTTTTTATAGAAATACAGGTTTGAAAACAGAATGAAAGTTAAATGTTAGATGTAACCTTTTTTTTCAGTATAAACTGATTGTTTTTCTCATTTTTTTGTTCATTCTTAACAAAAACTTTGAGAAGCGTTATGAAACTTAAACAGTACGTATCCACACATGACACAACCTGGTGGAGCACTGACTCAGAATTCGGCTCGTTGAATATCGCTGAGAGTCACCATGACTGGAAAATTTTTAAGATTGTCACTTTCTTTTCATCTAACAAGAAACACACAGCCTGTTATAGGTTTCTCAAGACTCAACAAAAGTATAGGTGCAGCATTAAGTATTTTTTGCATCACATCATTGGTGCCCATTTTTGGTGAAATTTCACCTGTATTTTGGTCACACCATGTAGAAATGACATCACTTTTTCTACAAGGTGCTCCCGTTTCAAGCCACTATAATATTTTGGACAGTTGGTGACACTGGTGTCTAAGATTGATCAGGTGTGTTTCATTGCTTCATTAGAGCAGGCATAAGGTTTCTAGGCTTGCTTCTACACTTTGGACTCTGCAGTTGCCATTGTTCAACATAAGAACCAGAGCTATGTCAATGAAAGTCAAAGATGCCATTATAAGTCTGAAAAATAAGAATAAAACCATTAAAGATATTGGTAAAACCTAAGGATTACCGATATCAATAGTATGGAATACTATTAAGAAGAAAGAATGCACTTGTGAACTCATTAATAACAATTTGGGCTAGTAGGCCAAGGAAGACCTCCACTGATGATGATGGAAGAGTCCTCACTATGGTGAAGAAAAAGCTCCAAACACCTATTCATCAGATCAAAAACAGTCTTTAGGATGCAAATGTGTATATGCCAGAGACTACAATTCACAGAGGTCTTCATGAACAGAAATACACAGACCACACTGCAAGATGCAAACCACTAGTTAGCCACAAAAACAACATGTTCAGATTACAGTTTGTGACAACCTAATTAAAAGAGCCTGAAGAATTCTGGAAAAAGGTCTTGTTGACAAATAACACAAAGATGAGGTGGTGGCAAAAGCAAAGTGTGGAGAGGAAAAGGAACTACCCAATATGCAAAGCATACCATATCATCTGTTAAACATGGTGCTGGAGGTGTTATAACTTGGGCAAGTATGGCTGCCCCAAATAGTAGCACAGTTCTCTTCACTGATGATGTAACTGCAGATGGCAGTTGCACAGTGAATTCTGAGGGGTATAGCAACATGCTTTCTGCTCAAGTTCCAGTAAATGCCACCAAAATCATTAGACAACATTTCATCCTACAAGAAGATAATGATGCCAAACATATTGCTAAGGCAACAGAGGAGATTTTCAAATATAAAAAACTGAAAATTCTTGAATGGCCTGTGGACCCGGCCCGGACACAGACAGGCGGACATGTTGTTTTCCACCACCACACGTTTATATACAATAATATTTACAAATAATCAAGTGCTCACACAACCCCAACACAGTCCTGGCCACACAATGCCTGCTCTTCGGGCCGCCTCCACACTCTCTTCTGCCTCTTCCTGCTTCCACCCGACTCCAGCCCTGAATGAAGGGAGATGGCCCCTTTTATGTCATCCCGGACGAGCTCCAGGTGTGTCCCAGCATTCCTCCCTGGACACGCCCCAGTGTGGCGGAAATGCCGGCTGTTCTCCCGGAAGCTCTCCGAGTGTCCCTCTTCTTCTTTTCCCCAGCACTTCCTGGTATGGCGGAAGTGCTGAGGTCCAGGGTCCCCAAGGCATTGGGGTGCCCCCTGGTGGTGACCACGGGTCCCTACAGGGTTGGGCTTCCAAGCCCTCTACCCATGGCCCCCAAAGCAACCAGGATGGCGGCCCCCACGTGATCCCAGTTGGGCGCACGCCCACTTCCGGTCCTTGAAGGCGTCCCGGCCGGGTCGTCGCCCCGGCATCCTTGACAGGCCATGCCAGTCACCTGATTTAAATACAAATGAGCAGGCCTTCCTTACACTGAAGAGAAAATGTAGGACAAGCCCCTGAAACAAGTAGAAGATGAAGATGGCTACATTAGAAGCTTGGCACAGCATCACCAGAGAAGATACTCAGCACATCGTGATGTCTATGAATCACAGACTTCAAGCAGTCATTGCATGCAAGGGATGTGCGAAAAAGTCCTAAATATAAAGGCTTTAATATACCTGCCATTGTTATGTCCCAAACATTATGCCCTGAAATTGAGGGACCATGTATAAAAAGTGTTGCCGTTTCTACGTGCTGTAACGTAAATGTATGTAAATACACTTGAATTAAAATTAGTTTTAATTTATAATTTTAAACTGTGGAACAGAGGGAGAAAAATACCTTTGATCCAAACATTATGGAGAGCACTGTATGTGAATAGGCAACTGTGGATAGTGAATTCAGTAAAACAGTGAGCCTAGTTCTCTGGAGCTGTCAGGTAGCAGCACTATCTGTTACGTTAGTAGGTTTCCTACAAAATTAAACACTTTTTAAATTATTTTATCATACTTGTTCTTTTCTTCTAACAGCAAACTAACTCAGTATATTGATTTTCAAAAGTAAGTGCAAAGTGGAGGGGTGAATGACACACTGTCACCTCAAGTGTTCACGGTTAACAACTGATAAAAAAAAAAAAACTCTAAATGTGCCATGAACATAACTGTGTCAGCATGGCATACATGGTTCATATGAATTACTATGAAGAATGGAAACAGGCAACTAACTGTTGAAACTAATTTTTGTACATATTTTTTAGAGTACATTTTAATTTTATCACTAGGTGGAAAAAACAATGCTTGTAATCAGGAAAGCACTTAATGTTACATTTTTCAATAAGATCACATCTTTAGAAACAGATACAGAATATGAGCGTAGCCTACACGGTTTAACAGCTGAAAAATTAATGTCTACAACTTTGCCTTCATTGCTTTGTCTGCATTATGTTGTCCATGTATAGTCTGCACATTCTCTCTTGGTCCAGAAGGCTTTTTTTCTAGGTACTGTAAAGGTAAAATAATGGAACTAGAAAATGAAATTAGAAATGAAGAGTTGCTCAAGAAGTGTTTGGGATGAAGAAAAGTAGATCAAAAAGTCAATATAAAGTATGTTCTAAAAATTACAGTAATGAGAATAAGAAGATTTAAAATGACAGAGGACTAGAGAAAGAAATTAGGCAGATAATCTAAGCAGGATGTAAAAATTGGAGAAAGTTTGGCAGAATAATCTGTGACAAAAGCATACCTGCTAAGATAAAATGAAAAACTATATATGTATAGTGCAGAAAATTGTGGAACAATTGGAAATAGATGGAAAGTATTAAAGTTCAAAAGAGGGAAATGCTGTGATGGATGTAAAAAATGAATTTAGTAGAAAATAGTTACATTAAGAAAGATGGAAATGAATATGGTAGAAGATGATGGAGGGAAGACTCCAGTGAGATAGACACACCGAGGATAAGAGAAAAAAAGTGAGATAAGCAGATTATTAGACATTGAGTTGCCAGGAGAAATAAGGAGAGGGAGACCAAACATCAGATGGAAAGTTGTGGTAGAGAAGGATACACAGGAGATTGGATGTAATAAGGAGATGGCTGTAATATAGAATGCAAAAGAAAAGAGAGATACATCTCCACTAGGGTGACCCTGGAGAGGGTAGACGCTAGAGAGAAAAAAGAAGACTTCTGTTTTTCTCCCACATCCCCAAAGCATGTACTGGCTAAGTGATGATTCCAAAGTTATCCCTGTGAAAGAGTGAGCATGAATCTGTGATAGACAGGTGTCTTGTTCAGGACTTGTTCCTGTCTAGTTCCAGTACTACCAGGATAGGGTCTAGCACCCCACAGAAACAATGAAGAAAGGTGAGAATATATTTCTGAGAGGACACCAATATATCCTAAAGTGCACACATATAGATACAGTATACAAACAATGCACAAAGGCTCACAAGAATATGATCAAAATTTCGTTTTGATTTTCAGTCTTAATTAATATTTTTTGGATGTTCTTAAATTTTTCATTGTTGGATCTTCTTTAAAATCAATATTTTGCTTGTAGTACATGAAGTTCACAAAGTATCTGCTTAGTACTCATGCATCACATTTAGTATTAAATACAACGTTTATAACCGGAATATTTAATATTTGGACATAATTTTACTGTACTAAAAGGGGTTCAAAGTCATATCTTGAATTAATCTAGAAGCAAATGCATTAAGAATGGTAGATGCATTAACAAAAGTGCATCAGTTATAAGAATCAATGCAGAATTCTAATCCATGAACAGAAGCATCCATCTATGCACTTACCCATTTGAGTTGCAGAAACAAGCCAACAACAAGGGAAGTACTCTATTTTGTAAATAGTTTCTGGTTACTGGCACTGTTATTGATATAGAGGTAGCTCGGAATTACTATAAAGTGCTGAAGAACTCTAGTAGGTTGCCTCATTGCCTTCAAGTGAGTATCAACTTTGACCCAATGACAGGTTACTTGGTTATTTAATAAGTAGCACAACAATCTTGGTGCCAACACTCTGTTATTTTCAGTGAATGATGGTGGACTAGATAAAAAAAATCATCTGGTTTATAAAGTGTACATTATAAGAAACTGGTGGTCCACTTACTGTTTGCTCATAATGGATATTATGAAGACTTAATGAACCTCCTAAAATGTTACCTTGTCTGGACACAAGAATTTTAACAGCTATTTTAATTGCATCATAACTGCATGAATTCTTTGCATGTAATAAAAATATCCCCTCTACCAATCCTTTATTTTTGACAGCCTTTATGGTGGTTTTATGAATCAGTTTTGAAAATGGAGGCGAATTAATTGTTGCACTCTAGAAGAAGACAGTATGCTTCTACAATATGCAATAAGAGATTATAACTTTGTAAATTAACCCTTAGCCAGCCATAACCTAAAGCATTTCTGAAAATGAAACAATTTTAGAAACATAGGGTTCTTTGTTTTGTTTTACTTTTCCTCAGAAAAAAAACAGAGTGTGGAGTTTTTATTAGTTTGATTCTTCTGAAATGTCAATTTGTATAAGCATTTAAATTCAGAATGACACAGGAAAAAATATTCTAAAATTAAACCATTAAATACAATGTATGCCTTCATGCAAACAAATATTCTTTATCAAGATGGCATTTCTTACAGTAATTTAAAACTTTTAAAAATGTAATAATTACGGTATCTATTTAATACCTAAAAGTGTATGTGAAAACTGCTAGAAAAAGAAAATAAAAGAAATATCTACATTTTCAAAACAAAATCTATTATTCAGACAGATTTTATAAAGGAAGCTATGACTCAGGTCAATATAACATAAAGGTTAAACACAGCTTTCTGTCAGTTATGCTGCATACAATTTTGAAGTATAACAGTAAATGAACAGTAGCATTGCTTCAATGGTCTGTGCTCTCTCAAATGATTTTAAAACATCAGGTGTTACCTCACAGATATTAATACGTGTTTTAAAAGCATGTAATAATTGATATTACTTAAATAATACCATAGCAGTACAAAGAATTTCAATGTATCCAACACATTAAACTGTTAAAACAGTTATATATCCTATAAGTTACACCATTTAAAAAGTATTATTGCTTCATGAGTTAACCCAAGACAAATTTTCACATTCTGATATACACAGAGTAAGAAAAATAGCAATTTTATACAAAGAAAAACCATGTATATGACCTTTAAGACTAGCAACCAGCAAACATGCTTCGGTAAAATGTACCTCACGGATGTGAACGTGGTGCAATTCTGTTTGACTCATACAAAAGTAATAATTTTCTAACTGGAATGGTATTTCCAGCATTGACTCTTTCTCAAACAACTCACCTTTGTGAATGCTAGGACCTATAAAATGTATTACACTTCTTATTATATACTGAGCCTAAAAAGGCCGATCTTAGACTCTCCACTTTATACACACCCGTCATTCCAAATTCTGGAGCACTTTAGAACAACTATAAGGGCTATAACGTATTTATATAACACATCGTCATGTGACACAAAGAACCCCCTTTATAAATACCATCTTTACATCGCAGTTGGTGACTAACAGATTAACTGTATTTAGCCCTTATTTGTATTATTATCATTAGAGCCGTATTAATGTAAAGGCGTTTTATCCGACGTCGTTTTAACAGACGCACTTGGAAAACATCGGACCCTATTCCATACTATCACCTACATCTCCACCTTCACACTTGAAAAAATTACTGACATGTGGTTGCGGACACCACAGCAGGGCTCGACGGCTCGGGTATAAAAATATGAAAGTGCCAAAATGTCAAAGAAAGAAAGAAATGATGTAATTCCTGATAGATTAAAAAGTTCCAGTTAAATTAACCATTTTTTATTACACTTGCCCTCTCAACTAAGTTGCTGTAGTGTGATATGTCAATACAGCGATATTTTAAATAAAACGATTAATGACTAGAGTACAACTGAGCATATTACCTTCGAGTTGATACTTTTTTCCTTAATTCAGCCAGGTACCCAGAGTCAAACATGAAGATAAAAAACATAACGTGCAAATATGCACTGGCAACATTTCTGAACATATGCATCATAATTGTCACGTCGCTGAGCGTCGTGGCTGTCTGGGCAGGGTTACTTAGCGTCTTCAGCCCAAATTTGCCCGGAAGGAACCGACTGGCCGCGCAATTGACCTCTATGTGCGGGTAAGAAAATGGAGGGATCCATGGGTGCCCTGGCTTAAGTTCATGTAAATAAACTGAAAGGAATTTAGAAGGTAAAAGAAAAAAGTTAAATTACCCTAAATGTACATTAAAAGTAAAACTCAGTTTGTGCAGAATGAACATATTAAACGAACATCAAATAAACCAGTTAGACAGCTAGATAACTTATCGATGCATAAATAACCAATGTACTCATGAAAAGGGTTATTTTCAAGCAGCTTTCGTTACTAGCCAATAATTCAAAGTTATGAGTCTCTCTTAATAGTTATCTGTTAACAGCCCGATTGGACAATAATAACGGGTCAAATACTTACAACACGTACATGATGTCTGCAATGGTGTTTATCCTGTTACAGTAATTAATACCTATGTGCATCGTGGGCAATCGTAAATTTGCAATGTTTGTGTCTTGCTCAAGTATGCATGCATCTTTCACGATGTGGCACTGTAAATATAATCAGTTAAGTACATATTTAAAGTAAACTGCGCCGACTTATTGTTTTTATTATAGCGTCCTAAAAAAACTCCAGTCTGAGACAGCAGCGAATCATTCTTATGTTGACACTATAGTTTGAATCAAGCGTTTTATTTTACAATTACGTAAAGCTGAACACGCGTAGCACCGCATAGCTCCTGCTTGAAGCCAGGAAGGTACAACGCATTAAAATTGGTAATTACTTTCAGTGAACGCTGCATGTCAGTGGCAAAAAGATATCCTTATAAGCTTTTTTTTTTTAACTACGGCAAACACATAATCGGATTTTCATTCAGAATAGTATTCTATATTGTAACCATTCGTCGTGGTAACGTATATAACGTTAAGAGGTATCTCGTTTTTTGGTATTGTCCAAAAGCAGAGATGGTACTCCATACCATAGAGTAGTAATTTATAAGTAACAGACACACACACACACACATAGATAGATAGATAGATAGATAGATAGATAGATAGATAGATAGATAGATAGATAGATAGATA
>JANRMT010062819.1:35129538-35150075 GCA_026402145.1 Polypterus bichir lapradei
ATAGATAGATAGATAGATAGATAGATAGATAGATAGATAGATAGATAAAGTCTGTTTCCACTAAGATTTTGAATAGCATTATCGCTAGCATTGAATTATTATTTTGATCGCTATATTCTGTATTTGCTCCGAACATTTTTGAGTTATTGATACTCCGTTCTTTTTGACGGTCAAGGTACAATGCTAAGGAAAAAGGTATAGAGATGAAGCTCACAAAGATATACCGGCTGATTAAACCGTGGTGAAATATGTCCTACCTCGGGGCAACGAATAGTGCTTAATTTATATAAAATCAAATATAATTAACCATTAGAAAATTACTTTACTAAAGTAACCATTGACTTATTTGGGATCATACTAAAATACACTCTTTTCGATTTTAAAAGATTCAGTGTCGAAATCAGCATATCTTTATGATATGTACAGAAATTAAACATTAGCATGCCACTTTGAAGTCGTCGCAATATGCAAAAAACAACTGAAATCAGGTAAGCTGTTAAATGAATACATACAGTACATGGCCGAAAGAAAGAAAGGAAGAAAGGCAGAAAGCGAAGGCGTTTACCTGCTGCTAGACATATCGGGAGTACCAGCCTGAAGATGAGCCCACACACCACTTCTGATGCCATCCCTCGCGCCTTTACCTTCTCGAAGGATTAACAACAGGTTTGAAGAGGCACTTGCTGCCTTCTCTCTACGTGTCCGCGATTCTGTGGCCAGTGAATCCTTCCAGCTTTCAGGTCCAACTTTGCCCCGACCGCAAAGAGCCGAGCATTGCCCTGCGGACAGTTATCTTTCTTGCTGATAGAAGCTCATCCTCGGATGACAAGTCCGCGGTAAGCCATTATGCAAAGCTGAAACCTTCAGCACTTGTCTACTTCAAGAGGTTTAAAATGGATTTAAACGCCCCATTTTTTAAAGATGGCAAGAAGATCTAAAACAAAAGTGCCTTGAGACATTTAAATGTAACCGTAAAACCTCACTTATGCGTGTATCATTGGCTTGCTTACTGAAGTTTCGGATTAAAATCCTCAGAACAGTGTAAGTAGTGCCATCTCCTGTAATTGCGTTTTCTATGCACTTCTCTGGCTGTACTTGTAGAATAAATCACGCAAAATTATCCGCGAGTGTCTACCACAAATCCCAGTCCTGGGAGAGAATTCAGTAGCCGTACCGTCGCTGGAGAAATAGCAAAAAAGAGACATACAAGTCTTTTTTTTATCCGGGCCAGCCCCGACTAGTCACTTGCTTACTTGTCCCAGCTATCACATATCCTTAGTCGTAGCTTCCTTGCTCCACATCTGACTTCGAAGCTCTCCTTCTCAATGAAAACTTTGCGGGACCACCCTGTGAATGACATTTAACTCAGCCGCTCACGAAAGATCGACTTAGGGCTGGAGTATAAAGTATTACCAATCAGCGAGAAGGAAAGGCGGGACAACGCACTTCTTGAAAACCGAGGAAGATGGATGGGATTCAACAGCAGCTGCAAGGAAGGGCTGGCAGTATAGCGGAGGCCAGGTATAACGTAGTACTGAGAATATCAAGGCGAATAAGAATTCTTCTGTATATATAATTGAAATGATTACCCATAACATATAAACGTATTCATGGTGATTACACAAACAATTCTTTAATGTAATGCAATGAATGAGTTGTAAAACGGTTATTTCAGTCTGCAAAGTTTTAAAATGATGCCCCAAATCAAAGAAATTGTTACCTTTGTCAGACGTATGTTACTGTTTATGTTAAAGATTCGCTTAAAATAATTTTGCACCGTAGATCTAGCACTGCTAAAACTTACTGTAGCTGTGGCAGAGAACCATCTGGCACATGCGATAGCTAACTCAAGGGGTAAATCTTGTCAATGATAACCTTCTTGCTAAAGGGTTTGCTGTAGAACAGATATTGAGGGATAGGTGAGACAGTACTCCACGCTCACTAATCGTTCAAATGCTTTTTACCGAAGTGGTTGAAAGGATATCATTTTTCAAAACATTTGTTAGCATCAATGTTATCCCTAACGGATCAATGTAGTATGTAACGCATTAAAACTCTAGTCAATATGAAAGAGAGTACTAAATGGAGCAATTTGATTTAAAAGTATCTTTATTAGTGTTATTTATTTTCCATTTATGAAAAGTCGACAAATAGCACATAACAGTAGATGCAGTAAGTCTGTCCTTTTGTTTTATTATTTTTTATTATGTTTATCGGATTTTTAGCAGGTTTTGAATTTTTATTAATTTTAACAGTTTTGAAAAGTATTGTTATTAATCATTTATGGTTCCCAAAAATCCAAAAAGTGAAGAGAAATGCACAATGGTGACTGTTTTCAAAAGAACTTAGACCCTTGAGATGATTCGCACAATGTAACAGCCCCACCTACTGATGCAATATGTGTCATATCACAGTTTGATAGGGAATGCTTCGATTTTGTTGACTGGTAAATCGTTAAAATGGATTAAACAAATTTGTGAATATATAACATACAAGACACGGGAATCTGGGGAAAAGGCTGTTGAATATTACGAACAAAAAAGATTTAAATATACAAATGAAAACAGAACAGCATAGATTGTTAAATCAAATGTAGTATTTTTCTCCGATTGGTTGTAGTGAATGCAGCAGGCAGGCATAGTGTTCAGTTTCTGTTACATATAATGATAGAGATGAAGGTTCTGATCCTCCATTCTGAAATACCAGACACCAGAAAAACATTAGGCAATTACAATTACCTAAATAGTCTTTACAAACTGTCTTTTTAATTGTGAATGAATAGAATGTTTTTGTAATAACAGCAGAAATGAAAAGTCATTGGTGCACAAAGTGTTTTCATTGACTGCATTCTGCCTTTCTGGAGAATGAAATTAGGTAGGCTTACTTCTTTTTTCTGCCTTTCTTTGTACACAGCATAGCACTGGAAACTTTAAAGTGAGTGACTGTTGTAAATAGACCAGTCATGGAAGGCAAATTAAAGAGGGCAGAGAGATTAAAAGAAGATTACTTTCCATGACATGGAGATGAAACATGGGGCATTGTGAGAAATGTGGTGCATAAATAAAATCTCTTTATAAAATTAAAATAGCTCTTTTTGAAAATATGAAAATCAAAAACATGACAGATCTATAGAAAGAATAATGGACTTTAAGCTGTGTTTAGTCACACAGTCGTAGATGAACAACAAGTGATCAGGAGGCTCAGCACACCACTCTGTGGGGTGCCTGTGCTGTGAATCAGTGTGGAGGAGGTAATGGTTAGGATCGCAATAATATTTTTCTTCTAGCATTCCATTCTTTCCATGTCAAAGCAAGTTGAAATCTGAAACTACAATTTTTGCAAAAGAGGTCTTTAGTTACATCAGCTAGTAATAAAAAGTTCACTTAAGTCTTTAGCAATCCAAACAATTAGGCATAATTTTGCTAATAGTAAATGTGATAAGCAAGGATGGAAATCAACAGCAATTGAAATAAGAAATGCAGCAAATATTACAAGTCAAGAGATTAAAGGAAATGATGATGTTAATAATGAGGCTAGAAATACATCAAATCAAAATACAGTAAAAGAATATTCATTATTAGTATGCAGACTGAAAGATATTGTAATGAAACAGAGAAGATAATCAAATACTTCATATTTACTTTGTCGAAACTTTCACCCAGATTGATTCACAAGTCCTTAATATATATCCTTCCACAATTCTACAATAAGATCATTTGCATGAATGGTGCTGAGGTTTCTACAGTAAGCCGTTGCTGGAGTCTGAGGTGAAATTCTTGTGGTTGAAAGTGTAGAGATTTACCTATCCCTTGATCACATTACTTTTATCTTGGAGCCTTTCATTCAGGAGACTATGTTTGCAACATATGAATACTAGTTTAAGTATGTTCTTTCAGCTAAGGTATTCCACTATCATTTAAGCTGGACATCCATATTAATAATTTACTAAAATCTAAACCTTTAACTTTAAGCAGAAAAACTGGAAAAATATTCCATTTAGTTTTGGCTTTCAGCAAAATAGGAACATGAAGATTCAGTTATAGTTCATGTCTAGTTTTTAAAAGTGAAATTGATGCAACTTTATGAACCATTTGATTCAGAGAGCCACAAGGAATACAATTAATCAAACAAAGCATAAGATGGAATACAGTTAAAACAGAAAAAAACCATTAGACATAAAGGATAAAGCAAGTTCAAAGATTAAGAACAGTGAAAATATTAGTTGGTTAATGCAGGGTGTGGTAAAAAAAAAAAAACTAGACTGGCTCCATTTAATTGTTCAGTATTTCTTTTAAGATTCTTTTTGTCTTTTATATTCTGCTTTTAAATTCCCTTTTTCTTTTTGTTCAGGATACCCTTTACTTGCTAAGCAACCATTCACAGCTAATAAATTAGTCTTTGGTTTCAGATGAGAACATATTCATTCCTCATTACTCATACTCAAGTTAGGCCTTGGCTCAAGTGGATTATACAAACACAAAGTTCTGAAAGTTTTAAGTGCTTCTGTCATTTAGACCTGGTGGATACAGCCTTATGCAACAGTAGTATATTCAAGTAAATTCAGATAATGTGCTCTAAACCTGTAAACAAGAGGGTGGAATTAACTCATTTAATACATAATTTGACGAATTATTTTATTTAAAGCAGATGTTAAAGGATACATTTGAGTGCAACTGTTTTCCATTTCACTGTGTATTTGTACAGTACTTTCATGGTAGTGAAGTTAATGTGTGCCTTTTTAACATTTTTAGAATTTAGGCTTTAAAATGCAACATCACAAATTAATAAGACAATAGACCTCTTGTAGCCTTGTGGAAACTAAAGCAAACATTAGAAAAATAAGCTAACTCTACACACATTTGTGGACAAGTGGGAAATCACACCCGGTCCTGTTGTTACTTTCTATGTTATCACTTTCCTTGCAATAGCCTTACATTGTTTCTGTTTTTAAATCTTTTACAGAAGAAGATAGAATGCATCACTAAACAGCTGAACAGATTCCATGTTCCATTAGGCCCAGGTCAGTATAACACCTGCAGTTAAGGAGGCTGATGTGGTAATTTTTACCTAAACAGTAGTGATTTAAAGCTTTATGAGCACAAACAGCAACCTGGCTTTGATATTTCCAAAGGTGGTCGTTCATAAAGCAAAAGAAAGTTGTTTCATTGTTGTTACTGACAAGAGAATTTAGAATGGAAACATTGTAATAGGTGATAATTAAATATTAGAGAGAAAGATTTTCTAGAACAGGGCAAAATACATAAAGTGAAACATTTTTGAGAACCTTTTCACTTTTAGTTAATGTGTATAGTTAAGTTTAGCAAAATACCAAATCATAAATGACAGCCAACATAAAAAAAAAAAAAACTTATACAGTCAGGTCCCTAACTATCTGGGCAGTGACACAATGTTCATAATTTTGGCTCTGTGTGCCACCACAAAGGATTTGAAACAGAGCAATCATTATGTGATTGAAGTGTAGACTTTCAGCATTAATTAAAAGAGTTTAACAAAAATATCATATTAGCCATTTAGGAATGACATCCATTTTCTGCATAGCCACCAATTCTCAAAAATATTTGGACAAACTAACATAATCATACATATAATGAGCATCTTCAACATTTGGTTGAAAATCCTTTACATTCAGTGACTACCTGAAGTCTGGAACCCATGGCCATCTTCAAGTGCTGGGTTTCCACACTAGTGATACTTTGCCAGGCCTTTACTGATGCTCTCTTCAGGTGCTGTTTGTTTGCTGGACTTTCAGCCATCATTTTTGTCTTCAGCAAGTGAAATGCATGTCCAATTTAGTTGAGGTCAGTTGATTGACTTGGTCATTGAAGAATCTTCGACTTCTTTGCTTTGAAAAGTGCTTGGTTGGCTGTTACAGTATATTTTGGCTTATTTTCCATCTGTACTGCGAAGCTTTGACCTATCAGTTTTTCAGCATTTGGCTGAATCTGAGCAGACAGATATAGCCCTATACATTTCAGAATTCATCCTGCTAGTTCTATCAGCAGTCGTATCATCAGTAAACACTAGTGACTGACTTCCATTGGCAATCAGGCATGATCATGCCATAAAACTGCCTCCACCCTGTTTCATCGGATCATGAGCCATTCCTTATCTTCTCCATATTCTTCTCTGTCCATCATTCTGGTACATATTGATCTTAATTTCATTTATCCAAAGAAAATTGTTCCAGAACTGGGCAGTTTTTTAAAAATGTTTTCTGGCAAAGCCAAATCTGTCCTTTCTATGCTTGAGGATTACCAATGGTTTGTAACTTGTGGTAAACCTTCTGCCTTTACTTTCATGAAGTCTTCCCTTGATTGTAGACTTTGGCAATGATAGGCCTACCTCTTGGAGAGTTTTCTTGGTTTGACTAAATGTTGTGAAGGGGTTCTTCTTCATCAAGGACAGCATTTTGAAATCATCCAGTACAGTTGTCGTCCATGGCTATTCTGACCTTCTGATGTTGCTGAATCCACCAGTGTGTTCCTTCTTTTTAAGGATGTACCAGATGGTTGATTTGAAAACTCCTCATGTTTCTGCTGTGTTCTCGGATGGGTTTGTTTTGTTTCTTCTGCCTAATGATGGCTTGTTTTTACTTGCATGGACAGCTCTTTGGACCTCATATTGAGAGTTCACAGTGACAGCTTTGAAATGCAAATCCCACACTTAGAATCAATTCCAGACCTTTTACATGCTTAATAGTTAATGAAATAATGAGAGACCTGCTCTAACCTGGCTTTGGAACAGCTTGCCAGTCAAATGTTCAGATACTTCTGAGCCCCTGAAAATAGAGAAAGCATGTATAAAAATGACTGTCATTCATAAATGGCTCATATGATATTTCTGTTAAACCCTTTGAATTAATTCTGAAAGTCTACACTTCAATCATATAATTACTGTATTTGTTCATTTCAATTCCGTTGTGGTGGCATATAGAGCCAAAACAATGAAAACTGTGTCACTATGGCTATATTGATTGGGCACTTATTTATTGGGTAATTGTCGAGCAAGAGTTATTAAAAAAAGATCATGCCACATTTTACACTAAAAAAATCCCAGGCTTTGACGAGATGTTATAAAAGTGTTCAGACTTCATTACTGATAAGTAAAGGAACTGGACATATTTCACGTTAACACACAAATCACAACATGTTAATGTGCAGTATATCTTTGAGTAGCACTATTTAGAATAGTAATACTTAACAATTTGTTAATATGGAATATCTTCTTGGGATGGTAGCAATCAAAATTAAAAATCTCAAAAATTATAAAAAATAATGGTATTAATATTTCAAATTGTAAAGAGAGGTGAAAGACGGAAAAACCAAAGTAACACAAAAAAGGAGCTATTCAGTCTGCTTACATTGGTACGAAGCAGTGATTAGCAATGTGAGTTTTCCTCTCTCTTTCTTTGATAAACATTTTCATATGTTCAAAAAAGTTTGGATTAAAAGAGCTTGACTGGGGCGGAATGATTTTAGTGCAGAAGGGTAAAATAGATAGAGCTGAACAGTGCTCTGGCAAAACTGTAGAGGACAGAGAGATCAGAAAAAAAAATCCAAAGGAACAAAACAGCTCAAAGTCAAAGATTGGTCAAAAAACCCATAAATTAAATTTCCAGGGAAATTAACATTCTCTCCTTAAAAAGAAAGTCAAACCCACGTTCAGATGATAATACAGCATAATTGAGTTTATTTTTATATAAAATGTCTGACAAAACCTATATTAAATGTAGATTTAATTTAGAATTATTTCTATGTTCCTTTAGATTTGTTTCCTGATCATACCCTGTAATGTCAATGTAGTCTGCACAAAGGACATTAAACTAACAGCGGATGGTGTCATTTGAAACTAAAATCCCAAATGGAGCCACAGTGACCTCATTGTCACCATGCAATGTTAAAGGAGTAAAAAATAAATAATGAAAACAAATTCAAGCAAAAAGATATAATCTCTGCTTAAATCATGATGGTACCAGGACCTTTTCTGGTGTAAACGTTGTACCATTTGTGTTCCCAATAACCCACAACCCTCTGTGCTGCTAGGTCTAGTCGTTATGTAAAAGATAGAGACTATATCTGAACATTAATTTGCAGTGCTCTCAGGATGGAATGGCAACCTTCTGCAATGGACACGCTGCACAAGTGAAATTAACTAGCACCAGAGTGCCATATGTTTACGATCTTTGTACAGTAGAAATAGACTCAGACACATAAATCATGTAAATACCAAACAAACGAGGCAAGCTGATTCTGAAATGAACTGAAGTTGTGAGGGTGAAGTAGATATGCCAGGTCTTCTTAGTAGCGATTTGATGTACTGCTAATAATCTATTGGTGTCGCTTTCGTTTTTTCTGGAAAACAAAATCACAATGACCTACTGTAAACAATTTTTCACTGTAGTAAATGCAAAATGATAAATTGCTGGAAGCATTAATATAATTTTGGTCAAGCTTTTAATTTCGTATCAAAAATATTTTTGAAAGGGGACATTTGAAGGTTACTAAAAGCAGTATACATATTCAGTAAAAAAAGGTTTTCATTGTACTGATTTTGGTTAAAATCAAAAGGTTTTTAGTGTTTTAGAATTGCAATAATAATAGCAAATTTGATCATGATTTGATCAAGCACTATAGGGCATTAGAAATGTTAAACAACATGAACACATTTGAACAAAATTATATACTTTTAGGAAAAATCAACATGCTCAAATGGGATATATATGCACATCCAAAAATTCTTTACTCTCACTAGCTTTCCTAAGTAAAAAATACCATGGCAATCACAGCCTAACAGCAACTCAAAGCATTGTGATGTGTGCCATAGCTATGAGTTCTCATCTTGTATCTGTGGAATAATCATACCAAGTAATTACATTTACAAATATATGTTATTTAAAAAAATAATAATTAAATAATAAGGTAAAATGCTAATCATTTTATTTACCTAGCTATACTGTTACACTGTAGACTGATCCATATAGACTGGAGAGGGCGTTCTTAAGTTGTCCCAAACACAGAATGATTTCAAGGAAGCCCAGAGCAGGTTAAACAAAGATGTTTTATTAAATGAAAAATAAATAAAAGAACTGGAGAATAAGAATAAGAATGTGCATTTAAATCATCATGTTGGTGAAATCACAATGTGCAATCTTTGGGGCCAACATCACAGAGATTTAATAAAATAAATAACACTTAATCCAAAGAGAAATAATATAACTAATAATATAACTATAATAATATAACTAATAATAAATATGATTATATCCAAACATTAGGGCAAAATGAGAAATATAATGAGAAAAGTGTCAGCAACTCAAAATAAATTTAAATAAGGAGTATGTTATATGCCAAATCATAAAAGAGTATGAAAAAGTAAAAACATTAAACTGACTTGCCTCTTGGTCCTGTCTAAACAAATTTTGGGTCCCTTCTTATAAGATCGAGCTCTAGTTGCACTTGGTTTTGTCAAGCTTGGTAAATTACACTTCTGTCTCACCTATTATACTCTCTTTTTATTTGCCATAGTCTCTCTTCCTTCCACCAGATAAATCCTTGTCTCAACTCCAAGCTTAATGTTGCTCTGAAAAGAATGGTCTTTTAAATCCCAGTCCATGACTGCTGCCAAAGTCACCTTCAGTCTTGACACAACCTCCATATCAAGGTCAGGCCTCCATCTGGACTAAGCATACCAGGCTAGTAGCTCCCCTACTGGCTTCTGGTGTTCCTGCAATCCCTGACATAATATTGGCCTTAAAGCATCAGAACACCATGACAAGATAATGGAAGGAGCACCATTGGTTCTTTTTGCTTCTTGATTCCTATTCTATACTTACTGTATTGTATTGCCATTCTGACCCTTACCAAAACCTTTTCCATAATCAAACATTGCCTGCAAAATACTGTAGGTATGTATGTACTATCCTTGCCACAAAGCTTCTTAACAACAAGTGAACTATTTTTGCTACCACATCAGCTCTCCATGTGCCTTACATTCATTCAAGTGCAACTATCCAGTGGTGCATGCAAAGATAATAACTCTTTGGAACACATTGGGTACTGCCAGATGACTTTTATGTTCATGTAAGATAATAAATCTTCTTTAAAGTTTAAAGAGCCAGATTTGATTACTTTCTTTATGATTTTTATACTTAACTATTATTGTTTCAAGAGAAATTAGTGTTTAATTCAACAACATTACCATAATCAATGTAGAAATCATAGTATTGTTACAGTAAAGAAAAAATATTCATCCTTATTCCACATGGTAACAAATAACTCTTGTCTGTTATCACTCATTGAATCACAACTGCTTTATTCTCGTCCCCAAACATTAAACAGGATTAACTAAGAATCAATGTAACGAATAATGAAAAAACGCTATGTCTCCATGCTGATCAATTAGATTTATAATTATTAGCAAGCAAATACAGCACCAAACACACTAGCAGTTAGTACTGTTAGATGTTAATACAGAGCTGTTTTTTTTTTTCAATGTAACTCTCATGAGTGTGAGAGAGCTGAGTATCACACCATAGCGCCACATCTCCTATACCTTCTGAGCTGTTCCCTATTGAGGTGGTTAGATCTTCATCATAAATTGTCCTATCCCAGATGCCAAATAGAGATAGCTAATGCCTTATTAACACAAGAGGCTAACTGATCAAGGTGCATTAAATTGTGAAATATAAAAGGCCATGAACAAGTTACCATTTCTCTGGTGGCCCACTTTGAAATAATACAGATTTGATACTAGTGATGCCCACAAAGTGGCAACCCTGAATGAATGATGGTCAACTCTCTAACTGATGGATGAATGTTTATTACTGTTTTCTGTGACTTTTTATTAACAAGACTGTATGAGCTATAAGGGAATATTACAAAATAAAATAAAGACAATTTACAACATTAAAAACATGTAAATATATTAAAGCCAGTTTACATTTAAACATATAATGACTGTTTACACAGCAGAATTCTATAAATATCCACATGAACACACAAACATGAAACGCATAAATAACTTAATATAAACCTTTGTATTTCTCATTTTACATTTCAGATAGGGGGAAATTTGACTTTTTACAGACAGTCATTAGATAGTGTGATAGATAAGGGGCGCTATCGCTCCCTTGAACCCTTGGCCAAGACGCCAGACACCAGATAAAAGTCTATCTAGTATCTATCACAATAGATAGATAGATAGATAGATACTATCTATCTATTGGTCTGAGCACACAACATTAGGACTAAAAAGGGAGAAAATTAAGAAGAAAGAAAACTTCTGACTTAGCAGTCACAACTACAGTGAGGCATTTTGTAAGTGTATTGCTGTTGGTATTAAGGAGCCCCAGTAGCGTTTCTTGACACACTTCTGCTGAATAATTCGTTATCTGAAAGTACTCATTATTACAGTGTCAAAGAGAGGATGTGTAGCATTGTTTATAATGACACTAAGTTTTGTTTTGTTTCCCTGCCAAACTCCTATACTATTAATTAATATGGGGCTGTGTAACAGAGCATGTCTTCTTTTTCTCTTCCTTCCTTCTCTTCTTTTTTGTCTCATTTTATTAAAAAATCTCTCTGTTCTGGGTGAGGATGGAGGTTTTAGTGTGGTTAATGATTATATATTTTAATTGTTTCAGTGATATTTGGGATTGCTTGTAGTTCAGATTGAACAGACCTTTTTAAATTTTGTTATTTTTTGTTACTGAGATTTACACTAGAATGTCATACTATTTAACTTCTTCTGTACTGTATTTATCTGGAAGATATAACATAATTAATAAAACAAATCAGAAGCAGACAAGAGAACTATGAAAAAAACAAGAAAAACACAAACAATGCTTCTTTGTATTTCAAGATGTATTTCCCAGAAATCCATAGACAGGGAAGAACAAAACCAAAAACCAAGAATGGGTATACATTAAAGGCAAACTTAAGTAGATAAACCCAAACCAAGAACCAGTAATTAAAATTCTTAAGCCTAAAACTGAAAGCCCATCAAAAAAGTCAGAAACTAACATTTGTAGAATAAAATCCAGAAATACAAGAGAGAACCAATAAGAGAAGGAGATTCTAATAATATCACAGTGTAGCCCTGTGGCTTTTTCAGGCTTATACACAGTAGTCTTAAGGGGTGAGCCCACATTTGCAGTGCTAGGAGACCCAATCACTTTAGGCTCAACATAAAGGGGTCAAAGTTCATAACATGAGGAACATATGACTACATGATCAACAAGAGGAAATATAGAATAATCAATAAAGCGATGTTCAAAAATAAAGAAACTAAGGCAAAAAAAGAAACTCAAAAGGTGACAAAATAAATAAGGATTAGACCCTGGCTATTTCCTAAACTACAGGATGAGCACTTGCCTAAATTAATCTTCCCAACTCTAAGGGCACCACTATGGATTTAAATCCCAGCCATAAACTACTTCCAAGGAAGACTTGGAAACCACTTACAGTGGCCTCATTCAATGTAGTTTTTAATTTTTTTTTTGAAAAGATTAAAGTTTTCTTTGTGAAGTTAAGGCTCTCCTTGTGTGCTTTTGAAAATTAGGAATAGTAGATATTAATTATTTCTTCTATGGAAAGTCATTTTGAAAAAATGTAAAATTATTGAGGTTGCATAATGAATTTCCCATGACAACAGGTTGTTTTTCTATTGATGTCATAATTCTAGACCCAGGTGCCAAGCAGTTATTAGAGACACACCAACTCAGACTCTTTATTATTATGTAATTCCACTTAGTTATAAATAGCATCCAGATAGATTATTCAAGTCTCCAGCTTAGTGAGTACCTTTTCAAAGCATTTTGCTGCACTTTAATCTTGTATTTATTTTGCCCCAACCTTGTTTTTGTTCTTACTACAGTTCTGACCTTATTTCTGGTATCTCTTTGTTTCAATCCTTGCGTGTTCCTCTACACTCTCTCTTTCTGGTGATTCTATTTAATTTCTATGTTTCCTTGATGACAGGACATTCAGGTAAGAGTGTGTTGCCAGCTGTCTCAATTTATTCTCACAACTCTGGTCCCTAATTTCCACTTAAAAGGACAGGCCAAAACAAGGACACCTGGTGACTGGGAGATATAGTCAATCACAAGCCAAAGTCAGAATTTTAATGCAAACCAATTTTTCATCAAATCTAGAAATGTGAACAAAAATTAAAAACCAGAAAGCAGAGCAAAATGATTCTTAAACAAGGAAGTCAAAAGTGAAAGTGTTTTTGAACATCTTGAATGCTAGGTTTTATCTGCAAATTTGGATACCCTGGAAATGCCTAGGCCAACCTTTATACTGTTACTCAAATGACGTCCCAAGTGTCACACAATTCAGGGAATGCAGTGTAATATTACTATTGAGACAAATATTCTGAAATGGCAGTGCCCATAGGAAAAACAAAGATCTTGGCAAAATGAAACTTAATCAATATGCATCAAATGCAAAAACTAATGTTAAATTTAAAATCCTTGGGCTCAAACAGCTCTGATTAAATATATAGGTCACTGAACTCCATATAGGAATTTATAAACATTACTGCTCAAAATACATAGCAGAATGTCATGTATTGCTGCCACATTCTTGCTTGGGAAGTTCTTTGTACTTCCTCCATTGTTCCCCATGCTGTATGTAATTGTGCCTGAGGAGTACTTCTCTCCTGTTCTCCCAATGAGACATATCATTCCCAATCACAGGCAATCTTGTGTTACTGACAATGTTATCACTATCAGCGCAATTAAACCACCTGGGCATCCATCTGCATGATCTCTCTCATTCACAATTGCATTTTACTTGTAGTTGAGTCCTTGATAAATTGTCCATTACAACATCTAAACAGGGTAATGCCATCTCTGGCACATAATCCTTCACCTACAAGCTTGGTTATTCTGTACTAAAAGAAGACCATTCCATGCTACAATTGCCAATGAAGCATTATTCAATGCTAAATTGATGCTACCAGAATAGAAGAGAGAGACAGCTATGGGATCAGTCAGAACATTAGTTCCACCAGACATAGCAGCTGTTTGCATTATTGTGATACCAAGCAACACTGTGTCCACTTGAGAATGTATACATTTTCTTTAAGATATGGACTTATGCCCATTGACCTGCCTTGCAGTTGCTGTGATCATCAATCAATAGACTTCAATCAACACAAATAAAGTAAGCTGCAGTATTTGTATTGTTGCCTCTGTGTAAATGCAGAATCTTTGATGTCCCTCAATGACATCATCACGCAACAATCTGCTACGTACACCCCACTGAAAAAATCATGAATGGTGTTAAAGTAACACTAAAGAAAACAGTAACATTAAACATGACAATAATAACACATTTCTTATAAATTTCCCCTAATTGCAGCAGTTATACTAGGACAAATCTATTTTTATAGTCTTTGACTAAAAAAGCATAGTTGTTTACAAAAAACTGTGAGACATTGCATGGTGCAGTAGTTAAGGCTTTGGACCTCAAACCTTGAAGTTGTGGGTTCAACTCTTGCCACTGACACTGTGTGACCCTGAGCAAGTCACTTCTCCTGCCCATGCTCTAACTGGAAAAAGAAAAGAAATATAACCAATTATATCTCAAATGTTGTAAGTTGCTTTGGATAAAGGCATTGGCATCTGGATTCTCTACAAAGATAAATTATGTAAGGTAAAAAAAATGCTCATTCACTTTCTTTTTTCATCTATTATAATGCACTGTACAATCATATTTGTGGAGAAATTTTCATAATTTGAACCAGGACAAGTGATCACAGATCCTATTGAGGATGACCCTAACAAGGACCTTACCCGGCACAGAGAGCAGTGTTATCCCCCTGTAGTTGCTGCAAACCAGGCAATCACCCTTCCCTTTCCAGATAGGGACGACAAGTCCCGTTTTCCAGTCAGTTGGTATGATGCCAGTCTCCCAAACGGAAGCAAAGATTGCTTTCAATGCCAGGAGGACAGCCTTACCACCAGCCTGGAGAAGTTCACCCCGGACACCACAGATCCCTGCAGCCTTTCCCCCCCCTCAGCTGGTTCACCACCTGTGCAATCTCAGTGAGATTGGGTGGTTCAAAGCCAATTGAAGGATCAGCCTCAAGAACCGCGGACCCAGAGAAATCCAACGTCCTAACCGGAGGATCAGCTTTGAACAACTGCACAAAGCAGCCAGCCCAGCGGGTCACAACTGCAGTGTCATCCATAAGGACCGTTCCAGTACAGACCAGACAGTTTCCAGTACAGACCAGAGTTGCCATTGAGCCGTGCACTGCGACCTCTCTTGATGATATTCAGGGTGTCCTGCGAGATGAAACACCTCCTTCTGGGAACATCGGTAACACCAACACAACCCTCAGCAACCTTCAGGGTCTTGTCACGGAAGGTCTCCCACATCACATTAGGATCAGCAGTCGTACCCAAATCTGCATGTTCCTCACACAAACTGCATGTAAACTCATTAGAAACAGCCTTATCTTGGAGTCTGGCCAAGTCCAGGCTCATTTTCCTAGTAGGTGGTAACTTACTGGACCTAAGCTGGATCCTAAGTGTAGCAACAACAAGTCTGTGGTCAGAATTCACAAACTGGGCACTTCTGTAGACCCTGCAGTTTTGCAAGAGCCTCCAGCGTCTGCCCACGAGGGTGTGATCGATCTCCTTCACCGCGCCACCAGTATTGTAGTACAAGTCCAACGATGCAATTCTGAGCGCTGGAACCAGGATCCAGCGATTCGCTGCCCCTGACTTTTTGCAAAGTCCAGGAACATCGAGCCACTTTCACCATGGTCACCAGACCCACGGGGGCCGAGACAATACTCATAGCTGGCCCTGTCAGTGTCAGTGGCTACATTGAAGTCACCCATGACCAGAGGAGTTTGCTGGATTGCAGCAACTACAAGGGGATAACACTGCTCTCTGTGCCTGGTAAAGTCCTTGCTAGGGTCGTCCTCAATAGGATCTGTAATCACTTGCTCACCTACTAGCGACCAGAACAGTCTGGTTTTACTTCTAAGAAGTCTACCATCGACCGCATCCTGGCACTGAGGGTTCTCAAGGAGCGCAAACGCGAATATCAGCAGAACTTCTTTGCCGCCTTTGTCAATTTTCGCAAAGTGTTAGACTCAGTTGATCGAGCTGTCCTGTGGGACATCCTGAGGGTTTGCGGGATCCCCTCAAGGTTGCTGGATATCATGGCCAGCCTGTACACTGGTACTGTGAGTGCTGTGCAGAGTGAAGACAGGACCTCTGCATTTTTCCCAGTTGATTCTGGGGTTCATCAGGGGTGTGTTCTTGCTCCTACTCTGTTCAGTGCTTGTATGGACTGGGTGTTGGGCAAGGTCGTGGGGTCCAGTGGCTTTGGATCATCTGTTGGTGAAGAAAGATTCACGTATCTTGACTTTGCTGACGATGCTGTGATCTTCAAGGAGTCAATGGAAGCTCTTACCAGGGCACTCGAAAGACTGAGCGAGGAGTCTGAATGTCTGGGCTTGCAAGTGTCCTGGATAAAAACCAAGGTCCAGGCCTTTAATGACCTCTTGGGCACAGCCATCAGCAGTGTGTCTGTTTGCGGAGAGAGTGTTGACCTTGTCGAGAGGTTTACTTACCTTGGCAGTGGCATTCATGTCTCTGGTGACTCTTCCTATGAAGTCAGTAGACGGATTGGGAGAGCATGGGGTGCAATGAGGTCACTGGAAAGGGGTGTGTGGTGCTCCCGATATCTATGCAAAAGGACAAAGGTCTTTAGAGTCCTAGTGCTTCCTGTCTTGCTATATGGTTGCGAGAGCTGGACGCTATCCAGTGACCTGAGATGAAGATTGGACTCCTTTGGTACTGTGTCTGTCTAGAAAATCCTTGGGTAGCATTGGTTTGACTTTGTGTTGAATGAGCGGTTGCTCATTAAGTCCCGAATGAGGCACATTACCTGCATTGTAAGGGAGCATCAGTTACAGCACTACAGCCATGTGGCATGATTCCCAGAGGGTGATCCGGCTCGTAGGATCGTCTTTGTTGGAGACCCCAGTGGCTGGACAAGGCCAAGGGGGTCGCCCACGTAACACCTGGCTGAGGCAGATAGAGGGTAATTTCCAGAGGGTAGGACTGGACCGCGTGTCTGCCTGGAGGGTTGCAAATCGGGATCCTGAGTTGTTTTGTTGTGTAGTGGGTGCGGCAATGCACCATACCAGTGCATCCTCCTCAACTTGACTTGACTTGATTTGATTATATTGTAAATTAGGAAGCTGTATAGCGCCAGACCCGGCACAGACTCAGACAGAGGCACGTGTAAAAACACAAAGACTTTTATTTTTCTTCACCCATGGGGTATGTCTTCCCACCACTCCTACCTGGAAACCTCACCCTCTTCCTCCCGATTCTGGCAGTGAGTGGTGGTTGCTGGCCCTTTTTACAGCCCACCCGGAAGTGCTCCAGGTGCTTGATCACCTGTTTCTGATTGCACTTCCGGGTGGGGCTGTATATTTATCCAGGCCGATTCAGAGACCCATGCAGCACCCCCTGACAGCCACCCCAGATTCCAACAGAGCTGTGGAGAAGTCTATCTCCCATGGAGCCTGCGGGAAACTGAGGCACCATTGTCAGCCAGGGAGGTTGCCACCAAGCATCCCGTGGGAGGTACTGAGATGCCCATGTTTGCTCCCCTGGGACATATGTTGAAGGGGTGTCCCAGCCGGGCATGGGACCTGGCCACCTGCCACACTATACAAGGATAAATTATGTAAAGTAACAAAAAATGCTCATACACTTTCTTTTTTCACCTATAACAATGCAGTGTACAATCATATTTGTGGAGAAATTTCCATAATTTGAACCAGGACAGGATCCAGATTTACTGTTAACATTCAAATACATCAGATTCCACACTGAAGGCAATAGAACAGGCTTTAAACATGTTTTTGTTGGGCATGTTGTAAAGCTTTGAATGTGTTCCAGTTAATTTGTAATTGGCCTGGACTGAAAACGAATGATCATGAGACACTGCTTTAGTACATTGTAGCTCATAGACAAGTTTGGGTTATCATCTATAACTATCCAATGTGAGAGCTGTAGGCAACAAATTAATCTCAATGATGAGCTGCATTACAGGAAGCCATACATTTAATGCAAGGAAATGTCATAAAAGACTTGGATCAGCAAAGACAAGGAGGATATCATTAAAATCCCATGACAATAGGGTATGCTCTTATCCTACCGGAAAATCAGTCTAAACACATTTGTTGAATAAGTCTGTATGATGTTTAACAGGTTAAAAGCACAATCAACAAATAAATGGGCATTTATGCCCCACAACATTTTGACAAAGCATCAAAATGAACACCAGCGTCTCCTGGCTGTTCTGCTTTTGTTAGTGATGTGGTGAATGTATCTCTGTAGGGGGGTTTTAGATATCCAGATTTCTGAGGATTAGGTCCAACACAGTACAAAAATCAGTTACTCAGAATTAGTGGAACACCATAGAGAACCTGTTTTTGAATTGCAGCACAATAAATTTCTTTGCAAATCCACTGAGAGATTAAATGCAGTAGAAAGTAATGTACGGCAGGCATGCCCACTAATTACATGGATCTTAATTGTGTGGTTTTAATGTTATGTGGTTGGCTTTTGCACCCCTCCATTCTTCTGTTGTGGAAAAAGATCTGTTGTTTTTTTAGCTTTTGCTTTCACTTTCCATGTCTTTTAATCCCTTGGTGTGAATATGGACCCAAAACATAAGGTGAGTAGGAGTAGCAGCATCAAATTCTCCCCCCACCGCCTGAGAAATGCAAAGAGAAATCATTACAGGAATACCATCCGACTCAATTCAGATTCTGGGAAGTGTCAGCAATGTTATTTTTATACATTCTATTATCATCTGAGGTAAACATATTATTTTAGTCATTGAACACAGTTATTTTACATGCAGATTACATCTCTATACACTGACCACACCACCAGCTATATAGACTTTAGCTAGGAAGATTGTTACTTATTTTACCACTCAGAGGCTGAGTTGAAAAGTAGAAGGCCATAACTTCAGGTCTACAAGCTGACAAAACTGTAATGGGCATGGCATAGAGGGTTCTTACATTATAGATGGAAAAGATGTGGTTCATTTCATGAGGTGTATTAGACTGTGTTCAAAAGGTAGTCCTTTCTTTTTTAATGTACGGTAATATTGTACAAAATAAAAACTGATAAACCAAGATGAAGATGTGATAACTGTCGAAACAACTTTAATTTTCTAAAGTGAAATCATACCTACTTCAAATAATGCACTTTGCAGACACCTTTGCATATAAAGCCATTACATTTTGCACTATATTGAAATTCATCGGTATATGTATACATACTCTCATAGATTTTTTTTTAGGTTAAGAAAAATTTAAATAAATATATATAACAGAAAATTTGCATTGCTTACAAACATAACTATCCATTCTTTAAATTTATTTTGTCCATTTCAGGCTAATGGTAAGATTGTACCTTAAAACCATCATCAGGTGAAATGCAAGAAGCAAGCCAAGGAAGTAGACGAGTTCATCACAGAGTACATTTAACATACACACTAATTCATCAATCATTCTATCTTGTATACCTCTAGAAAGGCCATACAGACACAGGCAGACATGCAAACTCCACAGAGATAGTGATGGGGCTGGCAATTGAACTCAGGTACTGGAACTGTGAGTAATATTAGCGCCACAGTGCCTCAGGTTTACAAAGACATCATTAATTAAATATTCCAAAATATGTTCAAATTTTTTTATATAATTCCCTTAGGCACATCGAAAATTCACCATAAAGGCACAAGGTCAGGAAGGGTTATATGAAATAAAATCACATTATAAAACATAACAGGTGTATTATACAACAAGAGTTTCCGTTATGAGTTCACCTTGAACTGACCCCAAAATAATTTCAGGTGTTCCTTATTCCATCCACCCCATAGATGTTCTCTTATTTTAGTGTTTGGTGTAGACATTATTTTTAAAAAATTGTTTACACTACTGGCTGTAGCACTGTAACAGATTTCTAAGCATCCATTATTTATTTATTATTAATTTATGTCCCCTTTAAGTAACCATATTTGTAAGACCAACAAAATTATTCTGTGCATTTCCAAGAAAAACCAACAGAATCATATAATTAACAGATATACATAAAGTGCATGTCCTGGTTGGTTTTTCCGTAGTTCTGCTTTTATTTATTTATTTATTTTTGAAATTTTATTGCAATCATTCCATACAAATCAATCAATTTTTACAAAAAGTAGGATTGAGAACAAGTCGACCCCCACCCCTGAGAGAGAGAGCAAGGCCAACGGAGTAAAACTTAAGGCTTGTAAACATACCTAAGTTGATGAGTTTGATAAGCCAATAGAGATAAATGGAGAAGAAAAAAAAATACAGAAATAATTGCTTCCTCTGTGCTTTAAGAGCTTATTCTAAAATATTACTGATTAGATCCTGCCATATTTTGAAAAAAAATCTGTACAGATCCTCTAACTGAGTATTTGATTTTTTCCAATTTCAAA
>JANRMT010062819.1:35156955-35169686 GCA_026402145.1 Polypterus bichir lapradei
AAAAGCTTCTCCATCTTAAAATGCTTTCTACATTGGTTCCATATTCTGAGTGAGTGAAGCACAATTGGGTTATTAGTATATTGCCGATAACTTGCATTTATTGGGGCACAGAGCAGGGAATATAAAGAAGTACTGCAGGATTTTAGTTCTATTGCGGATCAGGCCTGTCTATGTTCATCTATTTGTGTTGAGGTTTTTATAGCTTGTATGTTTGCTGCCCAGTAATAAAACTGAAAGTTAGGTAGAGCCATGCCACCTTCTGCCTTTTGTCTTTGTAGGGTCGCTCTTTTGATATGTGGATGTTTCGAGTTCCAAATAAATGAGGTTATTGTTGAATCGAATTGCTTAAAAAATGATTTATTGATATATATTGGAATGTTTTGAAATAAAAAAGGATCTTAGGAGGAATATTCATCTTAACAGTGTTGATTCTTCCAGCTTGAGTGAGATGAAGGGTTGACCATCTATGCAAGTCTTGCTTAATTTTTTCCATGCAGACGGCAAAATTTTGTTGATAAAGAGCTTTATGTTTACTTGTGATGTTTACCCCTAGGTATTTAAACTGTTCTGCAATGATAAAAGGTAGGGTGTCTAATCTAATATTATATGCTTGAGAATTCACTGGAAAGAGTAAACTTTTATTCAGATTAATTCTGAGACCAGAGATCTTTTGAAATTCTGTGAGTGCTGTTAAGACTGCAGGCACAGAATTGTGTGGGTCTGATATATACAGTACCATATTATCTGCATATAAAGAAATTTTCTGTTCCAGTCCTTCTCTGATAGTCCCCTTTATCTAATTAGCATTTTGACAGTGTATTGCCAGTGGTTCAATGGCGATTGCAAACACTAGCGGTGTCAAGAGGCATCCTTGTCTGGTACCACATTCTAGTTTAAAGTAGTCTTAACAAATGTTGTTGATACAAATTGAAGCTTCTGGATTGGTATACAGTAGTTTGATCCATGCATAAATGTTCGGGCCAAACCCAAATTTCTCCAATGTAGTAAAAAGGTATTTCCATTTAATCATGTCAAATGCTTTTTCTGCATCAAATGATAATAATATTTCTGGGGTGTTTGACTTAGATGGTGAGTATATTAAATTAAACAGACGTCGAAGATTTGAAGATAAGTGTCGACCCTTGATAAATCCAGTTTGATCTTGTGATATTACCGAAGGGAGCACTTTCTCCATCCTTCTAGCTATGATTTTTGAGAGTATTTTAACGAAATTATTTAAAAGTGAAATTGGTCTGTATGATGCACATTGTAATAAATCCTTATTTTGTTTAGGAAAAACGGTGATTAATGCTTGGCAAAAAGTTTGAGGAAGAGTTTGATTGTCTCTGGCTTCTGTAAATGTTGCTAATAGGAGGGAAGCTAACTGAGCGAAGAATTTCTTATAAAATTCTGCAGGGTAGCCATCAGGGCCTGTTGCTTTCCCGCCTTGAAGTGACTTTATAGCATCTAGTAATTCTGATAATGCCGGAGGTTTATAGAGTTCCTCTGCACTAAAAGTGTCTATTTGTGGTATCTGTAATGTATCCAGAAATGCATTAGATTGTGTATTGTCTTCTTTAAACTCAGTAGAATATAAGGATTTATAGTAGTCTCTAAATGTGTGCATTATATTTTTGTAATCAATAATTTTCTCTGTTCGTGTTGGTGATTACTGGGATTGCATTGCAGACTTCTTGCTTGTGAATTTGTTGAGCTAAAAGCTTATTAGTTTTCTCTCCGTGTTCATAGTAATGATGTCTGGATTTATAAATTAGTTGTTCAGTTTCTTTAGTTGTCAAGAGGTTTAGTTCTGAATGCAGATCCTGCCTTTTCCTATGTAGAGCCTCGCTTGGAAGCCTGGCATGTTCTTCATCTATTCTAGTAATTTCGCTTTTTAGCTCTGCTACTTTCTTGGTTTCTAATTTATTTCTGTGGGAAATATATGAGATAATCTGTCCTCTTAAGAAGGCCTTAAGAGTTTCCCAGAGTATTCCTGCAAAAATCTCTGAGGATGTATTTGTCTCTAGGAAGAAACTGATTTGTTTGGATATAAATTCTGTACAATTCTCTTCTGCTAATAGAAGCGGGTTGAGACGCCATCTGCGAGGTGAGTGTGTGGGGCATTGTAACTTTAGCTCCAAGATCAGAGGTGCATGGTCAGAAATAACAATAGCATTGTATTTGCAAGATTTAATCCTAGGCAAGAAATTATTATCTATAAAGAAATAATCAATTCTTGAGTAGCAATGATGTACCGGTGAGTAGAAAGAATATGTTCTTGAGTTTGGGTTTGAAAACCCAAACTAATAAGTTGTGATCAGTTATAAACTTTGCAATTATCTTTGCAGTGTTAGATGTCGTCCCCCCGGTGATAGAAGTCTTATCTAAGAGTGGATTTAAAACACAATTAAAGTCCCCAACCATTATAATTTTATGAGTGTTCACATTGGGAATGGATGCAAATAAATTTTGTATAAATTCCTTATCATCGACATTAGATGCATAAGCATTTATGAAAATCATTTTACAGTTAGATAAGTTACCCATGACCATCACATATCTCCCTTCAGGATCCAATACTACATCTGATGCTACAAATGAGACTGCTTTATGTATGAGAATTCCCACACCTCTAGTTTTCTTTGTAAAGCTAGAATGGAACATTTGGCCAGTCCAGTCCTTTTGCAGCCGGAACTGATCCTTGCTTACTAACTGGGTCTCCTGTAAAAATACTATTTTAGCGTTTAAACCTGTTAGGTGAGAGACTACTTTCTTTCTCTTTAATTCGTGATTCAGGCCTTTAACATTCCAGCTCATAAAGTTAACTGTCCCATCATGGAGACATTGATTCTGAATTTTTGATGTCATTTTATAGTCTTAATTGGAAGTGAGACAGCTTTAACCTTAATTTCCTATTTCCCCAAGAGTTATTGCCATGCAGCCTATTGTTACGTTGGTAGTTATAATTATAAAGATTAAACGGATAGATTAGGTATAGATATAGCCTGCTCTCTTTCTCTCCCACCCCTAACCCTCCACCCTCACGCAGTCCCGGTCCTCTGACATACCCAGAGACAGAGCACGTCCAAAGCAAAACAAGCCCCCACGCAGCGGCGTTTTAGGATTAAAAAATAGAGATATCTATTGCCAATATAGTCTAAATACTATATGCCTAAAATATAATCATTAACAAACTATGAGCTTAAAATATATATAATCTTCAGCAATCTTAATGTATTAAGATAATAAACCCGGATAATAAACCCGGGGAATGGTGTTAGAAAGTGGTCCAGAATAAGCATAGTAAGTCTTAATGCAATAATAGCAATAACAATAAACCAAGGGTATGATGTTAAACAGTCTCGTTTAGAGTAGAGAAAAAATAAATAAATAAGATTAAAAAAAAAAAAGAATTAAGCACAAACGTCTATAACTGTAATTAAAACATAAACAGATAGCATCCGAGTAATAAAGAGGAAATATAATGATAAAAACCCGTATTTTAACAAATAGATCAGACAGTAGGTTATTTATCCTTGCCATGTCATGACAGGCTAAGACTCACTATTGTGTTTCAGAATAGTGTTGGGATCAGCTTTCTTAATTCCTTTTCTGCTTTTTCCTTGCTGGCGAAGTCATAGAATTGACTGTGCAATTCCACTTTCATTTTGGCAGGATACAAGAGGCTGTATTTGATATTGGCTTGCCGTAACCGCTGTTTAATGTTGTAGAAGGTTGCACGTTTAGTAGCTGTTGCTGGAGAGAAATCAGGGAAGATTGTGGTTATTTTCATATATAATCTATTGCTTGTGTCTGAGGAGTGCCATCACCTCTAGCTTAAATAATAATCTCTCAAAGCGAATAATAAAAGATCTAGGTCTAACGGTATTTGATCCGTGTACGCGATAAGCCGCTGCTATCTCAGAATCTGCTTTAAAGTCCTCTCCAATTATTTTAGAAAACAGTTCATCTGCAAATTTCACTGGGTTTGGACTTTCTTGATTCTCAGGTAGACCTTCAATTCTAATATTATTCCTTCTGCTTCCATCTTCCAAAGCAGCAAGTCTGTCTCCAAGTTTTTTGCATTCAGAGTTGACAGTTGTTGCTTTTTCTTCAGCACTGGCAGCTAGATTTTCAGCTGATTCAATCTGAGTTGTGAATGTCTCCTTGACATCCTCCGGTTGATCAGCAAGTGTGCTCAGCGTTAGACGAGGTTTCCTGAATGTGCTCTTCAGTTTTACCCACCATATCTTTAAAGACTGCCTCAAAGCGAATACATATGCGTTCCTCCAAGTCTTTATTATCCTGCTGCAGCATCTGTTGCAGCTTCTCATTTAGCTTCTCGTTTGCATTTTCCCTTGCCTTCTCATTTGCTTTCTCGCTTTTCTTTATATCTTTCTTTATCTCTTGCTTGAGCTCTGCTTGAGCTTACTTGAGTTCAGCGATCATCACCTTCAGTTCAGACAGATCATTTCTGCTTTCGTGCACCGTAGGTGAGGCGGTGGGCTCTATTGCAGCTGGTGTTCCCGGCTCGCGTGAAGTAGTTGAGAGCGCGGACTGCAAGGCCTTTTCCAGTTTCAGATGATCTTCTCCAATCGGCAAGCTATCATGACCTGTGTCACTCGCACTCGTACATTCGCTTCCGTTTTCGCTCTCAGCCGGAGACGATGTAGTGGACCGTGGTCCCGAAGAGTCTGGGCTTTCGCCCATCTGATCCAGGTCAGTCTCTGAAAGGCCATATCTTGAGCTTGAACTTGGGCTTGCCGATCTGAGCTTGGATGTAGCTTTAGTTTTCGTTTCTTTCGTTTCTTTCTGAACCCCTTTCTTGTTGGCCATGTATATATATGCTTGCATATACTATAGTAGTGCCCCTCAGGTTGGATAATACGAAGATAATATAAAAAATGACACCGCTGCTAGCGGAGCTCCGCTTCAGACGTCCATCTCTTGCAACGGACGAGACCAAACCCCTGTAGTTCTGCTTTTAGATCTGAAAGAGAGCACTGTAGAAATCAAATAGTAAGATTCTTCAGACCTCTCACACCAGAAGACACACAGTCATACGCTGTTTTCATCTGCCTGTTTACTTAAGATAGGTCATATCTTTGTCTTACCAGTTGTGCAGTGCATTATTTCTTACCAAGTGAAACTTTGAAGGATGAACCTTTTTGATATCTTCTTTACAATGAAGGCATACTCACTGTAAAAAACTAGCCAGCATTTCACAAGAGTTTACTGTAAATTTTCCTAATAAAACATTGTAACCAAAAAAGTACCCTGTAATCACAGAAGGCCAAGCCATCTTCCATCATAAGACAACAAATTACTGTAAAATTGTATCTGGACTGACCTGCATTGCATTGTGGTATATTTTCAGTTCATGCATTTTCATACCGTTTCACTGATACGTGTGATAAGATGTGACTTAAAAGTGAAATCCTGGCTACATAGACACTGACAGAAATTTATTTTTTATGCAAACATTAGAAGGTTTTCATTCACAAAGAGAACCACAGACACAAGGAATACGAGTCTAGACGGTGAGATGGACAGGGGAAGGACTTTAGGATCCTTCAAAACTCAACTTCAGGTAATATTTGTGGAAAATAGGTGAATATACTGTAAAGAAATCCTGTAAAAATGCATTATATTAACTGCATTGTTTCACAGTCAAAACACTTTAATAAAATAAATGGCTATAATAATGATTCTAAATAGATAATTGCATGTAAACTTACATTTAAGCAGTGTTTAGCTGAAAAAATCAATTAATTGTTTCAATATACAAGACTATTTTCTGAATAATTATTATACTGCTGCAGAGTCACAATGACATAGAAAACTAAATGTGCATAAAGTTAGTATATTTGCATAAGGAACTCCCCCTTTTGCAGTAACACTGTAAATTTTTCATGATGAACCCCATATGTTTGCAGTGTGACAGTTTTTTTATGGTTATCTAAGCTGATTTATGGTGATTTTTTTTCGATAAACTGGTGAACCTGTAGCACACCCGACATCACAAAAGCAACCTTTTCTTTTCCACCAGACAACATGAAATAAATCTACTAGTTGTTCAAATTGCGTCAATGGATAAAAATGATGTTGTAAAGGTCTGCTGGCAAAATGTTTGGTAGCTGACTTGCTAATCATTGAACTGTTAGGTTACTGACATAGTAGTTTTTTTAACTAAAATTGTTTTAGGAGATTTACAGTAAATTACTGGCTACTGAATTGCCACACAATTACAGTTAATGTCAAAATTCACACAATTATTGTAATTTAACATCAGTTCACTGCTACATCACATTAATTTTGTGGCCCAGTTTACTGTGAAGTCACTTTTGTAATTGAAACAAGAGGACAACAATACAGAATTATATAATTGGATTACAAATGAAAAAGAAAACAAGCAATAATTGGGGAGATGTGTTTTCAGATGCGAGTTTAAGATAGAACTGACATAGATGGCAGAGATTCTTGTTTTTATTCCTCCTGGCAGGAGAGATGGTTCCAAGTGTACAGTCATTGGAAGTGACATCAGTCACTGGAACTAGCCATCAATTATCCAGACTGCAGAGGGAGGAAGAGAGAAAGGCATTTGGACACAGTGCCAGCCCCTGCTGTGGTGGTAGAATTACAGTCACTAGAGCCCTTCAGCTGTCCCCAATGTGCACAAGCATGACAATGTATTGTATTGTATTTTGGTTGTAATATATAGTAATATGCTACAGTAAATACTGTGGAAGTAATGCAATTAGTAGCTAGTAATTTATTGTAAATTTACAGCATAGCTTGAAGGCCATGTCCCTAGAGTGCCTCCCTATTCAAATTCATGCACAAGTGCAGGATCAGCGGTTGTGGGGTCACAAATGCTAGTATTTGGTAACACTTTTTGTAACTTTAAGATAATATTGTTTCGAAAAAAAAATTACTGGGAACAAAGATTTATTAGTATTTTCTTGGCAGACACCAAGAAATATTTTCTCTCTGAGGCAGAGCATAATGATGTAAATAAAAAAGATAAAGAAATAATGTATAATAAAAACAAAAAGCAAGCAGTGTAACTAAATAATGAAATATACAGTAATATTCCATTTTATTTATATAGCACCTTTTCTTTGCTTATAAGTGTTTACAGTATTTTGCACATAAAAGGATAATATTTCATAAAATGGCTATATGAGTACAAAGTTCACTAAAAGCACAAACCAAAGTGGAACAATAAATGTCATTGATCTTTATGGCTGCCTACACACTAAAAGTAGCGCTGTGATTTTTTGTTTTCTTTTTCTCTCCCTTCATGAGATGATGAGCATGCTCTACTGAAACCAATATTAAGTAACACATCAGCTGCCATGCTGTTGGCATTAATGGTGCTTTTTAGGGGTATTTGATCTGATTAATTTGTTTTTATTAATCTTGCTCATGGAGAGCAATGAAAATTATGATGGAATGTTACAAGTATTTCTTTAAATGTGGATTCTCTTATGGAGAATGTAGCCTCCAGTTTTTCCACACTGACTGCCTCTGGAAAGAGTAGGAGAAACAGAGAATGCAATTCATTAGAAATTAGTGAGACTCCAACATCCTCAAATGGCACTCCAGTTTTTGATTTCAACCTTTTCATATGTATGCTTGGAAAATTGTTAATGTATAAGGAATTAATCCTAACATGTGTCATACATGTGTGCCTGAGAGACAATTTCATGGCTTGTTAACTTGTAATTCCACTCCGAGACATGGGTTGGCGCTACCTTATAATGCTTCTCCTGTCTTTCTCTCTGCAGATCTGGAAACCAACTAACCGAGGGCATGTAACATCACTTCTGGACCCTCCCCTTCCACCTTACCGCCTTCATAACTGGCAGCACTGCCATCTTTCTCCAGTTTAATGTTAGACTCATGTCTGTAAAGATGTTTCTAACACTACATGTTAAACTGTTTTTTTTTTTGCTCCATAATGTATTGGATTTGCCTGAGGGTGCCCCAACCCTTTATATGTGTTCTTGTTATTTTTTACACACCCATTCTTTTTTACTCTGATAGAATGTGTTTAATATAAGTTCTTTTTTTATTTTATTGATTTTATTAAAATCAAATAACATTCCATACAAATAACTCAAGTTTTACAAAAAAAGATTTGAAACAAATCAACCCCAACCCTGAGAAAGAAAGCTAGGCTAGCAGAGTAAAAATTTAACCTAGTAAAAATAAGTAAATAGATAAATTAATAAATGAATAAAAAAATGGAGTAAAACAGGGGAGATAACCTGCTTCCTCAATTTAAATGCTTATTCTAAAATGTTATTGATTAGATCCTGCCAGGTTTTGAAAAAGTTTTGCACAGATCCTCTAAGTGCAAATTGGATTTTTTTTTCAATTTCAAATAGTATATAACATCAGTTACCCACAGACTTAAAATAGAAGAGTTAGGATTCTTCCAGTTTAGCAAAATAAGTCTACGTGCCAATAGCCTAGTAAAAGCAATTACAGTTTGTTTGTCCTTCACTTTAAGCCCATCTGGAAGTACCCCAAAAACAGTTGTTAGTGGATTAGGAGGGACTGTGACACCAGGGCTGTCTGAAAGGCATTTAAAAATTCTGGTCCAGAATGCTGTTAATTTGGTGCAAACCCAAAACATGTGGCCCAGTGAGGCCGGAACTTGATTGCAGCGTCCACAGGTTGGATCTTGCCATGGAAAAATTTTGGACAATTTTAACTCTTTTAAATGTTTATACCCTATAAATTGATTTTGCAGTTTGTTTTACTGTCCCTTTTAATTTAAGTTTTGTCATTGGCAAAAGTTGCATGATGTGTTTTTAAATATATTATTGAATTAATGAGTTTGGAAGTGAACCTAATGAATCTTCTGTCACTGGGGTGAGATATAATTATTTTATCCCTAAAATTAATCTGAGACAATTAATACTTATCAAGAAATCTGAGATCCTGATGGCTTTTTACAATTAAAACAGCAACTTTTGCTGTCAACAATGCTCTTGAGCAAGTCACATATGTTTCACCACGAGTAAAAATTGGCAAAGATTAATGAATAATACCACTAGTATGGCCATTTTCGAACATTTCAATCCACCCATAGGCGACTCTACAAGAGAGAACTTTATCCCCATACTGAGCACACATGCAAAGATAAATTTGTGCTCCCGGCTCACCTTCTGCCTACAAAAATCACCTGATAAAAAACGCTGTTTCTCTTTGGTGCAATTTATAAGTTTCACAGCCGTCTTCACCACAGGCTGACAACTCTTATGCTAAACTACAAGGGCAGCCGGCTTGCCAGACAGAACTAGTCACATGACACGCTCAGACACAACCAATTACCGCTCTTCCCGCCTTCACCATTTCCATTAAAAATATAAAAGTGTGGAATCCCTTTGAACAACTCTTGTACTCTCTTCATATTTACTGCATTTCTTTGGGGATATTGTGCAGTTTTAAGCTATATGCTACTTGGTACTTTCAAATTTGTGAAATTCACAGTATCATCCATAAACTGTACATAGATATCTATTTGCATTTACATTTATTTACTTGGCAGGCACTTTTATCCAAAGCCACTTTTAAAAACATAAAACATTAAACATAATTGAGTAACATTAGGCTAGGGCCTGTTTTTTCAGCAAGTGAAGTAGAACAGGTAACAAAAGATGATTGCCAAAAGTGAAAAGATGTAATAACTAACAAATTTACAAACTTAGATTAATAATCGATAAAGTAATTAAACTTAATGTAACAACAAATCAACCAACAGTATGAAAGATCACAGAGAAAAGGTAGTAGATTTCTATCAGTTTTCTTCAATTTGTCTTCATCAATTTGACAGATATTCACAGAACAGATGGGTTATTAATTGCTTCTTAAATACATTGAGGGAGTCAGCAGTATGGATGGAGATGGGCAGCACATACCACAAACTAGGTACTACACTGGAAAAAAATCTGGATTGAGACATGATGCTACCCAAAGGCAACATCTCCAGACACTGTTCCCTGGCAGGCCCTAGTGGATGAAAAGGAATATAGGTCTTCACCTGTGTCTCCATAGCACAGGTGCTGACCCACTGACTACTCTGCAGGCAAGCATCAGATATTTTAACTTGACTAGTGCTGCTACAGGGAGACAATATAGCAACCTGAAGAGAGGAGTGCCATGTGCCCATCTCAGCTAGTTAAATACAAGACGGGCCTCTGCATTCTGGACCATCTGCAGTGGCTTGATAGCACATGCAGGTACTCCTACCAGAAGTGAGTTGCAGTAGTCCAGACGTGACAAGACCAAAGCCTGGACCAGAGGTTGTGTTGCATACTCTGTTGGATAAGGTTTGATCTTCCAGATGTACAGTTTGAACATGTATGAATAAGAAACAGTAGAAATGTGGTCAGAAAAAATAGCTGTTCATCAATCACCTCCCCAAGTTTGTGTACTGACTTGGCAGACGTTAGTGACAGTGAGCCCAGCTGTACAGAGATGGGGAGATGAACTGACTGGCTGGTCAGGATCACAAGAAGCTTAGTTTTTCCCAGGTTAAGCTGTAGTTGGTGGCTTTTCATCCAGGTTGAGATATCAGTAAGAGATTCTAGCTGATTCCACATTTCCTCTGTAGAGAATGACAGGTATAGCTCTGTATCATCCACATAGCACTGATACAAGAAACCATGGGATTGGATGATGGGGCCAAGTGAGGTGGTGTACAGAGAGAAAAGTAGAGGTCCCAGCAACAATACTTGGGACTTCCCTGTGCATGTCTGGTGTTCCTTTGACAGCTCTCCTTGCCAGGACACACTGTAGGATCTGCCCGAGATGGGTAGGACTCAGACCATCTGAGAGCAGTCCCAAAGATGCCAAGGTCACAGAGGGTGGCAAGAAGGATGTCGTGGTTGACTGTGTTAAAGGCAGAGGAGAGGTCTAGAAGGATCAAATCGAATGACATGTTGGTAGCTCTCGCAAATCGTAGCTGGTCAACCACAGTTAGTAGAGCCGTCTCAGTAGAGTGGTTCCTCTTGAAGCCGGACTGGTGGGTCAGGATATAAGGATGACATGTGTTATTGAATGCATTACTACGTTTCACTTTCTTTGATTTGTTTTTTTACATTTTTTTTACAGGTTGTAGAAATGAGAGCAGTTCATATGATTATAATCATATAATGTTTGCATATTTATGGTACATTATAGATATTTATATTCTTTATTTGAATATACCACAATAATCGGCTGCACTTGTAAACAATGTTTTATTCAAACCCCAAATTCGTGATGATTTATTCTGAAAAAACAACATATACAGAATGACGTATAATTAGTGTTATTACTTGCTCCTGCTGCTTTAGGATATACATTCTGCTGGTGTTTAGGAGCGAAAATAACCCTAAATATTAATATGTGCAGATCTTATTTGCTGTGACTTAAACAGATCTGTGTGGTTGTGATTTTCTCAAATTGAGAAATCAATTAATGCAGAAATTTTGAGGAATGGTTATATGCAGCATTCTTAAATGCCTTCAAAAGTGATCAGATCAGAAGAACATGATACAAAACATGCAAATAGGATGCTGCTGAAAGATTGAAAATAATTTGAATTTCTCTTATTCTTTTTATTGTACACCTTGGAATGCTATTAGCTGAACTTTAATAATAATAAGTTATTCATAATGTGTCAAGCTGAATAGTGCACAGGCACATGTGTTTGTAACTTTCTAATCACAATTACTATCTTTTGACATTTTCTACTTCCATCACTGGGAGTGTACTGTCTAAAAGTAAATTTAAGGCATCCGACCTTTTTCAGTTCACTCTGTTGATGTTCAACTTTTTGATATGTATTAGCATAAGACTTTCATCTTTTTATGTCATTTGACAGATCTGCTCTTGATTGTCCCCTTGACCTTTATGTTTATACCCTGCTTTTGAATAATTCACTCAATACAGTTTCCTCATAAAAAGAGGACAACCAACAATAACAACAATTTATTTTTATATAGACCTAAATCACACAAGATTGTCTCAAAGGGATTTAATAGGTCCTATTTAACTGACAGCTCTCCGATCTCAAAGAAAATGAGAAAAAAACTCCTTAAAACACCTTCTAGGAAAAAAGGAAGAAATCTTAGGAAGGGCAATTCAAAGAAAGACCCTCTTTCAGGTCTTATTAAATATTAAATGAGTACATAAAGAAACAGAGCATTGTTTTAGTTGTAGGTCTCTGAAGGGATGAGCAGGGATTAGTCCACAGATCTTTCAGTAGAAGACTTCTGTTGGCAATCTTCATTCGGCATACACTCCCAGGGGGAGAGGATGGCATGCTCTAAAAAGACCCCAGGATGCAGATTCCAGGATAGTTCATGAGAATAAAGACAGAGTTTGTTAGCAACATTTGAGCTGAACATTCATTCCATAATATTATTGTTTCTAGGTGCAGTAGTCAGCTCTGGTATTTCTGGCTAGGCCAACTTTACTAAAAGAGTGAAGAAAGAATGCAGCCTTGGTCAGAGGCCTTTCTGTGACATCAGCAGTTCTCCACCACCACTAAGGGAGGCAGCAACAGGAACGTGACAGAACCAATCTTCCATTCTGCCAGTTCTCTCTATGGCACACGGACAGTGACACCTACCCCAAGGGAGGAAGAGACAGTTTCACCAGAGAGATGACAGTTGTGGGTCCAGTAAGAGAGGAAAGTCTTGATGTGTAAGAAGGGGCTGACAAACATGTGT
>JANRMT010062819.1:35174686-35199620 GCA_026402145.1 Polypterus bichir lapradei
AAGAGAGGAAAGTCTTGATGTGTAAGAAGGGGCTGACAAACATGTGTTTGAGTAATCATCTCTGGGAAACTGACAAGGAATAATTAAATACATGCTAGACTAAAGAAATAAGTGTATGAGATTATATGAGTAATCTTATGTTTACACTGCTCGGATTATAGTGGCACCTACTTTTATATCTTCTTGTCTCAGAGTCCTTCACATCTGTGCAAAATTTCTGGTCCAACCAGTACTCATGACTCAGTCACAGTTTTAAATCCTTCTATTTCTAATTTAAAATCACTCCATCCACAATTGCTAAAGATAGCTAAGGAACATTAAAAGAAAGCTTGTTCCGCACAGCATTTGAATGTCACATAGCTGTTGCCCTGCTGTCCAGCAATGAACCCTGCAAAAAACTCATAGCATACCAACTAAAGTCTGCTGTGTGCATAATGCAGTGATGAGACTCTGACCTCTCTGGTGCACCTATGATAGCATGATGAACTCTACACTGAGGAAAGCTTCCTTGATGTCTCCTATATACGCCTATGAGTAGCTCCATTTTGAGTACAAGTCTTCACTGACAGGATATCCTGATTAAGGGCATTCCTAAAAGATTTATGAAATGCAGACTTTTTATTGATTAAATATTATTTCCTTGCTATTTTTAGATTTTGGTTGATATGAGAGCTCGTTCTGGTTGTATTTTGGTCTGATATGCTAATTCAATTACATTTACATTTGTTTTTAGGTGTCATGGTTACTGTTTCCTGCACAATCTCATTCATCATTTATTTCTCTGACCTAAAACTTTATAACTTGCTGTTTAATTGTATATTTGTATATATGTGTATTTTGAGGCTGAAAGAGTTATAATTTAGGTCTTCTGCCTTATACATTTTTTCTGTTTATTACTATTTTCAGCTATTTAATCATATATTATTGTCATATTTCTTTCCATCTCTAGTTCATTCCCATCTACTATACACCTAGCTTTCCGTATGTGTCATATAGATCTATTTCCCTTTGACATCTTCCAGGTCACTTAAGAACATTCCATTTTTATCTTTAATGTACTTGTAGATGCGCTTTTTCCAACTATTTTGCTGTTCCATGCCAGTTCCTTTTTAGACTTTATTTATTGCCATCAAATTATTCATATAATGCATATATTCCAGATCAATAACACTACAATTATAAACTCTGCCTAACAGTTATAGTTAGCTACCTCAACTGCTCCCCATCAAGAGATAGCAGAAAGGAAACATATTAAATATGTTTAATGGGCTAGAAACTGGTGATGTCCCAGAGGGGAAAGCTATAGAGGTACGCAGATTGAGGAGGGAAAACGTAGGTGGACTTCCCACCCATTTCAGAGAACAAAGCAGATTAAAACGATTGTCCAGGACTGACAATGGTTACGTCGGGCTGGGGGGGCAGTGTCAGAGGGGAACATTTTTTGTACAATGGATGGTTTTCTTTTTCTCTTAAGCAAAAAACATGCAAATAATAAATGTAAAAGCCAATAGGGGAAGGGGCAATGGGCATCCTATTGAGACCGGGATGATAAGTGAAAAGGCAAGTTTCCTGAATAATTTTGTTACAGGTTATTGGAGATAGCTGTCTCGCAAAAGAGTCACCTGCTTTAAAGATCAGACTGCTTTGATTGGTATCTCATCCACATACAATATCATGATACAGGACTGCCTGCTTCCTTTGAAAATTAATGTGTTGTGGGGAAATTAATTTTGAATCAGCAAACAGTGGTAGTAAATGGACATTTTGATATATGACAGGAATACTATTGTTTAACCAATGAGAATGTGTTTACACTATTGCTAAGCAAAGGAAATTGGTATTTACCATTGTTTAATTGATCATTATGTTGATCTAGGCAAAGACTGAAGCAGTTATATACTTCTGGGAAGTGGGTGGTGTAAAGAGAAACAGTCCACTGAGAACACTGTCAAGATCACTTGTATGGAGCACAGGGACTCGCAGGCAGATGAGGGTACCTGGCTGACAAGACACGAGGCACACAGACAGTGACACCTATCTCCAGGGAGGAAGGGACAGTTTCAACAGAGAAATGCCGGTTGTGGGTCCAGTAAGAGAGGAAACTCTCACGAGGACTGATCGAAGCCGACGTACAAGAAGCAAGACGTGCCAAGGTCGTCATAGCAACACGAGCAAACCAGAAGTGAAAAAGAACACTGACTCCATGAAGGAGAGATGAAGCAGGGATTTGACAAGTTAGCAAGACTTCTGTTGGCAAACAAGCATTCGGTGAACAGAGTGTTTCACTGGGACAATTGGAAAATTAACTGTTGTGGTAACACAGCATGCAACTTGGACTTCGCACAACCAAAGGTTGTATCTTCCAATGTTAGGCTTTAACAGACTTTAAGAGTGTGGACTTTCTGCTCTTTTTAAAAGGTTTTCATCCCTGATATTTTAGACCATTATCTACTTTTATGTTTTTGGTGGATTTTATATTGTCTGGTAATAATACACTTATTATTGTTTCTCTGGAAATTTCTACCATGTCTTTCATTGTGTGTTAACTCATTGTCTAATTTAAAGAAATCTGTCTGCTATTATCTTTAAATTTCAAAATTTCCCATACTCTTGATAAAACTACTTGGTGTATTTGGATATTTTAATTGTGTTTAGGTTAGATTATTTATAATTGTGACCTAGACACCCGTCACATATGAGGTCAGTGTGTGGAAATAGTGACAAAACCAGAGGATTAGCAATTGTTCAGCATGTTTAGTTAGTTAGGTAAAACACTGATAAATGTTTGCCTAATTTTAAACTTTCCAATTATTTATAAGTAAAGTGTGTTTTTTCTCATTTTTCTATAAATAAAATTATACATCAATTACCCATTTTCTGATTTAGGGTTACAGGGAATCAGTTGGCTTTACTTATGTATTTATTTATTTGCTGCATTCACTTTTTCATTAATGCCATTTAAAATTTAGAATGCTGTGGGTCATGTGGGAGCCACAGTGGTGCAGTGGTGCAGCATTCCTTCTTCACATGTACTAAATTTCAGGCTGAGGTGCACTTCTTTCAATATTATCTTTGCATTGTCCTTTAACATTACAAAGACTTGTGGTCAGGTTGATAGGTGACTCTTAAATGGCCCTGTATGGGTGAGCATTGGTGTATGTTGGAGATTATTATGTAATGGAATGACCTACCATCCTGATATACAATCAGTACACAATTAGGTATAATATTAGATTGTGTAGGCTGTGTCAGTGTGCATCTGCAAAGGTAAAAAAGTGAAAGGTTATTTCAATACTAAAAAGGAAAGACATTAAGTGACACAACATTTTGGCAGCAAAGCATTCATCAGGTATGTAACTGAAGAGGAAAGAGTAGGTAATATACAGTATATAGGAGGAGAAACAAAAGGAGTGTAAGGTAAGAGTAAGAGTGAAAATCGGCCATCAGAGAACATGAAGGAAGATATTAAAAAGTTAGTTGATTACTGAGACCTGGAGAAATATGTGATCTTAGTTTGAGAATGAGCTTAGCTTCTTCTGTTTTGATCTGAAATATGTCTTTGAAGCTCTGTGAAAAAACACAAAGAGAGAGCTCAGTATGGCTATGATCGAGGGATGGGAAGTGTCCTGCAACAGGCTTTGTGTGTTGATCTCAACAGCTCGTAAGTGCCCCCGAAATGGTGTGCTAGCTGTCTCCCTCTTTTACCTGTGCAGATGTACCATACCATAACTCTGTGCTAATAAAACCTAGATGCACTGTAGTTACACAGGTAATTGCTGAATGTAGGCATTCTGTAATGAGAGACACTTAACATAAGGTGATACTGTATCATGATTTATTTTTTGAAATTGTGGTCTTTATATTTTTTCTAAAAAAAATTCTCAGAATTTTTTGCATGTTATCCATTTTTAGTTCTTGGTATCACTTTTTTTGTGAAAAAAGAAATTCCTTAGGATGAAGTACAGGATGCCCACTCTTCAGAGTGTGTTTTCTTTAAGAATTTCACTTTCCTGCCACATCCCAATAAACATGCAGCTAGTTTGGTAGACAATACTAAATTGGCCAAGGGTGTGTGTGCTTGTAAGAGTGCCCTGTGGTGGAGTTTTTTTCCTGCCTTGTGCTTTAGATTCAGGACTGGCTGATAGAATATCTGTAATTGAAATAATTGATTGTGAAAAATGGATGAAGGTCTGGTTAGCTATTGTTGAAAATATAAGTGGCCGTGACTTTCAAACCAGTGCCCTGTCCTGGTTCGTGCCTATTGCTGTGAACATTACTCTAACTCCTTGAAATAAGGCCCAACAAAAAAATCGCTTAGCTGGATTAAGGGTAATCAGAATAGCTTTGAAATGCCATCACACATTAACAAATAATTGTCTTATTTTCTCATTCAATAATTTTTCTGTTTTATTCCTTTTATCTGTGAATTTCACTAAATATGTCAATAGTTATTTACAATTTTTATTTTCTAGGATTGTGTTAAACTTTCCATATTGCCATTAATACCTAAATGATAAACAATATGCAGTGCAGTTACCATACAGTGCACATTATATTCCTTAATAATGATCTTAATAAATTAAAAAATTATTGCACTCAATTTTAATATGTTGATACAGATTTTTTTTTTTAAGTCTCACCAATATTAGCTGTTAATTCACTTACTTTAATGTCTGGATGAGCTGCTGTGATATATAAATAAAATTTACGATAGTGAGCTATAGCAATGCTATCTATAGCCTGGGGGTATTTTGTCTGCTTATTTGATACAGATAATGCACTGTCAGCTTACTGCAGAAAACCTGTAATTTATTATACATTTAGTGTTTTTGTTGAGTCTTCAACGTTAGTGTTGCATTATCTTTACAAGGCTCTTGTTTGATTAGGCGCAATGGAGCATGTCAGGTCATGTCAATATTTCAAGTCAGAGAAAGAGATTAAACAAATAAAAACACATTATTTTTAGAAAGAGTAGATGCTTATAAAATTAATTTAGCAAAATATACTGTTGTAATGATGGACAATGGTATTGGTGCATCTAATAAAGGGGGAAAGGTTGTATGGTGACACACTGGTTGGATACAGTGCCTTAAGTTTGAATCCCATGCCCCTGCGAAGTTGGCACCTTAACTGCAGGGCTGCATCCAAAGATATGAAAGTAAGGTTAAGTGGCAATTCTAAGTTGACACTTTTTTTGAGTGTGAGTGGGCAATGTGAAGGACTGGCACCTGAACTGTTTCCTGCCTTGTACCCCATGCTGCCAGGATAAACTTCAGCTCCCTGCAACCCTGAATTGGATTAAGAATGTTACACGTAAATAGTTAATATCCTATCATCACTCCATTTTAATACTGTATAATAAAATATAATAATGGGAAGCATAATAGCACAGTTATTAGCACCATACAAAAAAAAAAAAACAATAAAAAAAAAATGCACAAAATAAATAAAAATAACACAAAGTCAAATGCCAAAGAGGTGTTGCTTTCCAAACCAGATCAGAGTAGTTTAAATCATCCAGGGCTTCTAGGACTATTTGATAAGACAGTATTTCAAACATATAATATTCATTGTGTCAAATAGCCACAAGTCTCTAAGTTACAGCTTCCTGCAATCCCTGGCAGTTAAAAAAACAATGAAAATAATGAAGTAAATTAATATACAACAAAAAGAAACCCAGTGCCTTCAGAAAGTATTCAGATCCTTTTACTTTTCACACATTTTGTAATGTTGCAGCCTTATTCTAAAATCTTTTAATTTTTTTCCCTCATCAAACAACAATTAATTCTCCAGAATGACAGCACAAAAACAGGATTTGAGGAAAATTAAGAATAAAAAAATAAAATATCACATTGATACAAGTATTCTGATCCTTTACACTGTACTCGGTTGAAGCCCCTTTGCCATCAATTATGGCCTAGAGTCTTCTTAAGTGCAACATGACAATGTTTCACCTACCTGGATTTGGGAGTTTTATGCCATTCTTCTCTGCAGATCCTGTCAAGCTCTGTCAGGTTCAATGGAGACCATTGGTGGGCAGTTGTTTTCAGGTCTCTCCAGAGATGTTTGATTGTGTTCAAGTGTGAGCTTCGGCTTGGCCTCTCAAGGATGTTTTCAGAGTTGTCCTTAGCCACTACTGTGGTGCCTGTGCATTGTACTTTGGGAAATTGTCTTATTGGACCCTTCGGTCCAGTTTGAGTTCCACAGCACTCTTGGGCAGGCTTTCATTAAGCATATCTCTGCACTTTGCTCTGTTCAGATTAGATGTTGCCAGCACCATTCTTCACCATTGAAATAGTATTGCACAGGTACTGAGTGATCCCTGGTGTTCTTCAGATGTGACACTTAGAACAGGGGCCAAACAGTTCAATGCTGGTTTCATCAGACCAGAGAATTTTGTTTCTCACAGTCTGAGAGTCATTTAGATGCTTTTTTGCAGACTCCAAATGGACTTCCATGTGACGTCTGGCCACTATGCTAAAAAGCCCAGAATAGTGGAGTGTTGCAGTGGTTCTTCTTCTGTGATTGGTCAGTTTGGCCAGGCAGCCAGCTTTAAGAAGAGTTGTGGTTATTCTAGCCTTCTTCCATTATACAATTATTGAGGCCAATATGCTCCTGGGAGAACTCAGATCTTTAGAAATGGTTTTATACCCTTTTCCTGATCTATACCTCAGCACAATTTTATCATAGAGATCTACAGAGAAGTCCTTGGACTTCATGGCTTGCTTTTTGTCGTGACACGCAGTATGAAATTTGTGGGACCTTATATAAACAGGTTTGTGTCTTTCTAAACTATTACCAAGCTCTAGACACATCTCAAGGAGAATTAAACCAAACAGGAGGCACCTGACAACAATTTGGGGTGCCACAGCAAAAGGTCTGGTTACTTACAATATGTGAGCGGTGCTTAGGAAGGCACACCCTATGTCTTTTAAATAGTTTTGATACTTTTAATCATATGGTCCTATGGAGAAAAGAATTCCTGGAGCAGTTTCTGTGAGTATTTAGGACAACTATTCTATCTGATTTACTAGCAGTAAGTGCTGCATTTATGGTATCTATGACAGGGATCAGTCACACTCATACCTATACAGGCCAATGCAGAATCACTATTTTACTAAATTACCCATAGAAAAACCCTTGAAGTTTAGGGTGGGGATGTACAAAGCCCATGCACAAAAAAATCCAGGTATGGGATTCAAGCCCAGCAGCACTGTAATGCCATCTTGCTGCTTCTAAAGCACAACCTATACACTATTATAAATGTTCCTCCAAACTTTAACTCATCTAATCACTTAAATGTTTAATGTCCATTTCAGAAAAAACACTTTGATCAATAGGACAGTTCCCAATTAGTATATGATATTTTTTATTTTGCATGTGGTTTTATAATTCTTTTAACTTCCAGTCAGAACTTTTTTGTTAACCCTTTGTCCACTGCATCTTCTATTTTACCATTTAAACGGTGAATTGTCACCATAAGAGTTTGATGGTTGTAATTAGCTTTGTCCTCAGGCCAGGCTATGTGTCTCCCATCTAGAGATTATTCTGTTGAGTCCAGCCACTTATCAAGAAGGTATTATGATAAAAACATAATTGAAAACAAAATGGATTGGCCTTTTCTTTTACATACCAATTCCTATTTTAGACAACATGCTACATTTGCAAAATTACAAAGATAAGTTTGTATTGGTAACACCTTAGCTTAGGTACTGCAAAAATGCATCAATTGCTCATTTACTCTCATGTAAGTCTTAACAAAGGCTCCTTTGTGTCTTCATTGCATTTACAAAACATCAGTAGATAGGTTATTCATGTCTGTGCAGAGTGGCATAATGTCATGATGATAAAATTACTTATTAATATGAAGGATTCACAAGTCTCATACTAAATATGTAATATCAAGAGAAATGTGTCTCCGCTAAGCCACCTCAGACCACTACAAAGTGAAGTTTTATTAGTAGGTCACATTGCAGAGATGAATAAACACTTGAATGATGCTTTGTAAGTGTTATGAAGACCAAAAGAAGAGTACGTTAGGGTCTTGTTATGAAAAAGATGCATGTTTGCAGTACCCAAACTAAAGTGTTACCTTTCTTTTATTAGGGAAACTACAATATACAATATATAGTAAATATATTAGTTAATTTGCACCAATCAAATATGGCTGATTATCCTGAAGACTGTGTCAGTAGTATACAAAAACTGCTATGTTTTTATTTTATGATTTACTTTATTTCCTCACCATTCTGAAACATTTTCATGCGTGTCTCTCAACACCATGAGGCTACAGATGCACATGTAATGCGACCTATGACATCAGGGTGACATTTTATTAAAATTCACTGTTGATATTTTACTGCACCTAGATTTTATTACAAAATAAATCAAAGACTTGGCAAGAAAACTGTTAACTCTGGATATAGTATTTTGTTTATATATGAGTTTAGCGACCTCTGTTTAATTCTGATGAACAATTTTCCCAGACCATTACAATACAATTCAATACTGAACTGCATTCTTTTGTATAGTTATTTATATTTAATAATGCTTAACCACTTTACTGTTATGTCATGGAAATAAAATCAGCACCAGGGCCAATCTGTGTGACTTCACCACCAGCAGCAGTGCATGTATGTTGGAATTCACTGGAGTGCAGGAGTGAACAAGCTGTGTCCAAAATCTGTAACCAAAAAAATACAAAACAAATATGCGAATACACACTGCATAAAATGACTGAAATTTAAAAACTTCTGCATGAATTTTTTGAATTAATATATTACTATATAAATAAACACTATTTTTCAGAATGTGTTTCACACAGAAATGGCCACAATATCTACAGTATATACAACATGAGTTATAATGCAGGATGCCTTTAAACTTCTTTTCCACTAAAAAACTAAGACATAACCTGAAGCAAGTGAAAATGTGTTATGGAGTCAGTCACTTAATCAAACAGCCTTTCTGCTTTCCATCTTAATTGAGAAGCCAGAATATTTTATGAAGAATCTGCTTTTTCATTAGTCCTTTAATACAGACTGAGGTACAATGCTGCTTTCCATGGATTGATTTTATTTAATGTCATTCATTATGGAAATAGCCAGACTCCTTATTGCTGGTGTAATGAATCAATGCATGGTTGGAGCCAAGCAGTAGATAGGAGATGAAGCTGTATATGATAAATGAAGCTTTTAACAATAAAACTCGAGTAAATTACACCACAAATTTAAGCGCGGATTTAAACAACAGATTGTTGTGCACTGCAGTTATTTATCAAGGTACCACAAGTAAAGATATGTCATAGTCATTACAAAGGATTGAGAGTGTAAAGAAGTGACAGTTTTGTGATGTTATAAGTTATTTAAAATAGAACAAACTCTAACAGTAAATATTGTGATAAGTCGTCTGTCGTAGAAGTGTTTGTTAAGCAGGCCAGGTGGAAAGAGACATGGGTAGAGACATATAAGTGGACTAGGAGAGAGAAAAAGAGAGAATATGCCAGCACTAATGTTGCACAATATCATGTCAGGATGAAAACAGAGAGAGCCTGTGGTTGATGAAAGAAAAGATCGTTGGTAAATGACTGGATCCTAGCAGATTTCCTCTAGACCAATAGTTGGGAAGTAAAGGGCCCCTGCATGGAAGGTACTTACTCCTTCTAAATACTATTGAGAACATGCAGTCTGAGAGTTACCAAACATTTTTTTGTCCTTTAATTATGAATTGGGGTTTCGGTATGCAGAGATACCTGGCACAACCAAAGGGAACTCTGGGAATATGGCTGTCTAATACAAAGCTTTGCGAATCCTGGGCCACTTGAGTCTGGAATAAAGGGGCAATGACTCAAGTGGCAGGAAGAAGAAAGGTCAGCATAGTGTGTGTGTTGAAGAGAAAGAGGCAAAGAGGCAAGAAGTGGCGAGGAATACAAATCAGATATGATAACATTCTGTCACAGAATACAACTGTTTTGATACCTTATATTTTATTGCTTGCTCATCTCCTTATCTTACCACAACTCAGCATTTAACACTCTCCTTCCACTCATTCCAAGAGCTTAGTCTTCCACCTCTCGACGCTGACTCCCTGGGCCATTGCGAATCGGCTCCTTTAATCTTTGACTCAGGCATAATTCTAGGGCTTCGGCATGGTCTGTTGGGAGCACTAGCAGGTCAGACAGGAGTCCCACAAATAGGGACTATATCTCGATGTAGCACCCCCTTGTGTGACCCACTGAACCCAACAGGCATGTAATCCGGGACTCCAGCTCCCAAGATGCCTTGTGGGTACCTGAAGGGGACCCAAACCCCAGAGACACTGCTCCCTAGCAAATCTGGGAATACAGTACTCACATGTTGTTGTCTCCCCCAGCCCTTCTAACGTTCTGGCCTCCCTGCCGGATAAGGAATCTTGTCCTCATCCGGTTGGAAAGCCAGTTCTTCTATTCTCCTTTACCATGGCATCCCAGAAGGACATTACTTGCCCATTCTGCGGCACCTACAATGGTAAAACCCCAAATCATTGCAGACTTTTTGCTCCTTTTCTTATGCAAAATCAAATACATTATTATACCCTGCCACACTTCCATTCTATACAAAATAAAATTAGTTTGGCCACTTATGCTTTAAAATATCGTGCCTGCACTGATTCAACTAGATTGTAAGTAGCTAGGGCATGAATGGTTCATGTGACATAAAGACTCATGATTAGGTTACAATTCTAAAATGATAAAATGTGCATAGGAAACTCTTGTCATGATTTGTAGAATGGCTGCATTAGACACACAGCCTAGCTAATGTAATTTCCAACTACTTATAAACAATATGGAAGTTTAATAACAAAATAGTCGAGGTTTCAGACATTGTCCCCTAGTTGTGACAGAGATGCCCCCAAGAGGAGCAGTAGGAGACTTTTCTATATGATGTAACCTCAAGTGCAGCATGGCTTCTCTTGTTCGGCACTACACTATCGACCTGGGTCGGTGTTTTTATGCTGAGTTGGCCTACTGTAAATATAAACATCTGAAAAGCAAGTTACAAATGTAAATATTGAACAGACTGTCTGATTTGGGGTGAAGTGCTCTGAATGAGATTACTTCACATAGCATAACACTGAAACACAGCTTCTATTATTGCTTTTGTTAGCGGTAAATTAAATTGACAGAATAGCCCATTGCCATAAGAAAACTGACCCCATTACTAATGGACAGAATAAAAATAAGACAGGAAATGTGTTAAGGGCCCACTTATCAGAAAAACCAATGTGGGTTGCAATGCGGCTGCTTTTGCTATTCAAAGTTTATTTTTTTCCCTTGAAAGGGACTTCATCCATTTTTACTCTTTTAATTTTTTTCTTGTATTAAAACTGCAATATTTCAGGCTAAGTGCAGATAACCACACCAAAAGCACCAGAATGAAGTGGGGGAAAAAGGCACTGATACCAAAAAGCCTGGGCAATGAGATGAGAGATGTGTTCAAGATGGTTGGTGTTTCTCGAGTTAAGAGAAGCAGCCACCTGCTAAGTTTAGACTCCAAAACTTTATCTATATATATAATTCACTAAGGCAAGACACCCATGGAAAGGCAAGACACCCATGGAAAGCACGCCGGAAGGGGCGTGGATTCACTAAGCCACCAACAAGTAAGACGCCCATGGCGCACGCAGGAAGGAGCCACGCCCACCAACTCTAAGACCATTGGATACGATGACAACTCGCAGAACCATGCCCATCAATTCGGACGTGATGACACAGAAAAAACAGCGTCATTTATGTTCGTCTGTCGTAGAGTCCACATGCACCTCTGAGCCACGTTGACTGTTCATAGAGGCATGTTTCTCGCAGAAGTGAATCGCTATATGCAGCGTGTAAAACAGTTTGCGAGGGGCATCCCAAGGGATCATTAAAACAATCCTTTAAAACTGAGGTTAAAACACAACGAAGGAAGCAGTCTTTAAAAACCAATAAGCCCTGTGCCTCTGTTTCATTACCATCTCACCTGCTTTACCAACGCAGGCCCTGCAATAGTCGAGACGCTCTCTCAGCAGCTTATCTTCTCTGTGCCTGACCGGTTCACACAGAGGCAGCGCAAGAGGAAGCCGTGCACACACACAGGCAGCGCCAGAGACAGACAGAGGCACACACACAGGCAGCTGGTGGATGACTCTCCCTGAGTTTCTTTTGCGAGCGGGCACATGACCAGGCGGTGTGTATGCTTCAAGAACGATGGTGGATGCGGCAGGACTATCTAAGAAGAGGCATGTTTGTCACGGATGTAAATCGTTGTATGCAGCGTGTAAAACAGTTTGTTTGTCGCAGATGTAAATCGCTGTATGCAGCGTGTAAAACAGTTTCCGAGTTGTTTCCCATGGTCTTACAGTTGGTGGGCGGGTCTCTGTTGGTTGCTCTTGCGAGCGTGCACATGACCAGGCAGTGTGTATGCTTCGAGAGCGTGGGTGGACACAACAGCACCATCATCGAAGAAATATATTTGTCACGGATGTGAATTGCCTTATGCGGCGTGTAAAACAGTTTGTCGCGAATGTGAATCGCTGTATGCAGCGTGTAAAACGCTGTATTGTATGTTGCCCTCTCCAGAGTTACATCTTTTATTCACCTACAGTCGTATCCTCAAAACCAACCCCATTTGGATAACTGTGTCTTTCAGGAGGTGTTCACCCATCAATACATAATTATGCGGTGCATGCTACGCTGTGGGTTGGCTAGTTCTCTTAATTTCCTTACACATCAGAACAAGCTCTGTTGTGGACTGAAACCTAAAATAAGTACCATGACACGAGAAATCTATGCAGTGTTGGTAATATTACCAGTAAATTAACCAAATTGTTACATTTGTTAATTTGTTTTAAATTATACACATACCATCTATACAGTTTATGATAATAATACTTTTGGTGATAAAATATAAAGAGCAGTTGTTACTGAATGATATTATATGACCAAATAATTTATCCTTATGAAGCAGTATCACTTTTAAATATCATATAAGTGCTGATTTTCCTTTGAAAGGTTTACTAATTTTGCTTTCTGTTTACAATGACCATGAGGATGACAAACACAAAACATCCACACTTCTCATATCCAACCCTGTATTTACAATTCTGACAGGTAAAACATTTCATGTCGGAGCGTTACATATCCCAAAAATATTTTAAGAAATATTTGCTAGATTTTGGCACAATGGCAGTTTTTTGGAAATTCAACAGTTTTGTCACAGAAAATCTTTTTGACAACATCTTCTTTAAAGCATGAACCCCTTTTCAAATGCCTGGAATCTTTTCCATGGACTTACATCACGCCAGCAGTAAAACAGAGCTAACATTCAGACAGGAAAGCAGGCTTAATAAGTTTTAATCTTTAATACTTATTCCATTTGCTAGTAACATAAATGAAAGCAAATAATGTGTTGCAAGTTATCCCATACAACATGGATTGTCCTGAGGTTGTGTAAAGCAGATGAAGATCAGCAATACATCCAGGTTGTGGTCCAGTGTCCCAGCAGCAGGTGTCTTCTAGCTGAAGTCTCAGCAGTGACTCAAAGCATTCTATGTTTTTTTTTTTAATTTTATTGATTTTATTGTAAACATTCCATACAAAAAGATCAATTTTTACAAAAAATAGGATTGAAAATCAACCCCCACCCTGAGAAAGAGAGTATGGCCAACGGAGTAAAACTTAAAAGCTAGTAAAAATAAATAAGGTTTTACTTTATTCTCTGATAATCTTATTTTTCTCAAGTTATTTGCATATTCATTTCCCAAAGAGAGTTTTTCTGTCCGTCTGGAGTTCAAACATCTACATTCTACCTGTACCAAATAGGAAGTTGTATATTGAGGGGCTCATTCAGCAAACTCAGTGTCCCCTAAAGGGGGTGTTCAAAAGTATGCACAAATGAGGTACATTTTGCTTATAACATTTTCATTATAAAAGTCCTTATGTCATGTTGTGATGTAAGGTTTTGCATATAACTTGATAAATGTTTTGTATGTCTTTGTTTATAATTTAGGCAAAGCAATGTAATTTGGTGTTACTTTGGTGAGAGGCATTCATGTCTCTTTGTAATTTTATGACAGGATTTGGGGGATGTGTCTTAAACCAGTTTAGCGAGTGTTTCTTTGCTAAAGTCTTTCTACCACCGCAAGTAGGCTAAGGTGTACTTTAACATATGGTTTGGGGGCAGGTGTTAAGATGTTCTATTTCCTCCATTGCTTTGAGGTATGGCTGTTTGGAACTGGCTTGTCTCAGAGGCCTTTAAGTACCATGATGTCCTATTGGCTGTAGGGGTTGGACAGAAAACCCATAAATTTGCTTGCTCAGCCACATTCTCTCTCTCTTACTAACATCTGAAAGAAGCATCTCTCTTGCTAACAACTGATGAATACAATCACACCATGAACTGACAAGAACAGCACAATGAAAAGCACAGCTCAGCAGACATATTGAACAGACATGTGGCTGAAAGCTGAGCACAAAGGATGCCTTAACTAGAGACATTTTAAGTAACAAACAAGTCTGTGTGCCACCTGAAACTACACATCACCATTTAATCAGGTTGTATGGTTGCCAATATTCAAATGTACTTTGCATTTTCTTATTATTTATGAATATTATCAATAATACATTATTTTATGTGTAACTTAACCACTGCTTGTCCTTTTACTACATATAATTGCCTGAGGTTATCGATATTGAATTGAAGGTGGGGATAAGTTATATACAATAATACCTTATAAACAGTGGTAAGGCTTTGAGATTAGGCATTCTGAGGCTACATATTAATAATACATTAGGGGAAAGTAGAGCAATATATTACTCTACCAAAATAAAACATGTCACCTTTGTCATATTTTTAAATATTACAAGAAAAAGTCTGCTATTTTCTGAAAATCTCACTCCTTCCTCCTATACTAACATATTTTTTTTTTTCCATTTTTATTCAAGCATACTGTTTCCCTAAAGAAATGAGGATCACTTAAATAAAGCATAAGGATATTGCTGAGCAATCATAAGTATGAATTGTAAAATAATCTGATTTATGTAACATTTTAAAGTTTCAAATATCAAGCTTACAAAAGCTACTTACTGTATATACATATTACAGTACATATTTAGATATCCATATTTGTGGTTGCAGACCTCAACCTTGGCATTGGTTTTTGGATCAGGCATAATTTTCTGGCACCATCTTTTTTTTCATGGGTGTCGCCATTTTGTGTATTAATTGTTATGCGGTTGCTGTGCAACAACTCTCGGAAGTGTGCCATACTGATGTTGTCGTAATTTTAGGTATAGTGATCAGGGTTGATTAAAAAGTAAGACTATTTCTCAGTATTGAGTTTTTGTCCAGCATTTTGACCTGGTCACCTCTATTATTCTAGTGTACATTGTTTTTTAGGTGAACAGAGAGAGAGAGAGAGCTGTAGCTAAATGAAGTTGCCACACATTCATATAATGAAGAAAACCAACCTTCACTTTTTGGCTTAATTTATCAATGTGTGTTTTCTGGCATTTTGTTTTTATTTGTTTGTGCTGTAGGTCTCCATTTATCTAACCTCCCAACAACTAGAGTTAATCCTATAGGAATGAAAAATCAAAAAAGAGTTATCCTTAATAGCTTTTTGTTTCTCCTAGACAAAAATGAGACCAGAAAGAAACAAAATTGAGACATTTTCTTTTGTCTCATGCTTCTCAGATTTTTCTTGTCTCAAGTTTCAGCAGAGATCTCATCAAAGTCACACAATGGGCTCAGATTTGCCAAGTAGTGTCTTGACATTATTTGGCAGTTTGAGAGTATTTGCGGTATGTGCTCAGTAATAAATGGTGAAATTATGAACAACTAGCAAAATACCCGCGCTTCGCAGCGGCAAAGTACTGCATTAAAATTTTTATTAAGTAGAAAATTAAACCTTTTTAAACTGAGGGAAAATATGCCAATAATTATTTGTTAAGGATCTCTTTGTATACCACATTGTGAGTTTGGCCCTCTGGTTGTAATATGACCAAGCTGTGCGCTGAGCTTACTCTTGAGCATGCAATTTACAGTTGGCCATGTGAACAGTAATCTTGTTTCAAATCTCACAGCTTGGATTGCTGCTGTCATAATCGGTTTGAGTTTCATGGTTTATTTCAAGTACGACAGTATTTGCAGGACTTGTGTTGAAGTGACATTCGGCATCTGTCAAGCGTTGTAAGCATACAACCGGTTTCATCGATAACTTCGCATCCAGCTTTTGAGAGTTTAAACATTCATAAACATCAAAGTGTCCACTACTCAAATCGTCACCTGTGAATCTAAGATGTTTAAGAGGCATTGGCGGTTGTCGAAAGGTGTAAAATATTTGGCCATTTTGGTACACTTGAAAGCGACAACCGAACAATTCAGCGGCAGCCATCAACTCACATGCAGAACCATAGGTGAAGGGCTTAAGCATTTCACTCTTATAGTGCTCCTGTGTAGTATAATTATCTCCTGTACCGTAATCAGTCCACACCTTGAACCTGTCCCAGTCATTCAATACATAAGACACAATGTTCCTCCGGATATCAAGAGTGAGCCTGATATGGCCATGCAATATGTAACAAAGAGAATTGAAAAAGGTAGGTGCCATCTCTGGGCATGGAAATCACTCGGTAAGTGACAGTTCTTTGATTGATGGTGATCACCTCGATAGACATGGTAATGGGGGTATGGTTGGAATGATAAAGGTAATGGGTACCTGAGCAATGTAAAGTAAGTCTAAAATACCTACACAATAACTATAATCGTAATAAACGAACAATAAAACAGCAGAGAAGCCGTGGATTAAATAAAAAGGCTGTAGTTATCAGTAAGGAGACGTGAATCCCATGGCGAAGCAAGGAAGGGAATGTAGAGACTGGAGCAACGGACGGCCTTATATAGGCAGGCAGCCAACAATGTGGGAGGCGTTGGGATGGGGGACCCAACGGCGCCTCACACGGTGACCGAGCTGCAGGCTATGGACGTATATATGTACGTAAGTAGGATTCAGTTAGCGTTGGGAACCCGTGTACCAAATTTCTTGAAGATGGGCCCATAAGTAACAAAGACTGTTAAAAAGTTCAATATGGCGGCCGACAGTGGCATCATACCACCGAAATAAGTACGTACATTGGTTTCGGTTAGCGCAGGGAAGCCGCCTACCAAATTTCGTGAAGTTGGGGCCATAAATAAGAAAGTTCAACATGGCGGACATTGTTGACCATTATGACCGTTACGTGTAGAATTTCGAAATGAAACCTGCTCAACTTTTGTAAGTAAGCTGTAAGGAATGAGCCTGCCAAATTTCAGCCTTCTACCTACACGGGAAGTTGGAGAATTAGTGACGTTGGAAGGTTCAATATGGTGGCCAACAGTGGCGTCATACCAACGAAATAAGTACGTACATCAGTTTCCATTAGCGCAGGGAAGCCGCCTACCAAATTTCGTGAAGATGGGGTCAGCCTTCTACCTACACGGGAAGTTGGAGAATTAGTGACGTTGAAAAGTTCAATATGGCGGCTGACAGTGGCATCATACCACCGAAATAAGTACGTACATCTGTTTTGATTAGCGCAGGGAAGCCGCCTACCAAATTTCGTGAAGATGGGGCCATAAATAAGAAAGTTCAACATGGCGGACGTTATCAACCGTTATAGACCGTTATGACCGTTACTTGTAGAATTTCGAAATGAAACTTGCTTAACTTTTGTAAGTAAGCTGTAAGGAATAAGCCTGCCAAATTTCAGCCTTCTACCTACACGGGAAGTTGGATAATTAGTGATGAGTGAGTCAGTCAGTCAGTGAGTGAGTGAGTGAGTCCGTGAGGGCTTTGCCTTTTATTAGTATAGATTGCTTGTGGTAATAAAACACATACTATCATTATGAAACTGTAGTCCTTGCTTCTGAGTAATTTTGTTAGCTGCTCTAATTTACATTGCTGTGTGCCAATTAGATCATGCTCATTCCGGAAAAAATATAAAGTCTTGAAAGAGATTAGTACTCTAAAATTGTGGTTTAAGCTTTAGTTCAAATCCCACTACTGACACCATGTGACCATTAGCAAATCACTTCACCTGCCTGTGCTCCAGTTGGAAAAACAAAAGGAACTTAACCAGCTGTATTTCAAATGTTGTAACTCACCTTGGGTAAAGTAATCACGCAAACAAATCTCACAAAACCTAACGTGCTTTTTCAAACCAAATTCTCAACTTTGACTCCTTTTACCTCAGTTGTATCTCATGTCTCCTTTTTTTCTAAAGCTGTTTCTCCTAAGGGATTTTAGGAGAAACATCTGTGACAAAGTTGATTCTTAATCTCCTTAACAATACATTTTTTCTTAAAAAAATATGTTAAAAGTGTTGCATTTTTGTCTCAAAAAATTACATATTTATTAAATCTCATCTTTCTATTGTAAAACTTACAAAACACTAAAAGTATAAAGTCAGAAGTGTAGAAAGTATAATAAATGATACACATAATAATAAAAATAATAATAATAATGACTAATAATAATAATAATAATAAAATTAATGCTAATACCATATATCTCTTTATTATAATAAAAAAATCCTGGGACGAGACAAGACTTTTTAGCCAGGGACGAGATGTGGCTTTTTCAGAGAGATACTTTCCCGTCCCGCGAGATGAGACTTTGTGCCAAGAGATTTAACCACGAGGGGGAAATAAAAGACAAAGAGTAGATAACAAAGTAGAACGTCATAAAGAGGTTCAAAAACATTGGTGCAATATACATGCAGAGCAGGTTAGAGATAATGAAAGTACTAAAATTCGAAAGTCCCAACAAAGTCAAAGTAAAGATCGCATTAGCACAAACAATGGAAATTATTACTCGGTGGAATAATGGAACAGCGAAAAGAGATTGAATATATTGTTCGGATTTAAGCTTTGAGTTGGAAACTTGTAGATCGTCTAATTCGCGTTGCCACCAGGGAAAAGTAGTATTTCTTCCCAGTGAAGAGGCGTATCCACGAGAATTAAAAGATTTGTTGTTTGGTGAAAGTGAAATCTATTTACGCAAGCAGCAAAGATGCGAAGTGGCTGGCGCCAGTGGTGTAGTGGTGTCTGGAGAAGTAGGAATATTGTAAATTTAGCCCCCAAATTTTTTAGCGGCCTACACAGCAAAAGAAAAAAGTGCCCCGTTATTAATAGTGACAGTCTTACATATTTAGTTCCCACTAGAAAGGGACAGTACTATTTACATCAGCTGCCTGACTTCATTCACTTCAAGGATCATTAAGAGATCAACAAACCAGAGATGCAGATTTTGCAGATCTGTCTGGTTCATAGATTACAGAGTGATTCAGTTGCATAATGCATACATTTTCTTAATCCATGGGGAAAATAGATTCTTTTGTAAACAGTGTCTTAGAATATCTGATCTGCAACAGATAGTGAAGGCCAGAGAGTGACACAATTATAAAATTTAAATGATTTGTGAGTGGTAGTACGCGAAAATTACTGGTGGTACAGAGGCCCATTTCATTAATAGTAGATACATTTAACATGAAACTAACGCCTTTTCAGTCAGAGATACATTTATTTTTACAAAATTTAAACATCTGATTTTCAAAATAAAATACTGTACTTGGATTTGACCATTATGAATATTCATTAACTTATTAACGTGAAAATAGTACCAACACACTAACAAAGTTTTAAGTTTAAAATCAGCATTTCTCAGGAAGAATAGCATACCTAGCTAGAAATGCTTTAATGGCCATTTGGACACCGGCTAGTGCTCGGGGAAAACAGTGTAACGTTATAAACTCTCCCCAACATCTGTTATTCTGTCTATACTCAAAAATAAGAACTGATGTGAAAGTCAGGTTGAAATATCTGCGTTTTAAAATGCAACCAACCGGAACTTGTTGACAGCTAGCAGCTTTGATGCTAATGAAAGTCAAGGAAGCTAATTTAACACTAGCCACAACATGAGCAAATTGGAACAACAAAAAATAAACGAAACTAAATAAAAAGCTGCTAGTTAATGGCGTAGAAATGCTGTATTGACATAATTTACAAATCTTCCTATTACAAAGTTGGTTGACGCGTTCTTCCATTGAATTTGCAATGTCGATCAGAGATTTAGCGCCTCCACCGTCAGCACCCTCTCCGACTGGGGTTGGGGACTGAGAGGCTGTGGACGTTGGGCTGTGGCTACCTGTCTGGCTGGATAGTAGCAATAATGTAGCTTCACAAGGTCGTTTGTTCTGAAAGCTAATTTTTGTTTGTATGGTTCGCTTCATTTTCCCTATTAACTTGGTTATATTAACTTTTCACGTGAGGACATATTTTGGTGTGTAACAATGGACCAATAGGAAGGTGACGGCAAAGGATATTTTTCCCGGTTTAGCAAAGGAACGGCATGTCCTGCCCTACTCTGCCTCGGATTGGCGTAATCCGTTTGCCCTAACCAATCCTTAGTTCCCCCAAAATGTAACCAAAACAGACAACAATGGCAGAAAAAAATTGACGTGCCTGCAGCACATACATGCGTATCTGGGTGTCAGTGTGGATGTAGACTGCCACAGTGTGTGGGCTGTATTCCACTGCAGCGTATACCAGTAACAGGGGGATTTAGAAGTGGGTATACGCTGTGACGACCTAATACGAAGTGGGTATACGCCGTATACTTGTGTATACCTTGGACTACACCACTGGCAGGCGCATAGCTCAGGCCGGGGGGGTTTGGTGAGTGAAGTGTGAAGCCCCCTAGTAGTTTTAGAATTTTTCATTTGTGTGGTATATCTAGAAGCACAGTGAAATACACAATCCAGTGTCACAATATTACCATGATTCCTTGCAGATTTTCTTTCCAGACTGATCAGATTTTGAACAGCACACTGCACATGTGCGATTGACACGAACGTCACTTTCGGATTCATCAGAATCACTTTTGATTTCACTGTCCGTTTCAATTTCACTGCCTGAACACAGATTCACTTTGTTATCACTTCTCGTATCACTGTCAAGAGCATGCAACACCTGGGCTGCTGAACAATGTTTCTTACGAGACGCTATTATGAAGCTAGACGAAGACGTGTCTTCTGTTGCCCAGGTAACACTCTAGCCTGTTGCTTACACAAGACACGCCTATATCGTTTTCCAAGCAATGCTTGGCACTAATGTTTTTAGCACTTTTACAGCCCAAGTAATCCTTGGGTCTAATGCTTCCGCGAGACGCGTCTATACAGTTGCCTGAGTGACGCTCAGGACTTTGCTTTTAGCACTGTTTTATCAGCCTGGGTCTAATTCTTAGGAGATTAAATGAAACATAAATGAGAACCTCTTTAAAGTCTCATGAGCCATCAAAAGATCAAATTCTAGCAGTAAAAGTTTCCTATGGGATGTCATATTAAAGAGATCCTTTAATTTCTCTTCCGCAAATAGAGATGCTTCTTGTATTGGAGTTACTCCTACTATATGTGACTGCTTATTTTGCACATGGAATCAGGGAACACTGGGATAGAAATCTGAAAGTCTGCCTTGATATAATATGCAATATTAAACGTAAAAGTGTAATGTGCCTCAAATAGATATATATATACGAAAAAATACTCCCAATTTCAACTGCACACAGACTGTGACTTGGTGTTCTATTGTTCATTTTGACTGTTTACACATTTATCACAGCTTCTCAGGTAAAATCTGAGTATTTTGTCACTAAATGTGTCCTACAGGTGAGCACAGAAGGCACTGCCAAGACAAATTAATTTATGGTGATAAATAAAGTAATATTCTGCAAGGTATACACTTTACCTTTTAATAAAAGGATTAAAAAGGGGCACTAAGCTGTGAGCATTAAAATGTTAATAAGCCTGAATTAAAAATGTATACAGTCCATTTATTGTTAAAAGCCACCATTAAGAAGTCACTAAACTCTCCCTGCAAATCAAATTCCTCTATGCTCATTTAGTCTTTATTAAGGCATCCCTGAAACAAACTCTGATGTGTATTGATGTTACTTGGCTGGATTGCTTATTAGCTATTGAGTATCAAACAGCAAGGCACATTCTCTGCAGAGCTCCATATCTATGGTTTCCTGCAGATTCACAACATAACTTTTCCTGTTAAGTCAACATTATCTAACTTTCCTGTCAATCAAACCCCAAATAAACATAACCATAGAGCGCACCACAAGACATTAAAATTGAACAGTCACAGTCAAACAGGATTATTACCAGCAGACCACAGAAGAACTGCTAGCCAGATGAGAGCATTTGGCAGTAAATACAGACCCATGCATGAAGATGATTTACATTTGTAATAGCATTTCCTCACTACTAAGACTCAAAAGCACTTTGCATATTATTATTGCATTTTTATTACCTATATTTTAAATGAAAAAATAAAACTCTTGTCAGGGTATTGTAACTTGTTGAAAAAACAGGCTGCTAAATTGTTTCATGTCACGTAATTTAAACAGCCTGACTATAGCTGTAACTCTGTCTACTTAGTTTGACATAGCACCTGCTTTGACAAATAAATACTGAAAAATCAGAAGTTTACAAAAAAATGTAATAAAAGTAGCTGAACTAAACAGACTAGCACAAGAATCCATCCATCTTCTGTACCTGCTTTGGGCAGAGCAGAGTCCTGGAGTACTGCAGCCTTAGATGACACACAAACTCCCACACCCGCCAATACAGTTAAATGAATGGCATGCTACAGGAAACAAGAAGCCCAAGAGGAAACTGAAGACTCGAGATGAAACATGAAGAACTTTTAATTCTATCTTCCTATTGTATATACCTAGAAGGAAATAAAACTGTGAATTAAACTGCCATGGGGCTGCAATACTAGCACTGTGCTACTGTGCTGCTGGATAAAACACTTTACAATGATGTCGAAATGTATTTCGATACACTTTCATATTTTAGGTTAGAAGACACTAGCTTTGTTTGATTATTGTCTCTTGTTGTTGCCTAAAACTCATTTTGGGTTTGACACCTATGTAGTAAGAGGGCTGTTGCCATTGCTTAAGGAGTGTTGGCAATTCATGACATAACTGACTTTATCTTATAAAGAAATAACAGGGTATTTTTGTAACTCATCTGAACATTTTTCTGTTCATTTCTAAAAATAAAATTATCAACGTTAGAATTACACATTCTTTTGATTTTGCCTTTTTGTCTCACCCTGCCATAATTAAAATGCCAATCAACAGATTCATGTTTGTTTTCTCCTCTTGATTTACTTTCATTTCTCATTCACCTCTGCCAGATGGTGGGCTTTTTGCCAAATACACATGGCTTCAATGACAGATTTATGTGGTGGCCATATATAGTAAGTTCATTAAACCACGAAATTAAACAGCTCATATCATATAGAAATAGGATCCCTCCATCTCAGCCACATGCTTTTAGGCCAGTTTTGCGCTACTATTAATCATTCTAGCACTGCATTTCTTTAATTTGACTTATTCTGCTTATTAATAATTGATGGTGGAATTCATGACTGATATATGTTCCAAACCTGGTTAATTTCTGTATCTTCATATTCTGCTGCTGAATAGTAGGGAGACAGAGCCTATTCTAGCAGCACTCGTGGAAAAGCAGGAACCTAAAATGTATGAGATGTCAGCATATGTTATATTAGACATTAGCACACCCATTCCATTCAGGATATATACAGTACAACACTCACAGCCTACGAAAGGGAAACAGGACAAATAAAGACATTGGTTGCTTTTGTTATTTCTTTCTTCTGACAAACAGCACAGGGCCATTGGTACTTATACCAGTAGATTCAGGGGTCATATTAATCCACAGGTTGTAATATTGCTGAACAGTCAATCAGAAGACACAAATATTGTGGCACAACTAATACTGTGTGTGTATACATGTATCTACCTTAATAAAAGGATATGTTTGTGTGTGTGTGTCTGTGTATCTGTGCCCATCTGGTTTCAATGCATCTTTAATATGCCATTTGGTATGGAATTTGTAAAGGCAATGCTAATGTTTGTGATGCACTGTCTGTTGGAATGAAAAAAATCTGTGTATTTTGTTACTACAAATGTTTGTATTGCGCCATCTGTTTGAATGAACATTGCAGACCTTAATGTTGAATATGCTGAGGTTTACATTGATTACTTAGAGATGAACCTGTGTTAGATTGGTACCAGTTGCAATGGGCATCTACATCTATATAAAATGAGTGATGGCTCTGTGGCTAAGGATCTGTGCAGGTATCTGGACGGTTGCTGGTTCAAGTCTCATTACTGCTAAAAGGGCTCCTACTCTGTTGGGCCCTTGAGCAAAGGCTATTAACTTCAAAATTGCTCCAATGGTGCTATACAATGGTGCTCTGACCACCAAAGATCATGCTAAAAGATCATTTTCTCTCAGGGATTAATAAAGCATATCAATATATATATACAGTCATATGAAAAATTTTGGGAACCCCTCTCAGCCTGCATAATAATTTACTCTACTTTCAACAAAAAAGATAACAGTGGTACATCTTTCATTTCCTAGGAACATCTGAGTACTGGGGTGTTTTCCGAACAAAGATTTTTAGTGAAGCAGTATTTAGTTGTATGAAATTAAATCAAATGTGAAAAATGGACTGTGCAAAAATTTAGGTACCCTTGTCATTTTGCTGATTTGAATGCATGTCACTGCTCAATACTGATTACTTGCAACACCAAATTGGTTGGATTAGCTCGTTAAGCCTTGAACTTCATAGACAGGTGCGTCCAATCATAAGGTGGCAAGTTGTGCTTCCCTTTGACTCTCCTCTGAAGAGTGACAACATGGGATCCTCAAAGCAACTCTCAAAAGATCTGAAAACAAAGATGGTTCAGTATCATGGTTTAGGGGAAGACTACAAAAAGCTATCTCAGAGGTTTAAACTGTCAGTTTTACCTGTAAGGAATGTAATCAGGAAATGGA
>JANRMT010062819.1:35201426-35226485 GCA_026402145.1 Polypterus bichir lapradei
TACCTGAGGGTTCAAGGGTGCACTACTGCCCCCTACTGCCACAATATATATATATATATATATATATATATATATATATTGTGAGATATGCCCGGCCATTCATCCCGGCCAATACCCCCAGGCCGCTAGATAGAGATGGAGCCCTCCTTGCAGCATAGAGGTGCCCCGAATGCCAACAGGGAATCATGGACAGTGGAGTCATAATATACAGCCCTGCTGGATACCATGGGGGCCGCCAGGAGTCGCTGCAGGGAGGGACAGGGATTTATATTTTCCTTACAGCCCGGAAGTATTTCCAAGTCACGGGAACGGAAGAAATGATATACTTCCGGGCTGAAGAAAAAGAGAAGTTTTTACCTGACCCGGAAGTGATAGAAAGTCACACGGACTGAGGGACAAACACTTCCGGGTCAAGGACTATAAAGGACTGTGGGAAATCCCAGACGGACGAGCTGAGTTGGGAGGCAGGGTGGCTAAGCGTCTGGGAGTTTGGATGATTGGTTATTGTTTATTTGTTTATTGAGTATTGTGGAGAGGAGTGTGCTTTGTGCACATTATTATTATAATAAATAATAATTGGACTTTTTATCTGGTGTCTGACGTGTGGTCTGAGGGTACAAGGGTGCCACACCCGGAAGATGCCATTTTAAAATGCCAGTGTCCAGTAGGGGCGCTAAACGCCGTCTAGACCTTTGTGGAATCTGTTAAAGGAATCTGCCAGTACTCCTTTGTCAAGTATGGTCAAGAATCTTGGTTGGCTCAGCTTTTTGAGGTCATCCACGCGAGGCATGGGATAAGTATGAAATTGGGAGACTTGGTTAAGCCGACAGAAGTCATTGCAAAACCTCCAACTGCCATCAGGCTTACTAACCAAGACGACTGGACTGGACCAGGGACTAAAACTTTCCTCTATCACTCCAAGTTTCAACATTCACTTGATTTTCAGCTCCATTTCTACTTTCTTTGCCTCCGGGAGTCTATAGGGGTGCTCTCGGACGATAACTCCCAGCTCAGTCACTATGCTGTGCGCAATCAGAGAGGTCCTTCTGGTCTTCTCACTCACCACCTCTGGGACAGACAGGATAGCTGATTCCAGCTCACATCTCTGTCTGAAAGTTAATTCCTTGCCAAAATTAAGGGTGTCTGTTTGAGCAAAGAATGAGCGGGGCTGAGCGGAGGAGGGATCGGGATCCCTTTCCTTCCATGGCTTCAGCAAGTTCATATGATAAATCTGCTCGATAGGTTGACAATTGGGTTGTTTCACCAAATAGTTGACAAGCTCTTTCCTCTCCTTAATTTCATAAGGGCCTTGCCAATGGGCGAGTAATCTGGAATGGGAGGTGGGAACCAACACCATGACACAATCCCCTGGATGGAATTCTCAGAGTGTCGTGCCACGATCATAGTAATGGGCCTATGCTGCTTGCGCCTCTTCCATATGACATTTTAGAATAGGCCGAATTTTTCCCAATCTATTGCGTAATTGCACGATATGTTCCAATATATTTGTGGAGGGAAGAGCCTCTCCTTCCCAACCATCTTTCAAAATATCTAATATACCCCAGAGTTGTCGACCATATAATAATTCAAAAGGTGAGAACCCTGTAGAGACTTGTGACACTTCCCAGTATGCAAATAGAATGAGGGGGAGGAGTTTATCCTAATTCCTCCGATCTCTGCTGACAACCTTGTGAAGCATCTGTTTGAGAGTCTGATTACACGTCTCTATTAGACTGTTGGTTTGAGGATCATACACTGCAGTCTTTAAGTGTTTTATTTTCAGTAACTTGGCCATTTCCTTGTTCCATTAGGACTTCTTTAGGGATGCCGTCTTGTGCAATGACCCCTACTAGTTCCCGTGCGATTGCTTTAGATGTAGCCGAGTGCAAAGGAACAGCTTCCGGGTATCGGATCGCATAATCCACGAGGATTAATATATATTTGTGTCCTCGTGCTTAGGGCTCTAAGGGTCCTACTATATCCACCCCTATTCTTTCAAAGGGAGCATCAATTAGGGGAAGGGGAACAAGAGGAGTACGGTCCCTCCTGGGAATTTGCCGTAACTGACACAAGTACAAAAATGGTGAACCTCATCATTAATTCCCAGCCAATAAAATCTGAGTTTGATCCACTTTAAGGTTTGTTCGGTGCCTAAATGGCCTCCAAGGAGGTGAGAATATGCCAATTGTCAAAACTGCTGCTGATAGATTTGTGGAATTAACAACAATTCCCGCACCTCCCCCTCATGCTTGGCAACCCAATATAATAAATCATTTTCTATTGCGAAGTGAGGTCCTTGTGGCATGGACTGATACGCGTGTTGGCCATTAACGAGAACTACTGTGTTCTTTGCAAATTTTAGGGAGTCATCATTCCATTGCTCCCTTTTAAAAGAAGCTAACATTTCTCTAAATTTAAAAAGAATTTGGGAGAGAGGGCCCAAGTTTTTACAAAATATAACTCTGAGAAAGGTCTTTTTAGAAAGAAACGTTGGTTTAGTATTTTGTTTAAACCAAATTAGGTCAAAATTTTGCTTTTTTTGGGTTGAGAAACTTTTTTTTATTTTGTTGAGCCTTAACCCTTTTTTTTCATTTGCAAACAAGAGCTCTGACTTTTTGGGGGTATTTCTTCGTTTCTTTCAGGCCTGATTTAGCAAATAATGTGTCCATTTAAGTCTTTTTGTATATAGTTTTCTTATTTTCTTTTTCAAAAGTTTTTTTGTAAAAAATTTTTTTCTTCTTTTTTGTGAACTTTTTTTACAATTTATTTGTGTTTGTCTTTGTTTAGTATTGGAACACTTATTTTTTTATCCTTTTAGCATTTATTTAGTAGTAGTAGCACATTTTTTAGTCTTCTTAGCAGTTAATTTATAGCACTTATTTATTAAGCACTTAGGGCTTGGGAGGGAGGGAAAATCCCTCTGTTTTATGAATTTTATTGGGACTTTTGCAAAATGGAGGCAACGGGAGGCAGTGGCAGAGAAAGAAAGTGAGTAGGCCAATTTTAAAGAAAATATTTTTTCCTTGATAGTCCCCTTTTTTATTAAATATATATTGAGAAATGTATATAATTTTAAATATATTTATGGGGGGGGTGGAATATTTATTTATTAATTTTTTATATATTGAAAAGCTTATAAAATTGTCTTTTTATGATTCAGTTCACTTTCAGAGTCCAACATGTACAACTGTGCAATAAACAGATTTTTCAGGTCAGGAGGGACACTATCCGATTATGTTTGGTCTTGCCACAGAGACATTCTGGAACAAAACAAGCAGGCTTAGGAAAGAAAAAGAGTGGATGGAACTATTGGACACATATGTTCCTAATAAGCTTAATTAGCGATAGGACCTAAGAGGATCTGGGACAAGGAACAAAACTTTGAAATATTTTAGAGTTTTTTAAAATCTTTGATCAGTGGACCTATACTCTATCGTAGGCTATTTCCCCAACCCTAATCTCAAGGGGTGGAGATTCATCCTGACTTGTTGAGGCGCAGGTGAATGACGTTTCCACCTGCGATGGTCCCGGCGTCTCTCCGTCCTCCTCTTGGGCTTCCGTACCACTCTCTGCTGGCTGAATACATGGCATGAAGATAGCTTGAGATGAGTCATCCTCATCTATAACTAGGACCAAGCGTGGATCGGGAGTAGTCAGTAGCTCACCACATTTATTATCAGACCTGTCCTGCCCCAGAATTACTGGAAAAGGTGGATTGGGGAGGACTGCCACGGGGAGTTTTTTAGTGATCCTCCCTTAGCTGTGCAAACTTGGACGGATTTATATTTACGGACTTCTTCGTGAATACATTTTATACTGGTCTTTACTTTCATCCATTGTCGTGGTAAGACATATCGGCCATCAACAATAGAAATGTTGCTGCTGGAGTCAAACAAAGCTTCGAGTTTGTAACCATTTAAGACTACCTACCATTTAAGGCACACAAACCACCTTTCACCCTCCAACTGCATCCCACCTTACTCCTGGACAGGTTATCCGCCAAGTGGCCCGGGAACTTCGGAACAGGCTCCGGTTTATGTGGAAGAGGCTTATGGTGTAGGACCACTAGAGGACTGTTCTTCTCTCCCAGATTACGAGGCTAGCTTAGGTCATTCTATGAGCTGTATAAACTCTTCCATTGAATGAAACTTTATCCAGACTGGCTGGGCAAAGTGTTGGGGAAGCTGTTGTAAAAAAATAAAGCAGGCTATTTGCTGCACTATTTGGCAGGGGGTTAACTCAAACAGCCTTAGCCATAACGCCACTTGCTCCCAGAGGGCCATAGCTTGCCCCCGAATTGATCCCTTAGGATCGAATTTCCAGGTTTTTACCGTCTGGACCAGAAGCGACGTCATCAAAGGGGCCAAAACCGGAAGTGAGGTCTTTGGAGGCGCCGGAACCTGGCAGGATTTCTCGGTAAAGGTCTGCAGGGAAATGAGAAAGACAGTATGTGCACCCCACCGCCCCCCGGTCAGATGTGATATTACTATTACTTAAGCCCTTTAGCTGCCTCCTACTCGCATGTGTGTGACTATATATATATATATATATATATATATATATATATTACCCTCTGCTTGTCTTTTGAATTTTTTGATTCATCTCCTGTTATTTATCTGTTTTGCACACTAAAGTCCTCATTTCAAACCTCAGATCGCAACTTCTGTATTTCTTTGTTTGTTTCTTTGTTCAGCAATCACACTAAAACAGATGAGCCGATTTTCACAAAATTTTGCATGTAGATTACTGTTAGCCAAACTTAAAATACAGGCTATATGGGAATTGAAAAGTTTAATTTAGGGAGCTGAAGTTCATGAAATTTTCACTATACAACTGTTGATCTTTTTGTAGGATACAGAGGTCATTTTTAATGATAAGGACCTGGAGAAAACACCTAGTAAGAAAGAATGTGAAGTTCATAACCAAGAAGTCAAACAAATCCTAAACATGAACCAAAAATCTAAATCCCTAAACAAAAGCTTAGTCTTTTACCAGAAGAACTACACTAAAAGAAATAATACACTGAAGAATCTCAGAATCCAGATCTTGAATAAGTAAGGGATGACTGCTCTGATCTTTAAATGGTTACTCTGGTGACATCTCCCAGTGCTTTCTAGGCAAATTCCCTACAGAAACTGCAACTCTAAATAGAAGAAAATGGTGGTGCTCAGTATACTGTTGCAAATAAATAATTTTCTTTAACAAGGAGCCTTTAAACACAAATCTAATGGCAGAAATAGATATCCTGAGGAAAAAAAAAAATAAAAAGCATATAATTTGTCCCCAAAGGATCTATAAACCTCATACAAATTTAATAAATAATGTTTATCACGGGTTGAGGGTGGCACAGTTTGGGCAATAGTGATGAATTTGAAATACTGTGTAGGATTAGGTCTGCTTACAATGAAAGCTACAGCTACAAACGCTGCCATTTCTCCCCATTCTTCTGCTCAAGCTCTGACAGGTTGCATGTGGGTTGTGAGTGAAGAGTTTTTTTTCAGGTTTGGTTGTAAGACAGCACTAACCACTATGCAAGTGTGCTACCCACATAATCAATAAGGAATAAACAAAACAAGAGAGTGTTTACTTTTGGGAAAAGTCTTGCAATTTATTATATCAGCTAATTTGATTTGATAGAGCAAACCATATTTTTTGGCACATCAAAATGATGGGTATCAAGGCACAAATTAATAATCGAGAAATGACAAAGTGTTTACTTAAGAACAGGTGACCAAAAATCCCAGGGGGACCGACTACTTATCCTTTCTTCCAATCCCTTCAGATCAAGCAAGAAAAAGTGCAAGGGGGATCCCTTATGGATTTCATCACATTGAGAATCATCCATTATTTAAATGCATTAAGAACTGATACTTTGAGATCAGCATTGTTTTAGTAGAAGAGCAAAAAGCCAGCCACCACAATAGAGTTCTACTCAAGAGTGTTGGATCAGCCTGGTGTTGGTCAAAGTGCAGGAGGTGTGTTTGGATTGTATGCTGCAGTTGATGAAGAAGCTTCCTTACTGGCCTCATGAACTAACAGAAATGGTAGATCTTTGCAAGCATATTTTTGAAAGCACTTCTGTCACACACAGATCACAATAAATACTTGACTTTGTGAAATGATTGATAATGTTGCCTTTGCTGAAGTGCATCTGCTTGATTACTTGTTGAAAATGAGTAAAACCCAAAGGGACATGATGTACAACAGCAGAGTAAATTGCCATTATAAGAGTCTGACTGGCATCAAAGCAATCAATAAGAGAGAAAATGTCAGGCATTGATTTTTGTTCTATAGTTTTTTGAGAGGGATTCTTAAATTACAAGAGCTTTGACAAACAGCTTAAAGCACCATTTGCCTTTTATCAATTATTTAGCGATTTCTTATACAGAGATTGAACAAGGAAAAATGGTCACGGCTCAAGGATATAACTATTTTATTTCCTTAGTTAAAGGTAAGAATGAATCCACATTTGCTTATCAGATGGCTTTATACCAATTTTTTAATGATATCATTGACGAAAAACATATTTTAGTGTGTACCAGTGCTTCTACAATGTGTTACGACTGTTTAAATCTTTCTGTATAACACATAAACATGGAGAGGGCTTTAAGCAGTAGAGACGTAAGGGTAAAGCAATAAATATTCATACTATAGCAAATATGAAAACATCAAAGAGCTGCAATCAGCCAACTAAACAAAGGGGAAAAACTAAATTCAATGTTGCCTTACAATCAGTGGCTTCAAACCTGAAGCTCCTATTTAATTTAAATTGCTCTAATGTTGTCAGTGTCTGGATCTGTCCATGAAGTTGTGACTGACCACGTTAAAGAGACTGAGTGGCACAGAGATTTTCAGGAGTTTATAGAGTAATTCAAACAATCCCTTGGCCAAAGCACTAAAGTCAAGAAATTATTCATTGAGGCAGATGTAGTAGACTAATACATGGGGAAAAAAGAAAAGAAGACATACTACCAGAACATTCTAATATTTTGCTACATTTTCTCATTAGGTCTTTTTTTGTTTTGGCAACAATGGTCTGACACTATTTAGTGCAAGGGGGCCATGTATACATATATATACATTGTGGTCCCCGGCCGGGGCTGGAGCCCGGCTGGGACGCCCAGGAGGACCAGAGGAGGACTTGTGCCTCCTCCAGACCGTGAGGGGGCGTCCGTCCTGGTTATGTTGGGGGCCTCGGGTACAGGGCATGGAAGCCCAGCCCTGTAGGGACCCATGGCCACCGCCAGGCGGCGCCCCGATGCCGGAATATCCCGTGTGGGACCCGGTCGGGGCTGGAGCCCGGCCGGGACGCCCAGGAGGACCGGAGGAGGGCTTGTGCCTCCTCCAGACCGTGAGGGGTCGTCTGTCCTGGTTATGTAGGGGGCCTCGGGTAAAGGGCTTGGAAGCCCAGCCCTGTAGGGACCCGTGGCCACCGCCAGGCGGCGCCCCAATGCCTGCATATCCTTGGAGCCCAGCACTTCCGCCACACCAGGAAGTGCTGGGGGGAAGACGACAGGGGACACCTGGACGGCTTCCGGGTGCACAGCCGGCACTTCCGCCACACTGGGGTGTGGCTAGGACTAATTGCCGGGAAGCAGCTGGAGCCCATCCGGGTTCCCATATAAGGGGCCACCTCCCTCCAGTCATTAGTGGATGTCGGGTGGAAGAGGACAGAGCTGGAGAGAGGACGGGAGGCGGCCAAGAGAGAGGCACAGAGACTGTGAGGCCTGGTCATTGGGGGAATCGGTGCTGGAGGCACTGGGGTGTGTGAGTGCACAATTTGTAAATAATTATTTGTAAAATAAACAGTGTGTGGTGGAACTATGTTGTCCGTCTGTCTGTGTCCGGGTCCCAGTCCACAACATATATATATATATATATATTGTGACGCCCAGGAGGACCAGAGGAGGGCTTGTGCCTCCTCCAAACTGAGAGGGGGCGTCCGTCCTGGTTATGCTGGAGGCCTCGGGTAGAGGGCTTGGAAGCCCAGCCCTGTAGGGACCCGTGGTCACCGCCAGGCGGCGCCCCAGTGCCTGATTATCACGGGAGCCTGGTGTGGCGGAAGTGCAGGGGGGAAGACGACAAGGGACACCAGGACTTCAAGCAATTTAACAAAAATATTGCATGCGCTTTTAGAAAAGACAGACCTTTATATATTATTTATTTTCAGGGATCTAAAATATTTGCACAAACTAAGATAATCATAAATATAATGATCATTTAAAATATTTGGCTGAAAATCCTTCACAGTCATTTTCTGCCTGCAGTCTGGAACCCATGGCCATCTCCAAGTGCTGGGTTTCCACCCTAGTGATGTTTTGCCAGGCCTTTACTGCAGCTGTCTTCAGTTGCTGCTAGTTTGTTAGACTTTCTGCTATTAGTTTTGTCTTCAGCAAGTGAAATGCTTGGCCAGTTGGGTTGAGGTCAGTTGATTGACTTGTCCTTTGAAGAATATTCCACTACTCTGTGTTGAAAAGCACTTGGTTTTCTTTCACATAATGTTTTGGCTCTTTGTTCATCTGTACTGTGAAGTGTCGTCCTACCAGTTTTGTAGCATTTGGCTGAATCTAATCAGACAGTGTAGCCCTATAAATTTCAGAATTCATCCTGCTACTTCTGCCAGCAGTCATATCATTAATAAACACTAGTAACAGACGTCCATTCACAGTCATACATTTCCATGTCATAAAACCGCCTCCACCATGTTTCACAGATGATGTGGTATTCATTGGATCATGAGCTGTTCCTTATTTTCTTCATACTCTTCTCTTCCCAACATTCTGGTGTATATTGATGTAAGTTTCCTTTGTCTAAAGAATATTGTTCCAGAACTGGGCAGACTTCTAAAAACTGTTTTTTGGCAAAGCCTAATCTGTCTGTCGCATGCCTAAGGTTTACCAGTGGTTTGCACATAAAAGACAGGCACACATTAAAATTATCAACATAAAATGACATAGAAGAATCGATGCATTTCTTTGACCAGCAACTTCAGTTCCATTCCACTGATAGAGCAGAAATGGCATTTCTTATTTCCATTGATGTTAATCCACTGAAAGGGCTTCAATGCTCTATGACTCAGGTCATCCATTTTCTGCGGAGGTGTTTCTAAAGAGTCTGAAACAATTATTTCTTTGCCTTATATGGAGCAGCTAGTAATAAACTGACTTTCAGGTTTCAAAAAATGTAATAAGCTAAGCTAGGAACAGAGTAGAGATGAGGTCAGGACCAAGCAAAAAGGTTAGAATATCAGTAAGAAGTCAAAAATATTGATTGTCAAAGCATTACACAGAAATGAAATTCACAACCTAAAGAGTGTAAGCAAAAAGGTCAGTTTATTATCCTGATTTGTTTTCCCTCCAACCAAACTACAAAGGTGTTTGTTTTATTTTCTGAAGAGAATCCAATACACTGTGTTATTGCGCTACCATCTTTTAAGGGTACCGTGTGTTGTCATCACACATCACAACAGCGGCAGTCACAGGTTAGCAACTGCAGTCATTGTCATAAACAAATGCCAGTGCCTTGAATAATGGAGGCGACAAGATGGTGCCAAAATGGCATTTCTGTCATAACGATGAAATACACAAAATATCCAAAAAACAAAACTGCATAACTATGATGCACAAAACCCACTTTAATATGTCTTTAAACACAAGTTTATAATAGTAAACTTGACATGGACCATTTGAGTGTATTTCATACAGTTCTTTTGGTTTGATAATACATCGTTCCAGGGATCCAAAATGGCCAATACATCTTGGTATTATAAGATGCACCCAACTAAAGCTTAATCCATGATAAATACACATGTACAGACTTCACAAATATTATATTAGAGGCAATTTACAGTTTACTTATTAGCTTAGGTGAAAGTGTTTAAGCTATAAAATGAAACAATCTAAAGACACAAGAAAAAATCATAAACATCTGTTTGCTTCCCTCCATTTTTTACAAGCTAATTCATCCCATCCATACAACTGCCAGTCCAACCATGTCATCTTCAGTAAGAAGGTCCCAGTCAGAAATGGTAAAGAAAACTCTCCATACCAACTCTAACTTTGTCAGATATTCTACCAAATCTAACATGGTTTTCTTCTTAATAGGCATTGTGAAGTTTGTAATTGAACCTCATTTCACCTTGAAGGACGCTATGGAGCTACTTATCCAAGAAAAGCATTACCTGCTTTGCCAAGATATACATGAGGTTAAAGAGGAGTAAAAAAAAAATAGCAGAGTTTTGGTACACTATTTGACACAGCTGACTGGAAAGCCTTTGAACAATTAAACACATTATTTACCATTTTACTGACATTAAGGTGCCCTGGTCCTTCATCTGAGGCTAGGGATCTGCACTGGCAATCGGGAGGTTGCCGGTTCGAATCCCGTAAATGCCAAAAGGGACTCAGCTCTGTTGGGCCCTTCAGCAAGGCCCTTAAACCTGCAATTGCTGAGCTCTGACTAGTGAGAAAAGCGCTATATACAGTAAATGCAAAGAATTATTATTATTATGGATGTCAATGGGTCTGCTATTGGAGTAGGAGCGATACTTTCTCCGCATTACACTGGTCGGTTCACCCTTCTCCATTCTGTTTTAAGAAATTATTCCCTGCAGAAGAAAATTACGATGTAGGGAATCTTGAACTTTTGGCATTCAAGAGATTTGAAGAGTGAAGATCAAAGAAACCAAATATCCCTTTCTAATCTATACAGACAACAAAAACTTAATTTCATCAAGATCATAAATTCTGGACAGAGCCTCTGTGTTGACATTTTTTTTGCTGAAAAACAATGCCCTAGACAGGCAAGCATTGAACCATTTACCTAATTTAAGTAAAATTCTTATGTTCATTTAGTATTTTGAATGAACATTTTGCTCCCTCCAGCCAATGTCTTCACTTTTCCAGTGTCAATTTATGGTCAGCAATTCTCATATACTTATGTCATTGTTTTTCTCCCCAGGGGAAAAGTTTCTTTGAAAAATAAGCAGCATGAAGGTGAACCAATCCAGTATCCAGGAACCTCTGAAAAATTAGAGCCCCCGGCATCCACTTCCACAATGGTGAGCAGGGATTTTAAATATGTTCAAATGCTTCTTGTGCTTCTGTTCTAAGTAAATGTTTTATGAGCTTTCGTAGTTAAAGAGGTGACAGGAGATAAAACAGAACTGAAGTTCTTAATGAAACGCCAATAGTAATTAGTGAAGCCTACAAAATGAGGTGCTTGCTTGATACTGTGAGAGATGCCACGTTGAGGCTGGCATCCCAGCCAGAGAAAAACTGGGATCTTTACCTGGCAGGGATGCTAATAGCGTGGAAGGATGGGGGAAGACATTTTATTCAGGACATTATCTCCCTCAATATCCTAGATGGTAGCGCTCCAGGGTTTCAGTACATCGGGAATTGAAGTTCTTATGGACAGCTGGGTGCTGGGGGGGATTTACAAGCCCTGCTTCAGAGTGCTACATATGTACCTGGAAGTACTTTCAAGCCACAGTAGAAGGGCTCCCGGATTTTACACCTTTATCCAGGCAAGACAGAGTCAGGAGGAAGCAGTTGAAGCTTCCCTGATGGAGTGAAGGAGATGAAAAGCCTTGAAGACTTGTACAGTGGCATGCAAAAGTTTGGGCACCCTTGCTTAAAATGTCTGTTATTGATACAGTAATAGTTAAGTGAGCAGAAGACGGAAATACACCAAGTAAGAACTGAAAGTGTTTACAAGTTGTGAAACTTGCCATAAGGGGGTCGTACTAATTACTCACCATGTCCACACTTTAGCTTTAGGCCCTTTTCATTATTTTTGGTGTTATGTACCTTTGAATGATTGAAATAACAATGTAATCTTGCTTAAATTATATAAGAAATGTGTCATTTTTTATTTATACCTTTTGGTGACCAGTTCATCTTCTGCTCACTTAACTATTCACAGTAACTGACATTTTAAGAATGGGTGCCCAAAGTTTTGCGTACCACTGTATTGTGTTTGCTGTGTGCCTTTTAAGCCTTTTACTGTGAAGGCATTTGAAGGATTGAAACCTTTATATTAATCATGACTTGTATCTGTGCCTTCGGATCAGGAGTGTTGGAGGCCGCAGCACCCCCTGGTGGTAACAATACTTCCTGGAATCTTCCAATTTATGATTGTTGTTACTTTAAAGTGATCCAGTGTTAACCCTTTGTTAGTGATTTCTTACAAAAATAGCAGTATCCCTGTGAAATTCACACTTTTCAAATTTAACGAATACTGTAGATGGTTTGCATATAATTTAGTATGCACTTCCTTTACATTTTTACATGTTGTTTGTAGTCTTTAGAAAAATATCATAATATCAATAAACACCAAAACATAGAACCCCGACGATACATCATAAAAAATATCATTAACAATTGAGTGAAATATCACTGGTTGCACTTGCTACTCCATATGGCATAACTTAATATTATTACTGTCCATTTGTGTTAAATGCACTCGTCACCTTCTTCAATTCTAATAAAATTGCTGGCACTGCAAAGGTCTAATTTAGTGAATATAATGGGACCCATAACTTGATTCAAAATAGACGAGATAATCAACAGGGGATAAGTAGTATGGATGGAGTACTTGGTACACTGGAAAGGCCTTGGTCCTGAGGATCATTCATGGGTTCTTTCTGGTGACACACTCTGCAGTTACTGTCACTGAAAGGCCTAACAACATTTCTTTATATTATTGTAGGAGGCTGGACTCCCCAAAAATATTACATTTGTAGCCCAGATATTTATTTCATTTTTTCTTGAGCCTCATATGTGAATATGATCAAACAACTGAAAGTTCAGACATATTGTTGCAATGCTAATGCTAAATAGCACAGAAGTGTCCATTTAGGCACTGGTATGCTTCCTTAAACTTTTCTGTAATTTAAAAAGTCACTTGTAGAGTTTTCCAGTAAGAGGAAAGAGTTGTCTTTAATAAATCATCTTGACACTTCATTCCCTGTAGCTTTAAGAACCTTTGGTTTCTTTATTGACGCCAAGTGTACTTGTGGTTTCAAACCATCCTATCTGAAACCACTTCTCTTTTCTGGCTCTCACATTGAGCTTAAAAACTTCAGTAACTTATTTGCGTCAAAATGCACTGCTTCAAATTTCAAAATTGCCTTTCACTTTAAAACTGTTTTTGAATGTAATGTATACCACAGAAACTATGGAAATTAAAAGGAATTAATTTTTTAATGACTTATTGTGTCCAAAGTTGCCACAAAATCAATCCCCTTCAGTCTTTATCTGACAGCTGTTTTGAAATAACAAAAAAATATTGATTTGTCTCTGTGCCTGGTGAATAACAGATTGTGGTGGAATATGGAGGTTTGGAGTATAGTGCTGTGACAGCTGAGATATGGTAACGTAGCCCTACAATTAGCCATTTGTACAAGTCTTTCATGAAGTTAAAGGTAAGAAATATAACCCAGAATTAGGAATAATTGTCAAATAGAACACAGTTTATAGGTTGCTGGTGTAGAAATTAGTACTGATCTCTCACATCTCTCAGGATGCTGGGTTAGATTGCAAGCCTGTATTTCCTTTCTTGTTATAAAGGCAGCATATAAAACAAAAGCACACACAGAATGGTGGCTCCTCCAAATAAGAATGGAATCAAAATGGCATTTAAACTATGTGAATAAAATAGCTATTACAAATAATGACAAAGATAAACAATAAAATGTGAATGGAGTTGGGGGTAAAGAAAAGCCCTAATTCACACCATTTCTCTTTTTCTAAATATAACAAAAATATGTAAATTTTAAAAAGCTGCTTGTTTAGACTTTCTTTCAAATTATCACTACAGCTGCAGAACAGAGTATGTATTTTACAGGAACCATCTATAATAATATTGTTAGTTGTGGAGTGATTAAAGGTGTGAAACTTCTCTGCCCAATTGGTGACAAAAAGGCTCTACAGGACACAAAGCAAGTGCTACAAAAAACAATGAGTGAAAGAAAGGAAGCTTACAAAGATAAAATAGAATACAAACTCACTCAGAATTACATGAAGGATGTCTGGGGGTGACTGGGTATAATTACTGGATCACACAAACCAGGGCTCAGGTGCTAGAAGGAGATGTGGACAAAGCTAACACCCTGGTTTTTTTTCCCTCCCACCGCCAAGTTCTTCCAATGACCAGTCATCCCACACCTACATCAACAGCTCCTACAACATCAGCTGTAATAGCAAGTGACAAGTCCACCTGTGATCATCAGTGTTGATTGTCAATGAATGAAGACCAAGTATGGAGACAACTGAGGAAGCTACACACAGGAAAAGCCGCGGGACCAAATGGTGTCAGTCCTTAAGTTCTTAAGACCTGTGCTCACCAACTTTGTGATGTCATTCACCACCTTTTCAGTCTGTCATTAAGTCTTTACAAAGTGCCACTGTTGTGGATAACATCCCATATTGTTCCAATTCCAAAGAAGGCAGGCACCTCTTCACCTAATGACTATGGACCAGTGGCACTTATATCTCACATCATGAAGGTCTTTGAGAGGCTGGTCCTGGACTATATGTGTCCTCTTATGGTAGACCACCTGTACCCACTGCACTTTGCCTATCAGACAAAGACTGGAGCAGAGGATGCAATTATCTGTCTGCTCCACAGGCTTATTATCACCAGGACAAAACTGGTAGCACTGTGAGGATTATGATTTTTGATTTCTGCAGCACTTTCAATACCATCTAGCCATCCCTGTTAAATATAAACTCAGAGATATGCAGGTGGATGAGTTTATGGTGTCCTGGATAATGGATTATCTGTTTGGAAAACCACAATTTGTAAGTCTCAAGGACTGTATCTTTGACATGGACGTGAGAGCAACTGTTGAACGTGTTTTTACTACTAAAGCTTTTGCCCTGTAAAAATGCAAAAAAGTAGATGATTATTAAAAAAAGGAAATAGTGCCATTGTGATCCAGTAGGGGAGGGGACACAGTGGCACCCCCTCAAATCCCGAACACATATATAGTCAAGTTGGGTACAAATGCATACTTTATTCTACAAAATACATTTAACAGGATACTTTGTTTACATAACAGAACAGAAAGGCAAAGCAAGCTCTTTCTCTACTTTCTTCTTGACTCCTGCCAGGTGAGTGTTGTCCAGCTGCTCTCCCAAATCCAACTCACCTGGATGAGATTGATCATCTTCTTTAATCTATGACCTGTGAGTACTAGCCTGCTGGAAGCACTTCTGGGTCAAACCTTAGTCCCTGAAAGTAGGGACTGTGAACCCCAGCAGCTCCCCCTGGTGGCCCCCACAAAACCCAACAGTGCTGGCCCATGTAACTACAGGTACTAGCAAGTCCTGCAGGTGCCCGTGTGGGAATCCTAAACTAGGAGTGCTGCCATCTAGTATATCAGGGGAAAAGTACTCCTTGAGTGTTGTTGTCTCCCCTGGTCTTTCCACTGCATTGGCCCCCCAGCTGGTTAAGGATTCCTGTTACATCAAGGCCAGAACACCAGCCCATGCTTGCTGGTCATTACATGACATACTGTATGGCAATGTCTTAAGAATTACATGCACATTTAATATATTCCTGCTGATCTGACAAACACAATGTAATGAAAACAAGTGTGAAACTGGAAGACTATTAAAAAAAGGCCTGATATAAAAACACAAGGTGTGTTGCAGAGTGCCATGATCAATAAGATTTCTATACAGAGCAAAACAGAATTGCCCAAACAAGACATGCAAGACATATTTAACTAAAGGGTAAAGATTTGAGAGGCCATCCTTTTAACCCTGAACAATTTTTAGTGTGTAACTTCTTGAGAATGGACTCTTATTTTTCTAGATGCAAACGGGGAGCAGCATCCAATTACAACGATAAAGCAAGCGACATTATGCGTCCTCTATTTACGGCTGCACTTGGGTCCTAATCTGGGATCCTGAGGTGGTTTGCCATGTGGTGGGTGCAACAGCGCGCTATATCAGTGCATGCTTCCAACCTCTCTCTCTATTAGTTTTGATTAAAGGCAGACAATACAATAATTTTGGAAGAATTACCTTATTTTCTACTGACATTTTTATAACTGAATATTGCATAAAAGGTATGAATTTATAAGCCGTATCTTCAAGCATCAATGATTATGCTTGCTTTCATCAATTAGTTTTAATTGTTACTTGTCAGTTTTGGATATTAAGGACCTCATTTCAACCTTCAGATTGCATTGTATCTGATTGCATATTTAGCTATATACGCCATATAGTGTTTCAAAAATATCATCAAGTATGGAGGGGGACAATCCAAAATCTGCTTACGAATCCAAAATGGTAGGATTCTAATTAAATTTTGCTTGTATAATAAGGCTGAACCAACTTAAAATCCAGGTACTCAGCACTGTAAAAGTTTCATCAGTAAGGATGGTTGCAATGGAAGGGGCAAAAAGTAATTCAAACCAAAACATCTCAGTCAAGGTCCTGCATGAACTTTTGCATGCCTATTACTGTTAAAACAACTAAAAATGAAGTCTTTAAGGCCTTTTAAAAGTTCCATCAAGAAATGGGAATGCGATGCACAACTGTAAAAGCAATGATGTGGGTTGAAGGCCAAATTCCATGTCAACACAAAAATCACACATCATTCAGAAATGGCTATGACTGCTATATGAAACAGTCATAGAATTTAATATATCAGCTTCATGGAGTTTTAAGAATTTCACTAGGGAGTCATAATAGGAGGGCCAACACCACATAAACCATGCATTACTGCAAAAGAGTTAAATGGATGTCCATGAACTTTTGCATGTATCCTAAAGTTAACCCTACTTAACGTACAGAGAGGTTTTATCATAAATAGGATATCAACAGAGGACACCCCATAAAAGCACTATTTTTGCTCAGCTTACCTGCCCCATCAATGATTTAGTGACTCAACAAGCGATCCAGTTTCTTTATGCGGGATTGAACATCTGCTGTTGAAAGCACTAAACCAGGAAAACGCCAAGGAGTTGATGGTTCTAAATCAGCAAGGACTTACTGCAATGATGGAATCTTATCATACACAAACAGCACACATTCTCGACTTGTGAGAGCAGAGACACTGACAGCTGTCAGAGAGGTGCTGTAGATGACAAGAGGGACATTAGTACTTCAGCCAGCAATGACAAAATTGTGAACATTTAAAAATACCTAACATTTCCTGTTTTATCATAACCCATTATGCAAATATAACTAGGCAATAATTGGTACTTCAAAATAAGCTTATATTTTTATTTGTATTTGGAAGATATCTGAAGCCAAAATGCCAGAACCAACAGATAATATAAAAATCATGGCTAAAAGTAGTAAATTATCTGAAGTTGCTTGTTGAAAATATTTTGATTATGAATTGAAAACTTTGCTTTTTTTAACATTTAGATAGGCAGTAACACAACTACATTTTGGTGTAGTCTCAGTGTAAACATTTTAAATACTGTTGCCCAGGATGATTCTACTTAAGCAACTTCAGAAATGGAAATATTGTGTGGACAAAATATAAATCAGTTTTTAAAACCTCAATAGCATGATAAATAAGACTAGTCAGATCAACATGTATCTTGCAGAAAGTCAGCAGAAATTATAAGCTTTTTAACTCAGCTTCCATTAGATATGTCTCACTTTTGCTGCCAACGCTAATGTAAAAATAATGCAGCTTAACAAATTTTACTGGGCTCAACAATTTGCTTTCTGAAGCAAAATATCATTCCTAATAGGTGTTGAATTTCTCATGTGCTGTTAGGTAATGAAAATCAATTAAACCTCATAAACCATCAATCCTTATAAAATGAAGTTAGAACCCATAGATTCAGGTGTAAATGTGAGCATCCAGCCAGCATTTAATGAGTATACTTACTATAGACACTCTATAATGTATTTTCAACATCCTTGAAAAGAGCACACACACACAAACCTTTGGAAAGATCCAAAAATAAATAAATAAATAATGCATGTCAAACTACTGTATAATCTACTTTCCATTCCATTAATATGGGTGGAAAATGAGGAAGTCCTTGTACTCCAAGATCAATTTTTTGGTAAACCTAAAGAGTGTGCATTGATAAGCAATCATATACCTAAAGAGTTCTTTCAAATTAATTATTAACAAATAAATAAATAAAAACATTAAAGGGAATCAGAGGATTGGGATGGAGTGTTTTATATGACTCTTAGATTCCAATTGTTTGGCCAGTGCGCTGTAATGTAGTAGTAATAACCGATGACTACATGGCCATTCACATGGAACCTGGACAAGGTGAGACCTTCCTAAAGGACCATCACTTGGATTGATACATTGAAATTGGGGCCATTCCATTATATCCCTCCTGCTAAGAGCAGCACACAAAACCATCTCTACACCAGTGAATTTGCACAAGGGTGGGATGCTTAAGGACCCACTGTTAAAATTGTGTGTTGGGAGAGGAGCCAAGGCGCATACTGATACAGGCATGGCAGGTACTGATGGCACTGTGATAATTGACTATCGATGCTCACAGATATTTTGGAACATGAAAGGTAAAAGAAAGCTATAGCCAAAGCAAACTCGTTCCACAGCATCACCTTTGTTAATTAAGGGGGAAAAGTGTATAGCTAGAAACTCACCTTATTTCACTTGTCCAAAGCTGAAGGTAATGATCGCCTCAGTGATCACCACCACAACTACCACACTCGGGGAGGACATAAATGAGATAAAGTGTAACATAAAGAAGATTACAAAAGATATAAGGAAAGATATAAAGGACATAAACATGACAAAAGACTTGGAGAAACATTTAAGTATTTGCTTTGAGCCAGTCTTTAAAGCTATGCTAGAAAAAATAGAGAAACAAATAGAGGAAAATGTGAGTAAGTCAGAAAACAAATCTAGAGCACTTGATCCTCAGTTTGAAGATGTTAAGCAAGCATTCACGACACGTATTAAAATAGTTGAATAAATGTCTTCTGCTACTGACGAAAAAGCAACAGTTACTAAATTTGATGCAAAGTGCTTGGAGACAGACTAGCTCGGCTGGAAGACAGCTATAGAAGAAGTAATATCAGATATGTACAGTAGATCTCCCTGAAAACTGTGAAAGCCCAAACCCAGTTAAATTCATCTCTGAATTATTCTCTCAAATAATTGGAGAGGACTTCAAATTAGACACTGGGATATCAGCAGCTTACTGCCTATGTGGATCGAATGCCTCAAAACCTAGAAGCTTTATTGTATGCTTCAATGAATTATAATCAAAGACTAATCTAATGTCACTTCTCAGACTGAAACAAGAGATTATATTTGAAAAATAACAGTATTTGCATTTTCCCTGATTTTTCACCTTCAACAGCTGCTAAACACGCCACATTTAACAGCATTCAACAGCGTTTATGCAAAGCCGAAATCAGATACAGTCTTGTCTATCCTGCTAAATTGAGAGTGGATATTCAAGGCACATCTTACATGTTTAGCTCTCCGAATGAAGCACAAAAAGAGCTAAAAAAAAACGAATCCCGACATATTTTGAAATTCAATTGTGAATCACATCATGTCCTGGCAAGGCAAAAAAGACTTTACCTGCAATTTTGGCCTATTTGCAGTGAGAATTTTGTCGTAATTATACATTTTATTAGAAATTTCATTTCCTTTCCTGCTACTTTAACATTTATGTCTATGTATATGCATTGTGTATATATGTATATATATGAATATATCTGTATTTGTGTGTGTGTATATATATATATATATATATATATATATATATATATATATATATATATATATATATATATATACTGTATATACATACTTACATTTTTTTTACATCACACCCTTGGTTTAGCGTATTAGGAGTGCACAATTATAAGCTATCTGCATCTCCATGGGTACTGTTTAACATTATACCCTGGGTTAATACTTTCAAGACTTTTTAAGATCATATTCTAGGCTTAAAGTATTTGGGCTGCACTGCCAATAGATATCTCTACTTTATTCCTTACCGCTACTTGGGGGCTTGTTTTGTTGTGCACGTGCTCTGTCTCTAGGCCTGTCGGAGTACTGAGACTTCGTGAAGTGTGATCTAGCGTAATTTGGGAAGGCAAAATGTGAGGGGGTGGGGGGATTGGGGGAGGAGAGAAAGAGAACAGGCTATTTCTTTTCTGTCCTTTTCATCCTCATAATTGTAAGTGCCAATACAACAACAGGCTTCATAGCCATAACTCCCTGGAATTTTAGAAATTAAGGTTAAAGCTATCATACTGTATGTAATAATGTATAACCTTAATTTAAGATTATAAAATGACAACAAAAGAGCAGAAGCAATGCTTTATAATCAAACAGTAAGTTTTGTGAGCTAGAATGTCCATGGTCTCTATCATGAACTAAAGAGGAAGAAAGTATTCTCTCACCTAACAGGTCTAAATGCCAAAATAGTATTTTTATAGGAGACTCCCTTAATCAACAAGGATCTGCCCAATTTTCCTCACCTCCCACCTATTTCTATTAGAAAAAAATATATTGATCAGTCATGAGGACTCAGACAGCATTTCTATAATATACAAAAAACATTTTAAAGTCCCTTCCTTTTAAAGATCCCAGAGTACAGTGGGAAAAGGATCTCTTGCTCAACATTTCAGAAATGGAGTGGAAGGCAGTCATGCACAGAATTCACTCGAGCTCCATATGTGCACGGCATTCAATTATTCAACTCAAAATCTTTTATTGAGCACATCTATCTCGTTGCAATCATGCTCCAGCTTTTCTATGCCACATGTTTTAGGCATGTACCAAATTAACATCTTTTTGGACAAAAGTTTTAAATGCCTATCAGACAGCCTTGGTGTCACAATCCCTCCTAATCCACTAACAGCTGTTTGGTGTGCTCCCAGATGGACTTAAAGTGGAGAAGGACAAACAAACTGTAATTGCCTTTACTTCACTACTGGTACACAGACTTATCTTGCTCAACTAGAAGTATCTTGGCCCTCTTCTTTTAAGTCAGTGGCTAACTGATGTTATATACTATTTGAAATTGAAAAAATGTAATTCTCACTTAGAGGATCTGTTCAAAACTTTAAAACCTGGCAGGACCTAATCAATATTATTTCAGAATAAGCATTTATATTGGGGGGGAAATAGTCCTTTCTCTCTTTACTACTCAATTGTTCTGGCTGTTGAGCTTCCTCTCTTTCTCATAGGTGGGGGGTGATTTGAATTTAGTTCTGTTAAGTTTTGACTTGATTGTATGGGATGTTACATGTTTAATAAATTCAATACAAAATAAAAAGTAAGAAATACTTGAGGGCACCATCTTATGATCTCTACTCTTGGCCAAGGCTACAGCTAATCTAGAAAAGCATGACTAGTTTGGAGGACACCCCAGACATGTATGAAAATCTGTTGTTAGCTGATTCAGTTTATTTTTTCTATCCAGGGGATTGAAAAGGAATGCTACACATTTCTGTGTAGTTTCATTTGTAGATTTGTAAATTTATATGTGTATAAGCACAGTAGAAGTACTTATCTTCTTTATTCTTAATTCTGATTCTAATTCTAGACTTCTTCAAGCATTATTATCACTGTCTCTTCTGAAATGTTAATTTCCCCATTAGTGTTCCGGCATTTCTAATATTTTTTGATTGGATATAAAAATAATTTGTATGCCAATATTTTTTTCTTTATTAATATTGTTAGTTTTGCTTAGTGCATACAGATTTTTGTCTTGGTGCTTTTCATGCATGGGTAAGTTTTTCCAATAAATTCCAGAAAGAATCAATAAATTAATCAATAAGCCTTCATTTCTGTTTCCACAAATACAGAAGCAGACATCTTTATACAAGAGATTCAATGAAGAATTGCTGTCTTTAAGAGCCGTCGAAAGCTCTTTGGTGCACAAGTTGGATTAGCTAGAATACTGAAAATGGCTCCCTTAATTCACGTTAATGTTTCAATTTCTGAATTTTTGTAATTCTGTTTTTTTTTTTTTACTTTTTATAGTATTTTTGGTGGAGCAGTTTGAAGCTTGTCTTTATATAGTATTTAAAGGGTATTGCGTTAGGCTCACCTGTGATTTCACCTGTATTCTTTACAGATTGTTTTTACTGTGCATACTGCTGTCATAATAATTTAAACTGTATGAGAATTTTATAATGACCTTTAAGAGGTCTGTTATTTCCATTATAGACACTTGGTCAGCCACACCTGTATTTAGAGCAAACATTATTTTCATAAAGTAAAGAACAAATGTAAAAACTAAGTTGCAAATGGTATTTTCTAAAGGTTAGTGATATTAATAATAACAGATACATGTAAAATAATAAACATCTATTTATTTGCGCACAGATTTAAATGTATCTTGGAAAAATGCAGCTCACAACATTGAAGATGAGGTCTAATATAATTGCATTATTATTTTCATTTTACAATAGTACACAATAGGGGAATATTACCATACAAACCCCAACTAGATACAAAAAGGGCCTAAAAGAATCTTTATGAAATAAAAGATTTATTTTAACAAAAACTCTGCAATCCAAGAAGCCACCAAGAGCAGAAAAGGAATTGCCTGAGAAGGAAATCCAGAGCAAACAATACAGAATCCTAAGGCAAAATCAAAAACAGAGCATAGGTTCAGAAAATCCAGGAAATCATAAAAACAAAAAGGCAGAGCAAAACACAAATAAACACTGCACTCCTTAGCACATTCGAAATGAACCACCAGGAACTATGGGAGGCCCTCCAGAATATAAAGTGCAGGGCAGTCCCTGGCGATGATTGACAGGTGGCTCCACCACTGGGAGACGACCAGCAAAACACATGGGACATAATCAAATAAACCCAAAGAATAATTTACATGGTAAACAAAAGAGCATTAATATAAATAAATTGCACAAAAATAGACAAAACAGACAAGAAACACAACTTTGAACCTCAGCCAGTGGAGAAATACAGTAGTACCTTGAGATACGAGTGCCCCAACATACAAATTTTTTGAGATACGAGCAGTCACTAGGTCGACTTTTTGCGTTGAGTTACAAGCCAATATTTGAAATATGAGCCATCAAAGAGCTTGTCACCGCACATTCTGAGGAACTGACGACGGAGGAGTTGACGAAACTACAGACGTGGCAACATACGGAGGTTCTGCAGGAGATCGGTATCGCGGAGGAGGCAGAGGCAGAGGAGGTTACCTCATATAGTGAGATAAAGGAAGTGTTTGCAATGTGGGAAAAAGTTTTGAACTTTAAAGAAAAGAAACACCCTGAAAAAGTTACAACTGATAGTGCGGCGGCGCTATTTAAAAACACTTGCCTAACACTTCACTTTATTAAAGAGAAACATCCTGAAAAAGTTACAACTGATAGTGCAGTGGTGCTATTTAATGACACCTAACTCATTTCAGAAACATTCTAAAGGGGAGGACTAAACAAAGTTCCTTGGAAGGGTTTCTATTGAAATGCATAGCAAAAAAAAAAAAAAAACTAGTGAAGATGAAAATTAATTTAAGCAAAAGTGAAAGAAAAAAACATTACAATACGCTAATCGGCTTCGCCAACATCTGTTTATTTCTTTAGATTCTCTTTTATGTATTAGGTTTTATTTTGTTTGTATACAATATTTGTTCATCTATACTAATAAAAGGCAAAGCCCTCACTGACTCACTCACTCACTCACTCACTCACTCACTGACTCATCACTAATTCTCCAACTTCCTGTGTGGGTGGAAGGCTGAAATTTGGCAGGCTCATTCCTTACAGCTTACTTACAAAAGTTGGGCAGGTTTCATTTCAAAATTCTACGCGTAATGGTCATAACTGGAACCTATTTTTCTCCATATAATGTAATGGAGTTGAGCTCGATGGCCGTGGGGGCGGAGTTTCATGTGACATCATCATGCCTCCCACGTAATCACGTGAACTGACTCTCAACGCATTACGTAGAAAACAAGGAAGAGCTCCAAAAAGCGCTGAAGAAAACATGCATTATACAATTGAGAAGGCAGCGAAACAATAAGAAGCAAGCGAGTGACACATACTGTACAAGCATATTCATGACTGCAGCTACTTCGGAAACAAAGCACGGTGTAAACCTAAAGTTTAAATGAAGTTCATAGACAGGCTGCTGCTGGCGTTTGTCATGCCCACGGCTAATGCGGGATACAAGTTTAATGAGAGGACGCAGGGTATAAACGACAGTTTTGATCACTTTGTAACTAAGTTCAAATTGCTGGTGAAGGGCTGTGCTTATGCAAATTCCGAGAGACTGTGTTTGTGGGGGGATTGACAGTTAAGGCGGGTGGGGGAGTGACGTCATCATCTCCCCTCCCATTCACCTCATTTCGCTCTGAGCTGAGCTCTGCGGCTAACGTCGTCTTCCAAAGCAACTTCGTCACACTGCCACCAAATACTCACAGAAAAATCCACAAGTTAATACACACGCTGTCTCTAGAGTTTCTCCACACTCAATGTATTCCTTGCGTCACCGTTATACCCTCTGATCTCCCATTTCAATTGAAATGCCTCAAATTTCCAGTAAGGCTGTGCTTCGCGATGACAATTAATAAGTCTCAGGGATAGACCCTACAAAACGATGCCATTGATTTCAGGCAAGATTGCTTTTCTCCTGGACAACTATACTTTGCATTCTCAAAAGTGAGCTCGCGCAGCTTCGTCATATTACAACCGGAGTGCAGCCAGAAACTTTTAAGTGCCAGGTCTTAGCTAACATTAAATTAAGCCGTGGACATCGCAACATCACACAAGAGAGCAGCTCTTCATGACTGCAGCTACTTCGGAAACAAAGCACGGTGTAAACCTAAAGTTTAAATTAAGTTCATAGACAGGCTGCCGCTGGCGTTTGTCATGCCCACGGCTAATGCAGGATACAAGTTTAATGAGAGGACACAGTGTATAAACGACAGTTTTGATCACTTTGTAACTAAGTTCAAATTGCTGGTGAACGGCTGTGCTTATGCAAATTCCGAGAGACTGTGTTTGTGGGGGGATTGACATTTAAGGCGGGTGGGGGAGTGACGTCATCATCTCCCCTCCCATTCACCTCATTTCGCTCTGAGCTGAGCTC
>JANRMT010062819.1:35241485-35289405 GCA_026402145.1 Polypterus bichir lapradei
CATTAACAATCATCTTACGTTATTTTTAAAATGTTTCCTTTTCTTTTTCATAACTTCTTTAACACACTACTTCTCCGCCGCGAAGCGCGGGTATTCTGCTAGTTATAAATAAATTTTTCTTATGTTGAAAACATTTAACAAAAAATTGAGGTGGTTTTTTGGGGGCTGGCACGAATTAATCTCATTTCAATTAATTTCAATGGGGAAAACTAATTTGAGATACGAGCATTTTGACTTACGAGCCCGGTCACGAAACGAATTAAACTCGTATCTCAAGGTACCACTGTACTGGCTGAATCATGACAGTGTCACGCCCTGCTCTTTCATTCACTACGTTCAAAGTGATTCAAAAATAACCTTTCACAATATGTACTTAAACATGCAAATATTAAAACTATTGTAACTTAATTTAAATATTCAAAAACCAGTAGCCAAAATAGGCTTATATAGCCAGGAAGTGCTGCTGAGAAGATCTGAATTCACATTTCATTCTACATCTGTTCCACTAGTTAAAATATAAAGGAGAAAGAACATACAACTGGCAAATCTGAATAACAGAGGTTGAAGCTGATGCCACAAACAAAGGTGCCAGAGTGGTTCTTCGGAGTGATACCATGGGGGAACCATTTTTTTTGTTACTAAAAGGCTCATCTGCATGAAGGTTCCAGAAAAAACCTTTATTTATTTAGATCTACAACAGGCTCCATACAGTGAATAACCACAAATAGATGGTAACAGATTTGTGAAATTCTCATGGGCAATGATTTTAAAAGGACTCTTGCAGCATACAATAACACAGGCCAAATTCAGTATTTCTTAATCTGTTAGTGTCCTGCTAGACAGCCTGCCACACATTAAAGATTTCAGTGTTTTTATGCATATTAGGACATTTTTCAAAGCACAAAGTACTAAGGTCAAATGCAAAGAACCTTTCCAAGAATGAAATGGTGCTTTGTCTGCAATGTCTCTAAGAGGAACGACACAACCCAGTAAAAAACCATGTAATGCCATAAAAATCTGTATTTTTAAGAGACTAGATACACAGCAGTAAGGCATTTGAAAGAAGTTGTCACATCTTTTGACAAAAACAAGGCATGGTGTCACTGTACACTATATTTGATTTCAACAACAAGGTCAGTGTAACTGAATCCCCTCGGTATGCCATTAATATAAACAAAGGAAGGCTGTCATTCCTTCTTCCTGTGGAATACCAAACAGAACATGAAACTTGAGTATTAACAGGGTGTATTGTTTTGACTTTGGAGCGTAAACATAAACAAAGTGTGGGCTCACTCTGTGTCCGTGTGGGATGCTCTACTCTGGTTCTCCTCCTAAAAAGCAAGACTGTTGGGTTAAATGTGGACTCACGAGGCTCCACACTGAAGTGTTGCCTCAGCCAATGTTGGTTTCTATTGAGTGCTCAAATCTGCTGGGACAGGCTGACTTGAATTAGATGAGGCAAACAGATGAACTGATAGTTCATAGGCTACAATGGAAGCGTGCAGTGCTGAAATCTCGCACAGCATTAACTGAACACTGTCCTTTTAACAATAGAGACCACATACTGCAGACCTTAACGGACATCACGTCATAGCAGGGGCATCTTTTTCAGTGTTTCCTGGTGGTTGTGGGTTTAACTCATCATTAGATATTTGCAATCCAAGGCAGTTGAAGTTTTAGGTGTAGTTATATGATGCCACACACAATGGCACCTTTGCACATAACCAAGTGACCAGGAGATGTGAAAATTGAGACACAAGTAAAAACAACTGTCAGACTAGCCATATTACATGTCAAAGAATATATTTTAAAATATTTAATATCTCTTGCCCTATGTGTACTTTCAGAGTCTTTCCTTGTCATCCTTACATGTCTGAACCTCTCTTCGCCGGCACTGTTAAGCGGATTTCCATAAAACCTGCTTCTCAGACTCTGTCATTTCGAGTGCCTTGCTCACCCCCCGTCCTCCTTTATACTTCCTATCTTTGTGGGCCATTCCCACCAGTGTGGCGCTTATGGCTTTTTTCCTCCTTGTGTGTCCCACACTCGCACACCAAAGCCAAAGTGACCAATCAGATTGCTCACAGGGACTGGCCACTCACACTGACCTTATGGTTTTATTATAAAGTACATGTGCCAAAACTATTTACGCAGGAAATTCCTGCAACAACAACAACATTTATTTATGTAGCACATTTTCATACAAATAATGTAGCTCAAAGTGCTTTACATGATGATGAAAAAGAAAAAAAGACAAAGTAAGAATTAAAATAAGACAACACTAATTAATATAGAATAAAAGTAAGGTCTGGTGGCTAGGGAGGACAGAAAAAACAAAAAATACTCCAGATGGCTGGAGAAAAATATTAAATCTGCAAGGGTTCCAGGCCATGAGACCACCCAGCCCCCTCTAGACATTCTACCTAACATAAATGACCTCAATCAGTCCTCATTGTATTCAGGGTTCTCATGGAAGGACTTGATGATGACGGCCACATGGACTTCTGGCCTTTAATCCATCAATGTAGGGGCATCATGGTGCTTTGATTAGGTGGTGGTGGCACAGAAAACTGGAAAAAGAACAGAAGAGTAAGTAGGGGTTAGTACGGATTTTGGAGCCACCATGAATAGTAGTGATAATTGATTGAACATACAGAGCATCAGGATTAAACTAAAATGAAGTTATGAGAAAGCCATGTTAAAGTAATGTGTTTTCAGCAGTTTTTTAAAGTGCTCCGCCGTATCAGCCTGGCGAATTCCTATCGGCAGGCTATTCCAGATTTTAGGTGCATAACAGCAGAAGGCCGCCTCACCACTTCTTTTAAGTTTAGCTCTTGGAATTCTAAGCAGACACTCATTTGAAGATCTAAGGTTATGATTTGGAATATAAGACATATATGCAAATTTAAATATGAAAACGTATTTACAGTTCACTGCAAGAACAAAACAAGCAAACTAAGTGCAGGTGCTATTTACAATAATTACAGTGGCACCTAATCCAAAAGTGATGAGAAAAAACAATTAAGACAAAAGATTTTTCTTCTTCCTTCTAATCACACAGTTCACGAATAATGGACAGAAAACAATTAAAATCAAAAAGAAAAAGACAGCAAGAGATTACATTCATGAAGAATACGTACAGTTGGAAGTAAATCTGCTCTTGTTAATTTATACAATATGAAGCACCTTTCCTTTCTGCTCCACTAACTTAGCAGGTCAGAAGTGTACTGTAACCAGAAGGCTGGTCAAAAGATGACCCCTGGCAGTTTGTTGTGCACTTTTATACAGCTAACTAATCCCCAAGTATATCTTTAAAAATTCACCAAATATGAACAACGTTGAGTCGTACACCATGCATCAGTCTCTACTCAAGTGTAGTTTTCCTATATCTTACTGCATCTTCTTCATCCACGCACAAGATTCCAAACACACCACGGTGGCTACTTGTTCAACTCATGCATTAGATATACTGTGAACTTCATTATTACTGTCTTCCACCGCAAAGGACCCTATGCACGTATATGCTGGCAGCTTGTTTAAACTATGCGGTTTGTAAATTTCTTTCTACCACAACTTAAGACATTTGTGTTGGCATTGGGTTGATTTAAATCTGAAGTACACTTGTTAACCATTCACAGGCTTCTGAGTGACCACAGACCCACAAGCTGTGACTTCATCCTCTCTCTGCATTGCCCCTCTTTGTAGAGCAACAAAACAGGTAAGTACCTTTACAATCATAACTATTTAAATTTTCAGTGCTATGAATAGCTATAAAATCTCTGTTTCTAAATTAAATTATGACTCGGACCATCACAAGTTAATGTAAATTCAAAATGAAGAACAGTTTCAAAAGTGTGCTATACAATCACAAGCAAATGGTTCAAGCGCCTAAGGTATCTGACCCTATAAACCAGGGGTCTCCAACCTTTTTTCCCCTGAGAGCTACTTTTACAAAATGAAAATGGCCGAGAGGTAGTCATGTTTTCTAACGTTTACTCTCATAGCTTATTTCAACCCAAACAAACTGAATAAGCTTGTTTTGCCTGACCATTTACAAACTGTTGGTGTCCACAACTCACATTTTGCATTAAAAGGTCATGAAAATATTTAGTTCACCAGCAAGTGCATTTTCTATGTCTGTATTCATCTTCTAGTGAATTCTCACACTTTTGAATTAAAACATGAATGCTGTCAAAACAACATAATGCAATTCCAAATACACAGATATGACTTATTCATTTGTCATTCTGTTCCATGTCACTGTTTCACTTTATTCACATGTCCAGTTGCATGTGTGATGTGTTTTTAGTTAGTCATATGAGTGGCACTGCATGGAGTCAATAAGAGAGGCAGGTGTATGGTGGAGTGGAGCCACTTAGGTTCACTCATTCACTTCTGGAGTCATTTAAATGTTCATCTGCCAGTCTTGTTCTGAACTTTGATTTCATGACATTCATGTCAGAAAAGGCAGACTCACAGAGGTATGTGGATCCAAACAAAGCAGACACTTTCAGAGCTGCTTGGTGAAGATTCTTATAGTTATCTGGCTCTACTAAGCTCCAGAAATGCTGAGAATGCTGTTAAGACTTTAACTACACATTATTTTGAAGGTTTACTAATATATAAAATCCATAATATATAATATATACTGTATATATACAGTATATATATATATAATATATAAAATGTCTGTCTGTCTGTCCTCTTTTCATGAGAGAACTACTTCATGGATTTAGATTGTTTTTTTCTATAATTCACATGAACATTCTGGTTGATTTTTTCTCTTATTTTGCTATGTATCATAGTTTGCTTGCGATACCGATGTATTTGTGCGAATCTAAGAAACATGCAGCGGGCCGGGGTGGGGGGGGACTCTCCTCACTCACTCGCCAGCTTCAGGGCGCGTTCCTTAACTCCGCTTAGCTAATGAATGAGAGGACAATTGCATTCAAATTTGATATTTAAAATAAAGTGTTACTTAGCTCTTGATGAGTTTGAGTGTGGATATTTTCTTATGTGTATGTCACATTGAAAAGATAGATTGCAATTCAGATTGTGGTTCGTGATTTTGTGTTAAAAAGATCGTGATATGATTTTTTAGAAAGATCACCCACCCCTAATTTGACTAATCAAGTTTTCAAATTTATGCAGGATTAATTAACCCTTTGATGAGCTACTTGTAAAGGGGTTGCGAGCTACTGGTAGCTCGCGAGCGACGTGTTGGAGACCCCTGCTATAAACTGCAAATAATAAATCATAACACAACATTGTTAAACCCACTCAATCCAGTTTAGACCACCAGGGACCAGTAACAGACTCAAGGCAGAGGCCAACTCTGTAGAGGACACCAGTCTACCACAGCGTCCTCTAAAACACACACAGAGCTACTGCAGTTTTGAGTCACCAATTAACTTAACATGCAGTTGTTTAAGATTTGAGAGTAAAACCAGAGAACCCAGAGAACTATTCATGCAGATACAAGATGGTAAACATGTAAACTTTAAAGAGACAGTGACCATTCATGGGGTTTGAACCTAAGACAGTGGATTCTTGAGGCAGCAGCATTAACCTAAAACTAATAAACAAAAAGTATTATCATTAAAGATTGAGCTAGGCCATAAAGTTTATTTTCAACACAGATTAAATAAAATGTATCCAAATTGGCTAAGCTAAATAATAGGCTTTACACATTCAAAAGCATTACTGGAAGTGCAAAAGAGAATAGTAAACACCGAGTCTAAGATCTAATGAACCACAGGATTACAACTACGGCTAGCTTAAATAATCACTTGATTACCTAGGCGTGTAATAAAGTCAGAAGCCTTAAAGTCTGGTGACAATAAAAGTTATATTTAAAAATTGTAAAAATACTGACGTTAACTTACAAAATGCCACAGGCTATTACAGTGCTTTCTTATTACTTTAAGAAACATTTTGGGATGATTGAAACACTGAAAAAGAGCAGGAGCATGGAACACAGACACAAACTCCAGGAACAGTCCTTCACAAACTCTCTCTTTCTAAAGCAAGTCAATGAACTGTCTGTGTCAGAATAGCCCTTAAAGTGCATCGGTACACGGGTGTCACAACTGGCCAAAATATATCTATTCCCTTTCCTATGGTACCTTCTCTTCTATGTCAGTCAGTCATTGTCCAACCCGCTATATCCTAACACAGGGTCATGGGCGTCTGCTGGAGCCAATCCCAGCCAACACAGGGCACAAGGCAGGAAACAAATCCCGGGAAGGGTGCCAGCCCACCGCAGGGCACACACACCCACCCATACACCAAGCACACACTAGGGTCAATTTAGAATTGCCAATCTACCTAACCTGCATGTCTTTGGACTGTGGGAGGAAACCAGAGCACCCGGAGGAAACCCACGCAGACACGGGGAGAACATGCAAACTCCACGCAGGGAAGACCCGGGAAGCGAACCCAGGTCTCCTAGTTGCAATGTGCCATCATTTATTTTTAGTTGTTTATGAATTTTTACAGCCTTTTCCTTGGCCTCTAAAAATAATGAAGGTGTCATTTTGGTTGTTTTAGAGCAAGTGATTCTTAAAGTTTTTCTTGCAACCTAATTTTGCCTTTTGCATATCATCATGACCCACAATCTCCATGGAGACCCCCATCCCCTTGCGGAGAATCACTGATGTCGCCATCTGCTGGGACCCTGGGAGAACTGTCGCTGATTGTTGTCTTTTTTCCCCTTGGACAATCGCCGACTTTGTCGTTTGGGGGGAATGTTTTCCCCTTGCAAGCATGAGCCATCACAAGGCGTTGACTATTCTTTCTTATTCAGTACTATTGTAATTCACAACTCAGCACGACCCATATACAGACATGTTGTGACCACCGTTTAAGAAACACTGCTTCAGAAGTCAAGAAAAGTAATGTTCTGATCTGTTTTTTGATTTAGGATGTTTTTGAACATGTTAATTTTGAAATACAAAATGCCATTTTGTTGCCTGGCAATCGCTAGCCAAGACATCCTGGAATATGTGACACATGATGTAATTACAGCGATGGTACAAAGGTCAGCATCTTTCACCCCTTTACTATTAGAGTTTGTGACTAATTCGGTACTTTAAATTCTAGCGCCATTGTTTTAATGATCTCTCTGGCTGTGAATTATGCATTTGTAGTGAGGGTACGTGTAATATTCTGGTGTATGATTCTCTCAATGTAACTCACTCGGCTTGCTATTTTACTCCACACCCTGGCCACTTCTTATTGGTTTCAAGTCTTCCCGGCTTTGACCTTGGCTCGCTATAATTATCACATTACGTTTCCTGATTCCATCCTATTTAAAACAGCTGCCTCCCAGTGCAGTCATTACAAAATCTGATTAAGTTCAATGTTTGTTCTTGCCAAGCTTTGAAGTACTCTGGAAATATAAGTACAATTTCAGGGATACTACTGGGGGAAATATGTAACTGTGAACGCAGTACGCAGACAACAAGCAAGAGCTCCAAAGAGCGCTGAACAAAAAACGCATTACACAATTGAGAAGGCAGCAAAAGAATATGAAGCGAGTGACGCATACAAGCATATTCATAAGTGCAGCTACTGCAGAAACAAAGCACACGGTGGAAAAAGTCAATGTCCAGCTAAAGGAAGACAGTGTAAAAAATGTGGTAAATTGAACCACTTCGCTAAAGTTTGCAGGACTGGGAAAGGTAAACCCGTGCATGCAGTGTGTGATGTCTCAGATAAAGAGGAAGATGAGCTGTTTATTGATGCAGTAAGAAAGGAACAACCCTCTGAATCTGAACAAGCCTTTGTAGACATATCAATAGCAAAGCAAGGTGTAAAGCTTAAGTTTAAATTAAGTTCATAGACACGCTGCCGCTAAATATTCGCAGGCAAATCCACAACTTAATACCGGGAATGCCTGTTAAACATCTTAGATTCACGAGTACCGCTTTGGGTAGTGAACACTTCGATGAATGAAACCTGTTATCTTTACAATGGTTGACAAACACGGAATGTAACTGCAACACAACACATCCTCCAAATACGAACCTGATTGAAAGAAATAATGATAATGAAATCCTTGATGACAGCAACACTCATAACAGTGACAAAACAATTACATTGACAATCATGTTACGTTATTTTTAAAATGTTTCCTTTTCTTTTCCATAACTTCTCTATCACACTACTTCTCCGCTGCGAAGCGCATGTATTTTGCTAGTATTGTAATAATAGTCTACAGTATAAACAAAAAAAGACAGAAACAGAAAAATGAACAAATAGGAGAATAGTTGCCGGATTTGTCATTTCTTTAAATAAGGAAACTGGAGTTTGTCAATTCAATAAAATGTCTGATATGATTTCCTGCCACAACAAAGCAAAAAAAGGAGAGCAAATCTGAAAAAAAATACAGAAAAGTCCAATACAAATTCGGGTCTAGGCCTCACCCCAGGCAGCTTAACTCCTACTAAACATGCATGCTTCAAGCCAAATAAAGTTTCTTTAATATTCAACTATTTATTAAAAAAAAATCAAAGAAGTAAAAAAAATCTGTATCAAAAAGAGAGTGAAAGTTCAGAAGACAATAATCAACAAACCAAGAAGCAGTAACTTAAAAAAAATGCAGGAGTCCGAGGCCAGAAAATTCACAAACAGAAACCACAAGTGGAATGCAGAAACAAATAAAAAAAAAAAAATGCCTAATTTTGTGCAAAAACATCAGTTTCTCCCGGAATAACACAGTAACGTGCAATCACAGGGAAACAGGCAAATAAAATTAGTTAGTATAATAAACATCCATCCATCATCCAACCCACTATATCCTAACTACAGGGTCACGGGGGTCTGCTGAAGCCAATCCCAGCCAACACAGGGCACAAGGCAGGAAACAAACCCTGGGCGGGGCGCCAGCCCACCGCAGGGCACACACATAATAAACATAACTAGTATAAATAGGCCATGGATAATTTGAAAAAGAAAAAGAAATTAAATGTAAACAATCATATATTTACATCCATGCTAAATTACTTTCATGAAGCTGAACTTTGGATGGGTTAAAAATACTTTAAGCTTAAAGAAAGTGGAATTTCTTAAAGTGGGTGAAAATACTGCCTGCTCTAAATTTAGTTGGCACTTTAGTTTTGCTAAACCTGCTAGAAAATTGGGTTGTATCACCCAAACCTTTTTATTCTAGTAATAATTTTTGTAACTATTGTCTGATTCAAATGTTACCTTTTAACAGGAAATCAACCCATTTTTGTTTTTCAAATATAACCATTTAGATAGATAGATAGATAGATAGATAGATAGATAGATAGATAGATAGATACCTTGGTTTTGCTGGTATTAAGGTGTAAGTGCTTTGAGTCGCACCATTTAACAAAGTCTTTGAATAGCTTCATGTACTCCTCCTCCTGCCGACTCCTGATGTAGCCCATGATAGCAGTGTCGTCAGTGAACATTTGTACATGGCAGGACTCCGAGTCATATTGGAAGTCTGATGTATATAGATTGAACAGGACCGGAGAAAGTACAGTCCCCTGCGGCGCCCCTGTATTGCTGAACACAATGTCAGACCTGCAGTTCCCAAGACGCACATATTGAGGTCTGTCTGTAAGATAGTCCACGATCCATGCCACCAGGTGTGAGTCTACTCCCTTGTCTTTTGGTGGACCTTTTACTTTTACTTTTTTTTCTTTTACTGGATTATCGAGATATATTGTTTAATATTTTAATTTAAAATAAAGTAAAACTTTTGGGAGGAGAATTTTTAAACTTTTTTCTGCTGTGCCATTGACTTTCTTCCAAATTGCTTGAGTGATGACTTCTCTTCAGCTAGTCAGGGGCGCGTTACTCAAAAATGATCCGTCTTAGCAAATAACGAACAAAACAATGGCCGACGTAGGTAAATAGCAAACGTGTTTTGTGAGTGTTTCCCGAAGCCCTGCCTTAATTCACATTTAACAAACAATTATACTGTAAAGAACTTCTTTATGGGGCTCCTCCTCAGCATCTACGTCAGAAAAGCACAGACTGGAGCATCAATCTTACATATTTCAGTGGTGAAATACGTTATATTGTCACACCACGCATGTGCAAGTGCAAAAAATATAATTAAAAAGCTATCAAAAGTAAAAATAAAAAAACAAAAATTTTGACTAATAGGTGAATGGAAGGAACACTTCACAAAAGAGGAGTTAAAACAATTTAGTAGGTGGCAAAAAATTAAGGACTGTCCATTGGAGTCCAAACTTAGTAACATGCATTGTAGCACAGTGAGGGAATGGCAGGCTGATACGTAGGTACATTCTTGGGAGGAGATGAATCAAGCAATCCCTATTTACTAAAAGGTTTGAACATAAACAACGCTCAAAGACATTCAAAAGAAACAAAAGTGCTGCCACCATAACACTCTGGCTATGTCAGTGGCTTCTTCAGTTACTATTAAAATGTGGAGCTCCTTTGCTCAGGCTGCTTGGACAAGAAGTGAGGTCTAAATTCTGGGTGGTTGCGTTTGTATGGCCCATGGACCAGAAGAGGTGGAGTCATTTGCCCTCACTGGCAGTTTCTCTCGAGACAGTTAGTGGCAGTATCCCCTCTTGCCTCAGGCCTCAGGGTGGTATCACACACGTGGGAGGAACTCAGAGGGTGACTCTTTGATGCACATGCGTGACAACATGTAATACGTTTAAACAGAAAGAAAATAATTGGGACCCTGGCATTGTAAAAGAATGGTTCACTTTTACAAGGTCATTTTTTTTTCTGTAATTGTTTTAAAATGGGGAGGGAAACCCTAACCTGGCCAGGATGAAGTTTTATTTTTAAAGTTAATTTATTGAGAAAATAACTAATAAAAAAAGTAATTCAAAAACATTGTAGAATTCAAATTTTTACTTGCAGTAACACAAGATCTTTAAAATATTACAACATCTAAAATTAAATGTGAAAAGAAAGAAAAATTCACAAAACTGATATACAGTAGATACCCTTTTCATAACAAAGCACGGCAAAAATTTGAAAACCTGAAAAGCCAAAACTTAACTTACATGAAAAGACATGGAGCAGGGGGAGTAGAATGAACAGTTCAGGAAATGACTACAGCAGTGGATGTCTGACATGTTTACAGCCTCAAATATTTCAGCTACTGCGGTGGGCTGACGCCCTGCCTGGGGTTTCTTTCCTGCCTTGCACCCTGTGTTGGCTGGGATTGGCTCCAGCAGACCCCCATGACCCTGTAGTTAGGATATAGCGGGTTGGATAATGGATGGATGGATGGATGGATGGACATTTCAGCTAAGCTAATGTTATGATCCTGTTTATTACAAAAACAAATTCAGACGTGAGCAGCAGTAGGTTTTGCACCCTAGGGACCAAGTTACCTGAACAATTCTATAACATTTCAGTAATTATCTACCACTCTGATGCTGATCTTTCTGATGACAAAATATGTCATTACGATAGCAACTGACGAGAAGAATTCATAATTAATTGCAGAATTACGGTATTTGAGGGTTCATCTAAAGTGCGTCTTTCTCCTGCACGATTTGGCTCAAAAACTAATCAGCACATCATCATCTCATAACAGGCTTAAGTTTTGAGTTTGGTATTTTTCCGTCCAGCCATTTTAGTTCCAGACAGTCCTCAGGAAACTGTGGCGCACAGACAGACAGAGATACACCCATCATCGAGTTAGCAATGTTTTCGGTATTAGGGGACCCTAAAATGCTGCAATCCCATTGGAAAACCTGGGATCAAAATTTGCGATGAATCTAAAGCTTTCACTCAAGCCCTGAATGACGATAGGTTAGGGTGGAGGATGGTGCAAAGCACAAATTTAAAAAAAGTAAAGAACTCGTAGAACTCACAGAACCTGCACATACATACCGACTTACTGGCTGCACAAGCCTAAATGTGGGGCAAAAGCTTCAAACTATCTAATGGTATCACCATAAAACATCTGACCCAAGAAAGAAAATACAAAACAAAAATCTTTTATAATTGCAGATTTATTTGAAAATAATACAAAATAACACAACAAAGCCAGAAGAAAACAAAAAGGGGAAATAAAAGGTTTTCACAAAACAATTCCTACTCCAGAAACAAAAGTATTACCTTAAACCAAAATCCAGAAGATACTAAACTGAGAATCTAAATATAAATGCAAAATCAAATGAAGAATCAAAGAACAAAAAGACAGGAGATCACTATAATGCTTATTGGGTTTTGTTGGGATGCTGCAAACATTAGGAGACTCCACTCCTTTTAGCACAACATATAGAGTACAAGGTATATAAATAAAAGAAGGGTTAAACATACAATTGTCATAAAATAATACATAAATATCCATAAGTACATATAAGCATTAAAAATAAGATCAAAAGTAATTCTAAACGAACAACAAAAAGATTGGATAAAAATAAAACACTGGCAGAAACATAACAGCTAATTTTGGCGCTATTACTTCATCGAGGGGCTCATCGTTCCAATGTCATTATATAATCATGTAAGCAGATAACAAAAGAAACCAAAGAAAGGCCATAAAGAAATATATTAATCAAACAATAAAAGACAAAAAAGGAAATGAAATGCAAGAAAAAAACTAAACCAGGGGCAAGTCCCACATAACACCATGTGACAGTGACCCCTGTAGATGTTTTAAAAGAACTACCGCTGGTTAGTTCTGAGAGTTTTTAATTTTAAAGGTAGGGAAAAAATAAACAAAAAGAAGTCGCCTGAGGTGACTGAGTGAACACAGAGTGTACGTATGAATGAACATCTCCTGAGATTTGGTGTTACTGCTTACCCATTAAAAACACATAATAACCTGGAGGTCTTCTCACTGCCCCAAACTCTCACCTTAGATGTGTCCATAAAACTGACTGATTTAAGATTTCATTCCTTTTAATTCTCTTAAAACTGAAACTTTGATCCAACCAACTAATGCCGACTTAGCTGTGCTCCATGCCGTTTATTAGTGTTAGTTGATTCCTACCTGTATGTAACTCATCATGTATCTCTTTACTGCTCCATTAATTGCCTTATATCTTTATTGATTTTAACTCCATCTTCTTTTCTTGTGCCTTGTGATGATCAGAAGACCACACGAGACAAGCCCCTTTTCACAACTCCATGTCCTGGTATCCCAGCACATCAGAAATTGACAATCAGACAGCATTAACATCCCTGATTACATTTCAAAACAGGTACACCAGGGGTGAAACTTGGGTGAGAGCGCAGTAAGGTGGCCATACTGTATGCTGCTTTCAGCTTTTTGAAGGCTTAATTCTACAAATACTCTGACATGTTATGTTAATAAGAGAAATAGGAATCATTCTTTGTTGTATATTGTTGTGACTGTTGTTATCAAATGACTCAGTTCATAAATTATTGTTGAGATTAAAAGCATTATAACAACTTGTCATATTTATTAGCATGTTTAAAACAAGATTTAATTCTGTCAAAGTGAGGTCGCCATAACCAAAAGGCTTAGTGTCACAAGTATACTCCTGATCTAAAGCCTTTAAAATATAAGAAACAATTATTTATTTGCTCAATTTACAACTCTCTTGTGAGAAATTTAATTCCACACAAAGGAATTAAACATCAAAGAAGAGTTCTCCTTAATATCTATTTGTCTTCTCCTAGACAACAATGGCATCAGAAAGAATGTCTCCAATTAGATCACAGTCAGTGTGGAAGAAAAGGCAGGCAGTGTGCATATGACCATGAGCAAAGACACCTCATCTGTTTGTGCTCCAATCCTGTACATGAAATGTAACCAATCATATATCAAATGTTGTTAGTCACCTTGGGTAAAGGTGTCAGTCAAATAATAAGTAAAAAATATGACATCTTGAATGACATTTAAACAAGACTAGTAAGAGATCTCTCAAAGTAGAACATGCTTTTCAGTCCAAATTCTCCATTTTGACTCCTTTTACTTCAGGTGTATCAATATGTCACCTTTTTGTCTTGAAGATATGTCTTCTGAGGAATTTTAGGAGAAACATCTGTGATACAGTTGATTTTTTAAAAGAAACATAAAGAAAATCTCCTTAAAGTCTAGTGAGCCATCAGAATGTTTCCTTTGGGTGAAGTACAAAGTTTAGTGAGTGCCAAATATGACAAACCAACTACATGCATATTCCAATCAATGATGCCCGCTGCATGGCAACAAGTGTCCATTAGCATGTAACATTCAGCAGCAGAGTGGACACAAAAGAATAAAGCAATAATATTTCCATCATTTAATTAATAAATAATAATGAATTACTCAGAAGGGTGTTATGTCAAGTGATTAGTGCTGCTGCTCCACAGCTCCACAGCCCCAGATTCAAATCCTACACTTACTTGTTTTTGCACCCACCTCCCAAAGACAGGCATGGATCAACTGGTGACTCCAAGCTGGGTGTTGAAGTATGTTTATGAGGAGAAACTCACACTACTACTCTTTTCTACACAGAGAGTAATTGAAGAAAAAAGAGACAAGCTAATGAAACAATGAGTTCAATTGGAGGTAAAAGGACTCACTGATTGTGAAGCTGATTGAAACAAAACTTGGCGTAAATGAGCTGGCGCCCCATCCAAGGCTTTCTGCCAAGACAGTTACAGGCTCCCCTGGGCCCTAGACTAGATAAGTCGATCAAAAAAACTATCTCTCTATATATAAAATCCAACGTCCGTCTGTGTGTCCGCTTTCACGAGAGAACTACTTAACAAATTTAAATCGGGATTTTTTCTATAATTTGCTTGAACATTCTGGTTGATTTTGAGACTTCTCTAATTGCACTAAGTATCATAGTTTGCTTGCATTACTGATTTATTTGTGTGAATCTGAGAGAAACGCACTGGGCCGAGGGGGGGGGACCTCTGTGGACAAAGACTTCTGACAAGGTGGAATTATAAAGCAGCTTTATTTTGCAGTGTCACAGTGAGGAAAGTTTTAGAAAAGCAGACAATCAATATACATGACAGCATCAGGGCTCTTCTAAACCTCGTCTGTTGGGTGGGGTAAAGTTTTTATACCCCTAGAATGCGTGATTTAATATCATTATGAAATACAACAGTCAACACGTTTATTATACACAATCCTTGAGCCCCTTCAACGCCCCTTGTAAAACTTGATTTCTTGGCCCCGTTTGTTATGGCGTTCAGATGTAAGCTAAGGGAAAACGTGATAAGGCAGACTCATGTGTGGAATGCTTAGACCTTGAGTCCTTTGGACAAATATTTTTCTGTTTTGCTCAGCAAAGCATGCTTTTACATCAGACATGAATTAGTACAAGGGAACGAAGAGAACATTCATTTTCCACACCTCCTCACTCATGTGCCAGCCTCGAGGCATACCTTACATCTGCTTAAGTAGCGAATGAGAGAACTACTTAATAGATTTAGATCAGGTTTTTTTCTATAATTTGCTTGAACATTCCAGTTGAATTTGCAACTTCTCTCATCGTGCTAACAATCATAGTTCGCGAGGAGAGGGGGACGCGTGACGTCAGGAGTATGGAGCTGGGCAGGGTCCTTGTCGCTGTCTTGTTTCACTACTACACAGGCAGAGCCGTGGGGAAAGGCTAGTAAATGATAAAATAGTGAAAAACAAGGTGATCCTGATACTAAGTACCCCTAATCCTCAGCTTTATCCCATTTCCACTTAGAGCTTGACTGTCAGATTATAAAGGAACTGTAAAAGGTCCCTCACAGTCTAAGAGTGACATAGGTAAGCATATCGTGGCGGCCAGAAATGGGCACACACTGAAACATTACACAGCCAGGGTTTTTCTGTTACCTTATCTATGTATTGTTTATGACTCCAACATGTTTGAAATTTAAACAAGAAATATTTCATAAAATTTCAATCGACGAAAGGCGTTATTGCTTACATCCTTGAACCTGTAATAATTTACCATATTTTTCATTTGAAAGTCACTTCCAAGATCCAGACTCCAAGATTCAGCATTGCTCTTCGAATGGTTGGCTGCATTCAGTCATAGACGCCAGAGCAAATGACATGGACTAATCAAGGCTTGACGCATGAGATTTAAAAACTGGGCTTTCTAAATTATACTGGACTGTAATGAGTATTTTTAGTGTTTGTTTAATTTTTTTGTTAAGCCTACTAAGATTATAATTTTCATTCCAATTTACTTCCACATTTTCATTACAGGTGCTTCAATTGTTATTACCTAATGATCAGGCTAGAGGGTCCAACACTGGAGTAGCTGCAGCCTTTCATCATTCGACATCATTGCCCTTGGGAGAAAATGGTGAAGGAACAAAATAAAAAGAGTTAAGAACTAAAATATGTGGCAAACATGCAAGTATTTAAAAAAATTATATCAATGCAAATCTCACACTATTACTCTTTTCTAAACACAGAAAAAATTAAGAAGAAAAGACAAGTGATCTGTTCGAGGTAAAAGGACTCGCTGAATGTGAAGCTGCTTTAAACAAAATCCTACAGCCTCAGGGGTCCCCCAAGAGAGAAAATGGACACTATTATTGTAGACTAAGCATTTAGTGTTTAAACAACCTGAAATAAAAAGGAGAGCTGTTTGAGCATTACAACTGTTTCTGTTTTAGCCCTTTCCCTGATGATAAAATTTTTTGAAAATTTGGTTGTTGTGTTACTAAATAATGACGTAAAGATCCTGGCAAATTTTCACCCCAAAAATAGAGAAAGTGCCCTTTACTATAATATAATAAGATCAAAATGGATTTGTAAAATGTACTTATGTATCATCTAATCTTTGACAACTGCATGACGCTATATGAGGTCCTATTATATCTCGATGCTGAAAGACCTTTTGATAGAGCGAAACGTAGTTTTCATTTTACTGTACTGCATACATTTAGGTTTGATGTCCAATTACTATATTCTAGCCCAGACGCCTTGGTTAAAAAAAATAATATTAATTCTGACTATTTTATATTAGAGTGTGGGGCCAGAGAGGGGTGTCCACTATTTGTAATTGCTATTGAAATCCACAGGAGAGGAAATTCAGACTCTTTAATGCCAGCCATATTAAATCTGCAGGAGGCATTGTACTGAGTTTTAGGGTTTTAACATTAATTTGATTAAGAGCATTCTCTTCTCAATGAATTGTTTTTTAACTTATTTTGAACCAATTTTAAGATTATTAAAGTAAAAAAATTGTAGTTCAAGTGAGATTTCCTGTGATAGACAATCAAAATTTCAAAACAGGCAAATACTGACATACATAAAAAAAAGAAACAGAAAACACGCCACTGGGTTGCCTTCATTTTTGTAGCAAGTGGGAAACTAACCAAAGTAAGAGTACATAATGTTGAATCTCTAACTCAGTCCTAACATTGAACTGAAAAAGGGACTACGTACATAGGAAGAAAGTGAGTGTCTGCATACATAAACTAGCTATAGCTGAACGCAAGGAAAATGTGGGAAGAAAAATAAATACACCAAAACAGAAATGACTCGCAACGTAACCTCACATTGCATGTCTCTTCTATTTGCATCTACCCTATAGTGAACTGTTGGCAGTAATACAGCACGGTGCTGCATCCACCACATGACAAACCCACCTCAGCATCCCAATTTAAGACGTGAGTGCAGCCATGCAACGGGTGACACCTCAGCACCAAACTAGTTTGAATGGAATGGAACAGTGTAAGGTTTTTGCAGTGGCTGGTGTGCCTATCCTGCCACCAACCCACATGTTTTCCCTGCAAGTTGGAGGACCTGTTCAGATTCAGTGAGCTAATGGAGAGCTATATCATTCAGCCATGCAGAGCTCATCTCTGACCACTATGAGGGGTGTTCTACCCAGTGACATCAGTTGACCTCTCTCTGTGTCGGTTCCCACCTTCTCTGTGCAGTGTCAGCAATACAATTCACCTGTTCACAGTTCAAGTCCCACCCTTGTCGCCAAAGAGTTGCACTGTGGTGAATTGTTGGTAGTGAAGCATGAACCCAGAGTCTCCAGCTCAGGGGTAAGCACATTACACCATGAGCTTAATGGAGAGCTCCTCTAAGTCAGCTGTGCAGTCCCTGTCTCTGACCATTGTAAGTGGTGCGCCACTACACTCCACCCATCCACAGTGCAACTCTTTGCCACCTGTCCACAGGGCAAGTCCCACCCTTGTTGCCAATTTGTTTCAGTTTGAGGATCTGCACTGTGGATGGGTGGAATGTAATGGCCCTGCTGCACAGAGAAGGTGGATAATCAAATTGACAGTCCAGGCTGTAGCAGCTTTTGAAGCTATCATCCATGATCTCTCAGTGAAGTGGAGACAATAGTTACAAGTCTCTCAGGTTGTCTGCTTTATATTAAAAAGTCTGTTGCTGTTCTCCTCACACTGATTGGTCAGTGCTGACTGTCTGTTGATTGATTGTTGGTATAGCCTTTTGACTGTTGATTAGATTTCTATTCTTTTCTTTGCAACTTTACTCTGGTCAAATCACAACCAAATTAAAAACTGAAAGTGCACACCACAGCTCACACTCTAAATCACAACAGCCAATCAGCAAGGAGCTCTGCCAACTTTGAAACTTCAACACTGGCCTGCAGAGCACCTCACGCATCAATGACTCCTGCATAAAAAGATCAAAAATCTACAAAATACACAAACTAAAGGAAAACAACAGCTAAAGGACACAAGTTGGATAAAGTTGCTACACATGAAAGATGGAAGGATAGCTAGAATAAGGTGCATTATTACAGGGTGTAGCCCAATATTTTATATATCTTTATCTTTATATCTTCCCCCAGTTTTCTCGAAAGCCTTTTTCATGTCTTGCTGCTTATCCAAGGAATTGACCAGTAAGTTACTACATGAAAGTTAGAAATGAACAAAAATCTAAAGTTAGATTCTGGCAAACTCACCCCAGCAATTACCCAGTTCATGGTTCCCAGAAATTTGTCAGGTGTGAAAAAGACATAAAATTACCAGTTATACAGTTATGTAGAGTAGCAGAATATCCTAAAGTATGATGCACTGTTGGTAATGTAAGTTAATCAGTGATTATCAACAAAATAACAAAAATGTTTCATTTGTAAACTTAGCTTTTTGTAGAATGTGTGGAAATTGGACAGATTTTAAAATAAAGGAGGTGCATATTAAAGCCAATGGGAAAATTGATATGTAACACTGAGGAACAGTAAAGTAATATGTAATCAAACTACACAGGTCCTGCATTAACATTTTATGGTCGCTCAGATTATAAAGCAAACTCAAAATACATTATCACAGTTCACAGGATTGCTTTTCCCTTTACTCTCACCCAATATGAAACTCTCATGTGTGTTACCTAGAAACTATGAGGACATCCTTATTATTTTGAGCAAGAACATCCTACTGAATTATTTTATCTACTGATTTAGTGGTCTGTCACTGCCGTGAAAAATAAAAGGTGGTGGCTAAATGAGGGAGAGCAGCTGACATCACCATGAAATGCTCTGCTTACAGTGTTTATAGGCTGTCCCTGCGAACAGGAACATAGGAGTTCTACATTTGCCCACTGCGCCATATAAAGAGATTCTGAGAACCTTTAGAATCCAAATGTCACAGATTTGTGCAGTGGTAGGTACCACAGTGCATATGTTTAGACTAGGATAGATTGTAGTTTGTGGGTGTGTGTGTGAGTCCCTCCACTACAAAACATGTGGCGTAGTCGGCAGGATATGCACTGTGGGGTGAGTGGAGTGTAGTGGTCCATTGGTCTTTCACAAGAAAAAGGTTGTGGGTAAATAAGAGAGAGCTCAATTGAAATTCCTAAAATGTGCTCCACATGTCTAGCGGCTCTCCCTGCATACAGGGGTGTAGGAATCTTCCTATTGCTGATAGCATTGATGAAGCTTATGAGAGCCTTTGTAATCTAGGTGTCACAGGTTGGCCACCAGCAGTTACCACAGTTCAAATATCTGGACTGGATCATCAGCCCACTGCACGAGGAACCAACTGACAAGCTCACAATATCATCAGAGCACACAGCATTGTTTGAAACCTATCTTTTAAAATTAGACTGTAAATGTGGTCATAATTAATTTGCTCCAGCAAATACAGTAACATTGCATCATGAAAAATAGAAAAAAAAATCAACCTTAATAGAAGGATAATTGTTTGTGTGTCTGTCTGTGTGTCCATCCAGTTGCCATGTCTCTGTCATTCCAAAAGATGGAACATCAAAAACTTTTTTAGTAATAGCTAAGGGGCTCTGCCCTCCTGCTCGCTTAGCTCACCAACCCCAGGCGCCTCTCTGTTAGAGAAAGCGATTGTATTTAAAGAGGTGGTATATAAAAGAATATGCGGGCTGCTGGAGGAAGATATGTCTATTTTAAATACCAATGAATAAATAAAACGTAGTAAAAAGTAAAAGTAAAAAAGTAGAAGTAAAAATAAAAACGTAATAGAAAGTAAATAAATTACATTAACGCCTCGTCAAAAACAATATTATGAATTACTGTTATCGTCTAACATGCATTCAATAAACATTGCTTTCTTGCATTTCTGTTTGCATATTGTTTGGGACAATTTTCTCTTTCTTGTTTTTTGGTCAATTCTCTGTTCTTGATTTGTAATATATGCAGCTGTTGTTTGTTCGTTTTGTTTTATTTAACATTGATTATCAGCTCTTACCACTGTTTTTGTATCCAGATCTAAAACTTTACATTCTTGAAGAGATAATTTGCTTTTCTGTCTTGCCATTATAACCGAGTTGAAGGGCGAGTTAGCAGCACCTAGAGTGTCACAGAGTGGTACAGAGAAAAGATGTTCGCAGTAGGAGTAATGATTGGGCGATTGCTGTGGAGGGGCGTGGTCAAGGCTGAATAACACGGGCATGACAGAAAACTTTTTTAATATAATAGAGAGAAATGCATTACATTTGTAATTCTAACAGATGGCTAATCATAAACATTAACACTGTTTTTCAAATCCCATACCAAAAGGCATATAACAGAGACATGCATTGCATGGTGCACTGCAAACATTAACACTGAGGCATACATTGATTACTTCTATTTTAACATGTCTTAGATGGGTAGCACATCTAGTAAATAAATATTTGCAATTTTGTTCCCTTTAAATGGTGCAATTAGACTTGAAATGGATCAGCAACATTAAGGGGACATCTAACAGAGGCTGTTGTTTATGTAATAAACATGTACATAAATTCCTATTTTTTTTCTTTTGTATTTTTTGCTTTCTTGTTTTTACTCTGTTTTAATCAGTTTTGCCTGGTTTGGGGTAGAGGCTGGGGAGTAAGTCATTTAGGGTAGCTTTGGTGCTGACTTTCAGGAAGTGAATTGAATTCCCACTGTCTATCTATTGTAAGAAAGAAAACAGACAACTGCAAAATGTTTGGGCACTTGTAGGCAAACCCTGTATAATATGAACAAAACGTGGGTTACAAATGAGTTGAAAGAAAAGAAGAACATTGCTGCAGACGATAGACTCCAAATAGACTACTTCAAGATGGTATTTCATATCTATCTATCTATCTATCTATGATATAGTGCCTTTCATATCTATCTTTCTATCTATCTATGATATAGTGCCTTTCATATCTATCTATCTATCTATCTACTGTATGATATAGTGCCTTTCATATCTATCTATCTATCTATCTACTGTATGATATAGTGCCTTTCATATCTATCTATCTATCTATCTATCTATCTATCTATCTATCTATGATTGAGTGCCTTTCATATCTATCTTTCTATCTATCTATGATATAGTGCCTTTCATATCTATCTATCTATCTATCTATCTATCTATCTATCTATCTATCTATGATATAGTGCCTTTCATATCTATCTATCTATCTATCTATCTATCTATCTATCTATCTATCTATCTATCTGTCTATCCCTATTCAGTCATAATGGAGCTGAGTTAATGCAGACATCCCTGAGTGAAAGGCAGAAATCATTCCTGGTAGGAGCACCAGCTCCAGTAACACAACATTCTTATCAGCTAATGGTTGTCAACACAGAGCTTGAATTCAGGCTTGCTCAATAATTACTTCACAATGATACTTCTGGAATTTTTGTATAATCAAATAAATATTTTTGTTCAACTTCCACCAAAAAACAAGAAGAACAGTTACTGTAATTATTACAATGTGGCAGCTGTATGAGTTTCATTATTGTTTGTTAAGCTGACCTGATCTTCCATTAAGCCTTTCAGCATTTAGATGTTTATCACAGACAATTTTTCATCTTCGGGACTACGAACAAGGTAACCTGTCTGAAATATCACAATAATTCTATCAATAAAATGAATGACTTACTTTTAGGAGCTACTTGCCAAACACAAAGCAGACTTATTAACCAGAATTATTCTGACAAAAGAAAAATCTCATGTAAAATGTGTCCTAAATTAAAACCGTGACTTTTAAATAGCCAGTAATGCTTGTTCTGCATGGTTAATCATTTGTATTCTCTGCTGTTGCTCCTTTTGCTTCATTTTTGTATACTTTGTTTTTAACCGTGCCTTTATCACACAGGCAACCAGCAATTAAAGCCTTAGGCCAGATCTGTTGAAAGAGAGTTTTTAAGGGACATGGGTAAATGGGAATGAAGATGCCCTAAGCCCTTCATGTAATGTTGGGTTTGTGGAAAAAATAATGATTTCCTCTGCGTGTGGAGCTGAATTAACTGTAAAATATATGCATTAGCAATTGGCATCTGGAATAACTATAATCTAAAATGATGTAAAAAAGATATTCAAATAGTTAATCTTTTCATGTCTAACTGTTTAAAGGAGGAATGAGCCTTCATAATTAAAGTGCTGTGGCTACTATTTTCCGGAGGCAGAAAGGCGGCACACAGTTTCTGTTGGTAAACAGACTTTTGCCTGGGTGTGGAGGCCTCGGCTTCCTACAGAATGGCGTCAGGTTTAGAGTAGAGTAGTTAGGAGTAGCGTTCTACTGTGCAGTTGTGATTGTTATTGCAGTTTAAATTGTTGGCAGACACACTGTGTAGATAGACTTCAATTTATGTAATTACTTTTCTGTTCACATGAAACAGTAAAGGTTCTATTCGAGGTGGTTTTATGGAGCAATTTTCATAAAACTCTTACAAGTGGGCAGATTGTACAACTCTATCTAAGATTTCCTAGACAGCTTGAAGTGGAGTTCTCTAATGTACGAGTAAGCACTGCACTTTAGTATTATAATGCATGTTTTAAAATATGTTGCTGAATGATAATAAAAATCTAACTATTACACTCTCTGTTTGATAGTTGAAATAATCTAATGTCCAAACAATTCATAAATTAATAATTGTTTTATTTGAAGCTGGATAGTTAGAATGCTAAACTGAATTACATGAGGCACAGCAGCACAATGGTTAATGTAGTTTGTGCTCAGCTCAAAAGTTGAAGTATCAGCCTGATTGCTGTCTGTGTGGATTTTGCATTTTCTGCCTGTGTTCACATTTTGTTTTTTTTAGTCAGGCTTCCTCTCGCATCGTGTGGTAAATTCACAAATCTAAAGTGCCCCTCAGCCATTCTTCTAACTAGTCTGACTGCTCTGGTCTCTGATTGCAGTGCCCTCCTCAGCTTATTAAAATACTAGCTGTGTCCACGTAGTCCACCCACATAGTAGTGAAACAGGACAAAGTTTAAAAATCAGTAAAAAATTTAATAATTTGTATTAAGAAGAATTCATATTGATAGCTTTCGTATCCGAGGGCCTTTTCATATACAATATTTTTGGTTTTGCTATCAGGGGTGAGAATGTAGCTGTGATCTCTTTGCCAAAAATATAAAAAGTTGGCAAGGTATGTCTGGCCAAGTGAAAGGCAGGTACGCCCCAATGTCAAATGTTGCTGATGTAAGAGTGTCCCCCGTGTGGGGAGAAGAGCACGTGGCCATGATATCTCTGCTAATGAGCAGGTACCCTCTAAAACACACGTAGCTGTGATCTCTCCCTCAAAAACGTCAAACGTTAATCTGAAAAAATCTCTAGATGATAATGTCTGCTGAACAAACAGGTATTGCTAGCTAAGTGGAGGCAAGGTACGTTCTAACACGTTTTTGAGAGGTAGAGCGACTCGAACGGAGGCTGGTGCGTGAGTGAGGATGGCACCGCCTGGCTTCCTACTCCTGAGCTCCCGCCCCCCGCCCCTCGGCCCGCAGCCTGTCTCTCGGATTCACGTGAATAAATCAGGGCTGCAACCGAACTATAATACTTAAAGAGATGAGAGAAGTTGCAAAAGTCAACCCGAATGTTCAAGCAAATTATAGAAAAAAAACCAGATCTAAATCCATTAAGTGGTTCTCTTGCGAAAAGCAGACACACATATAGACAGCTAGACAGACCGATGTTGGATTTTATATATATATATATATATATAGAGATGTAAACCATTTCACAGGCACATAGATCCACTTTTAATCAGTCTACTTCATAAAAAAATGTGATAAATAAAATGAAGTGCTTCAAAATTATGCTTGAATATTCACTGTGCAGACCTTTTTCAGTGTAATTTCTTATTTTTAAGAAATACTTTCTCAGTCCATTGCCCAAATACAAATCAAAGCAATCCATAGTTTTAAGCTGCTTGTTTATGTTATGCTTTAATGGAGGTCAAGGGTGGAAGGTGTATATTAATATGGAAAGAACAATCTCATTCATTTCCCTTACCTGCTTTATTATAGCTGAGACCATCACCAATTCAAGGCCAATCTGGGACGTCAACTAAAATGGAAACATTTACTCTTATTATTCATAATGCAGGAGAAATAAAACTCCATTTTTATCCTCCATCAATAAAATGTAAAAAGCAGAGAGTCTTTTTTTTTTTTGAACAGCATTAATAAAACATACTGAAATATATTACCAAGAGTGACGTCTTTTGCTATTGCCCACTGCTATAAGCCTTGGAGTCATTCTCAAAAAGAAATGATGTTAATGCAGCAGCGATTAAAATCTTTCTACTACCTATAAAACACTGGTTGAGTATTGCATTGTTGTGGAATTTTGATTTAATATAACGGCTTTATAGCGCCCCACATGCACAGCCTTAACTCCACGTGGACAGCTGCCTCAAGCAAAGAGACTTACTAGCTCTGCACAAGCAGACCCAATGGTTGTGTTCAAACCTGAGCTACACCCGCGTCAATCACCACAGTAGGTGCCCGCTCACCGCACTGCTGGACGCAGATTAACGTCATACCAGGACAAAGCAATTGCATGTTAAGGGTGCTGCTCAAGGGCCCAATGCAGCAGAGTCACTTCTGGCGTTTATGGGATTCAAATCGACAGCCTCCCAATTGCCAGTGCAGATCTCTAGTCTCAGAGCCACCACTCCACTCCTCTTACTTACAATGCTTAATATTCCAACACCTCAGATTGCTGGTCATCTTTTCTTATTTCATGTAAATCTGCAATGCACCTTAGCTCCCCTGATGTTGATCTTCTCACTGTAAGATTTATTAAGCAACTTTCCAAGTTTTTTACTCCTGCTTTGTGGAACTCCCTCATGACTTGAAGCTCCAGCATTGGTCATACTCAAAAATGTGTCTTTTCACTCCTCTCTCTCTTAACTTGCTATATCTGTAAAAAATATTCAATTGGACTGCATGTGATTTTGTACAGAATGTACTTACCTTCAACTCAAATATTATTCTCATCTTACGCAGTTCACAGTTACCTATACAGTGGTACCTTGAGATACGAGTACCCCAACGTACGAGTTTTTTGAGATATGAGCCATCACTAAGTCGATTTTTTGCCTTGCGTTACGAGCCAAAATTCGAAATACGAGCCATCAAAGAGCTTCTTGCCACATATTCTGAGGAACTGACTACAGAGGAGTTGACGGAACTACAGACGCAGCAACATACAGAGGTTCTGCAGGAGATCGGTATCATGGAGGAGGTTATCTCTTAAAGTGAGATAAAGGAAGTGTTTGCAATGTGGGAAAAAGTTTCGAACTTTAAAGAAAAGAAACACCCTGAAAAAGTTACAACTGGTCGTGCAGCGGCGCTATTTAATGACACTTGCCTAACTCATTTCAGAAACATTCTAAAGGGGAGGACTAAACAAAGCTCCTTGGACAGGTTTCTATTGAAACACCCTGCGAATGAAAGTGAAAGCATGGCAAAAAAAAAAAAAACTAGTGAAGAAGAAAATTAAATTAAGCAAAAGTGAAGTGAAAGAAAAAAGCATTACAATACACTAATCGGCTTCGCCAACATCTGTTTATTTCTTTAGATTCTCTTTTATGTATTAGGTTTTATTTTGTTTGTATACAATATTTGTTCATTATAAATACATTTTTCTTATGTTGAAAACATTTAACAAAAAATTGAGGTGTTTTTTTGGGGGCTGGCACGAATTAATCTCATTTCAATTAATTTCAATGGGGAAAATTGATTTGAGATACGAGCATTTTGACTTACGAGCTCGTTCACTGAATGAATTAAACTCGTATCTCAAGGTACCACTGCATACTATAGACAGAGTAAAAAGTAAAAGTAGCACAGATTGAATTTTTAAAGGGTCGGGGTGTCAGCTGCACACCCCATTTACTAGTTTTAAGGCTAAAAGATGGCAGTTTGAGATCTATGAGTGCTGCTGGGCAATTAAATGATGACAACTTTAAGCTCAGGCATTGTTTTGTAACAGAAAGATGGGAAGGGAAGGGTTTCTTCTTCTGGCACATCTTCTTTGCTTTGGGCAAAAAGAAATAGGAGTATGCTGCCATGTGACAGAAATGAAATGTTCTCAACGTGCCAGATGAACCCCCCAGAAGTTCAGCTGGGTTGCAGTGTAGGCAAGCCCACCTGCTTTTTAAAACTCAAACTCATATACTACAGAAACCTGTCAGAAAAGATTCAAGAGACGGTCATAGTGAAAAGGTTAGACACAAACAACTCCAAACCAATTCATAAATCAAATTCAAAAGTCAGAGGAAAAAAATATTTTTTTTACCAAGAGATACAGAACCAGAGAAGATCACATATAAACCTTTAAGGAATTACCCCCTATCTCAGATGTCTAGGAAACACCAAGTGCTGACCTTTTATCCCATCCACTTTAGTAAAATGGTTGTGCTTGTGACAAAAAAGGCCCAGACAAAAATATGCAAAAACTAATTTAAGTTTACTGAGGTGGGCTTGGTGCCCTGCCCAGGGTTTGTTCCTGCCTTGTGCCCTGTGTTGGCTGGGATTGGCTCCAGCAGACCCCCGTGACCCTGTGTTAGGATATAGTGGGTTGGACAATGACTGACTGACTGACTAATTTAAGTATATTTTAGATAAAAAAAATCCTAATCAGCAATGGTTTCAGGATACTTCATAATTCATAATAGGAATGAAGAGGAGCTGAAAGCTTCTTTCTTTGAATACTTTGTTTTGCTTTGTAAAAATTGATTATTTAATTGAGTAAAATAGTTATTTCGTTAATACTGCATTTGACATATATTTGTATGTGATAGAATATATATTTTATAACAACATTTTTTAAATTCTTCTACACTAATGTCATTCTAGTTCTGGACCTTCAGAGTCCATGCTGTTTTGGCTCTCTCACAGTCCTGAAGTCCCTCCCAAGTTAAACAGGTTATATTGCTTCTCCAAATTACTTGCCATCCTTAACTTCTCTTGGTTTCCCTGGCTCCATCTCCGCTGAAACTGAAGCCACATCTCTCCAGCTTTGGCCATCTTGTTTTTGATAGCCTTAAGAAATGACAAGTTGAACGGCATTTGGACAACCATTCAAGTTAGCGCTCACACATTCGAATCTTTAACAACAATGCCCTTCAAATGGTGGATGATCCATGGTAGATTCCATCCTGAGTCTGCACATTTATCAGTATTTTAGAGATATTTTTGATAATTCAGGGTTCTGAATATTCCAGTCCTTGCAGTTTAGGTTCTTTACTCCTCTATTCACTTTTACCTCCAGCTGAGATACTGCAGTTCCTCAGAATATGGTTTTCCTTGTTGTCTTCTCTTCCCTGTCTCGCTCTTTTTGACATATTTTTTTCGTTTTAATTCCTAAGTTTGCCATTTGAAGCCAGTTAGTGCTCTTGATGCTATCTTGCCGAAAGCCACCTACGAGAATTTTCTATTACTCTAAAGCTCTCATGCTCTCTCATGCAGTCTCTCTTAAAATTTCAGAATTCTATTTCTAAAAATCACTCACTATCCTTTCCTCTTATTACCATATTCAATATAAAATCGTCTATACCATACACCACACAAATGTTTTACTGTAGGCCTAACAACTAACCTCTACTTCTACTCTACTTCTGTTTCAAGAAATGCCCCAGGTGCTTTCCTCCATTTGTTTTGGAACTGTTCTCCTGTCTCCTGCTTGTGATACTTTGTCTCTTCTTTTGATATTTTTTTCACCTTGTGCCACTCTCCTTCTTGACACCTCTACCCTTCCTCTCACTTCTTATATAGCAGAGTTTTTTTTTTTCTCATTGGGTACCAAGTATAGTCCTCTTTTCATACCCAGATTTACTGTATAACCTGAACCTTCTGCATTGTAGCTCAATGCTTCCAAAGCTTCTAAACCACGTTGAGGGAATCAGAGTTTTGAATGGAGGTGGGCAGCTCATTCCATCTGTCAGAAGCTATACATAAAAAGAGCCAGGACTGAGTTATGGTACCACACAGAGGTGGCATCACCAGATGCCGTTCATCAGCAGATCTGAGTGGTCAAAAAAGAGCATAGGACCTCACAAGTGTCTTCACATAAACAGATACAGACCCAAAGACTATTCTGTAGGCAAGCCTCAAGTAAGCCAGTGTAGTGATCTGAAGAGAGGAGTGACACATGCCCACTTGCTGCATTTTAAATTCTCTGAAGCAGCTTGGTGACAAACTCTGGTGCACCTGCCAGCGGAGAGTTGCAATAGTCCAGTTGTGAAAAGACCAGAGCCTCAGCCAGGAGTTGTGCAGCACACTCTGTCAGATACGGTCTGATCTTGTGAATATTGGACAGTGTGAATCTGCAGGACCAAGAGACCGTAGCAGCATGGTCTTTAAAGGGGAGTGGTCTTCAATCACCACCCCAAGGTTGTGTACCCACTTGACAGATGTTAGAGATAATGAGCCAAGCTGGACAGACAGGGGTGCTGAATAGACAGACAAGCTGGGATAACAAGAAGGTCAGTCTTTGCCAGGTTGAGCTGGAGATGGTGTTCCATTAGCCAGTTTGCAATATCAGTGGGACATGTATAGATTCTAAATGATACCATGTGGTCCTCTGGAGGATAAGACATATAAAGCAGTGTATCATTAGCAAAGCACTGATAAGAGAAACCATAGGATGTGATGATGGGGCCTAGTGAAGAGGTGCATAGGGTGAAATCAACAGGGCCCAGGACCAATCCTTGGGACACCCCTGTGCTCACCTGGTGATATCTGGAATTTATTGTCTGCTGTATTGCTGGTTAGGAGCTGAATGGCTGGGGGTCAGTAATGCTGGGATCTCCAGAAACTTTTTGGTCTTCTCCCTTTGAGTCTACAGTATGTTTTTTTTTTTTTTTATTTGTACCTGATATAGTGATTTCAATTCACATTTTGGTAACTGCACAGCGGTCTTTCCGGTTTGACCCTCAATGGCTTCCTCACTATTCCTTCTAATAACATTGATAATGATAATGTGTGATGTATACCCATCCTCCTTGTGTCTGTATAGGTTTTTTCTCTGGATACTCTGGTTTTCTCCCTACATTCCAAAGATATGCAAATTGTGATAATTGTAGACTGTAAATTTTGTGAGTGTGTGTGTGTGTGTGTTCATGAATGGGCTGTGGGACATTCTGGCTGTCAGGATTTCAGCTGTGTCTTGTCATTGTTAACATTGGTCCTTATTTTTGTAATTTTTTCCCTGCCATGTCCCTAATCCTCATTATTACTCTCAGGTGCTGTGGCAATTGGAGCTGCAGTTACCTAAGAGCTCAATTTAAGACCTGTGTTTTTTGGCCCTTTTTTGTATTAAGAGACTCTCTTTTGAAAGTCTCTTCTGGACTATAGCTTTGTCTTTAAGGATTAAGAGAACAAAATTTTATATTCTGTCCTTAAGCTCTCCTTTTCTTTTGTGTTTATTTCAGTTATTTTCTGATTTTCTCATTTTTTGCCTCTTAGTCATTTTTAATTATTTTCTTTCTTATTTGTTTCATGTCAAGCAGTCTTTCTGACTTAGTATTCACTGTTTTTTTTATTTTCAATTGTTTATTTAAATATAATCAGTTAATAATTTAATTTTATATTGCATTGCATTTCGATTTTTTTTGTTGCCATTTTAGCCTTCCCACCTTAGAATTTACCAACATTGGGACACTGTCCACAGTTAGCTTCTATCTTGTGCCTACTGGCCAACAGTCTGTAGCATGCTGGGCTTGTAATTGAGAAACACATAATAATACATTAAAATGAAATGAATGTAATCTAAATTAATTTTGTACAGATATGGTTTCAATAGCTTTTACCAACCACAGAATGCTAACCAAATTACAAATGCCTGCTCAGCTGAATGCATTGCAAAGATGTTTCTGGTCACTGCTTTGTGGTTGGCCCATAGGAAAATTTTACTGCTCAAAGGTTGACCTTTGATGAGAATTAAATGTTTTACAGATGTTTCTTCTAGAATTCCTTAGAAAAATAGCTTTAGACAAAAAGGAGACACAAGGTAAAACTGAGGGGAAAAGGTGTTAAAATTGAGAACTTGGTTTGAAAAGCATGTTAAATTTTGTCAGATCTCTTTCTAGTCTTGCTTGAATCTCTTTCAAGACTTCATATTTTTTACTTATTATAAATCTGAAGACTTTATCCAAGGTGACTAACAACACTTGAGATATGATGGTTTACATTTCTTTTTTTTTACTGGAGCAGAGGCAGACAATGTGACTTGCTTCTGGTCACACAGTGGTGTCAGTAGTGGGATATGAATCCACAACTATAATTCTAATCTTGTTTTAATCTCTTTCAAGACTTAATATTTTCTATTTATTGTTGGATTAATGCCTTTATCTAAGGTGACTTCCAACATTTCAGCTATGATCGCTTACATTTCTTTGTTTTTTTCAAATGGTGCACAGGGAGATGAAGTGAATTGTTCTTGATCACACAGTGGTATCAGTAGTGGGATTTGAGCCAGCATCCTCACAGTTTGAAGTCCAAAGTCTTAACCACTTGGCCACACTGCCTGCCTTTTCTTCCAGAGTGACTACAAACTAATTGGAGCACAGCAATATAAATTAGAGTAACTTAGAGTATTATTCAGAAGCAAAGACTACAGTTTTGTAATCAGAGTAAAATGTTCTATTACCACAAACAAACAACTCTCTATACAGTTCACCATTTATTACTAAGCACTCAATGTAAATACTTTTACATTGATATATATACAGTATATATATATATATATATATATATATATATATATATATCAGGGCCTTGGAAAATCTGAGTCCATTGTGTGACTTTGCTGAGTTCCCTGTTAAAACTAAAGACAGAACACTTCTGAGAATACAGGAGAAAAATCTGAGAAGCATGTGATAAAAGAACATTCCTCATTGTTGTCTAGGAGAAAGCTAAAAAAAAATCAAGTAAATTTTTTTTTGATTTTTCACTCCTATGGAGTGGAGCTGTGAGACAGCAGTGCTAACCATAGGCAAAGATGGCACTGCTAACTCACAACTCCTGGAGAGCTCAGTTTCGTGTTGCTATACATGGGTCTGTAGATGTATACAATACAATACAATACAATACAGTTTATTTTTGTATAGCCCAAAATCACACAGGAAGTGCCACAATGGGCTTTAACAGGCCCTGCCTCTTGACAGCCCCCCAGCCTTGACTCTCTAAGAAGACAAGGAAAAACTCCCAAAAAAACCTTGTAGGGAAAAATGGAAGAAACCTCGGGAAAGGCAGTTCAAAGAGAGACCCCTTTCCAGGTAGGTTGGGCGTGCAGTGGGTGTCAAAAGAAGGGGTTCAATACAAGTATACAGAACAGAACAAATCCTTAATACAGCATAATAATAAAAATTTTAGAAGTACAGAGCAGAATTTAACAGTAGATGGTATCACATAATAAGATTTTGATATTTTTAGAGTGCTGGAGACCTCATCCGTCAAGCTGCCTCCCCATTTGGCCATTCCACGGCTGAAACGTTGCTCGGCCAGCCAATCTGATGAAAGGGCCCCTCTTTCCCATGATTCCTGTGATCCTTCACCAGGGATGACTTTACCATAGGGCAGGCAAACAACTTGGCAGGTGGGCCGTGGCACCAATTGCCACATTTGAGTACCGAGAACAGAAACAGAATAGGTGAGGGTTAGTATTCAATTATAATTATCATGTTACTTATGTTTTAGTGCTAATGACTAACAACAGAGATGCAGTATGTACAGTTAATCAGCAGCTCTAGTCAGGATATGCTAAACTGAAGTAGTGAGTCTTCAGCCGGGATTTAAAGGCTGGAACCGAAGGGGCATCTCTTATAGAAGCAGGAAGACCATTCCACAGTTTAGGGGCCCTGTAACTATAAGCTCGACCTCCCACTGTTATTTTATTAATCCTTGGAATCATAAGCAGACCGGCATTTCGAGATCTTAATGTGCGCTCAAGTTTGTAAGTCATGATAAGTTCAGACAAGTAAGCCGGACCTTGGCCATTTAATGCTTTATATGTTAAAAGGAGGATTTTGAAATTTGCCCTAAACTTAACCGGGAGCCAGTGTAAGGATTTAAGAACTGGAGTTATGTGTTCATATTTTCTTGTTCTTGTAATAATTCTTGCAGCCGCATTTTGGATTAACTGGAGGCTGTATAAAGAACAGTTTGAACAGCCAGTGAACACCGCATTGCAGTAGTCAATCCTACTAGAGATAAATGCATGAATTAATTTCTCACAATCCTGTTTATTTAGAAAGCGCTTTAATTTCCTAACATTTTTAAGATGGAAGAAACATGTTTTGGACAACTTTGTAATATGTGCTTTAAATGACATGCTAGAATCAAAGATAACTCCTAGATTGCGGGCTGATTCAGTAAAATTAATTGGGATTCCAACTGAGTTAAATGTCGACAAAATATTGCTGTGATCAGCGTCATTCCCTCCAATAATTAACATCTCTGTTTTATCTGTATTTAAAGACAAGTAGTTCTCATTCATCCACTCCTTTAATTCACTAACACAACTAATTAAAGACAACATCGGAGAAACTTCATTTGATTTAAATGAAAGGTATAACTGGGTGTCATCTGCATACGAGTGAAAATTAACATTATGTTTCCTAATGAGAGATCCCAGTGGAAGCATGTAAAGTGAAAACAGTAAAGGTCCCAGTACTGAGCCCTGTGGGACACCATATTGAACTTCTGTGTATAATGATGGAGTACTGTCAGCACGTTTCTGTACATATTGGAATCGATTTGATAAATAAGAACTGAACTAAGCGAGCACGGGGCCTGTAAGACCAACATCATTTTCTAGCCTGTGCAGTAAAATAGAATTGTCAATGGTGTCAAATGCTGCACTTAAGTCTAATAACATAATTACAGTGGAGTTTCCTTCATCAGAGGATATCAGAATGTCATTTACAACCCATGTTAGTGCAGTTTCTGTACTATGACCAGTGCGAAAACCAGACTGGAATTTCTCAAATAAATTGTAATGCGTAAGGTGTGACTGAAGCTGACTGGCGACTACTTTTTCTAGTATTTTAGAGAGAATGTATGTATTTTATGTTTTATCATTATCTTTGTTTTTTTTCATATTTTATGTTATTTTTGTTAGTGTTGTTTATAATTTGATAATTATGCCCTGTGACTTTAAATGAGCCTCCATTGCTTGCAGTTTGTGGGCGGAGCCCCAGAAGGCGGGGCCAGCCTGACATCACCATACTTGAGCCCTCCCTCTGGCTGTTTAGACCAGAGCACGGAAGGCTCAAATCAGGAGATCACTGAATTTGTTAGGAGTCTTTTGGTTTTGTATGTACAGGTATTGCTATTTTTTAATTGGATTTTCTGGCTTTTTTATACATCTTTTTCGGCTTGTGTAATGAGTAGTCCTGTTACTGGATTTCATATCAGGACTTATTTGGTGTGCATTGCCTTTTTAGGCAAAATCCTTTGCCTTTTTACTCTGTTTAACATTTTTACTTTATTTTCTTTTTTTTCTAATAAAATCATTTTATTTATAAAGATTCTTTCCTTGCCCATTTGTGTACAAAGTGGGGATTTACTATTATCTTCCCTCGATGGGGGGGCTATCTCAATATTTTGTGAAATGTTTTGTTATTTTGCTTGCTCCCTGTGCCTGTGGCCTTCTAGACAGGAAAGCAGCAGGTAATAGTTCTTAGCAAGCTGGACTGGGTGAGCTTCTTCTGGGCTGGCCTATGAAGTTCCTAGCCTGCTTTGAGGTTGTTTTTTGGATGCTTCTCACCCATTTTGCTATCTTTCAGACTCCAGCTCTCAACACATTTCACACTTTGTCAGTGCCCATATGAAGTCTGCATGAGTCATGTCTCAGCCAGTGTTCCTCCCCTAGCTGGGGTTCAAATGCTTCTTTGACACTTTTTTGTATGTTTTTGCTTTATTCATATGTGTTACTATTTCATTTGTTTTTGATTTGCAGTATTCTTTAAGTTTTATGTATCTGTATCTAAGCTTGTGTTATGTTCCACGTGTTTTGTGGGTTATCTCCAAAGTGGAGGGGCCCACTGCCAATCACCGCAAGGAACTGCTCCCCATCCTATAAATCCAGAGGAGCTGCAATAGTTTGTGGAGGTTCATTGTGAATGCACAAGGGAATTGGTGAATTTACTTGTGTTTATTTTTTATATCTGTGAATTATTGGATCTTTGAATTTTTGACCTTCTGCTCTGTATTTTGACTTTGCTTTGGAATCTGTATGGGGTCTTGCTGATTTGGATTGCCATATGTAAAAGGTAATTTCATTTAACCTTTATGCTTGATGGATCTTCATTGTTTTTTGTTTGAAGAACAAATTTTTATTTTATAAAGATCCTACACGATGTGCTCTTGCTCCTACTATGTTCAGTGCTTGTATGGACTGGGTGTTGGGCAAGGTCATGGTGTCCAGTGGCTGTGGGGCATCTGTTGGTGAAGAAAGATTCATGGATCTTGACTTTGCTGATGATGCTGTGATCTTTGTGGAGTCAATGGAGGCTCTGATCAGGACGCTCGAGGGACTGAGTGAGGAGTCTGAGTGTCTGGGCTTGCGAGTGTCCTGGATAAAAACCAAGATCCCGGCCTTTAATGACATCTTGGGCACAGTCATCAGCACTGTGTCTGTTTGCAGAGAGAGCGTTGACCTTGTTGAGAGGTTTACTTACCTTGGCAGCGACATTCATGTCTCTAGTGACTCTTCCTGTGAAGTCAGTAAACGGATTGAGAGAGCATGGGGGCTCATGAGGTCACTGGAAAGGGGTGTGTGGCGCTCCCGATATCTATGCAAAAGGACAAAGGTCCAAGTCTTTAGAGTCCTGGTGCTTCCTGTCTTGCTATATGGTTGCGAGACATGGACGCTATCAAGTGACCTGAGACGACAACTGGACTTCTTTGGTACTGTGTCTCTCTGGAAAATCCTTGGGTACCGTTGGTTTGACTTTGTGTCAAATGAGCGGTTGCTCATGGAGTCCCGAATGAGGCACATTACCTGCATTGTGAGGGAGTGTAAGTTACGGCAATACGGCCATGTGGCACGTTTCCCCGAGGGTGATCCGGCTCATAAGATCCTCATTGTTGAGGACCCGAGTGGCTGGACCAGGCCACGGGGTCACCCACGTAACACTTGGCTGTGGCAGATAGAGGGTCATTTCCGGAGGGTGGGACTTTACAGTGTGTCTGCCTGGGGGGTTGCCAACTGGGATCCCGAGTTGTTTCGTTTTGTAGTGGGTGCGGCAACTTGACTTATCTTGACTACAAGGTTCTTTTGTGTCTAGTCAGTGTTTATGATGGGATTTCCTCCCTCTAGTGGACAGTTTTGGAAGTACTTTTGGGACTTAAATGTGCTTTGGGACTCCCAGTTCACAACAACATGATCTGTTCATGTCTTCTATACTTCACATATTTGGGTTCCCTTCAATATCTCAATGACTTCAGATTAACTTAATGGCGCTAACTGATCCAGTATGGATGTGTTTGGAATTTTGTATCAGTGTTCCTTGTAATTGTACTCAACAAGGCTCAAGGCAAGGCAGTTTAAGTTTTTAATGCAAAGGAAAACGTGGCTGAAAAAACGGACAAGACAGCCGACCAACCACTATATACTGTAAATAAAATATATAATTATTATTATCAGGTTTAAAATGCTAACCAAAAATCTAAACCTTTAACCAGAAAAATATTAGTTCATAACCAAGAAAAGATAAATCAACATATGCATACCAACACGAGGATCCTAAAATCAGATTCTCCTGAATGGAACGTGTCGGACTTTATGCTTGTGCTCTGAAGGACATCATACAGTGCATCCGGAAAGTATTCACAGCACATCAGTTTTTCCACATTTTGTTATGTTACAGCCTTATTCCAAAATGGATTAAATTCATTTTTTTCCTCAGAATTCTACACACAACACCCCATAATGACAACGTGAAAAAAGTTTACTTGAGACTTTTGCAAATTTATTAAAAATAAAAAAATTGAGAAAGCACATGTACATAAGTATTCACAGCCTTTGCCGTGAAGCTCAAAATTGAGCTCAGGTGCATCCTGTTTCCCCTGATCATCCTTGAGATGTTTCTGCAGCTTAATTGGAGTCCACCTGTGGTAAATTCAGTTGATTGGACATGATTTGGAAAGGCACACACCTGTCTATATAAGGTCCCACAGTTGACAGTTCATGTCAGAGAACAAACCAAGCATGAAGTCAAAGGAATTGTCTGTAGACCTCCGAGACAGGATTGTCTCGAGGCACAAATCTGGGGAAGGTTACAGAAAAATTTCTGCTGCTTTGAAGGTCCCAGTGAGCACAGTGGCCTCCATCATCCATAAGTGGAAGAAGTTCAAAACCACCAGGACTCTTCCTAGAGCTGGCCGGCCATCTAAACTGAGCGATCAGGGGAGAAGAGCCTTAGTCAGGGAGGTGAACAATGGTCACTCTGTCAGAGGTCCTCTGTGGAGAGAGGAGAACCTTCCAGAAGGACAACCATCTCTGCAGCAATCCACCAATCAGGCCTGTATGGTAGAGTGGCCAGACGGAAGCCACTCCTTTGTAAAAGGCACATGGCAGCCCACCTGAAGTTTGCCAGAAGGCACCTGAAGGACTCTCAGACCATGAGAAACAAAATTCTCTGGTCTGATGAGACAAAGATTAAACTCTTTGGTGTGAATGCCAGGTGTCACATTTGGAGGAAACCAGGCACCGCTCATCATCAGGCCAATACCATCCCTACAGGGAAGCATGGTGGTGGCAACATCATGCTGTGGGGATGTTTTTCAGCAGCAGGAACTGGGAGACTAGTCAGGATAAAGGGAAAGATGACTGCAGCAATGTACAGAGACATCCTGGATGAAAGCCTGCTCCATAGCGCTCTTGACCTCAGACTGGGGCGACAGTTTATCTTTCAGCAGGACAACGACCCTAAGCACACAGCCAAGATATCAAAGGAGTGGCTTTAGGACAACTGTGTGAATGTCCTTGAGTGGCCCAGCCTGAGCCCGATTGAACATCTCTGGAGAGATCTTAAAATGGCTGTGCACCGACGCTTCCCATCCAATCTGATGGAGCTTGAGAGGTGCTGCAAAGAGGAATGGGCAAAACTGGCCAAGGACAAGTGTGCCAAGCTTGTGGCATCATATTCAAAAAGAATTGAGGCTGTAATTGCTGCCAAAAGTGCATCGATAAAGTATTGAGCAAAGGCTGTGAATACTTATGTACATGTGATTTCTCAGTTTATTTATTTTTAATAAATTTGCAAAAACCTCAAGTGAACTTTTTTCATGTTGTCATTATGGGGTGTTGTGTGTAGATTTCTGAGGAAAAAAATGAATTTAATCCATTTTGGAATAAGGCTGTAACATAACAAAATGTGGAAAAAGTGATGCGCTGTGAATACTTTCTGGATGCACTGTATGTTGTATATTAATGGGTGATTCTGGGAAAGATCACTATGGCAACAGTTGACACGATTCATAAAAAAAACGCTTTACTATAAACAATATGGCATTGCAATAAGGCGTTATCAAAAGTCAACGCTGTAAATATTGCATAAAGCAAGAAATGATTGGGAAAATCATAGTCCTTGGGGACCCCATATTTCATACACAACATCTACTCAGACCTCATAAGGAAGGCAAGAAAATAAAAGTAAATATACGTTATAACAGTAATGGACTGGAGTCCTGTATTTCTTGGTAAGTTTGCAGCTCTTTGTAATGGAAGAGGCCAAACAACAGAAGTGATGAATGCTTTGTGAAGGAGGCTGTAGCAGCATTAAAACAATATGCTTCTCCACTCATATTCACATTAGGCGTTTTAGATTAAATGTTTTATATGACTTTTGGCAAACACTTCTAATTGCTTTGCCAGTAAACAAGTGTTTAAAACAAAATAACTTTCCTTTACAGCAGACTTTGATCTCATGGACAGTTGATGAAATTTTGTGCTACATCCACCTCTGTGTCTGGGGGGTATAAAAGCCACAAATCCATTGACAGTTTAGTCTTGACCACTGACAATACAATACAATCCAATTTATTTTTGTATAGCTCAAAATCACACGAGAAATGCCGCAATGGGCTTTAACAGACCCTGCCTCTTGACAGCCCCCCAGCCTTGACTCTCTAAGAAAACAAGGAAAAGCTGAAAAAAACCCTTGTAGGGAAAAAATGGAAGAAACCCTGGGAAAGGGCAGTTCAAAGAGAGACCCCTTTCCAGGTAGGTTGGGCGTGCAGTGGGTGTCAAAAAAAAGGGGGTCAATACAATACATTACAATACATAGAACAGAAGTAATCCTCAATACAATATAATAGTGCAATAGAAATATTACAAACACAGAGCAGATTTCAACAGTAGATGATATCACTTAAGAGGATTCAGATTTGAGTGCTGGAGACATCGGCCATCAAGCTGCCTCCCCCTATTGGCCATTCCAAGCTGAGTCAGCTCTGGGCCAGCCAATCCTATGAAAGGACCCCTCTACCCATCTACCCTGACTCACGGTATGCTCCAACTCATTTGTTTTGTATTTAATATATTTTATTAATCCTCAAGGGGAAATTGTCTTTACGCAAGACCTTTGGCGCCATGGACCAATTTTCAGGTGGTGTAGGATTCATTCTGGCAGTAACGGGATTTGAACCAGCAACCTTCCAGATACCAGTGCAGATCCTTAGTCTCAGAGTCTCCACTGTGCCTTATAAAGTTCTTTTTTTATTTGATTTAATAAACTCTATTAATCCCTCAGGGGAAATTGTCTTTTCACATGACCTTTGGTGGTCAAAGCACAGTGTTGGCCATTGCCCAGCGCACCCGGAGAAGTTTCCAGATTAAGGGCCTTGCCCAAGCGCCCAACAGAGTAGGATCCTTTCTGGCAGTAATAGTATTTGAACCAGCAACCTTCCAGATACCAGCACAAATCCTTAGCCTCAGGGCCACCACATGTCTAAGCAAGTCAAATATCCTCGCCAATACCAGAATAAAAGTTTCTATGGGATTACTTTCTGAAATTGTAATCCAACTTGGGATGGTGTCCTATAAAGCACTGTAAGTACTACAGAAAATACATTTTAGCCCAGAGATATCTGATGAAGAATGTCAAATCAAACACAGGTAGATATGCCCCATGCGCCATGCCTCCAATGTGTAACAATTATAAGGTGTGAAGTCATTTGGCGTAGCATTTATTATATAAGTAAATAGTATTTAGTCTTTCTTTTCAAGATCTGAAAAATAACCCAAAATTAAATAAAAACTGAATATTACAGGGACTGGTGAAAGTATTTTCATTACCAATGAAGCCTACCAATACACACAAATGAGTCAAACAGATTTGGTTTTAGCTTTACTGACATCAGGTTTCTTTTTTTATTCTGATAATGGTACCACACAACAAAGCTCTCTGTTTAAGAGCAGCTCAGGGAGAGCTATAATTACTGTTAAAAACAACAGAATTTCCAAACCATTCTGATGGCTCCTGCTCTTTGTACATTAAATGCTAAATATTTCATGATTAGGAAAAGAAAAAAAAAATCTCAGAAATGCTCCCCATAGGAAACACCTAACAATATGTCAAAACGGAAATATTTGAACAGTTTCCCTTTGCAAAGCAAAACAGAAAAATCACAAGAGAGTCTCACATTAGCAGAAATAGTTGAGTGCTGAGCAAACCCATGCAGATGGACGCTCTAATAAATAAATCATGTTAGGAATGCACCACAGGTTAGAGCTACAAAGTACCGCGGTCCTGATGTGTGCAGCGGTGAACACCATTAAACAGCAGCCTTCCTTAGCAGGCAGACATTCAGAAATGCAGATTACTCTCAATGCCTTACTTTTTATTTTTGCATTTGTCTAATTTGGCCCACAGGAATGTCTCTTAGCATTTCTGTTTACAAATAATGAAAAGTGACATTTTACAGTTCAAGGACACGGAAACATTATCCCCTTTTGACTTTAACAGTAACTGCCTATTACGACACCCAAAAATGGAAGCAATTGTACTTAATGTGTAATTTAAAAAGTGAATGTTCCTGTGTGATCGGGTCACTTCAGACTGGCCTGGTCAACTTACAAAGGTTCAGAACGACACCTATAACTTACATTCTGTCAAGGTTTGAGTGATGTGGATGGACAGATAGATAGATTTAGATAGATAAGGCACTATATAATAGATAGATAGATAGGTAGATAAGGCTTTATATGATAGATAGAGGACGGCATGGTGGCGCAGTGGGTAGTGCTGCCGCCTTGCAGTTAGGAGACCTGGGTTTGCTTCCCGGGTCCTCCCTGCATGGATTTTGCATGTTCTCCCCGTGTCTGCGTGGGTTTCCTCCCACAGTCTAAAGACATGCAGGTTAGGTCTATTGGCGATCCTAAATTGTCCCTAGTGTGTGTGTTTGTGTGCGCCCTGCGGTGGGCTGCCGCCCTGCCCGGGGTTTGTGTCCTGCCTTGTGCCCTGTGTTGGCTGGGATTGGCTCCAGCAGACCCCTGTGACCCTGTAGTTCGGATATAGCGGATTGGATAATGGGTGGATAGATAGATAGATAGATAGATAGATAGATAGATATAAAAGGCACCATATAAATGATAGATAGATAGTGTGACGGCTGGCCAGGATGCCCCTTCTGTGTATGTGCCAGGGGAACAAGCAGGGGCTGCACAGTACCTCCCCGGACCAGTTGGTTGCAGCCCCCTGGGTGACTGTGGTGCCTCAGATACCCGCAGGGCTCCATGGGAGATGGAGTTCTCCACAGCCCTGTTGGGATCCGGGGTGGCCACCAGGAGGCGCTGCAGGGGTTCCTGGGCTCATCTGGGCCGTAGTTCAGCCACACCTGGAGGTGCAATCGGAGGCAGGTGGTCAAGCACCTGAAGCACTTCCGGGTGAACTATAAAAGGGGCCATCAGACACCACTCCAGGAGCCTGAGTCGGGAGGAGGAGGAGGACAACGCTTGGCAGGAGGGATGGTGGTGGAGACCAGTGTGTTTTGTGTAGTGCTCGTGGTGTTTTTGGGACTGTGTACTGCCTGTGGGACATGGAGAATACGTGCCTCAAAGGTGAAGAAAAATAAAAGTTTATTGGTTTTTATATGTGTCTCCGGTGTCAGTCTGTGTCGGGTTGGCGCCTATATTGCACCTTTGTTACAATAGATTGATATGAAAGGCACTATATACATTATAGATAGATAGATAGATAGAGCTTTGTAAGATAGATAGATAGATAGAACTTTATTGATCCCAAGGAAAAAACGCAGTAATAAAACTATTGACAAACACAAAAATCTCACAGTGTACATTCACAATGAAAAGGTAAATGCATAAACATGTCCCTGATCAAAAACTGAAATACCAAAAACATGTGAGAAGTTACTCTGTAATACCTATGGGCAGTTGGTTGAAAAAGACCTCTGATAGCACACTAGTAGTATCAGCCTTGTGCTGGTGGCACTTTGGGGTGACCAGGGTGTCAAGTAGAAGATGTAAGGCATTTGTTATGCTACATGATGAGAAAAGGACAAAAGGGAAATGATTGGGAGATGAAAGTTTTTAGCACTCAAATTCAATACCACAAAAGCCATCTAATCTAATTATCGACATCAAAATGTAACTGAAAAATTAAGGTTGAAAGGAGAAAGCAAAATTGAAAACCCTAAGCCTGAAATATTACATGATTTTTGCACCAAAGACTTTTGGAGTGTTTGTTCTCAGTCTGGGATATCAGAGCGCATGCGGCACTCATTTTTCCATAGTTGTATAGGTATTGTCATACTGTGCGACTTCTAAGGTGCGCTCCTGCCAACCGAGAATTACAACTACCAAAATGATAGCCATCACAAAAACTGACATGGCATTGCAAAAGCTTTGAAACATAAAAATAAATGAGACTCCCAAAACAAATGTTACAACCTAAATGTTTTAACTCCGAGGTTCTCTAACTATAATAACTCCAAAAAGTGTAGCCAGAATTCCTGCAAATGTAAGCGCAAAACAAAAATTAATAAAGGGTGACATGTCACAATAACATTTTACATGATAGCCAGCAGTTTAGCCAACATCCTTCACTCGGAAACTGTCTCCAGAGGGTTCGGATTAGACTCCAGAACTGAGACAGTCATCCTCATACACTTGTTAGCTCCATTTCTAACGCCACAGCCCCTAAATATTATTGTGTAAAAAGAACCCACAGACTAATTAACTGTGTGCTCTCACTAAATGATCTTAACCTCGTCAAGAAATAAAGTCAGCCCTGGCCCTTTTTAAATGGCTGTTATGTTCACAACCCAATCCAGATTTCCTGGCCCAGGTCCTCATATACCTGAACTACCTTAAATAAGAAAGTTTCTCAATAATAGCATCTGTTATGGAAATTATGTTTTGTGAAAGCTAGACATGAACTCTATAAAACAGCATTTCATTTCCCTCAAAGAAAACAAGATGATATCTAAGGTGTAAAAAAGTACACAAAGAAACGTCAAAGTGTTGGGATCCTGAATGGAAAAAAAACCTGCTGTTTAATTACTGTTGTCAAAGAAAGGTCAAAACTGGACTTGGACAAATCAGAGGTTCAGACACGGCATCTCTTTTTCAAGGCTGTGGTCAGACTAATGGCTTCCTCTCTGGACTCCCTGTTGATGTTTTCTTAAGGGTGGAAGTGATGTCATGAATCTTCTTCAGGAACAGGTTCTTCCACACTAAAGGTACAACAGATGTGAGATTAGCTCATTTCTTTGTCCTGTGTAACCCTGAAATCAGTGTGCCTGTAAGAAACTCCCCAAGGTCAGTGGTTTTCAAGTTTAGTTTTACGGGACCCCAGTTGGCTACAGATTTTTATTTTGACCAGTTTTACAATCAGCATGGCATTCTTATTTTTCATTAATTTCATTGTTCGGTTATCTGGTCCACAAACATTTCCAAGAAATGTTTAAATATTTTTATTCTTTGCTATATCTTGAAATGCATACGTTTACCATTTTCTATTTAATTTGCCTTTTTATGTAGTTTGCTAGGTAGGTGATGTTGCATTTCACATTTTTGAAATTTGAATTGTGTATTTAGAATTTTTTTTTTATTTGAAATTTTGGTTTGAAATTTTCTTTTTGAATTTCATGTTTTTTTTAAATGAATTGATCTTTAAAGATTTGTTTGGGGCCAGGGGTTTTCAGATGGTTTTCCTTTCCCCTTTCAGGACAAATTCGTAACAAAACTAAAAGCCAACCAAAGCTAAGTTCAAAACCCTGTATGAATTCTTTCGTTAGGTTTAAATTTATATTGTGTGTGTGTGTGTGCATTTTCTTTCATTTTATTATGGAATTATTGTATTAATTACACTGGTCTTCTTCCATTTCATCTTTTCCCCTCTTCTATGTAGGGTCGATGTGCTTGATCAGCCTTCTCCAAACAGCTCGGTCCTGCATTTCCTCGCCAACCAAGCCCTTGTCTCTCAGATCTTCTTTCACTTTATCTGTTAACTTACACTTTGGCCTCCCTCACCTTCACTTTTTCTGTACTTCCATTCCCATCACTCTTTTCTCTGTTCAGCATTTTAGCTTTATTTTCTATTTTTTTCTAATAAAATCATTTTATTTATAAAGATTCTTTCCTTGACATTTTGTGTACAAAGTGGGGATTTACTGTTATCTCCCCTCTTGTAGGGCTATCTCAATATTTTGTGAAATGTTTTGTTATTTTGCCAGCTCCTTCTGTTTGGGGCCTTTTAGACGCCCCTGGAATGGAAGGATGGGGGAAGGCAGCTACTTGCCGACACTGCTTCCCCCAAAACATTAGATGGCAGCTCCCCTGGAGTGTAATGGAGCACCTGATTCCCGCAGGGCATCCTGGGACTTGGAGTTCGATTTCTCAGCCCTGTTGGGTGCCGTGGGGGCCACCAGGAGGAGCTGTCGAAGAACCTGGGTACGTATTCTTTCCCTATAGCCTGGAAGTACGAAGTAGTCACAAGTATGGAAGCCCTGAAGTACTTCCAGGCTGAAGAAAATCTCAGTTCTTCATTAAGCCCGGAAGTGCCAGCCAGTCACATGGTCAGAAGGACAGAAGCACTTCCGAATCAAAGACTATTTAAAGACTGATGGGAACCCATCAAGCTGAGTCGGAGTTGGGTTGTAATGGACAGAGCTTGCTGGGAGGCGTGGAGGAGAGATTTAAGTATTATTCTGTGTATTTGGTTATTGTGGTGGAGGTGTTTTGGGCACTGTACAGAAAGGCAAAGGACATTAGACAGCTTCTTGGAGTTTTAAACCGTGTTGTCATTGTCTGCGTGTCGGGTTAAGCACTGGTATAGCGCCATCTAGTGTTACAACAGGAAAGCAGCAGATAATAGTTCTTAGCAAGCTGGACTGGGTGAGCTTCTCCTGGGCTGGCTTTTGTAGTTCCTAGCCTGCTTTGCTTCTCCTCATCACATGTCCATACCACTACCACCACTGGTCTGCAAAAAAAATGTGTTGCCGCCATCAAAAATGTTAGATTTGTTTTATAGACTTGAGAAATGCTCTGTTACACCCCCTTTTTGAGAGATGAATGTTGAAAATGGAAAAAAAAGTTTTAGAGGAAAATAATATATTTCAAAATTAATTATATAGACTTTAAAAATTATAAATTACACAAAGAACATTAGGACAATCTAGAAGAGAACAGGCCATTCAGCCTAACAAAGCTCGGCAGTCCTATTCACTTAATTCTTCTAAGTAAACATCAAGTCTAGAAGTGTTTTAAAGATAATTATTACTAACAAAAGTAGTCACTTGGTATTTTTTTTTTCTCTTATAATTCTCTTCAGGTGTTTCGCAGTGGAATGACCAACAGATGTCTGCTGACATAGACTCGCTCCACTTTCCACTTTAACGTATCTTCTTCTGAGTGATGTAATGGTGGATCCTTGCCCCATGTTCAACAGAGACAGCTCCCAAGATCTCAATGAAAAAAAATCTAAACGAGAGTGTAGATGATGGATTTTTAAAGACTTTTCACCCATGCACTTCAGAAGAGGTCATCCACCCGGAGCTAAGCATGTTCAGGCCTGGCCAGTACTTGGATGGGACGTCACCAACCAGGAAAAACTTGGGCTGCTGCTGGAACAGGTGTTGGTGAGGCCAGCAGGGGGGAGCTTACCCCGTGGTCTGTGTGTGGATCCCCATGCCTCAGTGAAGTGACGGGGACACTGTAATGTAAAAATGGTGCCGTCATTCGAGTGAAACATAAAATTGAAGTCCTGATTCTCTGTGGTCATAAAAAGTCTCTCAGCATCCTTTGTAAAGAACAGGATGTATCTAGAAGTCCAAACAAATTTGCCCACAATATAGCCTAGTAATTCTGCCCACCTAATCATCCTCTGTCTCTAACTGACTATCTTTCTCACCACTTCACCACATAACATGTGTGGTGAACGTACTGGTGCAAAAATGGCTGCCATCGCATCATCCATGTGAATTCTCTACATTAGTGGTGATAGAAGTGGCCCTCCACTCACTATGTAAAGCACTTTGAGTAGTGAGAAAAGTGGTGTATGAATGTAAAGAAAGAGTATTATTATGAGCAATGAGAAGAGTTGGGAAAGGAAGACAAGGAGAAGGAACCTTTTTTATAAAAATCGCCATGATGCTCAAGTCGTCTGTTGCAAACTACGGTATTCTACTTAGTTTATGACGCAGTTAGCATTTTGCTAATTCCCAATACCACTAATGCTTTAAGCATAGACGTTATCTTTGGTAGTTTCACGATGGCCTGTTGTGACCATCGGTCTGTGCTGCATATTGCTTCATTTGTGCAGCTCTTAGATCTTTTCTTTTCTTACCATGATGGATCTATTTGTTCTCTGCTATCTTACTTACTACTATTATCATGCTATTACTGTACGGTACATGCTGTTACTTTTAATGCCATACAATGTGACAAATCAGTTCTTTGCTGTTCTGTTTAGTTTAAAAATGCACAGATTATTTTTTCTTTTTTCAAAAATTTAATTTATTTTTTGCGACAGGTTTTGAGAAGGTCTGTTAAGGGAAGGTTTTTGGGTCCACCTTGTAGGGATGTGGGGATGTCCACTGAGCCAGTGGCTTTGACGATCGAAATTATGACTACTCCCTGATGCTCTGACCTTTTGTTTGTTCCCGACCATGTCTAAACCTTCTTGCTCATGAATAATCCATCTCCTGGCTTTTATCCCTTCTTGTTTGCCGTCTAAACGTCAAGCCTTTTGCAAACTCACAACGCCAAGTGAATAGGGAAACATGAAAAGCAAAATGGGGGGGCCAAGATTACTGGAGGAATCTTAATGATTAGAATATTCCTAGATTTATTTTCACAGTAAAAACATAAATTATTACATATACATGTTAAATTCATGTAGCTCACTCTCTTTTTAATGAAGTCCACTACAAGCAGTACCCTCAAAAGGTCCTTTACAGAAGACAGAAGACCACGATACACAATCATAGACAGATTCTAAACAGTATAATAAAAATGAAACACATGCAAAAAGTAAAATGTAGTACTGAGAAACACCATGTGCAGTCTAGCAATACCAAAGTCAAAGTTTAACAATAAACAAAGTTTAACAGAGTGTTTTACATGGTTACTATACAAACTACACAGAATGAGGGAATAAGGTAATAGTGAGCCAAATAGGATTACAATCCAGGTGAATGTGATCCATTTGATGTAAAGCTTTGAAAAATGACCAGTGAGAGTCAGTGATGGCTTCTGATCTTTAGGCCCAGTCCACACGGATGTCTGAACTGAACGTTTTTCTGCCGTCCGTAGCATCAGGTGAGCGCTAATTGAACACTACGTTTTTTTTCTGCTTATTGCAGTGAATCAGACCATCCACACGGGCTTTCACCACTTGTGTTTGGTCGGATGCGCATTCGGATGGCATCAAAAAAACATTGCATGCAGCTTTTTCTTGTCATCAATTTCTGCCTAAATCCCTATGAGCACGAAGAAAACATCTGTATTGCATGTACATGTCGTTCATTTAATGTTCTGGAGGACCGGATATGTCCCATGATTGCATGTGGGTGTGTAAGTTTTGTCACACAGGTGCATTTGGGAGTCAATCAAAAGGGCCAGGAAATGCCAATTCCACGCCAGGCCAGGGGATGTCGGGTTGCACTAAATCTCTTTGTTTTCTCTTGACAGACCAGGCACAAAAAAAATTCTGCCTGTCCCGACGCCGAGGACATCACATCCCTTGAGTCACCTTATAAACTCGCCATTATCCCTACCAAGACAGTACTACTTTGGACTTGAACCTATACACAATCATTCTAACTTAAACCCTTTTGCAGCCAGGGA
>JANRMT010062819.1:35289805-35340387 GCA_026402145.1 Polypterus bichir lapradei
TATATATATATATATATATACAGTATATACACACACACACACACACTTACAAACATGATCATCAAAATAATACTGATAATAATGGAGAATTTGAAACAGTTTGTAGGTCTGTGCTAATGATGTAACTTTAGCTACTATGGATTATTAAGGCCGGTGGGTGAGTGTATATGTACTGTTTGTATATTTGCTTACTTCAAGATGACAAGTAGCCTCTCTTCAGAGCTAACAATGACTCGCATATTGGTTGACTGGTGTGTAATATGGTGTTGTACAAGCTTTTCTTTTTTGCATTTATTCATAGATTACATGCACACACTGTGCAGTCAGATGGTGAACCCAGTAGTGGTGGCGATGTTTTCTCTGCCTGCGTCGCCGTATCAGGAGGATTTTCAACATATGGAAGTCAATGTTCAGGTCTAATAAAGCCAACTGATCCATATTTCATGAATCCAATGAAGGATGAGCCTCAAACCGCACAGGTTAAAAACATTCTAGACTGCCTGATAACTGCCCCCCATGGGAAAACACACAAAACTACAATTTGGGCTGCAGGTTGGCATTTACCAGAGGCAACTGAATGCTGAAGTCAATTATGTGACACTAGAAAATGCAACTTAAACCCCTAGGTCACTCAGAGTGCATTCATTTAACCAAGATCAGCATGCCCGTGTGGACAAGGCTTTACATTATTTTGTCATCTCACCAGACAGTGGCAAACGTCATTTTTTTTTATTAATAAAGTGCCTTTCGCAGACAGAGTCACAAAGCACTGTACACAATAGAAAACAATTAAAACACACAGTTACAAACACTAAAAAATAAAATTAAACTAGCATTTCAACAAATGAGCCATAAACCAGAAGAGGCAAAAATGACTACCCATATGCTAACCTAAAAGGTGCCTCTTCAACTGTTTTTTAAATGTATCACGTGTTTCCACAGCCCATAAAGCACAAGGAAGGCTATTCCACTATTTTGGTGCAATGAACTGAAAAGCCCAACCATTATAATTTTTTAGCCAAGTATTTGGAACAATAAGAAGGCCCTGTTTAGATGATGTATGTGAGCGACTGATAGTATAATGTTGTAAAAAATCTTAAATATTTTGGAGTGTTTGGCCATGCAGAGCTGTATAAGTGATTAGTTAAAATTTTAAAACGGATTGTAAATTCCACCGGAACCCAATAAAGAGAAGATAAAATCAAAGTAATATGAGACTACTTACAGGAGTGGGTTAACAATCTAGCAGCAACATTTTGAATAGACTGAAGACGCAGCAGCGATGTATTGTTCAAACATGTAAATAAAGAATTGCAATAATGAAGAAGTAAAAAAATGAAAGCATGCACTAATGTCTCCAACCTATTGTTCTTAGCTTTGATATAATCCTCAGATGATAAAAACAAGAACGAGATAAAGACCTAACATGAGCATCAATATTTAAAGACTGGTGAAACATAACACGAACACAAGATTTGGCACGTTGAATGTTGCATGTTGGTTGGATGTAAGAATTACACTACTACTACTACTAGTGCCCTACTGCCACCTCTACTGTCACAGTGAATTGCTATTAAACATGTTGGTCTGTGGTGAAGCTCAGATCTTGTCATTATGAATGGTTTATTTTCAATGAATTTTTGAAGCACTGCTATCCTTTAGCGCCCATCACAGAAACAGCAACGCACTGGTAAGCACTTCAGCCTAGGAGGTTTCAGAGTTGTGGGTTTAATTTCAGGCCTTGGCACTGTCTGCATGCCCTTTACATGCGCTCCTTTGCGTTTTCGTTGTAGGGAGGTTTTCCACATCTCTCAGAGCTGTGCATGTTAAATTAACTGGTGATTCTGCATTGGTCTGATGTGCCTGAGTGTGGGTGTGTGCCGAGTGGTGGGCTACAATGGGCTGGTGACCCATCCAGGGTTGATTCCTGTCTTGTGCCAAGTTTAGGCCTTGGTTCCCCATAATAATGTAATGAAAACAAGATATTACAAAATCTATTACACATTTTTGACATCCAGTATTAAGTTTATTTTATTGCACAATATAAAAGTTAAATTATTCTTCTAAACTGAAGTTTATCTTTATGGTGAAAAATGGACTGGGCTTAAGTGTTTACACAATCAGACTCTATTTACAGCACACCTTTTCTCAAACAAATACGTATCTGTAAGCTAAAAATGGCCTGATTGATTTTGGGCCCATGCTGACTATTGATTTTCTTGTAGAAATCTGCAGGCTTCTGCTTGTCTTTGTCTTGCTGGAATGTCCACAAATTATATTTGACCCGAAGCCAGTTCTATGAATTTAACAAAATCTTTAGTGCTTATTCAATGCATTTCTTTCTGAACTATGTTCCAAAACCAGGTCATTGTTACTAAATGATTTATGTTCTTTTAACAATCACAATATTTACATTCATCCCTGATGCACTCTTTCCTTTTCAGTGTCTGTTGAATTGCCTGCCACCAGCATATTAAATAAAAGTGACAGCAGGATTAACAATTCAAAACTATCAATCTACAAAATGGACTTCATTTAAGGAGTACAGCAATTTAAGAAATATATAAGAAAGGACAATGATAAGCTCTTCTATTTTTATCTAGTGTAAAGGACGAGAGGCATGGGCTTGCATCCCAACCGGGACAACGTGTGATTCGTTACCTGGCAGGGACACCGCCATTCTAAATGGCAAAAAAGAAAGGCAGGTTATTCCCTGGCTTTACCAGGAGGCTGGCAACCTTGGAGTAAATATGCTGGTGCCCCAGTAGGGATGAAGCAAAGTTTCTTATCTGGCCGGGAGGCCATATATATAATTGAGGAACAGTGGGAGTCGATGAATTCAGGTATGCTAGATGGCAGCATACCCAGGCTGGGATTCCCACATGGACAACTGCAAGGCATGCTGGTTCCTGTATTCCTGTAAAGCAGCCCTGCTGTGTTCTGAGGGGTCCACCAGGGGGAGCTGCTGGGATTAGTAATCCCTGCCTTGTGGGGTTTCCATTTGACCCGGAAGTGCTTCCCATGGGCTGTGCCCTGGCACCGGAAGTAGTCCTGGGTCTGAGACAAAAGGGACCAGTGGACCTCATCCAGGGGAGTTGGAGTCGGGAGGCAGAGGAGAAAGCTCACCTGGGAGGAGTGAAACCGAAACCAGAAAGGAAGAGAGAGAAAACAATTGGGATTTGTATTGGTGTTTATTAAAAGAAGCATTTTTTGTCAGGTAAATTATAATAACAAACCTTATTTTTGCACCTAGGACTATGGGGTACGAGATTGAATTAGGTGTAAATTATTCTTCATTCAATAGATTCTAATTTTATAAAATGTAATGTTTTACTGAACAAAACCAGTTAATTATGTACTGGGACAAATTTGAGCATATCTTATGATTCTTTCTTTTTAAGTTTCTAAGTGAATTAACTGATCAAGAAGCCTAGCTATTTTGCAGGACTAACCACCGTTGACTCATTGGAGGTGGTGGAAGAAAAAGGGATGATGGGAAAAATTAGTGCTGAGAGCCCCTACTGAGACTCGTTTCTGCCTACAGCAATTACATTAAATAACACCTTCACCCTGACTGTTTTAACAGGCACATAGGAAAAATCACAGTATTTGTCCAGGAACAGCACCTCTGGTCAAGTTTCTCCCAACAACATCAAATATACAGCCAGAGACCCAAAAAGGTGACCCAAAATGCAAAGCAGGGAAGCGTTTGGTGCTGGTTATGCCAGTTAAGAACTCATTCAACGAAGGGAATAAAATTATAAAAAAATAAAAAACTTTCAACAATTTTTGAAACACCAAATGACAAGCAAAAACTATTGAAGCCAACTTACAAATGTTTGATCGATATCACGTGAACTTGGCTTGTTATGTCGTGATCCTCCACCATGAAAATTGAATGCTCCTCTGATAAATTCCTCCTGGTGCCAACTTTATTTCACAAGCGAGTTATGTACATATTATTGGATGTAATGAAATCTTCACAGTCACTGGTAGATGGAGAGTGGATGTCAAAAAATTCATGCTTACAGTGTATTTATAATTTATTAATTAACTTAATGGTACACTTTAGTTTAGGTACAAAAGTGCAATCTGTGCAATGTGGCCTACAAAAAGAACTTCACTATGGAACGGACAGAGGTGGCTTAAGTGCACTAATATTATTATCCAGTTGATCTGTAATAACTCTCTTGATTGGTCTGCCAAGTAAGTTAGCAAATATGTTGGACTGTCATTAAAACTACCAATCTGTTAAAAAAAATCATCATTAACAATCATCTATCTATCTATCATATAGTGCCCTTCATATCTATCTATCTATCTATTATTTACATCAGTCTATTTTTGATTGTAACAGTAATTTGCCATTTTTCGCCCTCTGACAGAGGTCCATAGAGGGCTAAATCTCTAGTAAATCAAAAAAATGGAAAATAAAATATTTTTAAGCCTCATATCTGATTAGAGGGTGAATACCTGGAGTTGGTTGGTATGTACAACTTCAAAAACACTGATTTGTTTACTCTTTATCATAAAGGTGTGATTTCCTGTACAAAATATGGTTAAAAAAATGGCCCAAAAATGAAGTTTTCTGAGGTATAGATGGACAAAAACAAGGGGACCTGCAAAAAACTTGACAGATAAAGAACAAAGTGAAAGACAGTTTGTTATCAAAATGGAAGACAAGAAGGAAGGTTTCAAGAGCAGAAGAAAGGACTTTTCCATATATCTATATTTACAGGCAAAAAACCCTGCAACAAAAAATTATGTATAACTTGATATACAGACAATATCAGACAAAATAAAACTAAAAAGTCTGCGGATAAATATACAAATTAAATGCTGTAGTGAACAGACTTGCAGATACTAAATATACAGAAAAAAAGATAGATAGTGTGACAGATAGGGGGCGCTGTCGTCCCCTTGAACACTCAGACCAGACGCCAGATACCAGATAAAAGCCCAAATTTTGGATTTATTACAATAATAAAGTGCACAAAACACCCTCCACTCCACAATACTCATAAACAATCACAAATAATAATTACAATAATCCTCCACTCCCAGACGCATTGTCACCCTAGGGTTTCCCACAATCCTTTATAGGCCTTGACTCAGAAGTGCTTCTGATCCCTCAGTCCATGTGATTACCCAGCACTTCCGGGTCAGGTGAAAACTCCTCTTTTTCTTCAACCCGGAAGTACGTCATTTATTCTGTCCACGTGACTGGGACGTACTTCTGGGCTGTAGGGAAACTATTCCTTGAGCCTCCCTGCAGCGTCCTCTGGCGGCCCACATGGTATCCAGCAGGGCTGTGAAGGAAAACTCCATTGTCCAGGATTCCCTGCTGGCATTCGGGGCACCTCCATGCTGCAGGGAGTGCTCCATCTGGTGGCCTCGGGGTATTGGCCAGGATGAATGGCCGGCCATATACCACAAAAGATACTTTATTCATCTCCTCAGGGAATACACTTAATTCAAGCACATCAGTAAAAATTGTTACAAATTATTTAAAAAGGCAAGGAGAACAAAAAATAAATAGTAAAAAGTACAAATGGTCAATTGTTACAGTGTCAGAAGGCAGAGTGGTGGCTAGGTCATGAATCACTCATGTTGACAATAGAGTTATAAAATATCATACAGCAGTAGGAACAAATGATCTTCTAAAGCATTCTGTTCTACAGCGCAGTGAGAGAAGACGACTGCTACATTTACACCTCTGACCTGCCAAAATGTTGTGGAGAGGGTCACTGCTATTGTCAAGGATGGCATGTACCTTCCTCCCCATGCACCTCTCCACCAACATTCCCACAGTTCGACCCAACACTGAAGTGAATAGATTTGTGGTTGTTAAATACACGTATAGACATCCATAAAATCACAAGGCTGCTGTTAATAAATAGTCCTGAAATATATTGATATGAAAAGAGAAACTAATGTTTGACATGCAAATCAAAAAAGATATTTGCCTTGACAATTGCAATGATGGTTTAATGATAATTTATAATTAATGCATTAATTATGAATATAATAAAGAAATTCTTACAGGCACCATGAATGTTAAATGTCCATGTTGTTTTGCATTGAAATTTACCGATGAACTACCTGAAATGTGGTGCAAAAGTGGAGAATCAAATTATCACCTTATGAAGACTTACCAGGGCCTTTTAAAAAGTTCAGTAACCAGACACAGAGCATTTTCTCAGTTCTATAAAAATACAGTACACCCCCAAAATTCATGGGGGTTATGTTCCTAGAGCACCCGTGAATTGTGAAAAACCACGACTTTTGGATGTTACCGCTATATGTACTGTAATTCATGCAAGCGCGTTTTCTTTGGTGTGCACTGTCATATTCTTTGTTATAAGCAGAGTAAATACATAATATTTTCATTTAATTAAAATACAGTAAAATGTATGTATACCAATGATGAACAGTATTGATGATGATGATGAAGTAGCTGTGCAGTACGATGCAGAGGATTTAAAAACTCCTCGGGTGGTGCCTCTTTTTCAGGAGAAGTCGTATCTTTGGATGGGTTTTCTTCTGGTGGAGTTTCGTGCTGGCTTATCTTTATAGGTTTCAGGAACATTGTGATGGGAAGTTAATACATTGTCTCCTGTAGAGAACTGCTGGTGCAATTTCTGTGCTTTCTCACGGATGATGTTACCATCCAAGGGGATGTTGTTCTTCCTGCAGTCGGTGATCCACAATGCCAAGGCAGATTCCATCCTGACAATATTTTTATTCCTTATGGTCGTTACCTTTTTGGCACTATCACAGAAACTTACAGATACGGTACTCCAGATCGCTGCTTCGTTCTTCTTTATGTAGCAGACGGTGCTTTCATTAATACCGTAGTGGTGCACTACTGCAGCATAACTTTTTAGTTCCCAGAGCAAATTCAGTATTTCAACCTTCTCCTGGGGTGTTTTAAACTTCTTCTGGCGCTTTGGCCCAGTGCCAAAGGCCTTAGAAGGTGCAGGGCGTTTTGGCGACAACTTGTGCATTTAAGAATAACCAAATGAATACAATAACAAAATGGAAAACATGAGGATACTCAGCTGGAGACGTGTTACAGGGCAGCAGTCAATCAGCAGCAAGGAGAAATGAATAACGCTCTCGGATTGGCTACTTTCACCATCCCAAACCGCATTTCCCTCAGCGGTTGCTTCCTGTTCTCTCTACAGCACAGTATTGCCACGAAAAAAGCCATAAAAAATTCTGCTAACAATTAATAGTTAGGTTCTAAGGAAAAATCCGTGAATGACTGAGTCCACGAACCCTGAACCGCAACTTTGCGGGGGTCTATTGTACTGCATAATAGTGCATTTCAAATTACATCATTTGGTTCAAAAAGAATAATCAAAGGCAATTTAATGGTAAATTTTAAAGTACAAGGACAGGTATACCACTATTGGCTTAAGGATTTTGCCGGGCGAACCCAACTAACACAACTAGTTGTGAAATAAAAACAAAGAAGTCAGTAGAAATGTTCTGGCTCCAGCCAGGAATGCCACATTTAATGTGTAGTATTCATCGTTTGCTGTGCTGCTGGCTCTTTTATTGTGGTAAACTTAAAGAGGTGGGGCTCCTAGAGGAAGTGACATCACGGGCCTCATGTATAACACTGTGCATGGAATTCACACTAAAACATGGTGTACGGACAAAAGCGGAAATGTGTGTACGCACAAAAAAATCCAGATGCATAAATCTGTCCGAACGCCAACTTCCACGCACTTATGCTCCATAAATCCCGGTCAGCGTCAAATGTAACACACGTGTATGCACCTGTCACCCCACCCCAACTCCTCCCAGAATTACGCCTCTCTGAATATGCAAATCAATATAAATAGCCCCTTGCGTTCAGTATTTTGTGAAAAGATAATGACAAAAACACGGGAAAAAAATAACTTCAGGGAATGTGAGGTGGAGGTCCAACTCAGTGGAGGCAAGGAAAAACATACTTTTTGGTGGCTTAGGCATTGGTATGAGCAGCAAAAAGGAACTGATTGAATGACTCTCAAAAGATCAAATTCAGAAAGTCACACAGTGCCCGAAAAAATGTGAAAATGTGAGTCGTATCCTACCGTCATACCGAAGCGCATTAGGGCACAGAGAAAAGAAAAAAAAATTAGGGACACAGTGAAGAAAAAAAAGTTTGAAATGTTGACTTTAATCTCGAAATTTCCACTTTAATCTAGTAGTTTATTTTGTCATTAAAGTAGAATGTCGTAAACATTGTGAACTTCAGCTTAAAATCAATGCTTAATTTACTAGAGTTTCTCAAATCCCATCGTAACTAAAGTAGCACATTAACTGCTTCAAATTCTATGCGTTCTATGTGCGTGAATCACTACGTGCTTCTTAAAAGGGCTTTCTCTTTCACGGACAGGAGCACGCAGGCACTGATTGCCACACAGAATACATTACATCTATAATAATAAAAGGCAAAGCCCTCACTGACTGACTGATTCACTCACTGACTCACTGACTCACTCACTCACTCATCACTAATTCTCCAACTTCCCGTGTAGGTAGAAAGCTGAAATTTGGCAGGCTTATTCCTTACAGCTCACTTACAAAAGTTAAGCAGATTTCATTTTGAAATTCTACACGTAACGGTCATAAAGGTCGATAACGGTCGACAACGTCCACCATGTTGAACTTTCTTATTTATGGCACCATCTTCACGGAATTTGGTAGGTGGCTTCCCTGCGCTAACCAAAACCGATGTATGTACTTATTTCGATGGTATGACGCCACTGTCGGCCGCCATATTGAACTTTCCAACATCACTAATTTTCCAACTTCCCGTGTAGGTAGAAGGTTGACCCCATCTTCACGAAATTTGGTAGGTGGCTTCCCTACACTAACCAAAATCGATGTACGTACTTATTTTGGTGGTATGACGCCACTGTTGGCCGCCATATTGAATTTTCCAAACATCACTAATTCTCCAACTTCCCGTGTAGGTAGAAGGCTGAAATTTGGCAGGCTCATTCCTTACAGCTTACTTACAAAAGTTTAGCAGGTTTCATTTCGAAATTCTACACGTAACGGTCATAACGGTCGATAACGGTAGACAACATCCGCCATGTTGAACTTTCTTATTTATGGCTCCATCTTCACGAAATTTGGTAGGCGGATTCTCTGCGCTAACCGAAACCAATGTATGTAATTATTTTGATGGTATGACGCCACTGTCGGCCGCCATATTGAACTTTCCAACGTCACTAATTTTCACAATGTCCGCCATGTTGAACTTTCTTATTTATGGCCCCATCTTCACGAAATTTGGTAGGCGGATTCCCTGTGCTAACCGAAACTGATGTATGTACTTATTTCGATGGTATGACGCCACTGTCGGCCACCATATTGAACTTTCCAACGTCACTAATTTTCCAAATTCCCATGTAGGTAGAAGGCTGACCCCATCTTCACGAAATTTGGTAGGTGGCTTCCCTACACTAACCAAAACCGATGTACGTACTTATTTCGGTGGTATGACGCCACTGTCGGCCGCCATATTGAATTTTCAAAACATCACTAATTCTCCAACTTCCCGTGTAGGTAAAAGGCTGAAATTTGGCAGGCTCATTCCTTACAGCTTACTTACAAAAGTTAAGCAGGTTTCATTTCGAAATTCTACACATAACGGTCATAATGGTCAACAATGTCCGCCATGTTGAACTTTCTTATTTATGGCCCCATCTTCACGAAATTTGGTAGGTGGCTTCCCTGCGCTAACCAAAACCGATGTACGTACTTTTTCAGTGGTATGATGCCACTGTCGGCCGCCATATTGAAGTTTCCAACATCACTAATTCTCCAACTTCCCGTGTAGGTAGAAGGCTGAAATGTGGCAGGCTCATTCCTTACAGCTTACTTACAAAAGTTAAGCAGGTTTCATTTAGAAATTCTACGCGTAACGGTCATAACGGTCAACAACGTCCGCCATGTTGAACTTTCTTATTCATAGGTAGAAGGCTGAAATTTGGTACTTATTTCCGTGATATGATGCCACTGTCGGCCGCCATATTGAACTTTTCAATGGTCTTTGTTACTTATAGGCCCATCTTCAAGAAATTTGGTACGCGGGTTCCCAACGCTAACTGAATCCTACTTACGTACATATTTACGTCCATAGCCTGCAGCTTGGTCACCGTGTGAGGCGACTTGGGTTCCCCATCCCCACGCCTCCCACGTTGTTGGCTGCCTGCCTATATAAGGCCGTCTGTTGCTCCAGTCTCTACATTCCCTTCCTTGCTTCGCCACGGTATTCACGTCTCCCTGCTGATAACTACAGCCTTTTTATTTAATCCACAGCTTCTCCGCTGTTTTATTGTTCATTTATTACGATTATAGTTATTGTATAGGTATTTTAGACTTACTTTACATTGTTCAGGTACCCATTTCCTTTATCATTCCAACCGTACCCCCATTAACATGTCTATCGAGGTGATCACCATCAATCAAAGAACTGTCACTTACCAAGTGGTTTCCATGCCCGGAGATGGCACCTGCCTTTTCCATTCTCTTTGTTACATATTGCACGGCCATATCAGGCTCACTATTGATATCCGGAGGAACATTGTGTCTTATGTATTGAATGACTGGGACAGGTTCAAGGTATGGACTGATGACGGTACAGGAGATAATTATACTAAACAGGAGCACTAGAAGAGTGAAATGCTTAAGTGTACCGAAATGGCCAAATATTTTACACCTTTGGACAACCGCCAATGCCTCTTAAACATCTTAGATTCACAGGTGACGATTTCAGTAGTGGACGCTTTGATGTTTAGAAATGTTTAAACTCTCCAAAGCTGGATGTGAAGTTATCAATGAAACTGGTTGTATACTTACAACGCTTGACAGATGCCGAATGTCTCTTCAACACAAGTCCTACAAATACTGTCGTAATTGAAACAAACCATGAAATTCAAACCAATTATGACAGCAGCAATCCAAGAGATTTGAAACAAGATTACTGTTCACATGGCCAACTGTACATTGCATGCTCAAGAGTAAGCTCAGCGCACAGCTACAGCTTGGTCATATTACAACTGGAGGGCCGAACTGACAACGTGGCATACAAAGAGATCCTTAACAAATAATTATTGGTATATTTTCCCTCAGTTTAAAAAGGTTTAATTTTCTTCTTAATAAAAATTTTAAGGCAGTACTTCACCGCTGCGAAGTGCGGGTATTTTGCTATATATGTATATATGTGTCTGTGTGTATATATATATGTGTGTGTGTATGTATGTGTATATATATATATATATATATGTATGTGTATGTGTGTATATATAGGTATATTTATCTGTATGTATGTATGTATACTGTATATGTATATGTGTGTGTGTGTGTGTGTATGTATGTATATGTATGTGTATATATATGTTGATATGTGTATATATATGTAGATATGTATACAGTGATCCCTCGCTATATCGCGCTTCAACTTTCGCGGCTTCACTCCATTGCGGATTTTAAATGTAAGCATATCTAAATATATATCACGGATTTTTCACTGGTTCGCGGATTTCTGCGGACAATGGGTCTTTTAATTTATGGTACATGCTTCCTCAGTTTGTTTGCCCAGTTGATTTCATACAAGGGATGCTATTGGCGGATGGCTGAGAAGCTACCCAATCAGAGCATGTATTACATATTAAATAAAACTCTTCAATGATATACGATATGCTTCCCGTGCAGCGCTTCGCACACTTAAAAGCTCTAGCAGCACGTATTGATTTTTGATTGTTTACTTTCTCTGTCTCTCTAACTCTCTGACATTCTCTGCACCCGACAAGGGGGTGTGAGCAGAGGAGCTGTTTGCACAGAGGCTGTTTGCTTAGAAGATACGGACGCTCCTGTAAAAAATGCTGAAAGACTACCTTCACATTGATCCCTTCATTGCGGCTGCTTTATCGCGGAGCTTCACATACATAAAGTCCAACAGCCCTATTGAGTTTTGATTGTTTACTTTATTCTCTGTCTCTGACATTCTCTGCTCCTGACACGCGCACTCCTTTGATGAGGAAGATATGTTTGCATTCTTTTAATTTTGAGACGGAACTGTCATCTCTGTCTTGTCATCGAGCACAGTTTAAACTTTTGACTAAAGGGTGTTATTTCATGTCTAGAGGGCTCTAATAATGTTAAAAAACGCATTTAGAAGGTTGTAAACAGGTTTTCAATGCTCTAACTGCGAAAATAATAAGATTTATAAATAAAGAATCCTACTTCATGGAAATTCATTTATCTGTCTGGAGCGGATTAACCGCGATAAAAAAGGGTTTACTGTATAACTGAGCGGAGAATATTTATAAACAGTGTGGGAGAGTTTCTAAGGGCATAAAATACATAAAAATAACCATACAAACATATGGTTTCTACTTCGCGGATTTTCACCTATCTCGGGGGGTTCTGGAACGCAACCCCCGCGATCGAGGAGGGATTACTGTATATGTATATGTATATATGTTTATATGTGTGTGTGTCTGTGTGTGTATATATATATATATATATATATATATATATATATATATATATATATGACAGCAACACTCATAACAGTGACAAAACAATTACATTGACAATCATGTTATGTTATTTTTAAAATGTTTCCTTTTCTTTTTCATAACTTCTTTAACACACTACTCCACTGCGAAGCGCGGGTATTTTGCTAGTTCATAACATTACAGCTCTCTGAACATTTTAGAATACTAAGATGTGTACTTGATATCATTTTCATGATGAAATACATTAAAGCACAGTGGCACAGTGGTAACAATGAGCTGGTGTTCCACCCAGAGATTGTTCCTTCCTCCCACAAGATAGCAGTACTATTTTTGTCAAACGTATCAACTCCCAATTCTTGTCCTTCTGTTCCCTTTTGCCACACAATAAGCTCTGTAATAAATGTAAAACCAGCTGTAAGCTTAGAATGCCAATTCTTCAAAACTTTTATGGAACTTTGAAATATATTCATTATGCATGTTGTGACAGATAAGGGGGCGCTATCACTCCCTTGAACCCTCGGACTAGATGCCAGACACCAGATAAAAGTCTAATAATTATTTATTTTATAATAATAATGTGCACAAAGCACCCTCCGCTCCACAATTCTCATAAATAATAAACAAATCCACAATAACAATAATCCTCCTCTCTCCCAGATGCGCTGCCACCCTGCCACCCAGCTCAGCTAGTCCATCCTGGATTTCTCAGAGTCCTTTATAGTCCTTGACCCGGAAGTGCTTCTAAACCCTCAGTCCATGTGATTTCCTAGCACTTCTGGTTCAGATCAAAAACTCTTTTTTTCATCCCAGAAGTACGTCATCTCCTCTCTCCCTGTGACCAGGACACACTTCCGGGTTATAGGGCAAATATAAGTCTTTGAGCCTCCCTGCAGCGTCCCCTTGCAGCCCCCATGGTATCCAGCAGGGCTGTGAAGGAAAACTCCAATATCCATGATGCCCTGCTGGAATTCGGGGCACCTCCATGCTGCCGGAAGTGCTCCATCTAGCGGCGTGGGGGTATTGGCCAGGATGAACTGCCGGCCATAGTCCACAATGTTTAATTATTCCATCCATTCAGGGTTGCGCCAGTCCCAGCAAGCATCAAGCGTGAGACAGGAACAATTCCTGGATGAGGCACCAATGTATCGCTATTGTTGTGCCACTGCATCTTCACATGTTTAATTATTAACCGTATGCATTATTTAAATGAAGTTAACGATTTATTTGTAAAAAGTAAGATGCATACATTTAATGGATTTCATCATAAAAATTATATAAAGTATACATCCTAGTATTCTAACAGCACACAGCTCCTAGAGGATAACTCTTGGAAATCTAAATCGACTTAGAAGCCAGTCGTCATCATCTGTAAATATGCACTTTCTTCTGTTGAATTGAATCAAATTCCTTTATTGTCATTTTATGGTACAATGAGATTCAATAAGCAAATCCTCCATAAACATATTTTCCTATAAAATGACAAAATAATAATAATAATAATAATGTGATAAAAAACAATGAAAAATATACAATATGAAAGCATAAGTACAACGTACATGTACATATAGAGCAGGCTCAGGTTGTGCAATGTTACAGTTGTAGTGCACATTTACTTTGAGGTAATAGTAGTTATAAGTACAAACAGTTCTACCGGAAGCACTTGATGGACTGATTGAGTGCGTTTAAAGTTCTTGGGATGAAACAGTTTCTGAACCGTACAGGAAAGACTCTGAAGCATTTACCGGATTGGAGAAATTCAAATGGACTGCGGCATGGCTGAGTGGAATCGATGCAGATGCTGGTGGCTTTCCTTAGCCAGCTTGTGCTATAAATGTCTTCTAGGGCTGGAAGCTGTATCACGATAATCCTCTGCACTCTCGGCACAACCCACTGTAGAGTTTTCATATCAGCTGCTGTGTAGCTATGATACATCACACATACAATGGGTTAAAATACTCTGAGTGGTGCACTGAGAGTAACAACGCTAAAGCAGCTATTGTATTTGGAATAGTTTGTTCATTCAGTGCACCATTATATTGTTACAGAATGATTACAATCAAGCAAATTAAATTTGTAAATGATATGCAATTAATTTCAGTGTATTTGATAAATCCTATGTCACTGATGCAACAATCTGAAAAAAGGGTGACCACATAGAAACAGTAGCATTGCATTGATTCTGGGTGCCACATGTTTGCAAAACCGAGCAGAAAAATGTGTACGGAAGGGTGGGGGCTGCTACCATGAGAATGTGCCTGGCTTTATGTCAAGTTTAGTTTTAATAAATAGTTATGTGAGCATGGAAACAGACGTACACAACATTTCTGTGTGTATGCGCTGTTTAAACATGAGGCCCCAGGTGTCCTCTGTCTGCTGTTGGCCTACACTAAACAGGAAAATGGACACTTAGAAAATAAACATTTAAAGGTCTATGTCAGAGACTCATTAAGCCTGTGTGGGCTACTGTATACATACAGTGTATTATAGCGACCAACTAGTGAGTCTATTAAAGGAAGGCACAGGATGAAGATCAAAAAAAGAAATCCAGCATTTCTGCTGTTTATTCAAATGTAGGAAACAGGGCACATGAAAAATGATATTGTAACAAAATTCTTTGGAAACTGGAACTGTTTAACTACCCCACTATAAGTGGCCGAAGAAGACACCCAACTTGTCCCAACACGTCATAAATACTCCACTACCGTGACGCTTTATAAATCTGAACCTTCCCGGTGTCACAGCTCCAGGTGCTCACGCAGCATACGCCTTTATCACAGCTGACGTGTTGTGGCCCTGGAACATGCCACATATGTCATGCCATGCACTAAGGTGTTTGACAGCTCTTCAGTCAGGTGAACAAACCAGATCTCCCATTTAATGCTTCATGTGATGAGAAACACCCCTGGGACTTCCACATGCCCTCTTTGCATCTTGAGTCTGCCCCCTTTCTAGCTGTGTGACTGCGATTGGTTCATTTCCGTTTGCAGACCGGCTGCCTCATTTGACAAATTCAATAGTGTGATTGCTGTATTTCTACTTAATGTTTCTGTTGAGTCATTAATCTCTCTCTCTATATATATATAGATATGTAATTAATGTGTTAGATATGACTTTGTATTCCTCAGCTACCTAAACAAAATAACTCTACTTATCACAAAATAAATAGTTTCCTAATAATTTTATCAGTCTTCTACCAGACTTTTCCCTCATAGTTTTTCCTCTTCTTCTGCTTTTTATATTTTATAAGATGTTTCTTCTGTTGATTTGTGACCTACCTGTAACACTCCAATGTAATCTTCATACTCCTTCCTAATACACTTACCTTGTCATAAATTCTTGGAGCTCTGGCTGTGCTCTTCACATTTATGCTTGAATACGGTTTTAACCAAGTATCTGTGCTGTGTCTAGATCAGAAGGAGATAGATTCCCCCACTGGAAAAAACTGAAAAAACATAATAAATCTTTCCATTACTAAGCTACATACAGTAACAAGTGAAAAAAACGGGGTGTGTTTAGAAGAGTGCCAATTAACAATGTCTTCCTGAAAATAAAAGCTAAAAGCCAACCAGATTAGTCAGCATAAAATATTTACTACATTATTTTAAGTCTGAGAAACAATTCCAAAGCCCAGTCGTTGGACAGGCTATACTGTATAACTAAGCTGTATATTTATATCTATTCTGGCACCTGTTTGGGATTATAAATAGTATTTTAATGTAGCTAGGGGTGCATTTACATGTGTACCTTTTTCAATATCATAAATATTTGAAATGCTTTCTGCCATTTAAAATGAATATGAGAGTTTTCAGATGCATTTTGACTACATAGCATCATCCATTTACTCAGAATTTTCCATCATCTAACAGTTAAAAATATGGAAACATAACTGCCCATTTAACATCTAGAAAATAATAAGCATTTCAATCAATACCAAAACATATTTTCCAGAATACATTTAAATTATGCAATGGTCTGGCAAGTATGATTATAAAAAATAAAGCATGGTTGCATGTACATATCAATATAAACTTAACAGTTTACTTGCATGCTGCTCGATTACTTTTCCACTATTATTTAATATATCATTCCTCAAGTACAGCCCTTTGCTATAGAGCTATATAAATAGCAGTCCACAAATGGCTACAAAGTTCCATATATCTACACAGCACAAGAGGTTTAGTGAAGCACGTCCATTTTTAGTTGCCACCACAATTTTTTGTGAATTATTTTATAGTTTACTTTTATACATTTGTAAATGATTCAGTCTAAAAAAGAATTAGAAATGTTCTCAAAAAGTGACCTGCCCTATGTTCACTGTAAAATGGCAAGATAAAAGAATTCAAATGTCAGAGTATACTTTGTTATTTAATGCAGTCTTTTGTTTAGCTCTCAGAACACAACAAAGATGTGCAGTATGAAACTGAGGATTAATTGCCATTAAATTGGCTTTAGAAATGTGGCAACATGCTATACTTTCAGGAAACCAAGAAATGCCTCCCTGAAAAGGTGTGTACTGTTCTATAAGATGTCTAATTTGATTACATTTACAGCTCTACTTAAAAAATGTAAAGGAAGATGCTATCACTCATTAGGCTGACCTGAAAACTCCTAGTCAATGAAAACTGTGAATCTATAACTCCTCTAAATAGAATGATTGTTTCAATATAGTGTGGACCACCAGGGGGCTACAGCCATCCCAACCAGACACAGACAGGCAGAGACACAAGTCCGGGGCACAACACACGTTTATTCAGAGTTGGGAAGCGCTATTGCCTTGCTCCCCAGCAGCAACACAGTATAAACTACCAAGCACACAACAGACAATACAGTTGTTCATTTCCTTTTTCTCTTTTTCTCTTCTCTGTTTCTCTTTTCTGCCCCCACTCCTCCCTCATGTTTCCTTCTGACTCTGGCTCCTTGAGTGAAGTGAGGTGGCTCCTTTTATGCTGCTCCCGGGAGGTGGATCGTTAGACAGATCTGGGATCACTCCCAGGTGTGGTGAAAGCCTAATGTAGGGCTCTGTAGCTCCCCCTGGTGGTCCCCACAGAACCCAACAGGGCTGTCCCAAACTCCAACTCCTTTGAAGCCCTGCGGGAATCCCAGGAGCCACAGCAACCCAAGGGGGCTGCTCTCTAGCGCTCCGGGGTAAACAGTGTCCTATGCACATCTGCTCCCCCAGTCCTTCTGTTATATCGGCTCCCAGCCGAGCAAAAACCATAGCTATCACAATATCTTGTCTTTAGCTCTTACCCATACCCTTAACCTGAGAATCCCCACTTCTGCAGAAAACAGAAGGTGCAGATCGTTACTAGGAATAATTGAAAGTGAATTTCAGAAACAAGAAAACATTTCAGGTGGACTTAAACAAAAATACAAAAAAGGGCAATGATGTACTCAGGAAAATGTGAAAATGTTAAAAATTGGAAAGAAATGTAAGGGGTTAACCAAAAATACAAAATATAAAAACAAAATATAAAAAATCATAAACACAAAAAGAGAAAAGGAAAACTCAAGTACACTGAGAACAAAAGTGTGACTTAAAAAACGAGTACTTATAATACATCTGCGTTCAGGGCAGAACAGGCCTCAGGTCACTGTAGAATAATTGCAGTTACCAAGCAATGGCAAGTGGTAGATGTTGCTTTCAGGAGTCAATATAACATTTGTGCTACTTAATTTTATTTTATTTTTTTGTTATATTTTTGTTATTTGCATGTTTGATCTTTATATTTTTATTTTCATTTTATTTACTGTTTTTCTGTGTGCTCCATCCGTTGCTAGTCATGTGATGAAAATGTGGCACATACGTGATAGCATCATCAAAAAATGCTTGGTAGGAAGCTTTGAGAATTCTGTTGGGGTTTAACCAGTTTCATTTTGACTATGATTTCTAACTTATACCTTGGTCTTCTGTTTAGTGCTTCTTCATATTTTTTAACCATTTCTAGCTGATGATCTGCCTGAGCTAAAGGGCACATTCAAAACTGCACAAGCAGGAGAAGTGAATGGTAACGAATATCTGGCTCCATTCTCTGACCCAAAGATAGAAGCAATGAGTTGTACCCCTATATGAGTCCTACCTCTCATCTGGGATTAGAATTTACTCCCTAACAGCAGAACCTTATTTGAGCTCTTTGGCTCTTCCATTTAACCTGCCAGCTACTACTTCTCACTGCTCTCTCATTGGTCAGCCTTGCCAAGTTTCTTATTAGATTCTAGTCGCCAGACTGTGCATTTTGTCTTTGAATCTCTGTACTTTAATGCTGTTTTCGCCATCTAAGTGTTAATCCTTTCTTGCCATTTTGACTTTATACTTCCTAGTTCCTGTATTTAACTACATGCTTACTGACCATTGTTTCATTTCAACAAAATCTTGGCACTTCCTAGTCGCAATTTTAAAATGTAAATTAACTGCTGAGTAGCAGTGCTGGCCACTATGATTGTTTTAATTGTTGGAGCAGCTCACTAAAAACAATAAAAACCAACAATTTTTTACAGTATTAGAACAAAGGTAATGAGCACAGGTCTTTCAGTCAAACAAGCTTGTCAATCCTGTTCACCTAGATTCTCCAAAATAACATTTGAGTGAGATTTGAAGGTCCATAAAGGTCTAGTTTCCATCACACTGCTAAGTGAAGAAAAAATATCTAGCATTTATTTGAAATCTGCCCTTAACAATTTTACACCCACACTCTTAAAAATAAATGTGCCAGAGTGGTTCTTCAGAGGGATGCTACAGAGGAACCATTTTTTGGATCCCAAAAGATCCATCCACGGGAAGGTTTCAAGAAGAACCTTTCATTTAAAAGAGTGAATAACCATGAATAGATGATAACAAATTCCCAAGGCTGATGATTTTAAAAGGACTCCTGCAGCATACAATAACACAGGCCAAGCTCAGGTTTTCTTAATCTGTCCTTCTAGATTGACTAACATACAGTTAAGATTTCAGATTTTTTCTACATATTAGGAAGTTTTTCAAAGCACAAAGAACTGACTTCATATGCAAGGAAGCCCTCCGAGAATGAAATGGTGCTTTGTCAAGCCATAATTCTCTGAAAAACCACACAACCCAGAAAAGAACCATAAAATGCCATTAAAGAACCAGTATTTTGAGAGTGCATTTCCTCATTTTATGACTGCCGAATTTTTTATAAAGTAACAGTCTCGATCCACTGTACTAATTCCTTTCATTATTTTAAACGCTTCAGTTGTGTCCCCCCTTAATCTCCGTTTGCTTAAACTGAAAAGATTCAAATCCTTTAATGTCTCTTCATAACTCATCCCCTGCAGTCCTGGATTCAGTTTAGTCGGTCTCTTCTGAACGTTCTCTGGTGCTGCTCTGCCTCTTTTGTAATACGGAGACAAAAACTGAACCCACCACTTCAGGTGAGGCCTCATAAGTGTGCTATATAACTTAATCCTTACCTTCTACTCCATAGAACATGTTACTGTATATAGAGTGGCCTAACATCCTGTTTGCCTTCTCGATCATTTCTGTATGCTGTCTTGATGTAGAAGGTGATGAGAGCACTACGACTGCCTGGTCCTTCTCATAAGGGCTACTTTCAAATCTCAGACCTTCCATTGTGTATTCAAATCCTACATTTCTGTCTCCTACATGTTATACATTAAATCTACTTCCATTATCTGTCCAAGCCCATGTTGAGCATATTCTTGTGTACATCGTTTATGGCAAATAGCATTGGTTAATGACAGTTATTTATGGTTGTTGACATAGTATGAAGCTGATTTTGAGATCACAGGAGTGCAAAGACATTTATTGGAGGGGTCCTAGCAACAGAAGGCAAATTTGTAACATTTTAACTTTTTTATTAATTAGCGGAAGTGTATTGCAGGCTTACCTTTAGTATCATGAAGCCCACCAGACTTTGGAATCATATGCACATAATGGAGACAGACTTATGATTTAGAGTTTGCACAGACTTGTCACGGAGAAAATCTAGTTGAAAAATAATCTCCACTACAAAGTCACATAAAGAGACAAAACCAATTAAAAAAGGTAACAGTATTTTATTTTCATATTCATTTGCTGCCTGACTGAGATAAATCTCCAAGGAGCAGACGTACAGTCCTCAGTGAGCGATCCACTCTAATGAATTTGTAGTAGCTGCCTTGTAGATGGAGGTATTGACTACAACTTTACAACAACAGCAAAAATTTATCTCACATACAGATGTCTACATGAGGAAGTGTGTGTGTCTGTCTGTCCGGCCTGGAAGTGTGAGGCTACAGCATGAAGATCAAAGAAAGCTACTCTGTCGGTAACGTGATACGCCGCGGCAAATGCACAAGTGAGGCAAGCACATCAGCAAAACGAAACGTCTAAAGAGAGAAAAACTCGCTTAGACACTGATAGACAACGGAGGCAAGCATACTGGAAAAACGAAACTGACGAAGAGCCGCTAATACACAACCAATGCAACTGACTGATTGAAATGCCAGAATCCATGGTTTCTAGGAGCCCGGGCTTTTTATAGCACGGGATTACACAGCTAGTTTCTTATATAACCCAAAATCTCACAAGGAATGTCTCAGTGGGCTTTAACAACCTCTGCCTGTTAACAGCCCCCCAGGTATCAAAAAGAACTTTAAACAACATCACAAAAAAAAAGTTTTCAAACTTTACACACGTGCAACATTTTGTTGGTCTAAAGCAGGGGTGGGCAATGTTGGCCCTGAAGGGGCTGCAGTGACTACAAGTTTTCATTTCAACCCAAATGCTTAATTAGAAACCAATCCTTGCCAATTTCAGACCTTATTTAATTTTATGGCTTGTTAATCTGAAATGTTTTGGCTCTTATATTGTAATTTTTTTCCTTTACAAGCATATCATTCAAATATTTTGAAGCCTAAAACTGATTATTTTCAGTCTGTCACATTCTTCTCTTAAGTGTTTTATCAAACCAAATAGTGCATGATGAAGCCACGCAGGTGTAAATGGAAACAAGTTAGATAGAGAACTGCTGGCTCCTTTGTTGCTAATAATTATTGCTAATAAGGAGCCATTAAAACAGTGAATGCAGCTGTTTAAGATTGAAATAAGCAATTAAGGGTGGGGAACCTTAATAAGCGAGACCACTAAAATGAAGCATCAAAATGTCACTTACGCAATAAGTGCTTCATCAGCAATAATTGACTTTTCATTAAGAAACTGAGTTGGGACAAATACCTGCAGCCACTGTGGCTCTCCAGGTCTGACACTGCCCACCCCTGCTCTAAAGGTCTACAAATACAACTGTAAATGTTTGGAAATTCTAAGTGGATTTGTAATATTTAAATAAGAAGATAACAAAATATTACGTGAAACTTGATTAGCGTATGCAAGTAAGCATTTTACTGCACCCTGTACACATAACAATAATGGCCTTAAACCTATAGACCTATAATAGTTTTGTTTTTTTTTTTTATTACAAAACCACAACCCAATATAAATTTAATAACAGAAAAGCACGGCCACACCATGTATACCTGTAGCGTGAGCAGTATTGTAAACTGAATTTTGAGCCAAATAAACCGAGAAGATGACAAACAATGGCGGCACAGTGCCGCGGTGGGTAGCTCTGCTGCCTCGTAGCTAGGAGACCCGGGTTCGCTTTCCATGTCCTCCCTGCGTAGAGTTTGCATGTTCTCCCCGTGTCTGTGTGGGTTTCCTCCAGGTGCTCTGGTTTCCTCCCACAGTCCAAAGACATAGAGGTTAGGTGTATTGGCAATCGTAAATTGTCCCTAGTATGTGCTTGGTGTGTGGGTGTGTGTGTGTGTGTGTGTCCTGCGGTGGGCTGGCGCCCTGCCCGGAGTTTGTTTCCTACCTTGCACCCTGTGTTGGCTGGGATTGGCTCCAGCAGACCCCCGTGACCCTGTAGTTAGTTGGATAACAGATGGATGGATGTCAAGCAATAAGGCCAGAGCTCGGTTGACAGAATGATGATTCCTTCCGACTAACTAAAGATTTCCTCTAAAACTCAGAACACAATAATGTGTCATTTTAGGGATGAACCCGTAAGTGTAACTACACTTTGGCCATTTTTAGCACTTTTATGGCATGATGCTTATGGGATATAATTATGCTTTTCCGTAATCCTATGAACTCTGAGCCCCAAACCCATTTTGTCGGCTGTCTACTTTTCCAATTAGTGTCATAATCAAGGTAATTGTGCTTTGACTTGGCTGCAGTGAACAGCTTTTTTTATGGTAGCCTGGCTGCAGCAGCTGGATGTTGCTTCCCTTTTGGATTGTATTTATTGATCTTCTGCTACTTCAGCTAGGTCACTGAGTAGCCCATCCGCCTGGGCAACAGAAGGAAGGAGGCAAATGGGTTTTGGGCTTAATGACATGTCAAGAGTCCGAATGAATAATGTATACTGTTAATCCTTGATTCACTAAGGGCTATCAGTCTACCTTTAATGTCTAAAGTAACCATTTATCAGATTTTAAGATTTATTATTCCAGACGCTAATGCATGTTCAGAATACATTAATATTTTTAAAAGTTTATTGGAAGGATAGAAAAAATGGATAGTTGAGTTTTTTACTTCTGTGTACCAGAAATAATGTGTTAATTCTGATGCTTTTTATTAGTTTAAGAATATGAAAATACATACATTTATCTTGAACAAACTCTGGTTTCTTCCCAAATCTCGGACTGTTGAGTGTAAACCGGCTTGGGATTAGTTAAGTGTGCCTTGCAGTGACCTGGAGTCCCATCCAGGGCTGAATACACTGCTGATGAAATAGGCTGTGGCTCCTTGCTATCCTATAATGAAAAATCCATTCTAAAAGCTATATATATATATTGATGAAAAGGAGCAGAAAATGTGTCCACACCCTGAGATGTCTTACAGTTTATCAGTCAGCATACTGCATGTGATCACAGAGAAACCTAGCACTAGTTACAATGCTGAATCTAAATTAAACTGACCTGCTCTAACACCAAATGATAAAGATTGCTCTTTAAAATGATTAACTAAAAACAAGTAAAATGGAGATGGTTAGTATGATGGTGCACTGTTTAGGACTGCTACCTCCCAGTTCCAGGGACCTGGCTTTGACATTGTCAGTTTAGATTTGCTGTATTTCCCGTGTATGTTGGTTTTACTCTGGATGCTCGGTCAGTTTATTGAAAACGATACATTGGCTCCATGTGAGTGAATGTGGGTGCTAAAGTGACTGTGACCTGTGATACGCTGGCACCCCATCCAGGACTGGTTCCTGCTATACAATACAATACAGTTTATTTTTGTATAGCCCAAAATCACACAGGAAGTGCCACAATGGGCTTTAACAGGCCCTGCCTCTTGACAACCCCCCAGCCTTGACTCTCTAAGAAGACAAGGAAAAACTCCCAAAAAAACCTTGTAGGGAAAAATGGAAGAAACCTCGGGAAAGGCAGTTCAAAGAGAGACCCCTTTCCAGGTAGGTTGGGCGTGCAGTGGGTGTCAAAAGAAGGGGTTCAATACAATACAATACACAGAACAGAACAAATCCTTAATAAAGCATAATAATAAAAATTTTAGAAGTACAGAGCAGAATTTAACAGTAGATGATATCATATAATAAGATTTTGATATTTTTAGCGTGCTGGAGACCTCATCCGTCAAGCTGCCTCCCCATTTGGCCATTCCACGGCTGAATGCACCGAGTGTTGCTCTCCAGGCAAGACACACTCTCCTTTCCCGGATTAGTTAGTTCCCTAAGATAAGTATGTCCTGGGATGGACAAATTGTGTATAACCCAAGCTTATAAATGCCCTAAACAGATGATAATTCACATCAGAGCACCAAAACAAGTTAAAATGTTTGGAATCACAGCTGAACAGAATATATTGATGTGGCCTCCGATGTTGGTCTGATGGTTCTGTGAATACGATCAATAAACACAAAGGTCAGTCTGTTTTTTTTATTTTGTTACTGGTGTTGGTTTACTTACTGTTATTGATATTTAGCTTATCTCAGTGTCTTTTTGTAGTTGATTTTTGTGGCTATGACAGTTTTGGCTTGATTTTCATGGCCATAGCCATGTTGCTGGTCATGTGTTGCTGGTCATGGTCTGGGGTTTGCTTTAAATCTAATTATTGGGCCCAAAAATATTAGAAACTTCATTTTGGGGACTTCAGAGACCAAATAATTCACTGGTTACTTTAGATTTTTTTGTTAAAATGTATTTTTACCCTGCAGTGGGCTGGCGCCCTGCCCTGGGTTTGTTTCCTGCCTTGCGCCCTCTGTTGGCTGGGATTGGCTCCAGCAGACCCACGTGACCCTATAGTTAGGATATAGCGGGCTGGATAAAGGATGGATGGATGTATTTTTACCATTGTTCTTTTGTAACACAATTTGGTTTCTTTGTGGGCACCGCCATTTTGTGAGATATATTGGTCGATAGCTGTGGTTGTGTTCTCGGAGCTCGAGACACTTTATAGGCTTAAAGTTCAATAGCCATGTCAACCAAGTTTGTGGATAACACCAAAACAAAGCTAGTGTGAAGTTCTTGAGTGTGTAATTATTTAGACAATAAAGGCTACGATTCTGAATCAAATTTTTGGCTTTGTTATCATTCATGTCCTTCTGTTTTGACTTTGGCTTACCTTATTGTTGTGATCTATTTGCTGATTCCCTTGTTTTCCTAAAAATACCAATTACCCAGTGCAGCCATTACATTCCACTGTGATGCCGCTGTGTAAGCATTATATATGTTGGAGCAGAGCTATTGACAACTTCTAAGCTTTTAGTTCATTCAAAAATAAAAGACAAATCTCAGCATAGTTAGGACAAAGACACAGAGTTATTGTTAGGACCAGCCAGGGTCTGACCACTGCCTCAAGTATGTTTTCTTTTAATCATTTTATTTTAGATCTGTGTTTGGATTGGTTTTGTCTTTTTGAATCCTATGCAATTTTATGATTTGTATTTATATTCTATTGTTTTCATTGTTACCAAACCCTAGCCTGAAAATGGAATATCAAATAAAAGCCCTACGAGTCCACACTTTCTTCACAATTGTTTAAATTAAAAAAAAAAAAAAAAAAACAGAATCCAAAAGAAAAAGATGCCTAACTGTCTACTTAGGATCAGAAAAGTTGGCACTTTTGGCAGTATCCTTTCTACCGCCATTCTGAAAAATTACTCCCAAAACCCTCACATGACAGCATGTGTGTGCTGAACACAAGTAAATGTACAAACATGATGACCAGTCATATACTGTAATGTCACCACAAAGATGATAATAATAATCTATACTAATAAAAGGCAAAGCCCTCACTCACTCACTCACTCACTGACTGACTCATCACTAATTCTCCAACTTGCCGTGTGGGTAGAAGGCTGAAATTTGGCAGGCTCATTCCTTACAGCTTACTTACAAAAGTTGGGCAGGTTTCATTTCGAAATTCTACGCATAATGGTCATAACTAGAAGCTATTTTTCTCCATTTACTGTAATGGAGTTCAGCTCGAGGGGCGGAGTTTCGTGTGACATCATCACGCCTCTCACGTAATCACGCATTACGTAGAAAACCAGGAAGAACGCGCTGAAGAAAACATGCATTATATAATTAAGATGGCAGCAAAACAATTAGAAGCGAGCGAGTGACATATAAAACCATATTCAGCGGCTCACGTGAACTGACGCAGTGCGCAGACAAAAAGCAACAGTTCCAAAGAGTGCTGAACAAAAAACCAAATTACACTGCTACACTCAAATAGACAAACCACACGCCGTGGCGCAATAGTAGAGCATTCGCCTGTAGCGCCCACGTCCGAGGTTCGATTCCCGAGAGGGGATGCACTAAGTATGTACGCGCGCTTCTCGATTTATTTTAACCTCGCATCCCCTTAGTTTGAGACGAAACGCATGCGGTTAACGCAGAAAGACAGATCACCTATTGAAGCTTCATGAATAATGGATACTTTATTCGCGATCAATGATTGTTTTGGTAAAGCCATACTCAGTGTATTCATTAGATGAACGGTAAAAAAGTAAGAGCGAGGGGAGGGTGACTTATTGAGGCATGCAGGCAAAACCACAATAGCACACGGGCTCGATGTACTGTATTGCGCGTCAACTCGATCTGAATTGCGCAATCACATTCGAAAAAATACAAAATAGAGCCTTTAAAAACCGATGGGAGGCTGAGTATATGTTTACTGACATTGCCGGTAAACCCGTGTGTCTCATTTGTGGCGCTAATGTGGCTGTAATTACAGAATTTAATCTTTACAACGACTGACAAACACAGAATGTAACTTGAACATAACACATCGTACAAATACGACCCTGATTGAAACAAATAATGATAATCGAATCCTTGATCACAGCAACACTCAATAACACTCACAAAACAATTACTGTATATTGACAATCATGTTACGTTATTTTTAAAATGTTCCCTTTACTTTTTCATAGCTTCCTTAACACACTACGTCTCCGCTGCGAATATATATATATACCTCGATGTACATACTCTCAAATACTGTAGATAAGCCACACACCGTGGCGCAATTGTAGAGGCTTTGCCTCTATCGCCTACGTCCGAGGTTCGATTCCCGAGAGGGGATGTACTGAGTATGTACGTGCGTGTCTCGGTTCATTTTAACCTCGCATCTCCTTGGTTTGAGATGTATGAAAAAATATGCGGTTAACGCAGAATCATGTTACGTTATTTTTAAAATCTTTCCTATTCTTAGTACAAGCACAGCTGAGAAGCTTCGATGCATGTACTCCATGACAAAAAATAACGCATTTAATCACACTTCAATTCCAAGCAAAGGGGAACTTTTGTCAATGCATGATTTCCTGGTACATCGATTACACTGATGCACACATCACAGCTACAAAAATGTTACAGTCAGAATGAAGCGCGTTCCTACGACTGATCGGAGGAAAATTTAATTTCAAAAAACTACTCGAGCGAAGCCTTGATAAAAGCATGGTTTTGTGCACAGTGAAAAGCAAGCAAAATTAGATGCATTACAGAAAGCGGACTTTGTGGCTCTTACTGGGGATCATTGGACTTCCGTGACCGTTAGTAATTCTAATTACATCTAATTACAACATGTTCAATGATCACACTGTTTTAGCCTAATGTACAAAATAATTTTGGATAAGGTTACTCAGAGTTTAAAGATTAAGTTGGTCAAATTACCTTTTATGTTTCTGACTTATTTTTTTAAGAAGAAAAACTGCACTTTATGTTGAAATTTTGGTTATTATTATTTAAAGACAATACCATTCTGAAAATGTACTTAAAGTACTTAAACTACCACTTTATTTTTAAGTCTGCCCAATTTTAACCAGGGATGATATTTTTGTTTCTGTTTTGAATTCAAATGCAGTTTAAAAGCATTTTTTTTTTTTCAGAAAATGCCTATTATTTGATTCTGTCGCCCACTAAAACCCTTTTAAATTAAAAAAACACATTTGCGATTTGGGGCAAATTTACATGTGCGATTACATACGATTAATCAAGATTAATTATTACACAGCCTCTAATTAATTGGATTAATTTTTTTAATCGAGTCCCACCCCTAATATATATATGTAGATTTGTATATATATATGTGCATATACAGTATTTATGTAGATATGTATATGTGTATATATGTATATATATGTGTTTGTGTGTATATATATGTGTATATATGTATATATATGTGTGTGTGTATATATATATATATGTGTATATATGTATATATATTTATATGTAAATGTATATATATATATATATATGATGTGTATATATATGTTTATATATGTGTGTGTGTGTGAGTGTATATATATATGCCAGCAACACTTATGACAATGACAAAACAATTATATTGTCAATCATGTTACGTTATTATTAAAATGTTTCCTTTTCTTTTTACTTCTCTGCTGCCAAACGCGGGTATTTTGCTATGTATATATATATATGTATATTCCTGTATATGGCAGGAAAATTATTGTGGAGTCTACACAAAAGCCCTTGGAGTCCATACTTAAGAAGCATCATACTGCAACTCCACCACTCTTGTAAAGAATGATATTGAAGTTGCAAAAATACGAGTTTGTAATTCTACACCATTCGGGCAAGGAAATTCCAGCAGCCAACACACTTTCTGGGAAGTCACTAGCGTAAGACAATGAATCACTGAATAAAGGTATGGAAGCTCAGATACACATGAGCAGCATACCCATAAGTGACAGAAATTTGTCTGAAATAAAAACAGCAACCAAATGAGACCCACAGCTTATGATGCTTAAGAAACAGTTCAAACAGTTTGCCCCAAAGTCAGGAAAAGATGCCCAGCACTCATCACTGAATGCCGGAACCACAGAGATGGGTTCTTAAAGATTGATGGTATCCTTTTAAAAGGGAAAAAATAATTGTGATACTTTTCCATGAGACATGAAATGCTTCAGCGCAAGGGTCATATGGGAATGGAAAGAAATAAGAGAGTCTGAGACCTTTTGTTCTGGCCCAGAATGGGAAAACAAACTGAGGTGGCTGTAGGAAAATGCTCCACCTGTCTCCAGCGCCGAAATTCCTAATCCAAGGAACCAGTGATCTCACTTCCAGTCCGTGAAAGGCCAAGGCAAGACAAGCCACTGACCTGTTTACATGGAATGGAGAAGACTATATAGTCACTGTTGATTGCTGTAGTCATTTCTCCAAGATAGGAAGGCTCCATTCCACAAATGCAGCAGCTGTAATTTGAAAGCTAAAGGCCATATTTGTTGGGTATGGAATACCAGCAAAAGTGGTATCGTACACTGGTCAACAATATAGTTCAAGTCAGTTTACAAACTTTGCCAACAAATTGGATTTTACACGAAGTACAACCAGCCCGTATTACCTTAAAAGTAATGAACTTGCAGAGAAAACAGTGCAAACAGCAAAATCCATACATGACAATGATAAAGCTGAGAAGTAGGATCCCTAGCTGAGTCTATTGAAGCACTGAAATGCACCAGATGATTGTTTAAGTCACCAGCACAACTCTTAATGAGCCAAAGATTATGTTCAATCCTTCCTACCAACAGGTACACACCTGTGACCGCAGATTGTCTGCAATGAGAGTGTGCGTTCCAGAAGAAAACAACAGCAAGTAAGACAGAGTCTGTGTCATGACCAGAATGCAAGACACTTAGCTACATTGGGAAGACATGACAACATTCCTTACCAACTGGACACTGGGCAATGGGAACCACCCACTGTTATTCAGCCTATACCAGATGAAAGATCTTACCTCATTCATACTAGTGGAGGGAAAACTCTTGGTCAAAAACATTTTCATCTCATGAAGACAGAAGCCAGGCAATCTACATCTCAGCCACAGAGTGAACCTGATGACAAAAGCCAACAAAGCAATGAGTCCACCATACCTCCAGAGCCAGACCAGTGCAATAGCCAGCTGCAACGGAAGCCTCTTGGCACAGATGTGAAAATGCATAGCAATACCATGACCCGGTCTGGACATCAAGTAAAGCCTAGATGTATACTTGACCTTTAAATGCAAGTTTATACCTAGATCAGCATCTTGGAAAATACAGACATAGTTTTGTTAGTTTAGCGTGCCTTACTTAACAAGAAAACGTATGCAAAGTTGCCACTTTATAGTTAATATACTGATATGTGAATAGCTTGAAATGCACGTAACATGTTTAATTCAAATAATGTTTTGTTTGTTATTTATAAAAAAGGGGGATGTAATAGTATGTATTAAATTTTTAGTTAAATAACTAGGGGGACAGGGTATTTTTCTGAATGCATGTGATTGATGTGAAAAAAAGTTAAATGAAAAAGAGTCAGTTGAACTCGCATCCCTGGTGTGGTTTTAAAACTTAGCCCTGCCCGTGAAATGAAAAATATTACACAAAGTCTGGTGCAAAATTCAAGAAATGGTTGGTTGTGACATACACAACCTATTGCTGTTCCAAAGCTGCATTTTCCTGTGGCCAAAAAGCATAACGTTAACAGCACTTTCATCTTGACAGCACAGTGTCAATGTAGATGGAGTGATCACTTGATTTGCAAGATTTGTTATGAATATCATTCCATTTCTGTCAAACTGATACCTTTTAAGGAGTTTGTTGTTGTCCCACATTTCCAAAACATTTCACCTTTCCTGGAATGTGTGTCCTGATCTCTTCCTGAATGCCATCTTCTGGCAATTCCTAGTGATTTAGAGCAGTTCGCGGTCTCTCCCATTTCATGGTGATGTTAACAGTAGTTTCCTAAATTAGGAAAATTGATAAAATGTTTTTCCTCCTAAGAGTAGGACCAGATTTGTGTGACTCTGAGATTTTTGAGCCAGTTTGGACCATTTTCCCACTCTGAAATGCTTGATGAATACGTGGACAGGTCTAAGTTTTGTTAAAATGACATGATGGGTCCTTGGCTAAGCCTGTCAGAAAACATAACACGGATGAAGCAGGTATGTGTGGAAGAGTGCTACACAAAGTACATCTTCAAGGAGCGCCTACATCTTGAATCCACTATGTATTCGAGGTTGTGCTTACTTTCAACACACTAAGAAACTGTATTTCTGATTATTCTTCTTGTCTGAATAAGTGTAATCTTTAAACTTTGTTTGTTGGACTAGAAGACCATAATATGTAGATTGCATTGACACGAACTCCACATTTCCAAGGACTAATTTTTCAGACTTGTTTTAAAATTTTTTATTTTTTTTTTACACTGAAAAATTTCAATTTGTGACACATTCACGAAAACAAAGATGCACCTATAGGTTCCTTAAAAGATTTACTCTGTGTTTTCAATAACACACTTTTAGCTTTCTTTGGTCATTTCATTTTTACAAACTTAATATTTAATATCCATAAAGAAAAATAAATGCTTCATGAACAATTGCAAACCAATTTCTATAAATTCTCAGTCCAAAGATGGCAGTGTCAGGTAAAGAAATACAAGAGCCTGGTGCCCTTCTCAGACAGAATCACGTCTGCCATATCCTTGTAAAAATTCTCTGAACAAAAGATTGCTGGCTTCATTCTTGTGCTCAGGCTGCTTATAGTTCATTTTTTTCTTTATTTCTTACTCTTATTCAGCTCTTTGGACCCCTCTGCTGGTTCCTTCTGGTAAAGTAATGTGATCAGTTCTATTTCATGTGAGCCATTATTTCCAGATTTCTTAATGCCGAATTTCCACAAAATATTGAATTGAGCCTCCTCATCATCCAATTTGAAGTTTTCATTGTTAGTTATATATCTCATAAATCCAGCCGCAGCATTTTATGGTTCATTCGTTCAATTAAATATCCACAAATGAAATCTCCACTTGACTCCTAAACTCAGCCTCATCTCCTTTATTAATACTCCACATAAGTGAAGAATCATCTGAGAATGTCTGTCAATTTATAGTCAAATGTCCAAGAAGGAGGAGAAAACAAAAACTCCAGGCAGGATGGATGCTGGAGAAAATAAACGTCTATGGAGGTATTCAAAGGCCAAATGATTGACCAGCTCCATACTGCCATTCTACAGTCATTGAAGTCTGCGTATGATAAGACGTCATAGAGGATGTAGGTCTGTAGATCTCGTCACAGCAGAAGCTTCTTCATCCCTTCTAGCATCACAAGCGGCAGCAGAGTGAAGCCAGGTGGAGGTGACAAAGACCACCAATGCAGCGTACTATAAAGAGAAAATAAAGATAAAAATAATGATTAGTATTTGAAAAAGTTAAATATAAATAATAAAGGTTGTCAACAGTTGTGTTCCATGAAGTATACTAATATACACTTTTCTGGAACAAGGGCAAAATAATATGAGAATATGCAGGTGGCTCTGAGGCTAAGGATCTGCGGTGGTATCTGGAAGGTTGTCGGTCGAAGTCCCATTACTGCCAGAAGAGATTCTACTCTGTTGGGCCCTTGACTGAGGCCCTTAACCTGTAATTGCTCCAGGGGTGCTGCACAATAGCTGACCCTATGCTCAGACCCCAAGGGGTATGTGATAACTACATTTTGTTGTACCTGTCCAATGACAATAAAGTTGAATCATCCTTCAATTTAATCTGATACAATGGATGTGTTACATGTAATAATGAACAGGCCAAATTTAAAAAGTGTGTTTTAAGACTGATTTGCTATAGTACCTAAAGACTATGTTGTCAGGGGTCTGGCATAAGGGTATGGGACTGAGCAAAAAATGATTTAAAGATGACCCCAATTATGATTCATGTAAAATCCAAGAGACCTTGGCCCGGAACATGGAAACCTAGATCCATCTCTAGAGCCAGGCCTAGTAAGCCGATGACACGTTACATGACTTCTAGTCATAGGTTATGTCAGACTAGCTGACTACAGTTGCTGAACGTAATGTTGGACCAGATCAATTTAAATTTATAAATGTATGGCGTGTCAGACACACATGAGTACGGCGTATTTCAAGGGCTCCTTTCACAATGTTATTCCGTACTCTCAACCAAAAGAGATGCATTTGCTGACTCCTTTTCCCTTTTCACCTGTAGACATGATAAAGGTCCACCATAAGAATAATGACATCACTTCCTGCTCAAGCTTGGAAGCCCACAGCAATGAGTGACATAACTTCTTGACAGACACACCTAAATTCATCGATGGACCCATTTATGTCATCATTCTTTTTGATTTTTCTATCCATCCCCAACTGTTTATCTTGACCTTTCACCTTGCTTTACCAGCAGGAAGTCAAACTTTTGCAGACCAAAGATGAGTTTCATTTTGGAGGGATAGAAGCTTCTAAGCTACATAACACATAATTGTGGAGTTGCAAAACATACAGCAGAACATTCATATCCAGCAGATTTGTAAAAAGTAACCTTTGTGCTACGATCAGTGAGCAGTGTAATATCAGTCATTGATATTTGCTAATGTTTGTGTCTACATTAAATAATGGATGTTCCAGCTTTAGAACAGCATGAAGTTCAAAAAGAGAGATTTTTAATTTCCTACTTCCAGAAAAATAAAACTATGCATTAAAAACACATGTATATTATTTGCACTGCTTCTATTTCCTTCATTCACACACATCCAGATCATTGTGTTTAAATCATAAATCTGATGTCGTTTAAGATTTATGTGATCTGACTGAAACGTAATATGTTAAATTCCTGGTGTTGCAAAGATAAAGTGGCATGACTGGTATTATTTCATAGAAAAAAAAATGTACTCTTTGACATTCTTTAAAACACACGAAATGGTTAGCTAATCAAGGCTAACTAATTATCATTAGCCACTTTTTCTGTGGCTTTATAAGGGAGCCTGCAGATCTATAAATCAGCCCTTTAGACTTTTAGAAATCCAAGGCTGCCCCCTAGTGACAACTGAATTTAAAATGTAACCGTACAGGGAAAACTGAATTGAATTTTGTCTAATCCTTGAGTAGGAAGCAAAAAGCCCTGCTATTGCTGTGTATGATTTAAGTTCAGCCTGTTCGTGTATCGATGTTTTAGTGTAGCTCAGTGGTTCTCAAACTGTGGGGCGGCCCCCCCCCCCCAGGGGGGCGCGAAGGAACAAAAAGGTGGGCGCGAAGATGTGAAAAAAAGAAAACAAGAATCGAATATATGAAAAATACATCTAATGAAAACAAAACAAATTAACTTAAACTACATTCTGATACTAGAAAAATAAATATAGAGTTAGATAAATGTCGATAAAAGTTAAGTAGGTATAATAAAATATACATCTATGATATATCATTAATTAAAAAAGAACAAATTGGTATTAGTGGGTGCCTTTCAAAAAAAACCTTAGGGGGGCGCGATTAGATTAAAACTGTTATGAAAACTCGGGTCACAAATACTTAAAGGTTGAGAAATGCTGGTGTGGCTCATGTCAAATTAAAAAACAAGCAAAACAATCCCTAAGTTTCTTATATCATAAGCACTGTATTCAGAAAAAAAAATTTTATTTTAGAGATACAGTATAACTTTTTTGGTAAAGCAGCTAGCTTCACAATGGTTAAAATTAAGTTCACTGAAAAAAGCAAATGTTCAGTCACGTGAAAAACGAAATGCACCCCAAGATATGTTTCTTCTTTTTAAGAAATGTGGACATCTTCGTTTTAACAGTATCTTTAGATATTATATATTTTATATATTATATTATTTTATATATATTATTACATATCTGTATATTATTGTCTATCTGTAACGGACTGCTTTACATATTTCTCTATTACAGACTGCTTTACATACAGTATTTCTCTATCAACTATAGGCTGCTTTAGATTTCCTTCTATTATAGCCTGCTTTACATATTTACCTATTATAAATTAAATTAGCAATAATTTATTAAGTGAACAATAAACAAGTATGCCAATTCTGTCTGTGGAAAAATTAAGTCCACCTTGGCTCTCATAGCTGGCTTGTACAATCAAAGACGTCTCCTATAACTGTCTAGCATTTCCCATTGTCAGCTGGTTGAAAGTTTTGACCCACTCTTCCAAGCAGAATTGTTTCATCCTGTGCTACGTTTGAGGGGTTGTCTTGCCTGCACAACCCATTTCAAATCTCCCCACGTCTTCTCAGATCCAAACGTTGATGTGCTCATTCCAGAACCCTGCATTTCTTTTTTTCACTCATTCATTGGTGGATGAACTGGCATGTTTAGTGTCATTCTCATGTTGCGTGGTCCACTTTTAGTCAAGTTTCAATCTTGTGACAGATGGTCTCACATTATCCTCAAGTATCCTCTGGTACGATAAAGAATTCATAATGGATACTAGCATGGTGAGTTAATTATTCCATGATGCAGAAAAGCAGCCCCAAACCTAACATTTCCACCATCTATATACTCAGTAAAACACCAGATTTAGCGATCCATTTGTTTTCCACATCCTATTATCCACACACTATATGCTACAGTAGGAGTCACAGTGCATGAATACAGATTTCATGTCAGGTGACATTATTTGAACAAACCTGGAAATGACAGCATATTTCAATCAATAAAATATAATCTTTGTCAAAGGTGAAAATAAAGTCAAGGTTGATGTCTTCATTCCTCTCCTTCTGACTTCACATCAAAACTCCAGAAAGAAGCAGCAGCTCCACCGAACAATGTTGCTATGTGGGACTTTAAGGCAAAACTATGGAAGGACTGGGGTCATTTTTTTCCTTGTCACTGGATTAAAATGTTCAAGTGTGAAGGTTTTATTAGACACATTATTTATTTTTATTTATTATTGTATACTTTTATAAATTAACACATTACTTCATAAGGGCAGATGATGGCTTAGTTTCAGTTATGAGTTACATATACTTTACATGATGAGCAGATCATTAAGGATATTGAAATTTCTAAATAAATTGTGAAAAATGAGAGAACACAGTAACCTAAAAATGGTTTTGATAAAAGTTTAGAGTCAGCTCCTTGCCTCACAGCACCAGGAGACTTGATTCACACCTCGCCCTGGTCACTGTTGGCTCATGTGAGTCTGTTTTTTCTCCCATGTCTCAAAGACCCAAATGTTAGATTTAGTTGGTGCCATTTAAACTGGCTCCATAAGTGCATGTCTGGGTGTATGGGCGAGGGTGCTCCACAATAGACTGGCACCATGCCCAGGCTTATTTCCTGCCTTGTACTTAATGCCATCAGGATAGGCTCATGCCCCTTCTTACTCCTCAAATGGATTAGACCAGTTTGAAAATTAATTGATGGAGCAGAGTGGATGTGCATGGCAAAGCTGGACACATTTGTAAGGGTTAATTTTCCAGTGTGCACCCAATGTACTTTTTTGCTATCTTTTCAAATGTAACAGTGTTGTAATTTGAAATGAAAACTGTAAATCATCACTTCATCAAAGAAGGATGGATGGGCACACGTCCATCATAGAACACTCTTACTTGACTATCATTTTGAGTCCATTTAGAGTTACCAAACAATCTGACTTGTACAAAAAGAATCTGAACATATGGGGGGAACATGTGAACTCCAGAAAAACATTTATTCAATAGATAATATCACACATACGTGTCTGATGGTCACCTGCTTGGCTCATCTGTGGTAAGCAGTACCACCCTTGGGCGAGAGGGAGACTGTCACTATCAGTAATGTCTCTTTCTGTCCTCACAGCTCTAAGAAGATGCATTAATGAGGGCAACTGGCACCACCCCTTCTGGTTGGATGGCTATAAACTGGAGGTGCTCTCGAAAGGTGGTTTCTCATTTGAATGTAGACTCAGCACAGGACAGAGCTCAACCCTAGAACTGATCGATTAGCAAAGGCACTGCAGCCTTGTGTTTTGTTTTAGTGACACCAAGAGTTATTTCTGTGATAGCTGGCACCATTCTTACGGGGTGATACCAGTTTGCACTCCAAAATTTATTTTGGATTCTGTGTTGTACCTCACTCGACCACAATACCTAGTCTTCTACAGCTATGGAGGTCATCAGAATAATCAACAGATCGGGCCTTGTCTATATATTTTTGAAAATGCAATCCTGACTCAGATTTTAACTTCAGAATTTCAGCTGGATGTTGTTGAAGGATTCAAGAGAAAAATCTACAAGTAAATGTACAAAGAGATGTGTTACGTTCAACTCAGTTAGTGAAGGGCTGTGTCAGCATGCAACTGCAAAGAGAAATGTTTCCATGCTGAAAAGAAGACACAATGTTTTGGCTGTATAGCTTTCATCTGTTGTGTGACAGAAGAGGAAAAAATAGGTTATACATACAGGAGAATAAGAGAACAAGGGAGTGTAGGGAGTGAGAAATGAGAGAGGACATGAAAAGCTGCCAATAAGGAAGATAAAGGGAGAGATCAAAAAGTTAGTCTGTCATCAAGACCTGGAGAAACACATTATCCAGGGCTGAGAATAAGTTTTGCTTTCTTTGTGATAGAACAAAAAGAGATTACTGTGGCTATGATCAAAGGATGTGAAGTGTTCCACAATAGACTTTGTAAGATCTTTGATCCTAACACTCCAGCATGTTCATTGAAACAACCTGCTAGTCATCTGCCTGTTTCATCTACAGTATGTAAATGGCTGGGCACTTTCTAATAGAAATTGAGTAAATTAGATTTTTAGACAAGCATGAGGCTATATGTTTAATATGACATTCACCATTAGTACCACATACAGTTGTGTTGTTGGTAATATACTTGCAAAAGATACAAATGTGACAAATGAGAGTGCCTGGTGGGGAACATGGCTCTTCTTTGTGAAGTGAACAGTGTACATGAAATTTTCACCAGTTAGGTTCTTGACATAAGGATAACGAGGGGAAAAAGGTTCCTGTGAAATGATCTGTCTATAAAATTGTATTTAATGATAACGATATGAAGGAGAGAGATAGTGTTATGGAGGGAAGGGTTCATTACCAAGCTTCCTCTTAGAATGGATGCCCAAAGGCTTGATTGTGGGCCCTGTCCACAACATGAGGAGGGTATCCTCTATTGAAAGGAAACTCCTCATTCTGAGTGTTTCATTACAAAAGACAACTTCATCACTGTAGGGACAGCAGAGTCCAATGAATGAACTGCTGAAGAGCAAGAGAGTTTTTGTTGTGCCTTGGATTGAAAGACCTGTAGAGAAGATAGCTATGTGAGTCGGTTGACTTGTAATAGATAGAGGTTTTAAGTCCTGGAAAGCTGATGGAAAGACTAACATCAATGAATGTCAGGGAATGGTGGAGTTGTGGTAGATATATCTGTGACCTGAGTGATGGATGAACATTTTGTGGAAACTATTAATGAATTCCTGTAGGTATCTTCTGCAGTATGAGGCAGCACCAACACAATCGTCAGTGTATCTTTTTTATGGGTCCTGTACAAAGCCCTAGTAGGAAAAAAATATGGCTTATCAAAAAATGCTTCTGAGGTCCAAAAATAAGACACAGGCGGAAAAAAAAGCAAGAATTCAAAATTGAACACTAAAGACTTGAAGATTTAGAAGTGTCTTCTCTCAGTCAGCTACATGTTGAGGGAAACCTACATGGAATAGAATATTATTGTCATTGAAGACCGGTTACTTTTAACTGTGTTTGCAGAGGCCATAGCAAATTAAACAAGTCAACATTTGAAATCTTGAAAATATCGAACTTTATTTTGAACACTAAACTAGAATCCACTGCAGAGTCTGAGAGTGAACTGGTCAGGACAATGTCTGAAAGGGACCCTGAAATCTTTTTTATTATCTTGTTCCAAGCAATAGAAGAAACAGAAACCAAACTGAAAACACTAACTTAACAAAGCATTCATGATTACAGTCCAACATGTTAGTCTCTAGTCTTCCTTTAACCTAATGCTTTACAGAAAAGACAGTGACACCTCAAACCCTAATCCAGGGTGGTAATAATGATATTTCTTTACATTTACATAGTGCTTTTCTCACTACTCAAAATAGTCTCCACACAGGGAGGACCCAGGACACAAACCCAATCTCTCCTTTCTGCAAGGAAGCAGCACTACCACTGCACCACCTGTGTGGATACACTGAAAGTTGGTGAGAAAAAGAACAAAACATAACAAAAAAATCAGCAGCTGCCTGAGGACAACTGTGTCTCATGTGGCTAATCATGGAGTTCAGTTGTCAAGTCTGAAGATCATTCCAGTTAAAAGAGGGCTTGGTTAGAACTGTGTTTATAGGGTGAATGGCCACTCTCAAAGGCATTTAGACACATTTTCACTCTGTTTTTTCGAAACTTTCTCTTTTCTTCTCACTAGAGATAATTACCCCACTGGTCATCCAGACTCCAAGAAGGTCAAATTGTGGCGATGTCAACACGTTAATTATTGGGCTTGTGCACGTTATCAGATATGGACATTCCTGTGCAGGTTGTTCAGACATACAGTCATGGGCGAAATTATCGGCACCCCTGGAATTTTCCCCGAAAATGCACCATTTCTGCCACAAAATTGTTGCAATTACAAATGTTTTGGTATACACATGTTTATTTCCTTTATGTGCATTGGAACAACACAAAAAACAGAGAAAAAAAGCCAAATCTGACATCATGTCACAAAGAACTCCAAAAATGGACTGGACAAAATTATTGGCATCTTTTCAAAATTGTGGGTAAATCGTTTTATTTCAAGCATATGATGCTCGTTTGAACTCACCTGTGGCAAGAAACAGGGGCTGGCAATATAGCAATCACACCTGAAGCCAGTTAAAATGGAGAAACGTTGACTCAACCTTTCTGGTGTGTGTCTGAGTGTGCCACGCTAAGCATGGAGAACAGAAAGAAGAGCAGAGAATTGTCTGAGGACTTGAGAACACAAATTGTGGAAAAATATCAACAATCTCAAGGCTACAAGTCCATCTACAGAGATCTTCATGTTCCTTTGTCCACTGTGCGCAACATAATCAAGAAGATCACAACACATGGCACTGTAGCTAATCTCCCTGGACATGGATGGAAAAGAAAAATTGATAAAAGACTGCAATGAAGGATAGTCCGAATGGTGGATAAACAGCCCCAATCAACATCAAAACATATTCAAGCTGTTCTGCAGACTCAGGGTACAACAGTGTCAGCTCGAACTATCCGTCGACATCTGAACGAAATGAAGCGCTATGGCAGGAGAGCCAGGAGGACCCCACTGCTGACACAGAAACATAAAAAAGCCAGACTGGAGTTTGCCAAAATGTACTTGAGGAAGCCAAAATCCTTCTGGGCTAACGTCTTGTGGACAGATGAGACCAAGGTAGAGCTTTTTGGTAAAGCTCATCATTCTACTGTTTACAGAAAACGGAATGAGGCCTACGAAGAAAAGAACAACACAGTACCTACAGTCAAACATAGTGGAGGTTCTAAGATGTTTTTGTGCCTCTGCCACTGGATGCCTTGACTGTGTGCAAGGTATCATGAAGTCTGAAGACTACCAAAAGATATTGGGGCTCAATGTAGGGCCCAGTGTCAGAAAGCTGGGTCTGCATCAGAGGTCATGGGTGTTCCAGCAGGACAATGACCCCAAACATACCTCTAAAAGCGCCCAGAAATGGTTGAAGACAAAGTGCTGGAGAGTTCTGAAGTGGCCAGCAATGAGTCCGGAGCTAAATCCGATTGAACACTTATGGAGATATCTCAAAATTGCTGTTGGGAGAAGGCACCCTTCAAATCTGAGAGACCTTGAGCAGTATGCAAAAGAAGAGTGGTCGGAAATTCCAGTTGAGAGGTGTCACAAGCTTGTTGATGGTTATAGGAAGCGCTTGATTTCAGTTATTTTTTCCAAAGGGCGTGCAACCAAATATTAAGTTGAGGGTGCCAATAATTTTGTCCAGCCCGGTTCTTGAGTTTTGTGTGAAATGATGTCAGATTTGGCTTTTTTTTCTATTTTTTTATGTTGTTCCAATGCACATAAAGGAAATAAACATGTGTATACCAAAGCATTTGTAATTGCAACAATTTTCTGGAAGAAATCATGCATTTTCTGGGAAAATTCCTGGGGTGCTGATAATTTTGGCCATGACTGTAGAGGGAGTCAGCCTTTCTGATCAAAATGAAGGTGGCAGCAGAACCTTTCTTTTTTATGGCAACTTTTTATTACTCTGCCATCTGTTTTGTTATGTTCTATTATATTTTAATGATTTCTGTCTTTTCCAGGTCTATGGTATCTCCTTTATGCTGGAGGACTTGGATTATTGCAAGCAGACACTCTCTAATTAGGTTCACCCACAAAGCCTCCTTTTACAAGGTTTCAAGAACAGTCTGGGCTGCTATGCTTTAGCCTTCCTTCTGCCTCTGCCAGTTCCCATCCATATGTCATTGTTATGCAACAATTACTGGTTCACCATGTCAGCTTCTTTGTTGGCTAACTAAGTCTGCACAACCGATTTGCTACATGCAGCCAGTCATTCTTTACTATATGGAACATCGCATTGCTGCCCTGCCCTTCAAGTGAGCCTCACCTACAGGAGAGCTGACACCGAGGGGCTGTTCTGCAAGTACTTCTATGTGTGCTTGTTTTAGTCGGCATGCCTGACAGAGTGTTTAAGCCAAGCACCCTCTGAGCTCACCTAGTTTTGGACTCTTGCCCCTCCATCGTGGGGCTGCTGCATCATGTTTGCTCCTTAAGAGACATTACAATACAGTTTATTTTTGTATAGCCCAAAATCACACAAGAAGTGCTGCAATGGGCTTTAAAAGGCCCTGCCTCTTAACAGCCCCCCAGGTTTGACTCTCTAAGAAGACAAGAAAAAACTCCAAAAAAAAAAACGTTGTAGTGAAAAAATGGAAGAAACCCTAGGAATCCGCAGGTTGAAGTGGCTAGAAAGATGCACAAGGTAGCAGAGCCACAGCCCATTCCTACACCTGCTTTTCTTAGTTTTTTGGCTATTAAGGAAATTCCCTGCTATTATAGTTTGAATTTTAAACAAATCTTGTATGTTGTTATTATATTTTATCATTTTGATGTGGATGGTATCAAATTGCCTTTTGTTGGCAAGTGGTTAACAGCAGGATTGTGTGTGACATCCCACTACTACTACCTTAGATGTCTTTACAATAACATCAGACTCCAAATTTCTGGATCAACTAAAATACTCAATGAGATTTTATAACAATTTAGAGAGGAGAATCTAAGGTAGTTATGACTTTTACTTTGATTTTTTCACTCACAAGATTTGTTTTGTATTTTGTGTGTTGTTAAATCAGTATTTAGGGTTCTTGGGTACTGATTTTATTCTGGTTTTCTTGACCACTCCTTGTTTTGTGCCTCTGTTTCCTAGTCCTGGTATCAAATAGCAAAAGAGTCTGTCAGAGTTTTTCATATCACATATAATTTTACTTTCTTGAATAACTGATTAAAAGTCTGTCACATGTCTTGGGTATGTACACATTACTACTTTTATATTTTATATACACCTGCTTTTAAAACAGGAACGTGAATAATTCACAAATACTCCAGTCTATGTTGTTCACTCAATGGAGTAAAATGGGTATGAAAGTATTCTACACTGAAATTAATTATGTCTTTGTTCATATGTGGCTAAGGGAAAAAAACACAATAAACCAAAAGGTGAAACACATAATATCAAGACAAGAAACTATATACCTACTGTATCTGAAAGACAAACCGAAAAAGTAATGAAACCCTTGAGGCATGCCACTTTAAACCTACAGTGGATGATAATTATTGAAAGGATTATGTGGTAGCCGAAGAGAATGTACCTATTGTATATGTTGAGACTAAGATGAGGTGTCAGGGTCAGACTCTCTCCCACTGATCGCTCCTTCATTTCCTCAGCTTGACATTCCAGTATTCAAAGCCATGATCTCAGACAGCCTAAGAGTGCACCACACTGTTCAGTTACGAGACTGCAGCCCAGTGCTAAGCCAAAGTAAACATATAAACTGAGTAATAGCAGAATAAAAAATAAAACTATATTTTTATAGGAATAAACGACTATTTTAAAATACATTTAAAAACACATACATTCACTTTCTCCATTGTACCTGTATATACCATCCATCCATTATCCAACCCACTATATCCTAGCTACAGGGTCATGGGGGTCTGCTGGAGCCAATCCCAGCCAACACAGGGCACAAGGCAGGAAACAAAACCCGGGCCCGCCCCCTGTATATACCTGTATATATATTTACTATCTCTTACCTTATGTGTACCCTCAGTGTCTGTCCTACAACTTTCTTTGGTATCTTTGTGTGTCTTAGACTCAGTTATTTTGAGCCGCCTTGCTCACCTCTGTCCAGAATAATAATAAAGCAATATTTCTGAGATACTATAAAATCAGCAAAGCTCCACATCTGATTCTCCATCCTGATCTGAAACAGCTGACAATTTTTACCTGGAGACTTCAACAGAGATTTTAACTCTCAATTGGGTATTATTTCAAAAAGGTTACATTTAAGAAATTTGAACAACAATTAGTCATAAGTCATTAGCATTTTTATATCACTTGAAATGGAATGAATTGTCTATGAAAGCAATTGAGACGCCACAAGATTCATTGGGCTCCTCCTCGGGTTCCATTTTTAAACACATGGTACTGTATGTAAAACATCAGGTTTTTCATTTAATCTACTAAGTTATGTAATTGCATATTGTTACGGCCTGCTCTAAGTCTACTGCTTTGTAAGCCAAGCTTGTTTTCTTACAATTTGGAAAGGATGGCTTAACCCTTTAACTGCCACAAGTCAAGTCAAGTCAAGTTGGGGAGCATGCACTGATACAGTGCGTTGCCGCACCCACTACACGACGAAACAACTCGGGAACCCGGTTGGCAACCCCCCAGGCAGACGCATGGTCCAGTCATTAAGTTAGTTAATGACTAACTTATCATTAGTCTTAATTGCCCCCCCCACCCCCCGATGCCAAATACTTTTTTGCTGCACTTTTTAAGTAAATGTCACAATTCACCAAGAAAAAGTGAAATTTTAATGAAACACATATTTCTTTTTATGCAAAGAGCATCACAATTACTGCAAAACTGTAAATCACCGAGCCAACTGCGCTTGAACTGGCGGCACGCAAGCACACAGAGGTGAGCGCTGATGCTGGCAGGCTCGTCTTGTGCAGCGGCTCAATCCCAGGGACAGTGATGCTGCTGTGGTGCAGGGGACGCCAGTGGTCATGAGCTGGCAGCTCAACAAATGTATGGCACTGACTGATCAGCTCCGGCATGCTGCCAAATTGCACTGGGAAGCGACTATAGCCAGTTCTGGTGGTTTAAGGGTTAATTGAGTCCTGCCTTAATTACCTGCCTATTGAGTTGCCTACTGTGATTAAATCACCCGGGTTAGTGGGTGGGGTGTAAGTTATAAAAAGAAGCTTGTTTGGGGTTAGGGTAGAGAGTGAGGATGAGGATGAGGATGGCTTTTCTTTGCTTATTAAAAGAAATGTAATTGTTGTAAGTTAGCCATTTGGGTGGTATTGTCTATCTGTGTAAATTTTGTTTAGCTAGATGGCTAAGTTAGTGTTGTCCTCTTCCCTTGCTTCTGTTTTTGTGTGTAACTATCTTTATATTTTGTGAAATTTGTTTTTTTGAAAATAAATGAAGTTTTTTTGTTTTGTTTTGTCTCTTTCTCTCATTTGTTTGTGGCCTACTTATGTGCTACTAGGCCTTTTAGTAGGCTCTAACATGTTGGTGGCTTGTCTGGGATTTTGTTTGAACATTTTGTGTAGTTTTTGAGTTGCAATTGGATTTGTTTTGGCTAAAATAACTTTGGCGGTCTTGTGTTGTCCTTAGGGTTTAGTGTATGGGTTTTTTTTTTTGTCCCTCTTTCTCCAAGTGCTTTAGAATATTCAAAAAGAAAAAATTTGTTTTTTCTTTTAGTTGTTAGTATGTCTGCGGTAATAAGAATTGTGGATGTAATTAGTTTGGATAATTGGAAGTGTTTTATTAAACACTTTATGGCAGGTTTTTCTGCTTTTAGGGTTCATATGGATTTTTATTTGCATATGTTTACTAGTACTCCCACACTTGATAAGCCTGATAATTGTAGGAAGACAGGTGATCTCTTTTGACAGACTTTTTTGATATTTCATTCTCGTCATGGTAGTAAGATTGGAGTAAAGTGTAATTTAGTAACTTTGGAGGATCTGCTTGACAAGGAGGTTTCAGAAATTACTTTTGCCTGATATTTGTGCTGAGGCAGAAATCCTACTGTTTTCAGAGGCTGCTGTTGTAACTGACGTTACAGGAAGTACACGGCCAGGTGAGGTAGCAGAGAATTGTTCTGACGTTACTTTAGAAAATACAGCTGCTGTAGTTCACTTGGGGGAACTTTCTTGAGTTAAAACTTCAGGATCTTAAACTACGGGTGTTTAGATTAGAAGTTGTGGAATGTGAAAAGTGGCTATGGAGATGAGAAAGATGGAATTTGAAACTAACTACAGTGGAACCTCGGTTCATGACCATAATTCGTTCCAAAACTCTGGTCGTAAACCGATTTGGTCGTGAACTGAAGCAATTTCCACCATAGGATTGTATGTAAATACAATTAATCCGTTCCAGACCATACGAACTGTATGTAAATATATATTTTTTTAGTTTTTAAGCACAAATATAGTTATTTATACCATAGAATGCACAGCATAATAATAAACTAAATGTAAAAACATTAAATAACAAATGAGTTTTAAGCACAGGGAAAAAAATGAACATTTGAAAAATCCGTAATTTAATAAACCACCAAGAAAAGAAACATGCCACAATGCACGATATGAACCGATCGCTGTAAACAGAACTGAAAACAAAAACAAGCCTTTTCTACCTTATGTGTCCAGCCCCCCCCCCCCCCCCGTCGCTCGCTTGCTCTCTCTTTCATGTGTGAGTGTGTCTCTTTTGCGAGCCTGGAGCGCCAGTGTGTGTCTCTCTCTAGCTCGCTTCTGTGTGTTTGTGCCTCTCTCTCGTGTGCATGCATGTGTGTGTGCCTCTCTCTCGCGCGCCTGGGTGCTTGTGTCTCTCTCTCCCGCGCCTGTGTGTGTGTCTCTCTTTCCCGTGCCTGTGTGTGTGTGTGTCTCTGTCGCGCCTGTGTGTGTGTGTCATGCTCTCTCTCTCTTGCTCGCTCTCTCGCTGCACAGGACATGCACAGGGAGAGACTGAACATGTACAAACCGAAAGGGAAACTGGCTTGTTCGTATACCGAGTGTGTGGTCGTGAACCGAGGCAAAAGTTTGGCAAACTTTTTGGTCGTAAACCGATTTGTACGTGTACCGAGACGTTCGTAAACCGAGGTTCCACTGTACTTTACTTAAATACTGGCTCTTACTGTTCTAATCCATCTAATGACTTTGATATTATGACACATTCATTTAGTTCCCCCTGTTAAAGGAACTGAAGCTGATAGGTATTTTACAGTGTTTGAATGTGTGACAACTGTATTACATTGGCCAGAAGACGTCTGGACATTATTTTTGCATTGCAAATTAACTGGAAAAATGCAAGAAATGTTTTCACTTTTTGCAGAACAGAGTTTAAATTATGAGGTGGTGAAAACTTCTGTGTTGTGGGCTTCCTAGCTGGTTCCAAAAACATATTGACAAAAGTTTAGAAATCATAAACTAGATAAGCAGAATTTTGTGGAGTCTGTGTGACTAAAATAACCTTTCTGATGAAGTGCTTTTCAAAGCATTAATTTCAACAGCTCAGATTTCATTTTGCTAAAAGAATTAACAAAACATTCAATAGACCAAAAACATGTCTTTATTGTAGAAAGCCAGGTCATATTTCTGATTGTGTAATGTTCAAAAAAATCAGAAGACCCAGAAAGTGTAACTCTTATACAACTTGACAAAGCAACAAATTGCTCTGTAACAACACTTGACTATCCTGATGTTATTTAGCCTGTTACTTTTTAAGGGATACAGGTGCTTTGCGATCCTTTTTGTTAAAAGAAATTTTACCTTTGTCTCAGAAGACCTCTAAGGAATCAAGTGTATTAATGCAAGAGTTTGAAATGTGAATATGCTACTCCATACTGTGATTTTAAAATATGTTTTAGTGTTGGGGCCTGTTACTGGTGGAGTGTACCTTAGATTTCCCATGGTGGGGGTTACATTCATATTGGGTAATGATTTGGCTGGAGGTAACGTCACTTGTTCCAGAGGTTATTAAAAAACACATACCACCTTGTTCTGATGGGCTGGCATGCCAATTTCCAATGTTTTCTGCATGTGTTGTGACTCGTGTGCAAACCAAAAGACTTGTGGTTAATAGTTCTGAGGAGTTGGATGTGGATTTATCAGAAACTTTTTTTAATGATATCAGAGGGCATTTGACTTCCAGCTTTTTGAATCTGCCCGAAGATGAGAAAGAATTAAGAAAAGTTCAAACAGACTGTAACTGAAGATGTATTGCCTTAATTCATCTTAAGAGAGCAGGTTCTATTTTCACTTTGGCAGAGACTGGGATGACAGTATTCCTTTTCTTTTTGCTATAAGATTGGTAGCTCAAGACTCTAGCCTTTAGTCCTTTGGAGCTTGTATTTGGCCGTACAGTATGGGGACCTTTAAAATTGCTTAAAGAAAGATGGATATCTGAAACTTCAGCCAATAAATTGCTGGATTAATATTTGTGATTTTTGTCAAACTGAGTTATACTTGTAAAACTTGTAAAAACTGAAGTACTCAAAGAAAATTGAAGTCAATTTTTGACAAGTGTTCTGTTAGTTCTGGTCCCTGTCCCTGGTTCTGCTTTGCAAGCTCATTTTTTCCAGTCCATATGTTATCGAAAGAAAAGTGAGTGACTGGGATTCTTATCTATGCTGTTGTAAATGTAAAACTGTCATTGATATACTGAAACTGTATCAAAGTAGAGTAGAATATTGCTTGAAGAATAAACAGCATTAAGCTGGGTGTCCTTGAAACCTCATTGGTTTTGGCTGTGCCCATAGCATCTGAGGATGGGTCATCTGTGCCATGCACATGTTGTGAGCAGCAAGTTAACAAATTCAAAACTTGTCTAATCTGCAAAGATTTTATTTCATTTACCTGAATCTGTGTGCAGATGCAAGTCTGATATCTGCTCATTCTGGGCTGTTTTTTAATGTACCTACTTGTGCAAATGTTATGTTGTATCATGATTTTCAGGCAAACCACGTATAGCCAATTAAACAGCAATGCTTATAGGGTTAATCATTTGTAAGAATGAAACACTTTAGAGACAAAAATAAGAGTTGGGGAATTGTCCCCATACTGTATAATGTCCAGCAATCTTCTTTGAAAAACGTTTGCATAACAATTGATGTCACAGACAGATTAAACGGTGGTATTTATACAAAATAGCAACTGGAAGGAAGTAGTGGTGGAAATGGCGTCATAACTGTGGGACCGGAAATGACATCAAAAGGAGCCCAGAAGTGATGTTATCAGCGTGCGACTGGAAGTGGCATCATCGTATTTGACGTAAGCGGAAGTGATGTCATCAAATGGGTCTGGGAGTGATGTCATCAGAGGGTACCTGGAAGTGACGTCGTCAGCTGGAGTAGGAAGTGGAGATGATGTATGGGATGAGAAGCCATTTTGGAAACCCGGTGAGTGTGTTGTTTTATTATTATTTTTCTTCTTGAATTCTGATGGAAAAGGAGAGAGACGTTAATACCTGAAACAACCCTCTTGTCTCGTGAACTTTCACTTCTGGGCTTGTTGGCTGCCGCCTAAGCACACGTGTGTGACACATGTTAGATGTACAATTATGGCAAAGAAGTAGAATATCTGTTGGAAAATTCCCTTGCTGTTCACAGTAGTAGTCCACGGAGTTCACCTTGTGTTTTGGTACCTAAGCCAGATGGGCCTTTTTGGTTTTGTACTGATTACTGAAAGGTAAATGCAGTTACTAAACCTGATTCATTCCCTCTTCCTAGAATGGATGATTGTATGGGGTTGAATGAGCTCATTATGTGAGTAAATTTAACCTGTTAAAAGGATAGTGGCAGGTGCCTCTGACTCCACATGCTTCTGAAATGTCTGCTTTTTTTACACCTGACTCTCTTTTCTTCAATATACAGTGATGGTGTTTGGTATGAGGAACGCTCCTGCCACATTCCAATTGTTAATGACCATTGTATTAGCAGGACTACAACATCGTGAGGCTTATTTGGATGATCAAGTGGCTTATTCCAAAAAAAACGATCAGAACATTTTGAAGTGGTTTTTGACTGTATTCAGAAGGCTAACCACTCTTTGAACATGACTAAGTGTGAATTTGGACAAGCGACAGATGCCTATCATAGAAAGTGGGCCATGGAAAGGTACAACCTCTTGGTCTAAAGATAACTGCTATCAAAGAATTCCTAGTGTCTAAAACAAAAAACAGACGTTTTCTGGGTATAGTGGGATACTACAGTAGATTTTGTAAACTTTTCTACTGTGACCCCATTTGAATGGGTTAATGTGTGTCAAAACACCTTTGAAAATGCAAAAAAAGTTTTATTACTGACTGCTCCTGTTCTTGCTGCTCCTAAATTTGTTTACGTTTAAGCTGGAAGTAGATGCAAGTGCTTGTGAAGTGGGGGCTGTTCTTCTACTGGAAGATGAGAATGGAGTGGACCATCCCATATACCTTTCTCCAAAACATTCAACAAACCTCAACATCACTAGTGAACTATTGAGCGACAGAGACCCTGGCGTTGTTGGCCTTGTAACATTTTGAAGTTTATGTTGGCCCATCTCTACTATCTCTAATGGTTTTTACAGATCATAATCCTACTACCTTTTTGAATAGCATATTTAATTGCAATCAGAGGTTAATGCATTGGTCTTTGCTCAAAATTTAAGCATATAGTTAAAGAAAATGTTATTGCTGATGCTCTTTTGTATTAATGGATAGAGTGTATAAAAATGGTGTAGTTTGTAGAGGTTAAATGTTTGCTTTTTTTTTCTCCAAGGGTGGGGCCACACAACGGCCTACTCTCAATATACTGCCAGGTCAAGCACGCTTTTATATTTTTAATTTGGAGTAGATGACTTAACTTAGGGCAGGATTCCTTACCTACTTATTGAGCTGGCTGCTGTGATTAAATCACCTGGGTTTGTGAGTGGGGTGTAGATTTATAAAAAAAGCTTGGGAGAAGGGTAGAGAGGAGGAGGAGAAGGATTTTGGCTTAACAGAGTAAGGCAGGGAGAGTTGGTTGGATGGTCTGGCTTTGTTTGGGACAGGGCCCCCGCTCAAAACACAAAATATTGTTATCCTCCTACCTTGTAGTTTGTTTTGTTTTAAAAAAAAGTCTTTAGTTGGTTTAGTTCCCTACTTTTGTGTGTGGTCTACTTATGTCCCCCTAGGCCAGGGGTGCCCAATGCGTTGATCGCGATCGACCGGTAGATCGCAAAGGTAGTGCAGGTAGATCACGTTGCATTCAAAAAAACAATTTTATTAAATATTAGTCTATCATATATCCTCCCTATGACATTTGCCACTTGATTGACATACACTGGTCATCCCACAAGCACGATCAAACGCGCGAGCTACTGCAAAACTCCGGCTATTTAAGTGATCTAGTTAGCTTTCCAATTTATATCGACTAAAGAAGGGATTTAAAAAAAATTGTTTGGGGAGGGTATGAGCTGGATGTGAAATTAGAAGAGGATTTTTTTCTCACAATGTCACAATCGAAGTGCTTTTGTCTAATCTGTCAATCTATCATTGCTATTCC